>CM067860.1:35867878-37117878 GCA_034642435.1 Megalocaria dilatata
TTTGAATGGTATCGACCCAGAGGTATTTTGGTTCCAGATAGATGGTGCTACACCTCATGCTGCTATCGTAACAATAGATTTATTGAAAGAAAGATTTGGTGATAACATTATTTCGAGAAATGGTCCAATTAATTGGCCTCCAAGATCATGCGTCATAACTCCACTGCATAATTTTCTTTGGGGTTATGTCAAGTCATTGATTTATGACCAGAAACAATAGACGCTTTGAGAGCCACTATAACTCATGTTATTGATTAAATAAGGCCCGAATTACTCGAAAAAGTGATCCAAAATTGAACTGGTCGAATGCGGTTCCTCAGAGCTAATCGTGGTGGACATATGCCGAAAATTATTTTTGAAACATAAATTTCATAAAATTATCTTTCAAATAAAAAAAATTTGGCTCCAATCTTAATTTAAATGTGTTTTATTTCAATTTACAGTTCTATCACTCTAAAAAAAAAACACCCGTAAAATTAAAGCTTCGAATATTGTTGTTCTTCACTTGACAGAAATCCATTGTACTCTTAAATCAAATAATATACATATACAATATATATGTATATTATACATATATGTTGATTTCCATTCATTATTGTGGGTAGTTCACATGATCCGTTTAGTTTACATAGTAACTTCAAATGCTTATGAACAACTGGTCTGAAATTAGGTAACATACTGTATTTAAATGGTTGTTTCTGTTTCAAGATAAAGGAACAAAGAAAATTTTTATTCGTTTTGGTTCAAATTCAAATGCACAAATAAAAATTAAAATCTTGATAATATTATTGAATGTAAAGACAAAGTAATAAAGAATTAAATAGAAACAATTTTTTTGAGCAAAAATTCTTCGGGGATTCATAAATCCCTCCAACACGATTTTTCGGATAATGAACACAATATTCTGAAAAAATGGTATGAACACAACAACGAAGAAATTTTCGGGATAAAGAAGAAACTCCCAAGTTTAGAGATCATTTAAACGGAATTTTGTTTTATTATTTCAAAGCAAACATATAATTGATAGTGAAAAGAAAACATCAAAACATTTGAAAAAGATAGCAGCTCAAAATAACACTATTTTCATAGAATCAGATACATAATAATAATAAAATACTTTATAACGATAAAGCAAATGAATGACCTCTTTATATTTAATCAGGCACTTTCATAGTACCTTCTTGAAACCCTACGTTCTAACGATATCGACGCCGCTGTAGCGCCCTCTCCTTCACGTCATTTCAAGGAATATCTGATGAATTCGGGCGGGTTGTATCCCTTTGACTATGATATTGCGTGGTTTTGTTTTATTAGAGTTCCCCCTTGGAATGGAATTCCCACTAATTAATCACACTGGCATCGGGATTAGACGTGATGATTTCTTCCCGTATCGAAATTAGAAGATAGTCCCAAGCTATTTAGTATGCAAACGAGGTCTGAGATGAGAAAATTGAACTAAGGATTGATGGTTTTGCCTTTTTTGAATCTGGTCTGTTATTGATTGTTTTGGAATGGGATCTTTAGTTCTTAATGTTATGAAATCTATTGAAGGAATTTTATACATTCTTATACTCTTTATTTTTTTTAAATCTTAAGTTCGTAGTTTTATGAAATCTATTGAAGGAATTTTATGTATTCTTATGATTTGTAAAATTTAAAATATCATACAGATTTCTTCTGTAAACCTTCTACAAATTCTAATTTCAGAAATATTTTTGAGTGACTTCGAGTGTATTTTAAATTTTATTATTGTAAATTGGAAGCTTTTGAATTTTATTGCCTTGAATATCATACGAAGGGTTCGATTCTGAATATCTGATTCATTTTTGAACAGAAGTAATTGAAAATATGTGGAAAAAATTTAAATACTTCTACGTTCTACGATCTGATCTTCAATCTAAAAGAAATTAAAGTAAAGATATGCAAGGCAATATATTATAAAATAAAAATTTTACAGAATTAAAATGGTTTGTACCTCTGGTGAGTCAGACTTTCACTTGAATAATGTTTTTTTTAACAGTCTGTTTGAGGAATTATTCTGGATTCTCCAAGTTCAACTGTTTTTTCTAGAAATTTTCAAAAACAATCCAGCCAACAAAGTTCTCTTCCCTGAGTGTCCTGGTTCATATTTGATTTAATTGTTGAATTTTGCCGTTGGGTATTGAGATAACATATTTGTTGAGACCAATTTCTTCACTTGATGATATTCTTTTCTGTTTAGTTTCAGGGAATGAATACTTTCGTGGAGTAACTTTTTATGAACACACCGACATGATCTCGGCTCTGGAGAATTTCATACTGAATTAAGTTTCATCTGCCACTTCTACATATAGCTTCTCGAAAAATTGAATTCTCCAAATCTTACTACATTTGTCAGAATTCCTCAAAAAGTATGCTCATGCTGATCACATAAAAATTAGACTATTTCCTGATATGAAACTACTCTAGAAAATTAGCGTGAAATTTCATTTGAATTTTGGTACAGTCGACTCTCGTTCATTCAAACATGCGATAATTCGAACCTCTCTATAATTCAAAGTTATCACGAGTTCCCTACTAAATCTCTTTATATTTCGAACTAAATCAATACATTTTCATACACTTGGTAATTCGAACGAAAAAATCATTGCTATTTAACAAAACGACGCGTTAATTCGAACTCATCAGCGTCCAACACTCGACAATTCAAAGTTGCAGAGAGAAGAGGCGGAAAGATTGTAAGTACATTTTGCGACAAGTTCAAACTTGTATGCGACAAGTTCAAACTTGTATCAAGATACACGAGCCTTTGTTTTTGTTATGATTAGTTTGACTATTTGACACACACACTTCTTACGAATTGGTTTGTTTAGTTATTCAGTTACTGTTACTCTTTCGTTGGTATGCAGATTAAAAGTTAGTGTTAGTTATGAGCCCTAGAAAGTATAGATGTTTGACGATTGCTGAAAAGAAAAAGTTAATCGAAAAAGTAGAAGAAGGTGAGAAGAAGAGTGATGTTGCAAAAGAATTTAAGATTCCTCTGAGTACTCTCTCAACAATAATAAAGCACAAGGAGAAAATTAATTAAAAAAATGTATATATAACAGTAATTTATTTCCACAAAAATGTTTGTACTAATACAACAATTGTTTCACCACGATGTGGCTTCTTCAGGTATTTATTAGAAAATTAATGCTGCTCAAACTGCTGGAGTACGAAAAGAACTACTAAAGGTGAATTTCCTCGTCTGGAAGAAAGCCTGGTCATTTGGCTAAGACAGTGTAGAGGACAAAAAGTGTCTTTTAGCGGGAACTTGTTGAAGGAAAAAGCAAAAGAGTTCGCGTCTACTCTAAGCATCAAAAACTTTGCGGCAAGTGGAGGGTGGCTTACAAATTTCAAAAAGAGAAATGGAGTTGTTTTTACAAAAGTTTATGGGGAAAGTGGAAGTGTTGATGATGCAGTTTGTTTAGATTGGCACGGTAAATTGAAGACCTTGATTGAAAACTATGATGCCCGAGACATTTTTAATACTGATGAAACTGGCCTATTTTTTAAATGTTTACCGGACAAGACGCTTACTTTTAAAGATGAAAAATGTCACGGAGGAAAACATAGTAAAGAGAGGTTGACAGTTTTACTTGCAGTAAATATGGATGGATCGGAAAAACTTAAACCCTTAGTGATAGGAAAAGCAATGAAACCGCGATGTTTCAAAGGAGTGAAATCGTTTCCAACTGATTATCGTGCTAACAAAAAAGCTTGGATGACGACAGAACTTTTTAACAATTGGCTTTCAACAGTTAATGGGGACATGAAACGACAAAAGCGGAAAATTTTACTATTTTTAGACAACTGCACTGCCCACAACAGTCCTCCTACATTGTCTAACGTGGAACTCTACTTCTTTCCGCCAAATACAACTTCCAAATTGCAACCATTGGACCAAGGGATTATCCATAATTTTAAGACGTTCTATCGCAAAGAAATTATTAAGATCGTTTAAGAATCTCTCGACAAACAGCTAACTGCAAATATCACGGTTCTGACAGCTATTTTACTAATTGACAAAGCATGGAGAGCTGTAACACCCCTAACGATTCTCAACTGCTTCAAAAAATCCGGTTTCTTAAAAGAAAATCAAGAAAATCTTCCAATACTTATAGATGATGAAGAACCAGCAATAGAACCATTAGTTGACATCAGCGGTGTGAGTTTTTCTGATTTTGTTCAAGTGGATGAAAATGTGTCTCAGGTTCACTAACCGATGGCGAAATTTTATCTGCGACAGATACGCAAAGTAACGATGAAGATGAGGACGATACATTGGAACCTTTGGCAGAGGTGTCAGTTAAGGAAGCAAGATCCTCATTTGATACCTTACAAAGCTTCTGTCTACAAAACGAAAGTGATGAAAAAGCATTTCAGGCACTTTTTCTCTTAAAAAAAGTTATTGAGCAGTGTGAGCAGCTGAATTATGCTTTAAAGCAAACCAGTATAACAAAGTATGTACACGAATGTACCTCTTAATTCTTGTCATTTTTATATTAATAAATAAAAATTAACCAACACTTAATAATTCGAAGTTTTATTTATTTTCTCTCACAAATTTCAAACCATTTGATATTTCAAACACTCGATAATTCGTAATATTTCAAGAGTCCCTCGAGTTTCGAATTAACGAGAGTCGACTGTACCAGTTTCATTCAATTACCACCATAAAGTGCATTTTTTAGGATGCAATGGAACCTGCAGAACTTCTTGAGGATTGTTTTCACTCCATATACGGCAATTTTGGTTGTTTAGATAGCCGTTCAACCAGAAATGAGCTTCATCACTAAACACAATTTTACCATAAAAAGGGGATCAAGTTCAAGCTGTTCTAGGGCCCAATCAGCAAACAAACGACGCTTATTATGATCAAGTGGCTTTAGTTCTTGAACCAGTTGGATCTTGTATGGTTGTAGACCAAGTTTACGTAAAGTTTTCCATGTGGTATATGCACAGAATCAACTTGTTGTGAACGTCGACGAATAGATAAATCTGGATCATCATTAACACTATGACTTAGAGCAGCGATATTTTTTTCTGTACGTACAGTTCTTTGTCTTGTGGTTGCATCGAGTAGAGAAAATGTTGTCCGAAATCTATCGATATTTCGACGAATAAGCTGCTCTGATGGACGATTATTTAAACCATAAATTTCATGAAGTGCTCCATAAGTTTGGCGAATAGAACACTGATTTTGAAAATAAATTTCAAGAATTTGTTTCAGAGACCCCCTTCTGGGTTTTAGTGCTACATAAAATTTTTTATATCTACTCTAATATAAATGGAAACTGATATCATATTTAGTTATTCAAAAATGTAAGATATATTTACCTGAAGTGTTAGCGAAACGATTTTTGTATTATAATAACAATAAAAATTCTTAAAAATCAGAATAACCTTATTTAATATTATTATTATCATAAATATTGAAGTAACTTAGTTTATACACTCTGTCAAGAAAGTACCGGGAATTATCGATTTAAATCTGGCGGGGCAATGAGGCAGGTAAAATTTTTTTTCCTAGGTTGGTACCACTGTCCTTAATTACTATGCCAAGCTTGAGCGGGATCTGTCAACTAGTGTGTTTGCAACAGCTGATTAAGTCAGTCGATGTGCGTGCCGATTTTTACTATGGGTGATTACGTTGAGCAAAGAATTTGTTTAAAGTTTTGTGTTGCAAATGAATTTTCGTGTGCCGATACATTGAAAATATTGCAAAAGGCCTTTGGTGATAATGCTCTATCGAAAACTCGTGCATATCAGTGGTACAGAGCCTTCAAGGACGGTCGTGAAGTGGTCGCCCATCGACGGCTTCGATCGAAGATAACGTCGATAAAATTAAGGAAAGGGTGCTGGAAAACCGTCGTACCAGCTTAAGAGAGATAGCACATGATCTTAAGATATCCCACGAGTCCGCACGTACGATTTTGATTGATATTTTGGGCATGAGAAAGGTGGCCGCACGACTCGTACCGAAAGACCTGAATTTTCTTCAGAAACGTCATCGCGAACAGGTTGCTTCAGACATGCTGGATCGCTGTAATTCCGATTCTACATTCATGGAACGCATTAAAACTGGTGATGAGACCTGGGTTTACGAGTACGATATGCAATCATCGGAATGGGTGGCAAAAAATGAGGCGAAACCGAAAAAACCACGCCAAAGCCACTCGAAAATGAAGGTGATGCTCATTGTTTTCTTCGATATCCGTGGCGTGGTGCACTACAAATTCGTTCCAGAGGGTCAGACGGTAAACAAGGAGTACAACCTAGGCGTTATGAAACGTTTGCGTGAGCGTATCCGTAAGAAGCGGCCAAATTTGTGAGCGAACAACTCATGGATTTTGCATGACGATAACGCGCCTTCTCACCGAGCTACGATTGTGACTGACTTTCTCGCCAAAAACTCAACAAACGTGCTTCAGCAACCACCGTATTCGCCGGATTTGGCTCCCTGCGACTTTTTCCTCTTCCCAAAACTAAAATTGCCCCTTCGTGGCACCCGGTTTGAGTCGATTGAAGCCATAAAACAAAATTCGGCGCGAGAGCTAAAGTCCATCCTGGAAAGCGCCTATAAAAAATGTTTCGATAATTGGAAGTGCCGTTGGCATAGATGTACTGGAGTAAATGGAGCCTATTTTGAAGGCGATCCAATAAATTTTGACGATTAAATGTAAAAATGTTGTTTTAATTGAAAATTCCCGGTACTTTCTTGACAGAGTAGTATAATATAAGATCATTTAATATGTGCAGAATGAGATACACGTGAATTGATGAGTCTTGTTAATATTCGTTAATAAAAGCTATAAAATCTATAGTAAAAATATTGAGATTTACATCATTGTGAAGCTTAAAACGTGAGCTTCTTAACCATAGTACCTGGAAAGGTGTAGGGTGTGAAGAGTGCATTTGATATTTGTTGGCTCTGGTTGCTGAGATTTGGATCCAGTTCTTATCACAGTTGACTACACCTGGTTGGAACCGTAAGAAAGAAATCTAAAATCCAACATACATCACAAGATGAGCAAGGAGGGAAATGTTTCTCTGGAGGTGTTGTTGAAGGAAATTATTGATTCTAAAAACGATATTAAGAGTACAGTTTCTGACTGCGAAGCAAAATTAATTTCCGAAATTCGAACACTAAAATCCAGAATCTCAAGTCTTGAAAAAGAAAACGAAAATCTTGTAAGCAAAATCGAAATCCTTGAGCGCAACCAGAAAAAAAACAATATTGTTGTGTTTGGTATACACAGACCTAACGATAAAATTAATCCAAGTCTTCTGGCTCAGGAATTGGGTAAAATACTCGAGCTTGACATTTCTGAATCAGACATTAATGATGTGTATAGGCTGGGGAAGCTGGATACCTCTCCTATAAAAGTGGAATTTGCCTCTTACTGGAGAAAAAAGGAGATATTTTCAAAAACCAAAAATTTGAAAGGAACGGATATAGCAATTGCAGACGACTTAACCAAGGTCCAGCGCGAAGAGCTGAGAATATTAAAGAAATACCTAACTATAGAAAGAGCTAAAAATACTGAAAAATCTTACATAAGGGGAAACAAGCTATTAGTGGGAAATAGGGAGTACACTCTGAAGGAACTGAAGGAAGCAGGGGAACCTGAGACAGAGGATATTTTATTGGAAGCACATAGAAGGCGAAAGGTAACCAGCAACTCAGGTGAAAACCAGGGAGAGAGACGCAACCAAAAGAATCCGCAAGCAGTCAACAGAGGCCAGCACTCAAGGGGAAATCCATATACAAGAAAAGCCGAACTATTAACCAATACTGCTTCTGTGACTCCAATACATGAAAGTCAGGATAAACAAAAAATACGGACGAGATCTGCATCGAGAGTGTAGCATAAGTAGAGTCCCCTGACAGAGTTCCCCGAATGAACAGGTAATTAATTAGATTTAACACATTCAAACCTACTGAGCATACGGGGATGAAGAAATAATAGAGGGGAAAACAAAAACTAGTGAACCGGAATTTTTAAACATTTTAATTTGGGAAATACTGTATTCTATGATCGCTTTATGTTTTTTAAGATGGATCGGTACATCAAGGAGTACGATTGCAATCCACATGAAACCGAAATGATAGCAAACTTAACAGAACTAAGAAAAAATGAGAATGAGGTAAAAAACTTTGAAATATTACATATGAATATCCGAAGTATCTCGCAAAATTTTGTAGAATTCGCTGCGTTACTTGAATACTTACCAATAAAATACGACATTATCATATTGAGCGAAACATTCCAAATACAAAACCTAAATATGTTTAATATAGACGGATACAAAAGCATTTATAATGAAGGAATATTCAACAAAAATGATGGCGTGATTGCATTTGTCAGGGAGCATATATGTTTCAGTTATAAAATAGTATGTATTGCGGATACTAGCGGATTGGAAATTTTCATTAATGGAGATAAAGATAATATTAAAATAACAGCCATTTATAAATCCCCTCGGCAATGTGTCAACTCATTTAATCAAGATTTATATCGTTATCTGGGACAATCAACACAATTTAAACACATAATAGTCGGAGATGTAAATATTAACATTTTATCTCAGGAAAATGTAGTTGAAGACTACAAGAACATTATGTCAAACTTTGGGTTTTCATCCGCCATCAATATTTGCACCCGCCCTGGCAGTGGAAGTTGCATAGATCATTTTTTTGTCAAGGGCGTAGACGATTATAGAGGTTCTGTTTTGCATTATTTGGTCACAGATCATTTTCCGATTACATTGTCTTTTCAACTCAACATTGACGAGGCGATGGCGCGGAGAACAAATAAAAATACTAAAGAATACATTAATTATGATTTACTTAGGGATAAATTGATTAATGAAACATGGCAAGGAGTGTATGAGGAGAAAAATATTCATTCGGCTACTGAAAATTTTATTGATACATTGAAATTTCATATTGAATCAAGCACAAAATCAGTAAAATTACATCGAAATAAAGTGAAGCGAAAATTTTGGATAACAGATGCTGTTTTGAGACTAATCAATAAAAAAAATGATATGTATATAGAAGTCAAAAAGAATCCGAATAACTCAGATCTAAAAAATAAATATTCACAATTCAGAAATAAAATACAAAAAATGATCGACAACAATAAAAAACAGCATTTACAAAAGTTCATAGACAAAAACAAATCCGAATGCAAAGCCGTTTGGGATTATGTTAAAGATATAACGAGTAGCGTGTCGCCTAAAACAGAAATAACGGCTGTTAGCACGGAAAACGGTGTTGAAAAAGATAAACTTGAAATTGCTGAGATCTTCAATGAGTACTACAGTAATTTAGGCGAACAGTATGCGAGTGTTATAGAAACAGTAGAAAATTTTGAGGAAATAGATGTCTATAACAATAAATCCTTTTATATACTACCTACTGACCGGATGGAGGTAGAAAACACTATAGCAGGGTTAAAATCTGGAAAATCTCCTGGGATAGATAATCTGAGAGTAGAGACTCTCAAGGAAATAAAAAAGGAGATTTCACATCCTCTTAGTCACCTTGTGAACTGCTGCTTTCTGGCTGGTGAGTTTCCAGACTTTTTTAAATTGGGTACAATAAAACCATTATACAAGAATGGGAATAAATTAGATATTGGTAATTACAGACCCATCTCATTGATTTCAAATGTTGCCAAAATAGTCGAAAAAATTTTTAAAAAGCGTGTAATAGATTTCTTGGAGAAAAATAATATAATAGATGATAAACAATATGGTTTTAGGCGCGGTCGGTGTACTGAGGATGCTATAAGACAGCTTACGGGGAAAATTTATGAATATTTGGATGAACAAGTTCCCTCCTTGTGCATCTTCGTAGACTTGGCAAAAGCCTTTGATACCGTCTGCCATCAGAAATTATTGAACAAGTTAGATAGGTATGGATTCCGTGGCATTGCCTATAAATTTTTTGAAAGCTATTTATCAAACAGGCAACAGATGGTTGAAATAGAGGGAAGGCGGAGTTCGCGACGAGTGGTTACCTACGGTGTACCCCAGGGGACCGTCCTCGGCCCATTGCTTTTTTTGTTGTACATCAATAGCCTATTAAAGAGCAATTGCAATGGAAACATAATCAGCTTTGCAGACGACACTGTAGTGCAATACCATTCAACATCTTGGGAATCACTGAAATCAGAAGTGCAAGAGGATTTAAAGTATGTAATTGACTGGTTCAGATATAATAAACTGACTTTGAATATTTCAAAGACAAAGTATGTCCCCTTTGCCTCGTACCACGCAAGCTTGCCGAACATGGATTATATTGAAATAGATGAAAAAAATAAAATACCCAGAGCAGAAAATATAAAATATCTTGGTATAGAAATCGATGCCCACATGAGATGGAACGAACATATTGAGTACGTGGTAAAGAAACTTAGAGGATTGATATACAGATTCAAATTAATGAAAAGATATCTGAAAAGTACTAAATATCTAATGGTAATATTCAACGCCTTGGTCCAGTCACAAATCAATTACGCCATTACAGGCTGGGGTGGGCTATATGACTGTCATGTGGAGAAGCTGAATATTGTGCAAAAATGGATATTACGAATAATACATGGAAAGAACCTTACATATCCCAGTGAAAATCTTTACAAACTATCGAATGTTCTAGATATAAGGCAGTCGTATGCATTGAGACTAATTATCAGCGTATTCAAACGAAATATTGGCGTAAATTGTTTGCAACACTCATATGTTACCCGGAACAGAAGCAACACTTACCAGACATCTAAATGCAAAAAAAATATTGGTCAACGATCTTGGTGTTATTTGGCACCAAAAATATATTCTGAAGTTCCGCATGACCTGAAAAAAATTATAAATTACAAAAAGTTTAGACAAAAAGTTAAATTATGGTTACTGGAAAAAACACGTGTATGGATAAAAACGCTTATTAATGGACGATAAAGAATATATGAATCTTACCTGATTGTGAAAAATCCCCATTTGTGACTTGTGTTTCCTGGAATGGACTTTAATTATCCCGATTGTGACAAAAATTACCCTAATGAGACATTAATACCAAATTGGAGTAGAGTTGATTTTCTTTTTTTGGACTGTTTCCTGGGAAATTTTTTGTTGAGTAAATTTTGGTTGACTGATACATCTGCGGATCAGTGTTTACAAAAGTATTGTTAATTTATATAGTTGCGCACAGGTTGTTTTTTCTATGAATTAACAGCCTCTGCAACTTACCTTGTTTATTTATTTGATCTATGTATTCAATTACTTAAATAAACATATATATATCTTACAACTCTTTGCAGTGTAGGAATTGAGTTGGGAGATTGGAAATTTCTTTAAATTTTATGATTTTGATTGGATCCAATTTACTCGAACACCATTCAGAAACTATCATCATATTTCTTCACAAATAATATAGACTTTGGATTGGTAGTTCCAGGCTTTCAGCTTCAGCCTAAAATGGCTACTCGAACATATGGTTAACGAGATACTGGGGAATAATCCTTTTAAATTAGCTCTGAATGATACCTTTCAGTCCACGTACGCCTATATCAACAGAGGACGCATATGTTCACTTCGAAGTGTTATTTTGATCAGAAAGGATCATCCACCACATCGCAAGGATGATATTTACCACACTTTGGTCATAATCTGCAATTTTACCGACTCATTTTCGAAATGACGAATAGTTAATGATGATACAAGGCTGAGAATTATTCTACCTGCTCGTGTCGTTTAAAAAATAAAGGAATAGTGGGGTTCAGTTTGCTCCTAATGAGAATATAAAGACAAGGTTTCTACTGATAGGGTTCATTTCAGACACCCACTATGTGATTTATTAATTTTTTTAGATCTCGTTAATATTTCCGGATTCGTTCCCAGCGAGAAAATTGCTATTTATGTGCTTTTTCAGGAGACAATGTGTTATCGTTTGGGCCTAATGTCTGTGATTATCAAATTTTGAGCAGCAAATAGTTTCAAACGACTATAATGGACTCACTGATGAAGAAGGTAGAAAGTCATTCTGTCCGGCCCGGCAGAGGCACTCTAACTTTTGAACGGAAATATCTAGGGACTTGATAATTTCAATGAGGATTTGGCGCCTGTCAGTTCGTTAATAGTCCAGACAAAATACACAATTAACTCAGCCAAATCCGCATAGGGCTGAACATTGGTTAAATAAACCATTAAAAATGTAACGTCGAAAATCTCTTTCGATCCTAATTCTGCAAAAATATTTATTCAAGGTCAGAGGTGAAAAATTCAGGTTATTTCAATTTTTTTCTGAGACGATAAGTTTGATCTTAAAAATACGTCAGACACGAGTTGAAAGGTCACACAATTCTCTACAAAAATTATTCAAATACCCAGAAATCACCACTCCTGAAATACTGTGGTTTTAAAAGTAGCAGATGTTGGAGGCAGTCAAGACAACTGTACTGTTTTATTGTTCCATGCACAAACCATAAATATTTATACCTGTCTATGGAATCAATTTTTTTGGAGCACCATACCTTGCATAAAGAAAATGAATTCCACTTATGAGTGGAGAGGAGTCAATCTTTGTCAATATTTCTGCGCAATCAATTAAACTTTTATGTTTTTCGATCAATTTAAATACTGCAGTTTCACCTATTTTAAAAATTGCTGATGTAGCATCGGAACCATTTATTGCATGTAAAATAAAATATGAGTTTGTAATTTTGGATATGTAGTTAGACTTCTAAGTTGCTCTTGGATCAGATTCAGCTAATAAAATTGGAATAAATTTGACGATGCTAGCGAAGCAGCTACTAATTCAAGAAAATAACTGTATTCCCCATTTTTTTTGACGTTACGAACGCAGAAAATTTTCCTCATGCTCAAGTTAGATCCAAATACGCTGTGATGCTTATAATTGGAATTTTCATTCAAACTGAAATAAATCAGCCGATAATCTGTACCAATTATGATTGATGAGATGTATGAGTTATGGTAACAGCAAAACCTTTTCGGCTTGTTTGAGTTTAGAAGTCTTATACAGGGTGTATACTTAAAGAAACCAAACTTTAAAGGGAGATGATACAAGTTATATGCAAGAAAAAATGTCATAAGACACATGGTCGAAATGTTGATGGTTATTCTACACTTTAACATTTCTTGATATCAAGAAAATTTTCGAGTCCTTCCATAAAATCAATTATACTTCAGTTATCCTCACAGCCTCATGAAATTTGAACATATATCTGAAAACGGCATCAAATTTTCTACAAGATAAGAAGTGCTGTGTGTCAAAAAATTCTTATTGCGGGCGTGGTAAGGCGATGAATATCCTGATTCCGAATGAACAAAATTAGTCATATTTTTCCAATGGTTTTATCGATGAAAAATTATTAATTATGGACATGTTTTCTTTTCAGCAAAATATGCACCATTTAGTGTGCTTTCGAATGACATATCAACTTTTGTGCTAACGGCTTGTTTTCTGCCATAATATCATGGCTAAGAAAATAACAACGAAATATTGAAATATTCCAAACCTAAATTTGCTCTTTAAGCTCCTTGTGATTGAATATAAAAGTAATATTGAATTTGAAATCTGACAGTTGCTGTCGCTTAATAATTTTGGGTATTAATACGTTTTCTTGAATCTAACGAATTAACTAAATTTATAATAGATATTCTAGAAAAAATCGTGAAAATTAAGGCTGTATTTTCAAACATCGAATAACGCGGTTTATTTATGGATTTGCGGATGCAAATGCTCGCACAGCGGTTCGAGAGTACACTTTGCGATGTCTCAATAGCCAGATGGAAAGACATTTATACAAGTCTTCAAGCGATTAGGTGAAACAGGCTTATTTGGGGGTTCCGAATCAGAGAAGATGGTCAATAGTCAATAGTCAATAGTCAACAAGGCCAGCATGCTATACTTCCAGCTTTCGAGGAGGACCCCACAACAAGTACTCGTCAAATTGTTTGTACACTGAGGATGCATCATTCTTCAGTACACCCAGAACTCAAGAAAAATAAGTTACATCCAAATCATTTGAAAAAGGTGCAGGACCTGTTACCTGTAGATGCTGAGACCAGACTAACATATTGTAATTGGTACCTGAATAAGGTAGGTGAATAGAGGGGGAGGCGATAGGATATTATAAACTGATGAAGCCACTTTCCGAAATCGGGTATGGAAAAGAGAATATCCCCATGCAACTATCGTTTCTCATTTCCAACATGAGTTAAGGATCAACGTGTGGTTGGGAATCATGAGAGGTGAATTTTTCGGACCAGTGATACTTCCCGATCGCCTCAACGCTGAAGTATTCATTACATCAATCAAAGGCAGCTTAACAGACATATTGGATGAAATGCCCCTGGCTAACAGACATAATAACTGGTTACAAATGGATGGCTGTCCAGCTCCTAATAGCGGGAATGTACGGGATTTAATGAATGAATATTTGGGGGTGAAACTCTATGACGCTGGAAGTAATCTGAAATGCAGTTCGATTCTTAACTTAGCCAAGGGTTGTATGCTGTGTTTGTGTATTTGCGTGCATCAGATGGCGCTGTTGTTTGGCAAAACAGCAGTGCGAATATAGGTGAGTGATTTTGTTGCATTTGTTGGCATTAGAGCTATGAAACACGTGCATGACTCCTGCCTATGCCTGACGATCAACAAAACCTATTCGAATTTAATAAAGTAAATAAAAGCAACTTGGCTTAAAATAGAAAAATGCTTTTCACTTGATAGAAGAAATATAACAAAATTTGAATATCAAAACAGATTAAAATATGTTTGTCTTCTACAATTTTAATTTCAAAAAAATTTTTTCTTCAAAAAACTTTTAGAATTAAATTAATGTCTAAAATAAGCACCGCTTACGTTTAATAGACGTATATAATCAAAACTCAATATATAATGTCAAATGGAATAAATAAACCAACAGATATACGAAAGTCATTAAAATTAATAAATAAATATTTAAGGGAGACAAAATTTTATTTCTGATCTTACCTTTAAGAACACCAATTGCCTTTTGAAGATATAGCGCATGTTTTGAGAGATTTCTGAATTAACTTATTCGAATATTTAAATATATTAAATATTTCAAATAAATTATATTCTTTGAGAAGTCTTTAAGGTGTGTTCATGTTTTTAAAAGGCAATTGGTGTTCATAAAGGTAAGATCAGAAACAAAATTTTGTCTCCTTTAAATATTTATTTATTAATTTTAATGACTTTCGTATATCTATTGGTTTATTTATTCCATTTGACATTATATATTGAGTTTTGATTATATACGTCTATTAAACGTAAGCGGTGCTTATTTTAGACATTAATTTAATTCTAAAAGTTTTTTGAATTAAAAATTTTTCTGAAATTAAAATTGTAGCAGACAAACATATTTTAATTTGTTTTGATATTCAAATTTGTTATATTTCTTCTATCAAGTAAAGAGCCTTTTTCTTTTTTATTTTATATATAATATATAATTATATTTTGGCTTCAATAAATCTCATTATGGAATGTCAATGAATTTAAATAGCCCTTAAAATAACTTACACTGTTCTGTGATTTTGTTAGAACATAGATCAATCTTGAATTCTAAAGTTGGCCTGGTTTCGAAGCATTTCTTAGCACGTGTTCGTTTGTGATATGGGTTAGTTTTTTGATTTTGATATTTGGAATATTATTCAGGACCGAAGAAAGGATTACTTAGAATTATATTTGTTTTTTGAAGATATATTGCATGTTTTGAGAGATTTCTGAATTAACTTATTCGAATATTTAAATATACTAAATATTTCAAATAAATTATATTCTTTGAGAAGTCCTTAAGGTGTGTTCATGTTTTTAAAAGGCAATTGGTGTTCTTAAAGGTAAGATCAGAAACAAAATTTTGTCTCCTTTAAATATTTATTTATTAATTTTAATGACTTTCGTATATCTGTTAGTTTATTCATTCCATTTGACATTATATATTGAGTTTTGATAATATACGTCTATTAAACGTGAGCGGTGCTTATTTTAGACATGAATTTAATTGTAAAAGTTTTTTGAATAAAAAATTTTCTTGAAATTAAAATTGTAGAAAACAAACATATTTTAATTTAACTTGGCTTAAGTTTCACTAGCTGTCTGCTGTTTGTTGACATATATGTTTCAGGTTTTTAGCCCATTTTCAAAACTGAAGAGAACAAAACTCAAAATCCTATTTATAATGGTAGGGTAAATCACAGGTACAATTTTGAACAGTGTAAAAATATGGTGTTAGTTAGGTCCTAATCTTTTACAGATAGGAGTAACGGTGATAAATGAAATTGAAGTTGTTCATTTTTAATTGGTAGCTTCTTACCATGTGCTAAACAAATTTCCAAACTTTCTAAAAGGTCCATTCTTCTGCTTTTATTACCTACGTGTAAAATCTCAGTTCTACTGAAATCTATGAAGCGGTTGTTATTTATACAATGTTCCAAAAAACAAGATGTTATTTTATTAGGTAATACACTTTTTTGATGTTCTTCTACACTTATGTTATTGATCGTCCTGTCTGACCTATTTAAAATGCAAGGCATTCATTATAATATAATTTGTATATATCGCTTTTTTCACTCGTTTCGCGACAGTCTTTGCTATTGACTAAGAGTGAACCTAAATTTTTCTTATTTGTACAAATAATAGTAATATTATTCTGTTTTAGTCTATTGCAAATTTTGTTACGTATTTGTGGTATGATATTTATCCTTATCCCTTATATAATTTTTTTTCTTTGTCCTGAAGAATAGGGTAAAGAGAAGATAGAGCTTTTTTATGCTTTTTTTTTTAATTAATTTATCGATAACGTTCGTACTGTAACCATTGTTCGGCGCTTTTGACATCAAAACTTTAATTTCTTTGTTAAAGTTTTGTATTGAGGCAGGGGTTGATAGTAACCTATGTACAAAGGGGTAAAAAGGAGACATTTTTATTTTAAAGCGGTGGGAACTGTTATTATGTATTAATGAATCTGTGTACGTGGATTTTCTAAATATGTCAAATTCAAGGGAATTAACATTTCTTGTAATCTGGATATCTGAAAAATTCATTGATTTTTGGGAATTTTCGATTTCAATAGTTATTTTGATAGAATTGAAAAATGAATTCAACAAATTCAGAAACATTAATAATCGTCAAATAGGACCTAACCAAATGCAAAATATATCATCCACAGACCTTTTCCAATTAAGAACTTTATTCATCAAATTATCTGGGGAAGAAAATATTTTATTTTCAAGATGGGTCATGAAAATTTCGCTCAAAAGTAGTGATAAGGGAGAACCCATAGGGTGGCCATCTAGTTGTTGATAAATTATATGTTAGAATTTAAAATAACTTCGTTTGAGGCATATTTTTAGTAAAATCATTGTTTTTCGTATAATTTCAGAGATGAGTGATTGGATTTGCTGTAACGAATTTTGAACTATATTTTTAATTTCCAAATTAGGTATGGAAGGAAATAAATTCACAACATCGAATGAAACGCTCCCTTAACGCTAAACTTGTTTCATTCGATGTTATGAATTTATTTCCTTCCATACCTAATTTAGAAATTAAAAATCTAGTTCAAAATTCATTACAGCAAAGCCAATCACTCACCTCTGAAATTATACGAGAAACAATTATTCTACTTGAAATATGCCTAAAACAAAGTTATTTTAAATTCAACCATAACATTTATCAACAATTAGACGCCCCTATAGGTTCTCCCTCATCACCACCTTTTAAATTTTCATGACCTTGAAAATAAAATATTTTCTTCTCAAGATTATTTTATAAATAAAGTTATTTATTGGAAGAGATATGTGGTTGATGTATTTTGCATTTGGTTGGGTTCTATTAGACAATTGGAAATGTTTCTGAATTTGTTGAATTCATTTTTCATTTCTGTCATGAAATAAAAATCGAAAATTCCCAAAAATCAATAAATTTTTTAGATATTCAGATCACAGAAATGTTAATTCCCTTGAATTTGACATATTTAGAAAATCCACGTACACAGATTCATTAATACATAATAATTGTTTTCACCCTCCTTTTCACTCCTTTGTACATAGGTTACTATCAACCCCTCTCTCAATTGAAAACTTTAACAAAGAAATTAAAGTTTTGATGTCAATAGCGTCCAACAATGGTTACACTACGAACGTAATCGATAAATTAATTTTTAAAAACAGCATAATGAAGCTCTAGCTTCTCTTCACCCTATTCTTCAGAACAAACAAAAAGATAAATTTTATATTATAACATAAATTTCATACCACACATAAGTAATAACATTTGGAATAGACTAAAACAGAATAATATTAATATTATTTGTAGAAATAAGAAAAACTTAGGTTCACTCTTAGTCAATAGCAAAGAATGTCGTGAAACGTGTGAAAAAAGCGGTTTATACAAATTATATTTTAATGAATGCCTTGCATTTTACATAGGTCAGACAGGACGATCTATAAACTTAAGGGTAGAAGAACATAAAAAAGTGACATCTGGTTTTTCGGAGCATTGTATAAATAACAACCATTTGATAGATTTCAGTAAAACTGAGATTTTACACGTAGGTTATAAAAGCAGGAGATTGGACCTTTTAGAAAGTTTGAAATTTTTTTTAGCACATGGTAAGAAGCTACCAACTACAAATGAACAACTTCGGTTTAATTCGTCACCATTGCTCTCATCTATAAAAGAGTAGAACCCAACGAAAACCATATTTTTACATTGTTCTTAATTGTACCTGTGATCTACCCCACCATTATAAATAGTTTTGTTCTCTTCAGTTTTGAAAATGGGATTGTTTGATTTCGAATCTCCAGATAAGGACTTGAGAGGATTTGCTGCAATATTTTCATCTCTCCTGGATTCCTTCTGTTCCTCACCCCTCCACCTTCTTACCACACTTGGTCTTAGCATCTCGAGAAGAACGTGATATTCAATTTTCCGCTTTCTCACCCATATAATTCGCATGATATTTATCGAAAATCTACAATAGACTTTCAAGTTCTGTACAAGAAACTTTAGTATTTAAATTTAAGTTGGCGAATTCCCAAATATCACCATTGCCCGTGTGAGGTAAAAACAGAAAACAGTGAAACCAGTTGAGTCCCTTTCCTTCACATCTTTCTTTTGTTGTTTCACTTATTTTCCATCCCCAGAATTTTCTCCTAAGTCTCGGGTATTTAATACTGTCAGAATCTTATTTATTGTGGAGAGGTTTACGGCCAGTTTCATAAACGAAATTAAAGCCTCCTTTTTCCCAAAAAGTCACCTTTAATGATAAAACGTGTTTTATAAGCAAATTTTAAGGTTAAACGGAACATAAAAGCGTCCTTTATCTTAAAGTAAGAAAATCGGCTCTTTACGGCTGGAAAAGGATCCTTTAACGAAAAACTCGACACTGCGCAGGTGACATTATCCCATTTTGTTTGATTTTAGCGTACTACGAAATATGTTAACGTTCAAACCGTATTTGATTCAGACTTGAGAATCAGAATTATTGCAGCTAAATGACCTGGCTCAAAACATGATCAAACCATCTTTAAAAACAGTGTCTTGAAGAGACTATTTGAGAATGGTAAATTTGGACGGTATTTGTTACTTGGTGATAGTGGTTATAGTTTGCAGACTTATCTTATGACAAAGTTAACGGAAGCTATAACTGCAGCTGAAAATTTATATAAGCAGTCAATTATACGAACTAGAAATGTGGTGGAGAGAATGTATGGAGTTTGGAAATGTCGTTTTCCTATCCTTTCTAAAGGAATGAGTGTTAAGTTAACGACCATAAAGGCAATTATTGTTACTACCGCTGTTTTGCACAATATAGTTGTAGATATGAACGAAATATTTCCTAATGAATGATTGCAGGAGGAAGAGAACTTTCAAACAAATTCAACTGATGTTAATGCAGCTCGTCAAGTGAGAGTCTATTATTAATAAACATTTTGCTAATTTACAATATATATTTGTGTGATAATTGAAAATAAATTTGCTTGTCACTTGTGAAACTATTCTTCATATTCAATTTGTATCTTCAACATGACAAGATTTCATATAATTTTTATAAGATTTTACAAAGTATGTATTTAGATAGGTTCCTATGTTTGTATTTTTGATTCATTGTTTTACTTTAGGTAACATCTGAAAAAGTTTCAAGTGAGAATAAAGAAATTAAAATATTATGTGTTATTGAAATTTCTGTTTTTAATTCAAATTTGAGGGGATTTCATAGTCTGCGGCAATGCTGATAGAATTCTAATACCACTTTTCACAGAAAGTGCATTGAAAATAAAAAAGGTTTAATTATTATTTAATTTTCTCTTCATCTCCATGGTTTGCAAATCTAATATTTTAATCTTCGAATGCTCCTCTTCTTTTCTTCTTTTATCTTCCTTGATAGCCACTATCCGAGCTTCTACTAGAGCTGTTTTTTTATAATACTACTGTTGCATTGAAAGCAGTTGCTATTATCTGCAAGACTTTATCCTATTATATAATATTAAAATTCTCTTTTTCAATCAATTCCAAGATACGTAGTTCCTTCTCAGGTTTCAAAGTAAAACTTTTTTTCTCTTTTCTTCCATATTCATTTATTTAACTGACGTTTACTAAAATATAGCAATTCGCACGTAACAATGACATAAATTTCAGTATACTGTCTTGTGCACATAACCATGTTTATGCAAAGACTGATTAATGCTCCTTTTCTTTTTCTTTCCGACGCCTTACAGAATATCTATATATATAACTATATTCGTAAAATCACTAGTTCTCAGGATAGCCAACAGTCGGAAACATATGACCGGCGCATTAAAGGAAGCTTTAAGTGAAGGACGGTCGATGTGCGTTTATGAAACTGATGGTCCCATGTGAAGGATTCATACAGGGACTTTATCATAAAGTAGCCTTTTGATGTTGTTTATGAAACAGGCCGTTAGTCCAAATTTTGTCCTTTAAATAAGTACAGTTCACTAAAAAAGATCTATAATTAACACCTAGAATTGAAATTTGGTTTAATCCCCTACAGGGTTAAAAACCCGAACCCGAAACATGATTTCAACAGACATCAAACAAACAGTGAAAGTTAAGCCAAGTTGTTTTTATGTACTTTATTAATTTGAAAATGTTTCACCAAGTGATAAGCGAGAAATCAGTATCAACTATTCGACTTTATTTAAGTTTTGAACTGCAACACAGTTGCACTGTCCCGGTTCTAGAAACTCTTTAGTTACCCTTCTCGTATTCGTTATGATTTCCTTAATAAATATTCGTCGATTGAATTAATTCATTAAGATCCTGAATTGATGAAAAATCGATTTGATGATCATATGAACGTAGAGACTGATAATGAGAAAAGTTGTCTCGCCTCGTCTTTACCGAGTTCAGACCTATCAAATTCAATTTCGGAATACTCCAAGAAATTGCCTCTGCAATATTCCCAAAAAGTTGGATATGAGCGCTTAAAATTCCGCTCCAAGAAGTTCCCCGCTCTGCGTATATTAACGAAGTCCCTTTGTTCTCATGATTTTCTGACGAGAAAGAGTCGGCGCGACATCGAAAGGCAATAAAAAACATGAAAGGTCCCGATATTACCTAATTTGATCCCTTTATTGGGCCCTTTGCCAAGACGTGAGTTTACTAAAAATAACGTTTCGCATTTGGTCGACATCAAATGAAATTCTAGAGGCGCATCCCGCTCAGGTCTCGTCTGGATCTTCGCTGCTGGAAATGAACACGTTAAGGGCAACATTATCGGGAGCTTTGACGAAAAGCATCGCCTTGAAGGAAGCGGAGATCTGATACGAAATCATCAGGGTGTCGCGCACGTGTCGTTGCGCTAATATCGCGGTCATAAAAATCCTTTGCCGTTCTGCGGTTTCCGAGAATCGGTTCGATGCGATGGAGCAGTCATCTTATTGCCATGATATCGGGGATTTTCGTATTTAAGTCAGGTCGTGAATCCGATCATGACTGTGATAAAATGAAACTATAATTTTTATACTTTCCTAAGTGGTTTCAAATGGAAATTCTTATGGATTTTTGGCCTTTAAGGGTGTTGTGGATAGCTACTAACCTCTTAATTGAAGGATCATCAGTGTGATATAGAAAAGTCGCAGACGTGTTCACAGCGAACCAACATAAACGGTTTTCCAATGAGTGGTTTCATTTTGAAAAGATCGCAAACACCTTCTTGGTGGGCAATAGTGAAACTGGTGGGAAATTTTGAGCTGTTGGGACTAGTGATGTGAAGCATCTGCACTGAAAATGTCGACTTTGGTAATGAATAATGTGTTTTTGCGGGAAGTTCTGCTTTATTACTTCAATATGAAGAAATGGATACTTATGGCGACTACACTTTAGCTGAACAAACGTGTCAGAAGTGGTTTGGCTCACAAGCATTTGTCAAAATTTTAAATTATCATTTCAAAAATGATGCTTTCAATGATTATACAATACCTACACTATTGGTTGTAAAATATTCTAGAAAATTAGCCTGCATTTTTATCTAACTTTTGATACCTTTCTTATGTTAATCAGAACAATGAGAAAGTCTTGCTTTTTGTCCATAAAGTATTTCAAGTGTCAAAAGTTCACAAAGTTCAACTTGAACTTAAAAATTCGTTCAGACCAATAAGTTTGATATCGATTTAGCTGAAGAGTCTGGAAAAGGTGGTTGATGTCCATATCAGTGGAAAGGTGCTAATTGACAGTCCCTCTAGCCCTCATCAGTACACCTATTAGGCCGGAAAATCAGTAGAACTTGCATTACCCAATTTGGTCGGAAAATTAAACCCATCTCTCGATAATCAAAAGATAGCAGTAACAGCGTTTCTAGACATAAAAGGTGCTTTTAACAATACGCTGCCGGTTTCTCTCGCTGAGGCTATCTCTGCGAGAGGAATTTGTAGATGGATACGGGAAATGCTATGCGGTAGAATAATAACAACCTCACACCAGGTCTTCGAGTTCAGGGCTGCGAAGGGCTGTCCGCAAGGGGGTATTCTCTCACCCTTACCCTGGACCCTTCTCGTCGATGACCTGCTAGAGATCATCTCGCCGTAGGAAGTCGACGTTCAAGCATTTGCTGATGACCGGGTAAGCATAGTGAAAGGTAAATCGGAGGTGATATCGGCTGTCCTTCAAGAGATACTGGACACTATCGACAAACGGTATAAGAATTCTACTAGGTTTTCGTATTGGCATGTGAGCATGACTCTTCACCAAGTGACGGCATATCATCGCGCGAAGCAAGAACCCCTCCCAAGCTTCCAGTTTGGACCTCGACTCAAAAGCAAAAACCATCTGATTGGTTGCAGCAAAGCACTATCTTAGCTTTACTGGCTCTGCAGCTCAGTACCCGAGTTGGCTTGTGATGCAACTCACTCGCCGGAAGGGCTTCTTATCCAAGCACCCAAACGCAGTCGCATGAACTAAGATAATCCCAAGATTGATGACTCAACTGATCCTGGTACGAGCACCGTCAACACGGCCTGTATGTCATGACCAACGAACCCATGTGAAATTTTTTGATTGATCCTGACGTCAAGCACTAATGGCTAAGCCATTTCATCGAGATCCACAAACCCTAAAATGTTACGCATTAATCCGGGTTCAGGTCGAACCGTAAAGTCCCGCTAAACCCTGAGTCATTTCATTAGAATATCCCGAACATGGAGATCTACGAACAGATAAATGAAATACCTCCTTAGTCCAGCATACAGGATTTTCAACCACTGCTCCTCGAATCCAACACCAATGGGGTGGCCAGGTGGTACAAGTAACACCTGAGGGCATCCACCCCCTCGAGGTAACGCAGTATGCTACATAACGCACTCGGCCATTGGACAGAAAAATCCGGAGATTTACTGCCATAGGGTAGAGTACGCTAGTTTTAAGGGAGAAGCCCTGTGCTGTGACAGACTCCCCGTCACTGAGTTAATCAACCGGCTCAGTCCTCCATTCCACCAGAACGGCAAAACTAGGTCCCCATTCGGAGATCTTTCACCACACAGATCCAGCGACTGGCGCGAATGGCATTACTTTAGGCATCGAGACTTAACCCTCCATATCGCCAGGACGAAACTAGGGTCCTAGTCAAGACAAGCACCCCATCACGTCAAGATCTCATGCCTGGGGGGCGCGACAACTGTATATAAGGAAAAATTTGTCTCTCAACCCACAAAAGGTAATTATAGTACCATTCACAAAGAAACGGAAGCTGGATGGTTTAGAAACGCCGACAATTCGTGGTGAAACAATACAATGATCTAATGAGGCAAAATACCTGGGAATAGTCCTGGACAAAACTCTCAGTTGGAATGCACATCTGGACGAAGCGTGTAATAAAGCCAGAATGGGATTATGACCTGCAAGCGAATCTGCGGTAAAACCTGGGGTTTAAAGCCCAGGCAGATGTATTGGCTATACACTATGGTAATTAGACCACAGATAATGTATGGAACTGTAGCGTGGTGGAAGAAAGATCAACATAAGTTCACCCGACTACAGAAACAGGCTTGCCTTGCAGTTACAGGTGCGTTTTGCACCACACCCACGGCAGCCATGGAGGTCCTACTAAATCTATCACCCCTGCACCTACTGGTGCAGAGGAAGGCGGAACGGACCATATACAAACTATACCAACTGGCAATCGAAAGACCAGAGGCAATAGCTATCGATGCCCTCGGATCTAATGTCAAAATTCATGAGTCAAGAGCGGCACTTCAATGCAATTGTCCCCAGCCTGGACGAATGGACCCAGCTGAGGTTCTATTGAGGACCGACCTTGGATTTTTCATAGATGGCTCGTGAACGACGAACGGAACGGAAGCGAGAGTCTATGGGAGCAAATCGAGGAGCAACATCTCATTAAGTGTAAGTCAATACGCAATTATATTCCAAGCAGAACTATTTTCCATTAAGACGGCGGCAGATCTGCTGATAAAACGGAAAATCCACCACGGCAAAATCAAAATATTTGCTGATAGTATTAAAAGTTCTGGAATCCAGCTGTTGCGAAAATAGTCTGGAGCTGCCGCACGGCTTTAAACAGGCTCGGTATGTATAACAGAATCAGTCTTGTTTGGATACTGAGCCACTCAAACTATTTTATTGAAGAAGAGGTAGATATAATGGCATTTTCTGGAGCCACGCTGCCTCTGGTAGGCCACAGAACGATTCCAGGGAATAACACATGACGTAGCTAAGCGGACGATAACAGGTAGAATGAACTCAAGACTTGAGTCTTTTCGGCTGAGCCGTCCTGGCCTGGAACATTCGAAGGTGTTTCTTGAAGCAGCTTCGAACTAAAAGATGGCGGACCTAGCTCTAGGTCTGGATAGGGCCAAACTAAGAACACTTGTCGTAATTATGACAGGTCACTGCAGGCTGAAAGCGTATTTGCACAAAATCGGTCTGACTGAAGACGATTAATGCAGGCTATATCTTGAAGACACTGAAACAGCAATGGACATCGCCTCAGAGTGCCCAGCGGTGAGTCGCATCAGATTCGAAGCCTTCGGTCAGGCTTTTATAGCTCACTGCGAACTGGAAAAAGTACCCCCGAACAAGATTATCCCGTTTTTGGATAAAATCTATCCAAAATCGGCGAAGAAATGTAAATTAGGGTTGAATCACAATAGTCCGTGCGAACGCAGTGGAAGGGCGGACAGACGCCTGCTCAGTATAAATAATAATAACTTACAAATTACTTAAGATACCCATGGACATGATTACAATTTTTCAGCTTTCTGCATGCTTAAACATCGAGGATATTTCTTTCATACACATTTTCAACATTATTGACGTATGTGTTGGCGCGAAGTTGCATGGGCATATATCGATAACTTTGCTTCAAAGTGGACTACCCTCAAATTGTGAATCGATACCGGGTCATCAAGCATTCATACAATGCCATCGAGCATTAGTCATTACTGACGTAGAAACTATGTTTCCTTAAATTAATTGAATTTTGATGAAGTAAATATAGGATCATGATAATAACAATTATTTTCATCGCTTTTTTGAACAATTTCAAAATGGCCTCCTCGGGATGGCCAAGGCCTAGAAGACTCAGATATTACTGAATAACGAACCGAACACTACCTGAAGGGTCACGCAAACTAATCCTGGGGATACCACATTCTCACAATAGCGTTGGATATCCGGAGCTAATTACTGTCTCTATACGATACGTCGTCCTCTACCAGAACTACTCAGCGATTTACCCTAAATAACGCCACTGGTTCACAAAGAATACAATCTCTCAAAGTAAGCGGGCACATGCATATGGAAAATATGTAACACAAACTGACTAAGACATTATAAAATAGATACAGTACCCCATCACCTAGGCGTGTTAATGAACGTTACAATAAAAGCAAATAAAGAAGTAGGTAACCGGGGGACCAAACAAGAATACACGTAAATCAGTTACATATTAGGCTCGGCGAATACCATGAATAGTACAAAAAAAGAACAACTATCAATAAATACAACAAACAGCAATCAGGCACCGAGGTAAAGTATATAATACAAATAGATAACTGATGAGGGTCGTGCCGCTATAGTTATATAAACTGAAGCAAAAATACAAGCATGAAAAGCGATGAATGGAAGTACAATGAACGAGAATGCAATCATCAATTTCACATTAGCGCTAAGGTGGTATTCAAGAATATAAAGCATGCAATTTTAATCAGAAGAATTTAAAAGAAGTTTACTTACTAAGAGTTACAAAGGAGGACTGTTCTGAGTACTATTATCTCGAGGATGTTTCTAAGTTCCTCGGGAGGTTTATTTCAAGAACTTTCCTCTCGACCGCTTCAAAATAAATACAACGCCATAAGGACGTTCTTCTCTTCCTTATTATCACTCATTGCATACGTGTCAACTTACAGTGCCACCGAATATTTGCCACATAAGAAACGCGGGTAAATACCGTGATGTAATGATGTAATTTATATAATCTTTGAGGGATTCTGTCACTTGTATGATCCTTAGAGAATACGGATCTCTTCAACTTCTAAATTGTATTCTATAGATATTACAGTGCGGTCCAACAAAAACTTAACACCTCGTTTTTACGGCTTCAAAATGAAAATGTGGAAAATCGCTCGGACCCGTCAATTTCTGTTTCGAGAGAGAACAATTTTTCCGCTCTTCACAACATTTGATGAGTACAACATTTTGAATAGGGATGCGATACCTCATTTTGAAGATCTTGTCGAGAACTATCTGATCCTGGCTCTAAAATTTCCATAGATAACGAAATGACAGGTAAAATAGTAGAAGAGTACTTACTTTTGTGATTAGTTCATTGAATGCTGGAAATGGGCACCATTCACTTCCATGCAGTAATGTAAGTTATGCTGAAAACGTTCACGTACGTTACTCAAGATTTCTGGCATTCATTGATGATCCGAGTTCGCAAATCATCCAGTGACTCAGGCTCGGTAACGTAAATCTTGGATTTCAGGTGACCCCATAGAAAACACTCCAGTGGAGCCAGATCAGGTGATCTGGATGGCCACTCAATATGGCCCCTTCTTCCAACACAGGCGTGAGGAAAATTTTCATCTAAGAACTGACGCACCGGTTGAACGAAATGAGGTGGTGCGCCATCTTGTTGGAAAATGATCGTTTGATGGTCTTCTGCATTATTCAATACTTGCACAAGTGCTGGATAAATAGCGTTCTTCAATAGATCTGAATAAATTTGTGCCAGTGAGATCACCGGGTATAAAAAAGGGCCGATTATGTGATTTCCATAAATACCCGCCCAAGCATTTATTTTTTGGGAACACTCGTCCAAAAAAAATTAATCGAATATATAGTTTTGATTACCGTTGATCATTTCACTGACCACTTCACAGAACTGGAGTTGACGATCGGAATCATCCTCAGTTCCTGAACTAATCGTATCTTATAAAGATGGAATTTATGTTGTTTCAGGATTCTCACGATTGTTGTGCATGAAACACCAGATACATCGGACAATTTCCTAGTACTCAAGGAAGGATCCATTGCTACATGACCTAAGACAGACACGTCCTTCGCTTCGTCTCTTTCATGCACCCTTTTTTTGTTTCCGACTGAACCAGTAGCGTCAAATTTGCCAACCAGTTGCACAAGGTAAGCGGATTCATCTTTCCCATAATGTCGTTCGTTAAATAAAGCCGCTGTTGTTTGGGCATAGTCGTTATTTTTAAAAAATAACTTATCATTTCCATCCTTTTTTCTACGCTCTAACAAAAACATGGTCCGTGTACTTTTTTGGACAAGAAATTAATACTTTTTTTAACGATCTTCAAAATTAGTCATCGCAACAGCCCTCATCCCTACTCAAAATCAAGGGGTTGTGTTCATCCCCATTGAGGAGTTGAAGTTACGGGGATGAAAAAAGCGGAAAATTTGTTCCTCATTGAATCAGAAATTGACGGGTCCGAGCGATTTTCCACATTTTCATTTTGAAGAAATCGAGATGTTAAGCTTTCGTTGAACCATTCTGTATTAGTATTACATAGGAACATCCAGAAAATAAACCTACAATTCCACATTCTTTCTGCCCGTAGACTGGAGGTCGAGGTCAATTTGCCCCTTTAATTGGAAAGCGGAGGGATCACCAGGCCCCTGTGACAAATAATGAGCCCCTTCGTTCCTTATTTCATCATTTCCACTTTATAGAGTTTGATGTGTACGACCCTTTTCCAAGCTGAAAGCATGAGTCACGATGGTAACCCACTTTAGGGTGGAGAGAGTAGTTAGCATATTTTTCAGACCACTTATCGTCGATTAGTATAACAGGATTATGTCAAAGGAAGAGGCGTATGCTCCTTTGGGTTCGCCTGCATGATCCTATCTTCACGTTGGTACGCTTTCCTTTCAAGTGAATCGGGGATGTGTGTTTTTATTTAAAAGTCGTAATGGCAGTTTTATTTCATTTCAGATTTAGGTACTTGGAAGGTTTCCCTATATCCTATCAGTACACTTTAAAGGATAATGAGTTAATATAGCTACACTTCGGGTGTTTTTTTATAGTCATAAACTTTCGATAGGGATAAATGTGATTTGACAGGAGGTACAAGCCATGTTGTTTCGACATTTCTGTTCAGTGAGCATTGACAAATTATCATGGAAAGATTCACGCCGCAACAACGTTCACAAATTATTGAAATTTATTTTCAGAATCAGTGTTTTATTCGCAAAACTTATCGAGCACTTCGTGAAATTTACGATTTACATAACCGTCCAACAGAGCAGCTTATTCGTCGAACTATCGATAAATTTCGGACATTTTCTCTACCCGATTCAACAACATCAACAAGACAAAGAACTGTATGTACAGATGAAAATATCGCTGCAGTAAGTCATAGAGTTAATGATGATCCAGATTTGTCTATTCGTCGACGTTCACAATAAGTTGGACTCTGTGTATCCACCACATGGAAAATTTTGCGTAAAAATCTTGGTCTTCACCCATACAAGATCCAACTGGTTCAAGAACAAAAGCCACTTGACCATAATAAGCGTCCCTTGTTTGCTGATTGGCCCCTAGAACAGCTTGAAGTTGATCCACTTTTTTATCGTAAAATTGAGTTTATTGTGAAGCTCATTTCTGGTTGAACGACTATGTAAAGAAGCAAAATTGCCGTATATGGAGTGAAAACAATCCTCAAGAAGTTCTGCAGGTTCTATTGCATCCTGAAAAATGCATTGTAAGGTGTGCTTTACACGCTGGACGCATCATCGGTCCATATTTCTTTAAAAACGATGCTGGAGCTAACGTTACAGTGAATTGTGCTCGTTACAGATCGATAATCAATGATAATTTGTTTCAAAATTTGAATGGTACCGACCCAAAGTATTTTGGTTCCAACAAGATGGTGCTACACCTCATGCTGCTACCATAACAATTGATTTATCGAAAGATTTGGCGATAACCTTATTTCGAGAAATGGTCCAATTAATTAGCCTCCAAGATCATGCGACACAACTCGACTGGATTATTTTCTTTGGAGTTATGTTAAGTCATTGGTTTATGCTGATATACCAGAAACAATATATGCTCTGGAAGCCAACATAACTCGTGTTTTTGATGAAATAAGGCCTGAATTGCTCGGAAAAGTGGTCCAAAATTGTTCTGGTCGAATGCGATTCCTCAGAGTTAGTCGTGGTGGACATATGCCGGAAATTATTTTTAAAACATAAATGTCAGAACATTATCTTTCAAATAGAAAAAAAATTTGACTTCAATCTTAATATAAATGTGTTTTACTTCAATTTACAGTTCTGTCACTCTGAAAAAACACCCGATATAAGTAAATAAGACGAAAATTTTGTTATAATTTTCCAATTTAGGAATTAAAAGTATATACTAGATAATTACAAGCTTATTTTCCGGGTAGCTTCTAGAAATTTAACATATCTGTGTATTATTTAATTAGTTAATGAATTGTAAATGGAACATATTGCACTATCCGCTATAGAATTATTTTTTCCCTTGTACCTCTCTAACTGAAAATTGTCAATAACCATGGCAACTTCATTCTCATTTTGAGTTGTATGAAATAACATTGTGATGTTTATTCGTGCCTAATCCCTAACATTTTTCATCCAACAATAATGCCTCTTTCCTGGTCCTCACCTTTCCTTTATTTCCCTTTATAATTAACTTGAACAATTGAAATCATTCATTTCTGAATACTTGTCCAAAGTAGGCCATGCTGAATATTCTCTGTCTCCACCAGTCAACACGCTTAATGCTCCTCAAAATTCTCAATTTCAGTATCCAAGCTTCCATATAAAATGACAAAAGATATGTATCATTTTACCACAACTCGTCATTCATTCACCTTCAAGGAATCATTTAGGAATCTATTCACCTATCGAAATGCTGTTCAATAGATCAGTATCGAAGTACATGTCAAAAAAATTCTTGCGAATGTTATAGTCTCATTTCTGACTTAAAAGTACAACTTTGTCAAAAACTGTACAGGATTTTCCAATAAGAGGTTCCATTTTAATAAATCCATTCCTTCAATGTGCAACAATTCTGATCTCACTGTATAATTTGAGGATGCAATTAATTTTTATATTTTCTGAGAGTAAAACTTGATCTTTCATAATTTTCATTTCTTTAGTTAGAAAATATATTAAGCTGGTCTTAGAATGAAACATGGAAAAATTATCCAATTATAAAATACGAAATCCGCCTCATCAAGAAGTTGGGAGAACTCAATTAAGTCTCAGAAATCCGATTCCTCAACACCTCTCGTACAGACAGATATTTAGGTGTAAAGTATTCACCTTCTGTCATGTGGAATCCGAGGGGAGTGTTCCTAAGACTACTTAATAACAGTAATATTTCAATGGAATATCTGTTCTTACTCTTCACAAGTTTTAATTAGTGTGCCACGAAAGATAGTTTCAGAAGTTACACGCAGATTGAACAGTTGTAAACATCGAAGCTGGGTGTCATAAATCATAGACTCCGTTAAAATTATAACGATTCTAACGTAATAAATTAGGTATTATTTTTTATAGGAACAGAAATTATCACGCATTATCTCTACAGGATATATTTCCTGTTGTTTCTGCAGGGTCGGATCTGAAGACAAGTTTGTCTCATGCAATTTCTCAGAACAGATTTCACCACCAATTCTACAGCAGCGAAAAAGTACAAAGAAGGAGTTAGTAAAATAAAAAATGGGTATGTTTCATCCAAATTCATTTTGTTCATATCTTAAATATCAAACAGAGTAATTCTAATAACCTACATACACAACAAATTTCAATTTTATTAATTTTCTCAAGAACTGTTTGAAATTAAATTGAATAACTGCCCTAGAAAGCAGATTTTCTTTTTTAATAGGCAAATTAACACATAATAGCTAAATGAATTCTCCGGAATCTGTACAGATTTTAATCTTAATAAATTTCTGGAAAACATTTAAAATCAAATTTTGAACATGCTTTAGATAACACTGTAACATTTTATAGACATATATATTATCAGCACATGTGGTGATAATTAACTACTAAAGAATCAAGGGAAACAGAAAGTGATGACCAAATTGTTTAAATTCATCACATAATACAATTGATATTGATTTCTTGCATATCACTTGGTGAAATATTTTTAAATTAATAAAGTAAATAAAAACAACTTAGATTAAGTTTCACTGTTTATTTGAGGTCTGTTGACCTATATGTTTCGGGTTTTTAGCCCATTTTCAAAACTGAAGAGAACAAAACTAAATATTCTATTTATAATGGTGGGGTAGATCGCAGGTACAATTTTGAACGTTTTAAAAATATGGTGTTAGTTGGGTCCTCATCTTTTACAGAAAAGAGCAATGGTGATACATTAAATTGAAGTTGTTCATTTGTTATTGGTAGGTAGCTCTTTACCATGTGCTGAATTAATTCCCAAACTTTTCAAAAGGTTCATCCTTCTGGTTTTATTGCCTACGTGTAAAATCTCAGTTCTACTGAAATCTATGAAATGTTGTTATTAATACAATGTTCCGAAAAACCAGACGTTATTTAGATTTAGATGTATCTTATGTAATATACTTTTTTATTTTCTTCTACCCTCATGTTTATAGATCGTCCTGTCTGACCTATGTAAAATGCAAGGCATTAATTACAATATTATTTGTATATACCACTTTTTTCACACGTTTAACGACAGTATTTGCTATTGACTAAGAGTGAACCTAAGTTTTCCTTATTTGTACAAATAATATTAATATTATACTGTTTTAGTATATTGCAAATTTTGTTACTTGTTTGTGGTATGAAATTTATGCTATGGAATTTTTTTTTTCTTTGTTCTCAAAGAATAGGGTAAAGAGAAGCTAAAGCTAAAATTTGAATATCAAAACAAATTAAATATAATATGTTGTCTGCTACAATTTTAATTTCAAAAAAATTTCATTCAAAAAACTTCTAGAATTAAATTAATGTCTAAAATAAGCACCGCTTACGTTTAATAGACGTATATAATCAAAACTCAATATATAATGTCAAATGGAATAAATAAACTAACAGATATACGAAAGTCATTAAAATTAATACATAAATATTTAAAGGAGACAAAATTTTATTTCTGGTCTTACCTTTAAGAACACCAATTGCCTTTTAAAAACATGAACACACCTTAAGGACTTCTGAAAGAATATAATTTATTTGAAGTATTTAATATATTTAAATATTCGAATAAGTTAATTCAGAAATTTCTCAAAACATGGACTATAGCTTCAAAAAACAAATATAATTCTAAGTAATTCCTTCATCGGTCCTAGATATTATTCCAAATATCAAAATCAAAAAACTAACCTATAATATATCACAACGCACACGTGTTAACAATGAATGATACTTCGAAAACAAACCAACTTTAGAATTTAAGATTGAACTACGTTCTAACAAAATCACAGAACAGTGAAAGTTATTTTTAAGCTTCTTTAAATTCATTGACATTCCATAATGAGATTTATTGAAGCCAAAATATAATTATATATTTTATATAAAATAGTAAAAGGCTTTTTACTTGATAGAAGAAATATAACAAAATTTGAATATCAAAGCTAGAGCTTTTTTATGCCGTTTTAAAAAAATTTATTTATGGATTACATTCATATTGTAACCATTGTTCGACTCTAATGACTTCAAAACTTTAATTTCTTTGTTAAAGTTTTCTATTGAGAGAGAGGTTGACAGGTTACTATCAAATATCAATTCAACCAGTTTAGTGTTAGGGGGGGATTTTTAAAGTTTTTAGTTCTTCTGTACTTTACAGCTCACAGAAGAACTAAAAACTTTAAAAATTGCACCTAACGCTCAACTTGTTCCATTCGATGATGTGAATTTATTTCCTTCCATACCTTATTTAGAAATTGAAAATATAGTTCAAAATTTATTACAGCAAAACCAATCATTCACCTCTGAAATTATACGAGAATGAATGATTCTACTAGAAATATGCCTCAAACAAAGATATTTTAAATTCAACCACAAAATTTATCAACAATTAGACCTTATGGGTTCCCCCTTATCACCACTTTTGAAATTTTCATGAAACATCTTGAAAATAAAATCTTTTCTTCTCAAGATAATTTGATAAATAAGGTTTTTTATTGGAAAAAATATGTGGTTGATGTATTTTGCATTCGGTTAGGTTTTACTGTCTAATAAGACAGTTAGAAATGTTCCTGAATTTGTTGAATTCATTTTTTATTTCTGTCATGAAATTGAAATCGAAAATTCCCAAAAATCAATAATTTTTTAGATATTCAGATAACAGAAAATGTTTATTCCCTTGAATTTGAAATAGTTAGAAAATACACGTACAGAGATTATTTAATACATAATAACAGTTCCCACCCTCATAATATAAAAGTGTCCCCTTTTCACGCCTTTGTACATAGGTTACTCTCAACCCCTCTCTCAGTAGAAAACTTTAACTAAGAAATTAAAGTTTTGAAGTCATTAGCGTCGAACGATGGTTACAATAGGAACGTAATCGATAAATTAATTTTTAAAAAACGGCATAAAAAAGGTCTAGCTTCTCTTTACCTTTTTCTTCAGGACAAAGAAAAAGAAAAATTCTAAAGCATAAATTTCATACCACCAATAAGTAACAAAATTTGCAACAGACTAAAACAGAATAATATTAATATTAGTTGTACAAATAAGAAAAATTTTGGTTCAATCTTAGTCAATAGCAAAGACTGTTATGAAACGTGTGAAAAAAGTGAATGCCCTGCATTCTACATAGGTCAGACAAGACGATCTATGAACATGAGGCTAGAAGAACATGAAAAAAGTATATTACATAATAAAAAAAACATCTAGTTTTTCGGAACATTGTATAAATAACAACCATTTCATAGATTTCAGTAGAACTGAGATTTTACACGTAGGTAATTAAAGCAGAAGAATGGACCTTTGAGGAAGTTTGGAAATTTATTTAGCACATGGTAAGAAGCTACCAATTACAAATGAACAACTTCAATTTAATTTATCACCATTGCTCTGTAAAAGATTAGGATCCAACTAACACCATATTTTCACACTGTTCAAAATTGTACCTGTGATCTACCGTACCATTATAAATAGGATTTTAAGCTTTTTTCTCTTCAACAGTCAACAGACATAAAATAAACAGTGAAGCTTAAGCCAAGTTGTTTTTATTTACTTTATTAACCTAATACAATTGTTTCGAGTGGATATTGAGGAATAACCAGTTAACTTTTTGGCGATTCTTATTTCTTAATATCCACTTGAAGCAATTGTATTGGGTGACGAATTTAAATAATTTGGTCATTCGATTCTTTATTAGTTAATTACCACCACATATCTGGATATTATACATGTCTGTAAAGTGATACAGATGGTGTGGTGTTATGAGCTGCTACAATCGAACAAAAAGATCACAGGAGAGGTTTATCGACGACAATTGATGCGTTTGAGCTGAGCATTGCGAGAAAAACGACAAAGTTATTTTACAGCCTGATATACATTCTGTCAAGTAAGTACAGGGAATTATCGATTTAAATCTGGCGGGGCAATGAGGCAGGTAAAATTTTTTTTTCCTAGGTTGGTACCACTGTCCTTAATAACTATGCCAAGCTTGAGCGGGATCTGTCAACTAGTGTGTTTGCAACAGTTGATTAAGTCAGTCGATGTCAGTCGATTTTTACTATGGGTGATTACATTGAGCAAAGAATTTGTTTAAAGTTTTGTGTTGCAAATGAATTTTCGTGTGCCGATGCATTGAAAATGTTGCAAAAGGCCTCTGGTGATAATTCTCTATCGAAAACTCGTGCATATCAGTGGTACAGAGCCTTCAAGGACGGTCGTGAAGTGGTTGCCCATCGACGGCTTCGATCGAAGATAAAGATAAAATAAGAAATAAGATAAAATAAAGATAAAATTAAGGAAAGGGTGCTGGAAAACCGTCGTACCAGCTTGAGAGAGATAGCACATGATCTTAGGATATCCCACGAGTCCGCACGTACGATTTTGATTGATATTTTGGGCATGAGAAAGGTGGCCGCACGACTCGCACCGAAAGACCTGAATTTTCTTCAAAAACGTCATCGCGAACAGGTTGCTTCAGACATGCTGGATCGCTGTAATTCCGATTCTACATTCATTCATGGAACGCATTATAACTGGTGATGAGACCTGGGTCTACGAGTACGATATGCAAACAAGCCAGCAATCATCGGAATGGGTTGCAAAAAATGAGCCGAAACCGAAAAAACCACGCCAAACCCGCTCGAAAATGATGCTCATTGTTTTCTTCGATATCCGTGGCGTGGTGCACTACGAATTCGTTCCAGAGGGTCAGACGGTAAACAAGGAGTATTACCTAGGCGTTATGAAACGTTTGCGTGAGCGTATCCGTAAGAAGCGGCCAAATTTGTGGGTGAACAACTCATGGATTTTGCATGACGATAACGCGCCTTCTCACCAAGCTACGATTGTGACTGACTTTCTCGCCAAAAACTCAACAAACGTGCTTCAGCAACCACCGTATTCGCCGGATTTGGCTCCTTGCGACTTTTTCCTCTTTCCAAAACTAAAATTGCCCCTTTGTGGCACCCGTTTTGAGTCGATTGAAGCCATAAAACAAAATTCGGCGCGAGAGCTAAAGTCCATCCCGGGAAGCGCCTATAAAAAATGTTTCGATAATTGGAAGTGCCGTTGGCATAGATTAATTGGAGCAAATGGAGCCTATTTTGAAGACGACCCAATAAATTTTGACGATTAAATATAAAAATGTTGTTTTAATTGAAAATTCCCGATACTTTCTTGACAGAGTAGTATGTTACATCGTCAGTGAAAACGTATGTAGAAATGCTTAGATGGCGAGTCCTACCCCTTCCGCCCTACAGGCCAAACTTTGCTTCTTCACCGTGTCCTGCTGACCAGAACTTCTCCAATTAAGATTAAATCAATAAATGTATCGAGGCGTGGATATCCGCCAAAGAGCCAACCTTTTTTTGAGACGAGATTCGTCAATTGCCAGAAAGATGGGAAAAAGTAGTCGCTAGCGTCTAGCAGAACTATGAACTTTGAATGTATAACCAATAAAACTTCAATTAAAAAAAAACCGCACGAACTTACTCCTAATAGAAAACAACGTTCACAACTGAATGTACATCATTCACGAAGAGCATTCCAGTAATTAATTCCTCTTATTGTTGTCCAATCTCTAATGAGAACATTCACATCGATGTTTTATTCAGAACAAAAATACACCGCTCACAACAACTACACGAAAAATTTAATATTCTCTCAAGGCTAACACCTAGATCGTTATTTACATTTATAATACAGATTGTAGATCCACAAACCAGATATGTTAAAAAGGCCGCCATGTTCCTTCCACACTCCTTTTGATACCTAATAAAATGTGATTCAACTGTATAACTGCACGTAATAATTACCAGGCGTCTTATAATGTACGACTCAGTCTGCCATCACTAGTTCAAAGGATGGGCTGGACTTCTGAAACTGTGTAATTAACAGCCTGCTTTCGATTACATCGTCTATGAATATGTTTGGGCCTAATTAATTGTGAGAATCTGGTTGTTTTTTGTGGTCGGAAGAACCACTCCATTATACAATTGTTTTCTTGTTCCTTTTTATGGCTGAATAATAATCAGATTCATCTTGCGCTGCTGAATATATGGGTGTTTTTTTAGAGTGATAGAACCTTCGATAGGGATAACTGTGATTTGACAGAAGATAGGAGCCATGTTGTTTTGATATTTCTGTTCAGTGAGCATTGAAAAATTGTCATGGAAAGACTCAGGCCGCAACAACGTTTACAAATTGTTGAAATTTGTTTTCGAAATCATTCGCCAAACTTATAGAACACTTCGTGAAATTTATAGTTTACATAATCGTCCATCAGAGCAGCTTATTCGTCGAACTATCGATAGAATTCGGACAATATTTTCTTTACTCGATGCAACAACAACAGCAAGACAAAAAACTGTACGTACAGAAGAAAACATCGCTGCTGTAAGTCATAGTGCTAATGATGATGCAGTTTTGTCTGTTCGTCGACGTTCTCAACAAAGTGGACTCTGTGCATCCACCACATGAAAAATTTTGCGTGAAGATATTGGTCTACACCCAACAAGATCCAACTTACTAAAGCCACTTACAATAATAAGCATCGTTTTTTTGCTGATTGGGCCCTAGAACAGCTTGAAGTTGATCCACTTTTTTAACGTAAAATTGTGTTTAGTGATGAAGCTCATTTCTGGTTGAACGGCTATGTAAACAAGCAAAATTGCCGTATATGGAGTGAAAACAATCCTAAAGAAGTTCTGCAGGTTCCATTGCATCCTGAAAAATGCACTGTATGGTGTGCTTTCCACACATGTTAAAGTGAATAGTGCTCGTTACAGATCCATGATCAATGATTATTTGTTCAAAATTTATGTATGGTATCTACCCAAAAGTGTTTTGATTCCGACAAGATGGTACCCCACCTCCTGTTGCTACCGTAACGATTGATTTATTGAAAGAAAGAATTGTCGATAACATTATTTGGAGAAATGGTCCAATTAATTGGCCTCCAAGATCATGCGACATAAATCCCTTGGATTATTTTCGTTGGGGTAATGTCAAGTCAGTGGCTTATGCTGATAAACCAGAAACAATAGACGCTTTGGAAGCCATCATTACATTAAATAAGGCCTGAATTACTGGAAAAAGTGGTCCAAAATTGGTCTGGTCGAATGCGGTTCCTCAGAGCTAGTCGTGGTGAACATATGCCGGAAATTATTTTTAAAACATAAATATCATAAAATTATCTTTCAAAAAAAATGTGGCTTCAATCTTAATTTAAATGTGTTTTATTTCAATTTAAAATTCTATCACTCTAAAAAAAACACCCGATATTTTGAATTCTTAAATATCGCATGTGTATATTTTAGTTCAATTAGTCGATATCGTATTTCACACACTTGCCTTTTTGTATGCTGAATAAAACAATTAAAAATAGTTTTTCACTCGGTTTAGGGTCATTTTCCAATATCTTAAATATCAAGGAGAATAGCTCAGTTTCATGATAGTTTGGCGAAAAATCCATTATTTTCGCGTGAACTTCAAGACTACATTAAAAATGATTTGGATTGTCTTTGAGTCAAGTATGCACTGTTTTGTTGTCATTTTGAAGCTTCATAATACCTCTCTCATAAAAGCATTATTGGCAAAAAACTCTAGTAATCCATTTTCAGAATGATATTAATTTCCTATCATTCCAGAAGTTTTGCAATGCGAAAAAAAGATGGTAATCGCTTGATGCTGGTCCGGACTATATGGTGAATGCATTTGAACTTCCCAATCAAGCACCAGGAATTTCTGGAGAGTTACTACAGATGTGTGGCCTGGAGTTGTCCTCTTTTCTTGGTCAATTCTGTCAGTTTCTCATTAATCGCAAGCCTCAAACGGTCTAGGTGTTGATAGTTACCAGCCAATGAACAGTGGAACCTTCCTGGCCGCTTATCCTGGTTTGGCCACCGTATTGTGCGAAAACGCAGGTCAAAGCGCTGTGAAGCAGATCACTTCACTGCGCTTTGAACTGCGTTTTCGCACAATAATGTCGTATGTCATCCATTTTCAATCCCCAGTCACCATTCGTTTAAGAAATGGATCGATTCCATTCCGTTTGGCCAAGGCTTTTCAGATAGAAATTCGATCAATCATATTTTTTGGTGTTAACTGGTGTGACACCCAATCATCGAGCTTCTTTTTGAATTCTGATTAGCGCAAATGGTTAAAAATTATTTTATGGTCGCTGAAATCCAGCTGTTTTATCGGGTGTTTTTTTAGAGTGGTAGAACTTGAAATTGAAATAAAACATATATTCAAATTAGCACTGAAGCCAATTTTCTTTTATTTGGAAGATAATTTTATGACATTTAGGTTTTAAAAATAATTTATGGCATATGTACACCACGACTAGCTCTGAGGAACTGCATTCAATCAGGACCACTTTTCGCGTAATTCAGGCGTTATTTCATCAATATCACAAGTTATTTTGGCTTCAAAAGCGTCTATTGTTTCTGATTTATCACCATAAATCAATGGCTTGATATAACCCCAAAGAAAATAATCCAGTTATCTCCAAATTTTTCTTTCAATTAATCAATTGTTACGGTAGCAGCATGAGCTGTATCAACATCTTGTTGGAACCAAAACACTTCTGGGTCGATACCATTCAAATTTTGAAACAAATAATCATTGATCATCGATCTGTAACGAGCACCATTCACTGTAACATTAGCTCCAGCATCGTTTTTAAAGAAATATGGACCGATGATGCCTCCAGAGTATAAAGCACACCTACAGTGCATTTTTCTGTATGCAATGGAACCTGCAGAACTTCTTGAGGATTGTTTTCACTTCATATATGGCAATGTTGCTTGTTTACATAACATTTCAACCAGAAATGAGCTTCATCACTAAACACAATTTTACGATAAAAAATTAGATCAACTTCCAGCTGTTCTAGGGCCCAATAACAAACAACGCTCATTATGGTCAAGTGGCTTTAGTTCTTGAACCAGTTGGATCTTGTATGGGTGTAGAACAAGATCTTTACGCAAAATTTTCCATGTGATGATCTTCTATACGTACAGTTCTTTGTCTTGTTGTTGTTGTTGCATCGAGTAGAGAAAATGTCCAAAATCTATCGATAGTTCGACGAATAAGCTGCTGTGATGGATGATTATGTAAACCATGAATTTCACGAAGTACTCTATAAGTTTGGCGAATAGAAAACTGATTTTGAAAATAAATTTCAACCATTTGTAAACGTTGTTGCGGCGTGAATCTTTCCATGATAATTTGTCGATGCCTACTGAACAGAAATGTCAAAACAACATGGTTTCTACCTTCTTTCAAATCACAGTTATCCCCATCGAAAGTTCTATCACTCTAAAAAAACACCCGATATAACAGAATCACTCTTTTTTGGATACCGAGCTACTGAATGCTGCGGATTTCGCAAAGCTTCGAGAAGTGGGGTAGTGTTAAAGTTCCGCCTGCTGATTTAATAGTTTTATTTCTAAAACTTGCTCATGCTATTTATTCCAGGATATCTAGCGTTTTCTTTCATTACCAGATGTAATATTTCAAGATTGTCAAATTCTGTGAAAATATGACTGATTTCGAAAAAATATTTCGCAAAATTAGAGTTATCTTTCCGGTTCCTAGAGATTGATGTTTTTTGAGCAATTTTTTCTTAGAAACCATCAGTCAGAAGTTATTTGGATGATAAATAGAAACAAAAAAAAATATATGTATCTGTGTCATAGGCTGACCTTCATTCAACAAATATGCTGTTTACAAGAGAACTTACATAAGCGTGTTCAGCTAACTGATCAGCATATTTGAAACTGAGTTTGAAAAAAAAAATACAATCATGGAAAATATTGAAAAAAATTATTATTTACCCAAAGTAACCATACCGAATATATTTTCCTCTCTATATTATTGTATGTATACAAATTATCCATTTCATTGTGTTAAAAAAGTAACTGACTAACATCCCAATATTCTTGACTTATTTGTTAATGTTTTTTTTTCCTAGTGAGTGAAAGCGTGACTTTACTTTCGCTTTGAAGGGAGTAAAATCGCTTATTATAAAAAGCTCGTGCAATAGTGTCATTTACTCCCTAAGTTATTGGAATTTTTTTTAATTTCTTTCAGTTTCATTTAAAGCAATAGTATTTTACAGCAAATTCCAATGAAGATATCCGAGCAGAGTGGTACGAACTGAAAGTTTCCTTCCCCAACAACCTTTCCATTAATCAGTTTCAACAAAAATACTAAAACTTCATTCTGTTGAGATCATACCTTTCTGAACGGGACGTATCTTATAAAACTCTTGCGAAGTTATAATGCCTCAGGTTTCCAGGCGGTTTAGTCTGAATTAATCGCTTTGAGGGCCCGTTATTCAACATTTATAACTAAGTATTTCTTAACTTTTCTTCTGCTCTCAATAGATTGCGGCTGTTGGGCAAATTTACGTCTAATTTTGTAGTTTCGGATTTCATATGCAAATGTAATTTCATTTGTGTTTTCGCATAAATCAAGCTTTATTCCGTAATTTTCTGCCAAGTGTTTCCTCTGCTATCTTCTAATTTAAAGGTTTACGGTTCCGCAACTGCAATTATATGAAGGTTCTGATAAGAAGTTCGTATCAAAAGTAGAAATTGATTCACCTGAGCATGCTCTTGTATTCAATTTTTTAATTCATTTCAGTTGAGTTGACGAAGTTTAATATGTAAGGAAAATAGATAGTCTTATATAGTCCAATATAGAAATTGTTCGGAAATTATTATTTTTCATAATTTTAATATACTTTTTTTTTGTAACATTCTGAGACAAAAGTAATGTATAAAAAAGGTTGTGCAGATAGTCGGTTATGGGAAAAGTTGCATGGCAACACTATTTGTCAAATATTGTTGATTGTCAACAAGAAAACAGGTAGAATATTAGCATAGAAAAGATTTTCGAAACGTTACAAAATTAGTGCAATTGACTAACTGGGAAAAAGTTATGTATATGAGACAATAAAGAGGATAAAAACTGGCATGGACATGAGGCATAGACAAGTTTCAGGAAGACCGCGTAAGATTAAAAGAAACAATGTAAACGTTTTATTACCCAACGGATAACCCAATCCGCGCTTGGGGTTCGCAAATTAGCTAACAGATTTGGAGATCAACGACATATTAAAGTGTGTCAAGAAACCGACCGTTTGTCACAAAAAGACATTACATATCAAAAAAATAAAAAAAATCCCTATAATGACACCTTTACAAAAGGAATAAAGGAGAGAATTTTGTCAACGTTTTCAAAAAGATAATTTTAATAATGTTTTCACATCTGATAAATGTTGTTTCCAACTTGGTGGAAATCGTTCAAATATCCTATCGAAGGAACCTGGTACCGTTCAAATTTCCGAATTTCCCACCAAAGCAATGATACTGAACGGTTTCTAGCGTTACTATTTGGTAGTTGATCATAATTAAAAACAGTTGTAGAAATTACTATGTTTTACTACCAATAAATTGATATCTTCAGACAACTGAAGGCTCAATAAACAGAACAGGACATTTATGCATATACAGAGGTATATGTATTTTGTTGAACTTCGTCTTGAAAGAACGTCTCGTCTGTCCCATGTATTTATAACTGCATGTCGAAGAGGATAATTCATAAACTCCCGATTTATATTTGTTTGGAGTTGGGTCCTTTGCATTAAAAAATACGGATGATAATTTATTTTGAGTTTTGAAAACTTATCGTACTTTATCGTACTTCGGTAGCATAAGTCAAAAAGCGACCAATAGTTTTTCGAAATTAGATGTTAATATTGTTTTCAAAACTCAAAATAAATTATCATCCGTATTATATAATGCAAAGGATTCAACTCCAAACATACATAAATCGGGAGTTAATGAGTAATCCTGATCCATGTGCAGTAATGAATATGGAGAGTTTTTTTAAGAGTGATAAGACTTTAAATTGAAATAAAACATATTTAAATTAAGATTGTAGTCAAAAATTTTTTTTTATTTGAAAGATAATTTTATGACATTTATGTTTTGAAAATAATTTCCAGCTTATGTCCACCACTACTCTCTCTGAGGAACCGCATTCGACCAGACCAATTTTGGACCACTTTTTAGAGTAATTCAGGCCTTATTTCGTCAATAAAACGAGTTATGTTGGATTCTAAAGCGTTCATTGTTTCTGGATTATCAGCATGAACCAAAGACCTGACATAACCCCAAAGAAAATAATCCAGTGGAGTTATGTCGCATGATCTTGGAGGCCAATTCATTGAACCATTTCTTGAAATAACGTTATCGCCAAATCTCTCTTTCGATAAATCAATTGTTACGGTAGCAGCATGAGGTGAAGCACCATCTTGTTGGAACCAAAACACTTCTGGGTCGATAGCATTCAAATTTTGAAACAAATAATCATTGATCATCCATCTGTAACGAGCAACATTCACTATAACATTAGCTACAGCATCGTTTTTGAAGAAATATGGACCGACGATGACACCAGCGTGTAAAGCACACCATACAGTGCTTTTTTTAGGATGCAATGGAACCTGCAGAACTTCTTGAGGATTGTTTTCACTCCATATACGGCAATTTTGCTTGTTTACGTAGTCGTTCAACCAGAAATGGGCTTCATCACTAAACACAATTTTAAGATAGAAAAGTGGATCAACCTCATGCTGTTCAAGGGCCCAATCAGCAAACAAACGACGTTTATTATGCTCAAGTGGCTTTAGTTCTTGAACCAGTTGGATCTCGTATGGGTGTAGACCAAGATTTTCACGCAAAATTTTCCATGTGGTGGATGCACAGAGTCCATCTTGTTATGAACGTCGACGAATATACAAATCTGGATCATCATTAACACTTTGACTTACAGCAGCGATATTTTTTTCTGTACGTACAGTTATTTGTCCTGTTGTTGTTGTTGTTGCTGGGAGTAGAGAAAATGTCCGAAATCTATCGATAGTTCGACGAATAAGCTGCTCTGATGAACGAGTATGTAAACCATAAATTTCACGAAGTGCTCTATAAGTTTGGCGAATAGAACAATGATTTTGAAAATAAATTTCAACAATTTGTGAACGTTGTTGCGGCGTGAGTCTTTCTATGATAATTTGTCAATGCTTACTGAATGAAATGTGAAAATAACATGGCTTCTTCCTTCTGTCAAATCACAGTTATCACTATCGAAAGTTCCATCACTCCGCACCCGATATATAGGACAGACAGTTCTTTCAAGACGAGGTTCAACGAACATAAAATGAATTTCATGAAGAATAAAGAAACCTCTCTTTTGCCACTAATTGTTTAGAAAACGGCCATTTTGTTCCGACAAAAGATAAATTTAAAATTTTACATGTAGGTAGTATCAAATGAAAGAAACTTGATTATTTAGAATCTGTTGAAATTTTCAAATTAGTTTACAATGAAAATAATGAATGACTGTACGGATCTATGTAAATCCAAAATTTTCGAAATATTTAAATAAGTAACATCTGTTCACCAATCTTCTATGACGTGCCGACATTCTAATAGCTGTTAGACGTCCTCTAATTTCCAACCTTTTTGCATAAATACCCTGTTCTATTTGTTGAGTCTTCAGTTGTCTGAAGATGGGATAGTTAATTCCCGAAACTCGAGTCACAATTGAAGGTGTAGAATATCAATTTATTGGTAGTAAAACATAGTAATTTCTTCAACTTGTTTCAACCAAAATAATGGTTCGGGGAGCAATATCTCAACGTGGTGCTACGCCTCTCTGTATAGTTGATAGTACCATTACTGGTGAAAAGTATTGTGGCATTTTAAGCAATTTTCTTCTTGAAACGGCGCATGTTTTATACCCAGAGTGGTGGCGTTTTCAGAAGGATAAAGTGACAACCATTTCATGGCCAGCAGCTTCACCAGATCTTAGTCCCATTGAAAACATATGGAGACTAATGAAGATTGAAGTTGAATGAGCAGCACCACCGAAAATTATGGAGGTGATCTAATTTCGGGTGTACCTCGCCGTTTTCTAAGTCAATAAGATGAATATTTTTTTATAATTTGCTAATTCAAGAATCAAAAATATATATTGAATGGGTACAATTGAGCTTTGTTATATTTAACAAATAGTGTTGCCATGCAACTTTGGCCATAGCCGACGATCTGCACAATCTATTTTATACTTCACTTTTGTGTTAGAATGTTACAAAAAAGAATTATATTAAAATCATGAACAATAATAAATTCCGGATCTTTCTAGACGGACTACAATATAACTTTGAAGGATTTTTAATATTTTGAATAATAATCAGATTAATTCTCTGAAACCTACACAAATTTTAATTTGAAAAATATCTTGAAAATTTTTCGAATTGAATTGAATAAAATATAAAAGTAATATTGTTTATTTTCAGTAGATACTTGTTTCTGGCGAGTCACTTCAGAAGTGTGTGACCTGGCGTTGTCCTGATGGAGCACAGTACCTCTTCTCTTGATCAAGTCTGGCCGTTTCTGGTCAATCACTAGCTTCAAACGATCCAGTTGTTGACAGTATGATACGAATTTAGCGTTTGACCATATAGAAAAAACTCATAATCAATTATTCCTTTCCAATTCTACCAAATACACAGCAGAATCTTCCTGGTCGTTGGTCCTGGTTTAGACACAGTTCAAGCTGCTTCCCCACGCTTTGACTATGATCGTTTTTCAACACAATATTGTGATTGTGACTCATTTACCCTTCGCTTAAGAAATGGATCGAGTTCATGTTAAAGATAATATCAAAATAATAATTTTATAATGTACTAGTAGCGACATCTGATGGTAAATATTTGTTACAGGTGATTGTACATCTGATTGTCTATTCGAAGAATGAAATAAACTTAGTCTTTGAACAACCTACATTCGAGCGTGTTTCTTTTAGGTTATGGGCCCAGTCACATTATTTTTTTTAACAAAATTATTAGAATAAAAGTTATTCAGTGCAATAGTTTAGAGTTAAAGGTGAATTATGTCGACATCAGGTTATCTAATAAATGTGCCGAAACTCAAAGGTCGTGAAAACTACGAATATTGGGCGTTTGCAAGAAGTAATTATTTGTTGCTCGAAGGCATTGACTTAGAAAACCTTCCCACGGAAATAAGTTTCATTATATGCGCACATAAAGAGTGGGATTACAGTAATTGGTGTTTGGAATAAATTAAAACAATTGTTCGATGACACCGGGTATCAACGAAAAATCAGCTTGCTTCGAACGTTAATTTCAATTCGCCTCGATAACAGTGACTCGATGACAAGCTACGTATCTCAAATAGTTGAAACTGCGCAGAAATTGAAGGGGACAGGATTTGAAATCACAGATGAGTGGATTGGATCATTACTTTTGGCTGGACTCTCAGATAAGTTTTCACCTATGATAATGGCGATCGAACATTCGGGAATCGCCATTAGCGCTGACGTCATTAAGACAAAATTGCTCGATATGTGTGATGAGGTTGGTACTATTGAAAAAGATTCTGCATTTTGGTCAAAACAACAGCGGTCGAAAAGTGGCAACACTAACCGTGGTACGAAATCGCAATCGTCAACGTCAAATAGTGACAGAAATGATAGTGCGAGTTCAAATGGCAATAAACAAATAAAATGTTATAATTGCAAGAAAATAGGACATTTTAAAAATAAATGTCCCGAACTAAAAACAAAGAAAACCTTAAATGCTTTTAGTGCTGCATTTTTTAACGGAAATTTTAATACAAAAGACTGGTAGGATGTTTGTTTAATATATAATCAAGTAAATGAGCTTATAGGAATTGCAAACTTAACAAATGGTGTGTACAAACTACAAATACAAAGACCAGAGAGTGCATTATTGGGCATGACAATGTGGCATAGAAGATTAGGACATGTAAACAGTAAATCTTTAGAAATGATGAAAGAAGGTGCTGTGGAAGGGGTTACTTTTGATAAGAAAGCTGATATTCAGATCAAGAACTGTGAAGTGTGCTGTGAGGGCAAACAAGCTCGTTTCCCTTTCCCATCTGCTAATCATAGAAGTGATATACTACTAGAGGTAATACACTCAGATTTAAGGGGGCCGATGGAGACCAAATCAATTGGTCATGCAAGGTACTTTCTTCTGATCATAGACGATGCCAGCAGAATGACTTATGTCTATTTCTTGAAGGAAAAGAACCATGTATTACAGCATTTCAAAGAATTTCGTGTTTTGGTGGAGAATGAAACAGCAAACAAGATAAAAATATTGAGAACTGATAATGGAGGTGAGTTTTGTTCACAAGAGATGGAAAACTTCTTGAAACAAGCTGGAATCATCCATCAGAAGACTAATCCTCACACTCCACAACAGAATGGACTCTCAGAAAGGTTCAACAGAACTGTAGTTGAACGGGCCAGATGTTTACTGTTTGAATCAGATCTTGACAATAGTTTTTGGGGTGAAGCAGTAAACACTGCAGTATACCTAATGAATAGAACGCCAGCTGCCAGTTTAGACATGATGACACCATTTGAGAAGTGGACAGGCAAGAAACCAGATTTGAGCTATGTCAGGATATTTGGAAGTAAAGTAATGGTGCATGTTTCCAAAGTGCACAGACAAAAATGGGATAAGAAGGCTGCAAAATTAATTCTAGTTGGTTATCCGGATAACGTGAAAGGTTACAGATTATACAACCCAAAAACCAGGAAGATTACTACGAGCAGGGATGTCATTATAATAGCAAAAGAATACTCAGACACAGCTCAGGTAGTAGTTAATAATGAAAAACTAGTGGAGAAAGTTGAAAATTCAGAGAAAGAGAATAGCATATCAGAGAATTCAACTATAGACGGTAACGATCCTACATATATTGATGACTCGTCAATTTCCCATGAAGATTCATATCAATCTGTGTATGAAAGTGATAATGAGTCAATCTTAGAATCCATTTTAGAAGAAAATTTTCAAAACTTACAGCAGCCTGAAAAACGCAAGAGAAAGCCAGTAGATAGATTTGGCTATTCCAATCTCTGCATTGTAGATGAGCTGGAGTCCTGTGGTGAAGAACTGACTTATGAAATAGCAATAAATGGACCAAAGAAAGAAATGTGGGAACAGGCGATGGCAAAAGAGCTGAAGGCATTTGAAGATAACCAAGCATGGGAATTTGTTGACAGAAAAGAAGCTGATAGGGTGGTTCAGTGAAGATGGGTTTTTAAGAAAAAGTTTGAAAGTGATAGTAAAGTGCGTTATAGGGCTAGACTGGTAGCAAAAGGTTTTACGCAAAAAGAAGGTTTGGACTATATCGAGACATACTCACCAGTGCTTCGATACTCTACTTTAAGACTTTTGTTCGCTTTAAGTGTGAAACTTAACTTAAAGATTACTCATTTGGATGTCACTACAGCTTTCCTAAATGGATACCTAAATGAAAATGTATACATGCATGTTCCTCCTAATTTAGATTGTAAAGAAAATTGTATAACTAAATTAAAACGTGCAATCTATGGTTTAAAACAGTCGGCCAGAGCTTGGAATGAAAGAGTAAATGATTGATTATTAAACTCTAATTTTGTAAGGTCAAAATTAGAACCAAGTTTATATATTAAAAGAAGTGAAAAAGAACTGATAATAATAGCAGTATTTGTAGATGATTTTTTTGTGTTTTCTAATTGTCAAGATAAGGTAAATGATATTAGGAATGTACTAATGAAAAAATTTAAGATTAAAGACTTAGGACAGTTAAAACAATGTTTAGGCATTAGAATTCAAATGTATAAAAATGGTTCCATTTCACTAGATCAAAAACATTTTTTGGATTATTTATTAAATAAATTTAATATGTCAAATTGTAATGGTGTTGATACACCTATTGAGAATAATTTAAAGTTAGAGAAAAGTGTTTGTAAACAATACCCATTTCAACAACTGATGTTAGGACACTTAATGTACTTAAGTGTCCTAACTCGCCCAGATATATCTTATAGTGTAAGTTTTTTGAGCCAATTTAATAATTGTTATTCACTTATATATTGGAAACATGCAAAACGAATTTTAAGATATTTAAGCAAAACTAAGTCTTATGGGCTTATGTTTACTAAAGATGATTGTAACTTAGAGGGTTTTGTTGATGCAGACTGGGCCTCAAATACTGTAGATAGGAAATCTTATACAGGTTTTTACTTCAAGTTTACAGGATCTGTTATCTCATATGAATGTAGAAAACAGCAGACTTCAGCCCTATCTAGTACAGAAGCTGAATACATGGCGATAACTGAAGCTTGTAAAGAGGCTATATATTTAAAGAATTTATTAAACGAGATTGTAGACTTTTGTAATTATACAATAACCTTGTACAATGATAATCAAGGAGCTCAGAGATTGACAGAGAATCCATTGTTCCATAAAAGAACTAAGCACATTGATGTGCGTCACCATTTTGTTAGAGAAGCAGTTGCTAACGAACATGTAAAAATGGTTTATCTGCCAACATCTGAAATGCCTGCAGACCTGTTAACGAAGGGCTTGAGTAGTGTCAAACATAGCTATTTTGTTAAGAAGCTAGGCATGCATATTGTTGTGTAATTTTAAGAAAAAAAATTTTTTTTGAGCTGAGTATGCATTTACTGAATTGTTTGTGACAGTATAATTTTTTTTTATAGTTATTTAGGGTTTAGATTATTTTGATAAGTTGAGGTGTTAAAGATAATATCAAAATAATAATTTTATAATGTACTAGTAGCGACATCTGATGGTAAATATTTGTTACAGGTGATCGTACATCTGATTGTCTATTCGAAGAATGAAATAAACTTAGTCTTTGAACAACCTACATTCGAGCGTGTTTCTTTTAGTTCATTTCGTTTGGCCAAGGCTTCGCAGATTGAAATTCGATCCATTATGTTTTTCGGTTTTAATTAGTGTCGCACCCAAACATCGAGCTTCTTTTTGAATCCAGCTTTGCGCAAATGGCTTAAAACTATTTTATGGTCGATCTTCAGTTCCTGGGCGACGCTACGACTACTAAAATGCCGGTCAGTTTCGATTATTTCTGTGATTTTTATCGACATTTTTGACGACTGTGTTGGTTGTTTAACATCAAAATTACCTTAACAAAATCGACGAGACCAAAAGTGCACATAATTATAGTATCAAAACCATAAACAGCACGTACAATTTCAGCCTTTATCAATGAAAAACTGTAAAATGTACTGAATTTTTCCTTTGTTAACTTCCATATTCAATACCCTGTAAGTCACAACTGAATGGACCAAGCAAAACACCAAAATAATTCTTTTAATGTGAATTAACACCTTAACAAGAAGCAAAAATCTGAAATTGTTTGATCGATACTTTGTTCTCAATCTACTATTTCAAATTAGAGTTCGCATTTCATATCAAGAACGGAGTAACAGAGAAAAAACTATGAAATCAATAATTTGTTATGACGAAACGTTTTCTGACTAGAATAAATTCAACTATTGGTATTCAATCTATAAAAAGGCCATTCCTCGAACCTATACTGACCGCAGGATTATATTTCTCCTTTCATTCGCAACGAAAGGAACTGGTCCTGCGGTGAAAAGCCAAAGGGTCCATCAGAGCCTTTTTCCAGCTCATCTATCGTGCAGGGCCAGCTCGATGGGCTGTGTAACTAACTGTTCAACAAACTTTACGTGAGAGGAATTTGCCCTCCGCTGTTTAAATATACAATTCAATACATTCGGGTGTGCAGAAAATGTAAATTATTTATGTCGACCGTACTTCTCCGTACGATCTAGGCAGCACATTGTTATGAAATAAATGGGGTCTATATGTAGAATACCGGAATGTAATTTCGGGAATGAATTTAATTTGTCTGAAATGGGACAAGAAAAGTAAATTAGGGAGATACGACTTTCTACTGCGAAACAATTATTTCTCTAGTGACAGAGAAACTAGAGACACTTGGAGTATCGAATATGATGGGAACAAAAGGGGGTGAGAGGAGGGCACATTGAGTTATTCAAAGTTTAACAGGGGCCTAGAAGAAGGGAAGGTAAAAGGCTGAGGAAAATTAAAATCCAATATTCTTGGATAGATGGCTTAAGTGACCGATTCAATTTATCATTCAAAAACCAGATTCCACTCAGTCTACAATTTAAATTGCGTGAGGCAAGATTCATCGACTTATGTGAAATAATTAAAAGTCTTAGGAATAGCGAATGTACTGACTACTATGATCTTTCAGTGCAAATAATTTAATTGAATTCTATGTCTTACTAAATTAATCAACAACTGATTGATAACAGGAAGTCTTCCAAATTGCTTGAAAGGATCTGAAGTGAAGTAAGAAAAGGGGGATCGTAATGATAAGAATACAGAGTGACAAGAAAAACTTCGAACAAATTTTACTGTGTTTTGGAACAGAATTATTTAGCTCAGCCAAATACTCTATAGTTCTTGTAATAATATGTGAATTTTTAGTTGATATTACTTTATTTTGACAAACAAACATAGCAGTCTAGAAGGAATCGGTGCATGAGTACCAAAAACTATTCTACCTCAATTTTTTTATGCGATTCTCTTCAAATTACCCTACTAATGATATAAATGCAACCCCGTGCTATATTGTTCAAACCGAAATTGTTTGAATAATTGCAAGGAACTGTTATTTTTCAACCGGACAAATTTTTTTTGTATTCTTTGTTGAAATACAATTAAAAAAAGTCCTATGGCTTATTACGATAAAGTTACTATTTTTCGAGATATGAGTTTTTAAAAGAAATTTTTTAAAAGAAATCTTAAATTTGGATACTTTTGACTCATGAAAAACATAAAAAAAAGAAAATATAAATTATATTTTTTTTATTCTTTATACAATAATTAACAATATCCTTAATTAGGATTTCAAGAAATTCAATTCTTTATAACTGTTTTTTAATCGTTAATTCCGTGCACTCAAAGTTTACTCGCTTACCTATAAGTATCACCGTCTCTTTCTGACATACGCTGCGTCGGCCTCTCGGTGTCCTGAATCATTATTCATCATTTATCTTTTAAACCATCAATTTAATCAGAATTTTTTAAGAGAGCAATGTTATCAATAACTGAATGCTCTACAATTTATTCTCAACAAATTATTTTCTAAAATCAGATTTACAAAAGTTATTCAAGGATAAGGGGGAGTTTATATTACTTATTTGTTGTATTTGTGCTAAGTATTTATTATTGGTCACGTTTAAAAGGAAGTGGTTGTTCCGGACTATGGATGGAAATTAATAATAAAAAATCACGATTTCTTTCGTGTCACAAAGCAGCTGATCTTCTGACGTACCCAGTTTGTGAAATCTTACCTGCTTTACAGGCATTTACGGGTTGTGATACGACTAGTAAGACTGGCACAAAAAACAGCTTTAGAATTAATAAAAATAAAAGAAAATCGTCCTGCTCTATTCCCTCTTGGCAATTGCTTAGAATTATGTACCAATCAGTTAAAAGATCTAGAAACTGCATATCTAAATATTCTGGGTAAAAAGAGTAATACCGCGGATGAAGCCAGACAAATAATTTTTACACGTAGTTTTGACAGTAATATTAATTTATTGAAAATTCCTTGTACTTCAGATTCCTTGCATTGGCATGCACTTAGGGCTTCAGCTCAAACATACGTTTGGAAACAAGCTTTAAATCCCCAATATAAAATATTAGATTTTACTTATTTCGGTTACAAAACAGAAAATGACACTTTCCTACTTTTATTTATGAACAAAAGCTAGTTTCCAACTGATCTTAAGAAAGCGTGCAATTGTAAGAAAGCTTATAAAACTAAAGCATGTTATTGTAAAAAAATAATATTAGTTGTATACTTTTATATGGTTGTGATTCAGAGGAATGTGTGAATATAATATATAAAAATGATATAGACAATAAATAAATACTTGTTTTTAAATCTTGTTACATTATTTTATACTTCTACACGTATAACCGTTGTTTGCAGAAATTATCGAATGTAAGTTCTTTCTGTTTTAAGGACAAAAAAGCAATATGAAGCCATAAAAAGTAATTTTAATTTTATGTTCGCCTTTATCCTTAAATATTAGGAGTACAAATAAGTTCCCGCCGTTTTATTGTAGATGGCGCGGCACGGAGTTTCGGTTAGCTTTCGCAGATGATAACCGGCTAAAAAAATAGTTTGGACATTCAAGAACAACATAACATATTGATATCATTGATTTTATATTGGTAAAATATAATTTTTTTAAGTTGAAAATGTCAAAATTTGGGCCAAGTAAGCGTCATTTGCGGGAAATATTAGTTTACTTCTTTAATTTAAAGAAATCTGCTGCTGAGGCGCATCAATTGCTCGTACAAGCATATGGTGAGGGTGCTTTGAGTGAGAGAACGTGTCGAGAGTGGTTTCAAATGTTACAATTTATTGTCTTGAGCAGGAAAACAGGGCTTATCGAAGGCTTTCGACTGCGTTGCTCACGACAGGCTGTTCTATAAGCTGATAAGGTGTGGTACAACATCATTGACATTTATTAAAGCATTTTTAAGTGATAGAAAACAGGTAGTTTCTGCTGATGAGATATATCCAGGAATGGAGATTGTAACATCGGAATTCCACAGGGCTCTAATCTAGGACCAGTGTTGTTTTTAGTTTTCATTAACGATATTATTATCATTATTATACCATGATGAGCAAAGCCTATAACCTCACAAAAAATATACAATATATTGAAAAACAACAAGTGATTCGAAGAGAAAAAAAAACAAAAAAAAAGAGTTATTCACAAGTGGAAAAAAGTCACAGACCGCCGCGATCACAACACTACTGCCTCAGCGATCTATTGTAGAAGTTTTTGAACGCGTTCACTGAACCGGAACAAACAACATTCTCAGGCAAACCATTTCAGGAACCAAACACATGGTTAGAGAGAAAATGTTGCCTACGAACCGTCGAAAATTCTCTTTCTTGAGTTTGAAAGAGTGACCACGCAAACGTTCGTCCCGGTTTATCACGAACAGATCCCCGCGCACTCTACGGTCAGCAAACGACGTTAATCGGGTCAACGTATACCGTAGGGCAACCGCGTAACCTGCCTCTGCAATCTCTCAAGTACCGGAGCGTCGCGACACAACACTGTACTCCAAACTGGTCTGGCAAACTCCAACATAGGACGAATATAATTCTTATAAAGAGCACTACACGTAGTTGGATCGCACCCACCAAATGCCTTCTGTATTGAAAATAGAGACCTTCTGGCCTTGCTAACAATAGACGGTATGTGCTCCGACCAGGACAAATCGTCTGTTATAACAACACCGAGATCCCAATAGCTACTTGTAGAGGAAATTCCTTGTCCACAGAGATTGTAACGGAGACGAGGGTTGTTGGCACCCATGTGCAAAACTAAACACTTTTCGATATTGAGAGGAAGCTGCCAGTCCTCCCACCAGAGTGCTATATAGTCCAAGTCACGCTGCAATGTTTGATCCCCAGGAATACCGTACAACTTCGTGTCATCAGCAAACTGAGAGCAGCATGAATCAATACAGGTAGGTAAGTCGGAGATATACAGGAGAAAAAGTAAGGGTCACCGGTCTGGGAGACGAGAGAGAGCTGCCAACTCTAACCTAAAATGAACGATTACGAAGAAATGCTGCAATCCACGCCAGAAGGTCACCTCGAGAGCCTAGATGATCGACCACGTGCAAAAGCCGTTTGTGGGATATACGATCAAAAGCACGGGAAAAGTCCAAGTATATCACGTCCACTGGATCTTTCCTATCGAGTGCTTTTTACCAATAATTGACGCACTCCAGAAGATTTGTTATCACTGAACGACCAGGAAGAAAATCATGTTGGCAATCGGGAATGATTTTGTTGTCTGAAGCAAATTTGAGGACGCAATCTAGGATCATCCTCTCACAAATTTTGGCTGCAATAGGAACTAGGCTGATGGGACGATAGTTTGACGCATCAAGCTTGTCACCTTTTTTAAATATTGGAGTTACAAGAGCATTCCGCCAGGATGTAAGTAGGGATGATGTTTCGAAAGATCTGGTAAAAATTCTAGATAGAGGAGAGGCTAGGGACTGAGCACACTCCTTAAGTACCTTCGATGGAAGACCGTCACGGCCAGGGCAGTTGTCTGTTCCTGAAGTGGAATCTACCCAATTCGTGGATGATACAACGATTGAGTTTAGGTACGATGACCTTAACGGTTTGAATGAGCTAACAAGGGTGACTTTGACGGAGGCTCATGAGTGCTTTACGGCTAACGGTCTTAGCATGAATGAAAGTAAGACACGAGTCTAAGATTGGTTTCATTTTATCTTTACAATTAATATATACGTTATTATTTATAAATTTTAGTTTGTAAATATTGTTTTTATCTAAACACCTCAATTTTCATCTATTTTCAATTTATTATTTATTAATTTGAGTTTTTAAACATTGTTTTTACCTATACATTTCAATTTAATACCATTGTATTAAATACGAGTACCTCTAATATATATATATATATATATATATATATATATATATATATATATATATATATATATATATATATATATATTTTTTTTTTCCTTATTATCCTGATACTCCTAGATCTTCTGTGAAGATCCCTCAGAAGCTTTTTCAGCTTGTGCAAGTTAGGAGTTCGGTTGTGTTCTGTGACCGAACAGTGAAATGGTGGCAGACATCCGTCCAACTAGAAATTTTTTTTTCCACCCGAACAGGATTCGAACCCGGACCTCCCGGTCACGAGCCCGATGCTCTCCCACTGAGCTGTCCGCACTGTCCACTTTGAATTCAAGGTGTAAATATTATTTTATCTTTACTTTTTACGTAACCATTTATGTGGACGTGTTAGTTTATTTTAATTAATAAATATGACTGAATCTTTGAAATTTCAATTTTACAATTTAAATGTTTATTTGAATCAGTCTTTACTTGATTAAAATCCATATTGAATAATATTGAATGAGCTTATTCTGATTTTCACAAATTTTTATTGTTATTTAACACAACAATTATTTCGCTATCACAATTGCATTATCAGGTAGGTTTATATTTTGAATAACTAGATTTGTTTTCGAAATCGGTTGCTATTTATATTACACTAGGTATGAAAATATTTTATTGAGCACTAAAGTCCAAAAAAGGTCTCTAAATTTCAGCGTATCTGAATATGTTAAACAGGGGTGAGTTATTAAAATCTAATTGTTCGTTACGAAATATTTCGAATTTGTTAAGTGTATTTATCTGAAGGGACTCTGACAAGTTTGAGGCATGACATTTACTTTCTATATATAAAATTTCAAAATTACGGTTAAAAGTATGTCCTGTTTCTAACGAATGGTAGGAGTATGTGGAATTACCTTTGTTATTGAGGAAACTCTTCAAATGTTTGCAAATTCTGTGTCGGAAAGTTCTTCCAGTGTGTCCATGTAAACTTTTGGACAATCACGGTAGGTTAACTTATGAACTCCCGATTTATCATCTTTATGTGTAATGTCTGAAAATAATGAAGACATTACACATGAAGCTGATAAATCGGGAGTCCTGTTGAGTGTTTAAGAGTTGTTGTATTGAATCAGGATAACGACATGTCTGTAGTGATTCACCAGAAACTCCGATAGCTTGGTTGGGAAGTTTTAATGCATTATAAAATTTCCAGAGTGATAATAAATTGGCATCAAGAAAAGATTGTAAAAATCGATTACTTGAGTTTTTCGCCAAAAATGACCAAGACTTCTATGATAGAGGTATTATAAAGCTAACTTCAAAATGGAAACAAATTATAGAACAAAACGGTGCATATTTGACCCAAATTGGCCAATCCAAAACATTTTCAATAAAGTTCACGCAAAAATAATGGACTTTTTCCCCGAACTATTACGAATGTGAGCCTATTTGAGAAACAAATTAGTTATTCTAAATGTCATCATTGTATCATAATAAAATATGTGAAAACCTCAATTAATTTCACTCAAAAATTTCAAATTTTCACATTTTTCATTGTGAATAACTAATCTTTTTGTGAAATTTTGAACTTTCTGTTATCGGTTTCAAATATACCGAAAATTTCTGTCTTCAGCATTGATTAAATGAAAAAGTCAGATTTGAAATGAGTTATGTTCCCAAATTGCTAATTTTTCCATCATTAAATGCTGCCCAACCCCTATTCCCACATATAATAATACTTATATAATACCCGACTCTTATTTCGCAATTATTCATATCGAAGTGACATAAGAGATCCTCTAATCTACTTTACACATACATAAAATGTGCCAGTGCGGTATGCTGGCGGTATAAATCAACACCAAACTCAATAAACAAACTCTGAGCCAATTGAAAAAACTTTTTAATCCATTAGTTACACCACGCGTCCGTTCTGAGTTAACCTTACAATAGTTCAGTCCCTAATCGAACAGGGGTGCACGCGTTTTATTCGCACATTGTCATGGCTTTTTATCGAATTGTTCTCACATAAATTAAGGACACACAGAGGCGTAGACATTCATATAGAGCGTGGTTTCAGGGGGGATTCTTTTTCTTCAACAGGAGGTATTATAAAATTTATCAGGATAAATATTTTCTCAGGACAAAAGAATATGCATACTTGCTCAAAGCCTAGGTATATTATAAATAATAATAATAAATAATATATACTTCGTATCGTTCTAGCCTATAGATAGATATCCATAAAATTAAAGAACAGTTGAACGTTTAGTGAAGAAGTTTGAAACAAATATGTACTCTTCATGATGTTACAGTGCCAGTGAGACAAATAAATGCAAGAAGTGAAGAGAATATTGCCGCTGTACGTGAAAGTTTTCGCAAGGACCAAAATTTATCGGTTTCTCCACGTTCATAAGAACTAGGCATCTCCCAGACGTCTTTGTGGCGAATTTTACAAAAAGACTTTGGTTTACATCCACACAAAATTGTTTCAACCCAAGAACTCAAACCAACAGATCATTTAAAGCGTCGTGTATCCAGTAATTGGTGTTTAGAAAAAATCGGAATGATGGACCGATAAATTATCCGCCTCGTTTCTGCGATTTAACTCCATTGAACTTTTTTCTTTGGGGTTACATTAAGTCATTGGTTTACAGCAATCATCCAGCAAATTTAGACGATTCACAGATCAATATTGAATGAGTAATTGTTAACATACTACCTGATTTGTATGAGAGAGTCATGGAAAATTGGGTTCAACGACATAGCTAACTTCTTCAGATGCTTGCAAACAACTAGTAACATGCAGTATATAACTATTTTCTGCTTAGAGATAAGGATACAATGAAATATTCTTATTATTTTTGGTAAAATCAACAGGTCCTGAGCTGAATAGGCCCATTAAAGGTGAATTAGATAACAGATAATTTAAAATTTGCGGAACTATTGATGGACTTGAATCGGGCTTGCACTCCACTATATCGGCCACTAATATTGGCTGCATTGTCGGAAGACTGTCTTCGAATAGTTTCTAAGGAAAGGCCAATTTGACTCAAAAAAAAATATTTGTTCGAACAAACATTCTGAGGAATGTCTTCCAATTGGAAGACTATAGCTAGTTGTTCAATGTGTGCCAAGTCTGGTGTTGAATCAACAATTATGGAAAAATACTGAACATCGCCTTCATTCACTTGAGTAATAATTGTTTTCAATACTTGCTTCAGAAACAGAATGATTTTATTCGTATATTGATTAAGTACACCTTTGTGCAGTCCGAAAAATTTTCTAACGACACCTTCAGTTTTCACTCTTCCCATTTTCAGGAATGAAGACGCTAAGACAGGCAAAGTTTAAGCAAACCAGAGATATCTATGGAATGACATCAACCATATTGGAGGGGATTTTTCCCTGCATTGAGGGACCACTGTGTAGTACTTTCCGGATCAGTATAAGAAGGCTAAATTAGTACCTGTTTATAAGAGAGGAGATATGGAATTACCAGAAAATTATCGTCTAGCATCAATCCTTCCTGTGTTCTCAAAAGTGTTATAATAATAAAAAAAAAGATTACTTCCAACATCATCAAATTTTCTCCAAACATCAGCATGGGTTCTTGATGGGCAAATCGGTGAAGACGGCACTGAAGGAGGTGCTTGAAAATACAGGAAAAGCTTTTGATGGGGGACAAAAATCTAGTTTACAGGTATGTGACTTATCCAAGGCTTAGTATTTAATACTCAGTGATTTTAATTAAGCTTGAATGCTATGGAATCAGGGGTGAGGCTCTTGACCTGATGAAAAGTTCTCTGACAAACAGGATGCAGAAAACAAGCTTGGGAGGCAAGTCTTCTTCTTGGTAGACGGTGAATCATGGTGTACCGCAGGGTTCTGTGTTAGGTCTCCTTTTGTTTGTGACATATATGAATGACTTGCCAGCTAATGTGGAATCAGATGAAAGCGTTGTTTCTTTTCTGAATAAAGTGATGGACAACCAGGAATTGGAAGAGAAAGACAAGAAGACACTAAAGGAAGCCCAGGTATGGCTCAGCGCAAACAAAATGATGATGAATAGTGATAAAACACAGAGACTACTGTTTGAACCAAAGATGTCTTCGGACAATCACATGAGGCAACTTGGTGTCTTTTTGCAGTCAAATCTCAAGTTGTCTGTTTACATTGATTAAATGATTCCTTAGTTGTCAAGAGCTAAACAGTTAGGAGAATAAAGCAAATAGTTGGAGTTGAAGCAGCCAATATTACTTACTTCAGCTACTTTCGTAGTGTCATAAACTTCGGCATTGTTTTCTGGGGGATTTGTCTGAAAGTAAGAAAGTATTCATAAAACAGCAGGTACTGAGAAAACTATGTGGCGTAAGTACAAGATATAGCCGGAGAGAGCTATTACCCAGAGAAAATATTCTTACCGTGACGTCCATTGTGTAATGTACATCCATGATAATAAGGACATACTCTTGGAAAACAACTTTCATCACAACTATGATACTAGAAACAAAAACAACTTCATCATACCATTTCATACCATTGTACAAAAGTATCACAGTTGAGTAAGTTATCTAGCTATAAAATTTTTAACAAACTGCCCTCGATAATAAAAGAATTAAATAGAATAAAGCTTAACAATGAACTGAAATGTCTCCATATTTGATAGATTCGGTCTTTACTTGGTAGAAACTCATTTTAATTAAAAAAATATATATGAGACAGTATTTTATTTCCACAAAAATGTTTGTACTACTACAACAATTGTTTCACCAGGATGTGGCTTCTTCCGGAATTCATTGCACTGTCTGATGGTATTCAGTGTAACTGAACTTAAATACATTGTTAGGTACGTGACCAAAAAATGGAAGCACAAGTCATAAAAACTCTAGGTGTTTATTGGAGTTTGCCGCTGAAAATGCCATTAAGGAAAGACATTCAGTAATGAAGACTCAACATCTGTTTGGTCGTTCAAAAGGATTTTACGGGCATTATACCTATTAATAGTAACCATTAATGATCTTAGTACCTACATAAAAAACAATTAAGATCGAACAAATAAAGAAAATAAATCCGGAGTCTACAAATTGACTTGCAGAGATTGCCCTTTAGTATACATTGGCCAGACTGGTAGATCATTCAAGAAACGTGTCCAAGAACATCAAAGGGGTTATATATTCCATTTTGTATATTCGACATATGTTAATCATCTTCAATTCAGGCATAATTTCAACAATAATTATGAAATTATCCACGTTGAAAGCAAAAGTTCTAGATTAACACTTTTAGAATTTCTTGGAATCAACAGGTATAATGCACGTAATGGCATTTTTAGCGGCAAACTCCAATAAACACCTAGAGTTTTTATGACTCGTGCTTCCATTATTTGGTCACGTACCTAACAATGTATTTAAACTCGGTTACACTGAATACCATCAGACAGTACAATGTAATACCTGAAGAAGCCACATCGTGGTGAAACAATTGTTGTAGTAGTATAAATATTTTTGTGGAAATGAAATGCTGTCTCATATATATTTTTTTAATTGAAATGTCTCCTAATGAACAAAGCAATACATGAATACCTGAATGGTACTTTTAAAAAAATATATATTTGTATGAAATACGTTGTCTGGCCAAATTTATCTATTTATTGTTTGTTTGACTACTGTTTTATTTTGTTCTGTTTTATACATTTTTTATTTATATATGCTTGTGTCTTTTTAGATAAAATTGTACCTGACTCCCCATGAAATTTTTGATGGGTTAAAAATTTATTCATATTCTGTGATATGTACCTTATTGGGAATGAATAAATGAATTATTATTATTAAGAACTTGAAAGTGGATCAAAAATTTGCATTCACGGATTGTCTCTCTCTGGAGGTTCAAATATTCGACGAGCATGCAACCCCTTTCAAGCTACGCCCCTGTTGCAGCTGCATTATGGTAACCATTAAGCCAACGCTAATAGCAATAAATATTGCTTACTTAGTTTATCTGGCTAACCGCAAGAGTTATTCTGAAGGTTATGAATGTTAATATATCAAATTTTCAGTGGCTTAAATCATGTTATAAGGGTGCAGAGTTTAATATAAAGACCCTGATTCATACAAAGTCACCGAACGGTATATTTTAATTAAATGAATTGAATTAACGCCTTCCAAATAAAATGAACTCACTAAATTGTATTTGCTCAACTGGATATGCTTTGAATAATACAGAATGTTCGCGAATAATTCTCAGTCCTGACGGTTCTCGAAATGATTATTTTCCTTTACTTTTCCCATGTTTACCTGGGAGTGTTTGGGGAAGAATTCGACCGGAAAAATCAACAAAAACGTAATTTCAGCGCTGATCCCAGCAATACAGGAAATGATTTCCACGACTTCTCGGGAAATTAATCAAAATATAATGCGACGACGTGTGAGGAATTGAAATGGTCAAAGAAGGAGCGCGCTTAGTTCACATCTATCGTCAGCGTTTAACGACGGAAAATTGTTAAATTTATTTCGGGCTACATCACTTTAGCATCTCTTTCATCTCCATGTAAAATATTAACATGAGATTTGTTATATCATTTTGTAGAACGATAAAGTTAGTAGTTTGTTCCAATAACAAAAATTTTCCGAATCATTTTGGCCTTTATTGCAGAGAAAGAAATCCATTATACACTTTTATTCAATTCTACATATACAGTGTGGAAACTACTAATGTGTCAAAAAAGTAACTATATCAAATCTGCTCGGAGATATGAGATTATCTCTATCTATCTTTCATGTATTAGATTTGGCTACTGTTTGGCTCAATAAGGTTGATTATTTGAGCATTTAATTTAAATTTGTCCACTTTCGATTTCGCATTTTTTAGAATTTGGTTTTATTCTCGAATTTTTTATTTTTGTAGAATTCATTTTATATTAAGGCCAGTTAGGGCGAAAAAGAACCTAAGTGCTCATTTTCACGGAGGAAATTATTTGTGTCATTGATCGTGGCAAATGAATTCCTTGTATACAATGGAATAAGATCGGCGAATTTATTTCCAAACGATATGGTCTAACGCGTCTCACGTTTGAAGTGCGCATGATAGCAGACTGCAGAGTCTTTCGATTGAAGCATGCCCACTCACCACTGCCATTGAGAGAACAGTCGTTTATTCAGTCATAGCATAGCGCTGAGGTTTTGATTCTTCACTGCTCCATTGGACCCTAGTCGTCGTCTTCATTAATACTGAATTTCGTATCTTTTTGACTGTCTTATCCATACCTGATTGTCTATGAAGTGAAAAAGTGTTTCTAAGGCATTTTATGTAATTTAATTCTCAAGAGTTATCGAGAGATTTTTAAGGTTAATTCTGTAGAGGTTTTGAATAATCAATCCAGCTTTTATCTGTTTATTTTTGGTGTAGATTTTTCTCAAATTATTCCTAATGAATTCTTGCTTCTGAGAGATATGTTCATGTCTATGTTATTCCATAATTTTTTTAATCGTAGAAATGATATGTAAGGGTTCAAGCTCAGGGTATCTTTGATCAATAGCATTTTAATATTGTTTTCTGGCTATCATTCGCTAGCGTTCGAGTTGTCAGGGTTTGGTCCTCTTCTTTGGCTGTAAGAAAGTCCTGGTTGACGAAATCTGACGATTTACTGCTTCCTAAATTGTCTCCTAGGCTGATGTTTTTTACCTGATAAAAAACTTGCAAACCACTCCCGACATTGTCTTTCCTTAATTTTTCTTCCGCCAAAAGATTAATTGAGATTTCCTAATTATTAACTTTGAATATCAAAACAGATTTAATCTGTTAGTCTTCTACAATTTAAATTTCAAAAAATTTTTTAAAAAAACTTTTAGAATTGAATTAATGTGTAATAATAAGCACTGCTTATAGTTAATAGACGTATAAAAATCAAAATTCACTATAAAATATCAAATGGAATAAAAAGCCCAACAAAAATGAATTATTAATTAAAATTAAAAATAAGTTATATCGAATGTTTCGTTCCGAACATACGCACCTGAACTCGTCAGAAAGGCCGTGGTACGTATGTTTTACCTTTGACAAATATTTGACAACATGTTCAGTTTCTGGTCTTATGTTTATGAAAACTAAATATTTTTAAAAAATACACAACATAATTTTGAGTACTTCTCCAAAACTAATTTATTTGAAATATTTAATATGTTTAAATATATAAATAAGTTACTTCAAAAACTCTAAAAAACATGTGGCACATCCTCAAAAACAATTAGAATTCAGATAAGGCCATTTCAACTTTACATTTATAATATGAATTCAATTAAAAATAAATAAACTTGTAATCTTACCAAACAATATCTGGAAAATCTGTGAATGCAATTAAACTATTATAGGTAGGTACTAGGTAATATCCAAGGTAATCTATGTTCTATGCTAAACACAAAAATCACACAAAGTTTATAAGGCATTTTATGGACATCATTACCACGCTTATTATTAGACATTTATTTAATTCTAAAAGTTGTAAAAAAACTTTTTTGGAAATTAAAATTTTAGAAAACTAACAGATTAAATCTGTTTTGATATTCAAAGTTTGTAATTCTCCTTCTATCAAGTAAAAAACCGCATCTTATTATTTCATTTTATATATAATATATAATTTTATTAGGTTTTTGAATAATGAAATTTATCATACAGTTTCCAGTGGTTTAATGAAGGCCATAAAATGCCTTACAAACTTTGTGTGATTTCTGTGTTTAGTATAGAACATAGATAACCTTGGATATTAGATGTACATACCTAGTTTAATTACATTCGCAGATTTTTCAGAAATTGTTTGGTAAGATTACAAGTTTATTTATTTTTAATTGAATTCATATTATAAATGTAAAGTTGAACAGACCTTATCTGAATTCTAATTGTTTTTGAGGATGTGCTACATGTTTTTGAGAGTTTTTGAAGTAACTTATTTAAATATTTTAACAAATTAAATATTTCAAATAAATGAGTTTCGGAGAAGTTCTTAAAATTACGTTGCGTATTTTTGAAAAAAATTTTGTTTTCATAAATAAAAGACCAGAAACTGAACATGTTGTCAAATGTTTGTCAAAGGCAAAATATACGTACCACGGTCTTTCTGACGAGTTCAGGTGCGTGTTTGGAACGAAACATTCTATATTACTTATTTTTAATTTTAATTAATAATTTATTCTTGTTGTGTTCTTTATTCCATTTGATATTGTATAGTGAATTTTGATTTTTATAGGTCTATTAAATATATGCAGTGCTTATTATTAGGCATTAATTCAATTCTAAAAGTTTTTAAAAAATGTTCTTGAAATTAAAATTGTAGAAGACCAACAGATTAAATCTGTTTTGATATTCAAAGTTTGTAATTATCTTTCTATCAAGTGAAAAACCGCATCTTATTATTTTATTCCTAATTATTGTTCTGTCTTCCACCTTTTCTTGCAATGATTTAGCATAATACGACGTATACAGGTATGGAAAAGACAGTCGGAAACATAGGAAATTGTTAATCAAGAATGCAGTGGAGCAGTGGAAGAATCAAAAACTTAGAGCGATGCGATGACGGACAAATGACTGTTCTCTTTTAATGGTACTGGGGAGTGAAAACAGACTGCACAACCTTTCTATCGAAGGATCAACACTGCGCATTGCCATTGAGAGAGGAGATCATTTATAGTCCGGTCTATTTAAGCCTAAAATCAGGAGGAAGGTTACATAAATTCCCGTAAAGCTGAATATTGGCATAGTTGTTCAAAACATCATTATAAAGAAAATCTCAAAAGTCCTCATCGTTCCGAGGTGTGCTAAAAATTTGGCACGGGGTCAAAGGTCAAAAAAATGAGTTTTTTGCGATTTTTAGCGAAACGGTGAGTTTTTTCGCAAAATTACCCCAGTACAAAATTGTAGATCACGAAATTCTCTACAAAAAATATATTAATAATTTTTTTCCTAAAAGCCACCATTTTGGAGATATAACGTTCCGAAAAGTTGGATCAGTCGTAATCCCTCTATTTTGCACACGTACGCCACATATGAAAGTCACTAAAGGTGTAATAGAACTAAAATAAGTTCGCTATTATTTATTGTAACTTGCTTATGTAAAATATAAGTTAAACTACGAGAATCTCAGGTATAATGAAACCCCGTTCCTAAATTTGTACGTCAGTATAACCTTGGGATAACATCTGTCTTTTATTCTATTGTCCGCGTGGCTAGGGTCGTATACCGGCTTTATGTTGGCATGCCCAATATATGAAATACATACCGTTAGTCTTGAGCGCCACTGCGTAGGGAAAACATGTGCTTATCTTAACCTATCTTTTAACCTATTTTTTGAAATATTAAAGCAGCAGAGCAACGCCGTCGAAATGCTGCTTCATCAACTTCTTCTGATATTATATTCGATGAATCAATGACAGTTCCTACCAGTCAACAGAAATTCTTTGCAAATAATCACAATAAATCTAGGTTTATTTCGATGTTGAAAGCAAAATTTACTGCTGAGAATATATCCGTTGAACAAGCTAATGATGATGCTGATGTATTGATTATTGAAACAGCGATAAAGAAATTCAGTGTGACAAATACAACTGTTGTTGTTGGTGAGGATGTTGATTTACTCGTCTTGCTTACTGCTCGAACTCCAACTGAAAAAATTATTTATTTTTTTAAACCCGGAAAAGCCCAAAATCAATCGGAAATATATTCATCAAACAGTTTATCCAATTTTCCTAAATGTCAAAATCATGTATTGTTTCTACACGCAATAACTGGCTGCGATACGACATCTGCTTTTTACAGGAGAGGAAAAACAACAGTTTTCAAAATGTTTGAAAAAAAAGATTTACTACAATGTGCTGAAGTTTTTAAAAATAGTAATTCAACTCAACAACATGTTATCACCAACGGAGTTCAATTTCTTCTTGCTATGTACGGAGCCCCCAAAAAAACCACTTGCTTAGATAAGTTGCGATACACATCTTTCGTGAAAAATACGCGTAATAAAAAACAAGTCAACTTAGCTTCTCTTCCTCCAACCTCAGTAGCTGCTCATCAACATCTGTTTCGGGTATATTACCAAGTTCAAGTGTGGCTTGGTAATCAGCTGGACCCTAAAGACTGGGGTTGGAAGTTGATCGACAATACACTAGAGCCAGTTCAAACTTTACTTCCACCAGCACCTGAGAAACTTCTCAACACAATATTTTGCAACTGCAAGAAACGTTGTAGTGCAAAATGTGGTTGCAGAAAAGTTGGACTGTTTTGTTCCCTGGCATGCACACACTGTCAAGGCCGATCATGCTCGAATGTTGAGTCACCAACTCTTGAAGATTCGTTTGATACCGATCAGGAATCGCTATTGGGGCAGTTTACGTGTGAAATAGAACAAGAAGAAGAAGAAGAACAAGAGGATGAACAGGAAGAAGAAGGAGAAGAAGATCAAGAAGAAGAAGAAACAGAAATCTTGGACAGTTATGAATCAGACGACTAACTTTTTATTTTAAGTATTTTATTTAATTACACCGCCGTTGTTTTTGCCCACTATAATATATAATATTATTTTGCAATAGTTTTAAAACATATAAAATCTCAGCAGACCCGTGGAATAGGCCTACTGGGGAAACCACGTTAAAAAAAACGCGCTTTGTACACTACCTCATAGGTGGCGTGGAAACGTGTGCAAAATAGAGGGATTACGACTGATCCAACTTTTCGGAACGTTATATCTCCAAAATGGTGGCTTTTAGGAAAAAAATTATTGATATATTTTTTGTAGAGAATTTTGTGATCTACAATTTTGTACTGGGGTAATTTTGCGAAAAAACTCACCGTTTCGCTAAAAATCGCAAAAAACTCATTTTTTTGACCTTTGACCCCGTGCCAAATTTTTAGCACACCTCGGAACGATGAGCACTTTTGAGATTTTCTTTATAATGATGTTTTGAACAACTATGCCAATATTCAGCTTTATGGGAATTTATGTAAACTTGAATGTGTAAATAGACCGGACTATTAATCGTCATCGCATCGCGCTGAGGTTTTGATTCTTCCACTGCTCTACTGCATTCTTGACTAACACTAAATTTTCTATGTTTCCGACTTTATTTACCATACCTGTATACATATGATTTCAACAAGCTATCTCTTCAAGAAATACAGAACAATCCATTAACAAAGAATAAACAAAATGCTGATTATAACCAACGAAAAACAGCCAAATACAAAGATCTAAATATCTAGACTATGTTGTCTTTTCAAAACAGCAATCTTCAGTTTGGTTTATCCTTTATAATTCTGGTGAGAAACCCCCCAATTCCCAAACAATATTCCACCAACTGAGTGGCACACTTCAGGAAACATTTTCGCCTGATGACACTTTAAATCGTTTTCAATCAAGCGTAGGCCTCTCCAGTTCGAAAAGTAAAAGAGGCCGACTTCATTTCCAGCCCAATCGTTTCTCACTGAAATTAGATTCAATTGAATATCTTATCCTCCTCCCCGTTTCTTTGTTCGAGGATCATTCCGTAGAACAATTTCCTCCGACTCGTTAGCAAAATGAGCTCCAGGAATGTGAGACTCGAGAGGGATGCGAATCGACATCAAAAGATATTCATACGTTGGAGATTTCGCTACGCGAAATCCTTTCATGAACCATGTTTGTGTTATTAAAACATGACCACGCCGCTGTTTCAATCCGGGGCACATTCGAGAAGGAGCATTGGTGTTCCTGTAGGAATTGAAATTGATTTCTGCTTATCAATCTGGGATTAGGCCACAATGTGTTGTTTTCGTTGTGACGTTGAATGGTATGTATTAATTAAGCCATATTCTCAGTGCATTTGAAATGCTTATCCTTATGACAGCGTTCTGTGCACACAGCATGGGATATAGGGGGTATCAAGAGGCCAGAACATATATATTGTTATGGTATTCAATAAATGAAATTTTGTAATTTGCTTTACTACCTTTTTTTTAGTGGAGTCAATTTTTATATGTTTTAAACATATAATTTCTGAATGAATACTATTTAGATCACCCCTGTAGTTTCTTGTATTCTATGTTACCAGCTAGCTCTTAAGATTATAATTTTGAATAATTGAAATTTAAATATTATCAAATTTGATTTGTTCTTTGAGGGAGGGTTCAATTTGAATTTTCAATAGGTTGAATTTTTTAAAATATATGAAAGTACTTTGAAATATAATCAGTGATTAATAATCTAAATTCTATTTCTATGTGCTAACCTATCCCTATCTAAATATCGTAACGTAAACAATGATTGTTATTTCTAAACTTCTTTCTGGAAAGATTAACAGGATTGAATTTTTACTACCTTTGGTAAGTTTGTTCATCAAATTATGATTGTCCCTTTTAATTGTCCCTTCTTCGTTTCAGGAATAACACTGGTTTCGTTGGAAACAACACTTCTAGAACATTCTGAAATTCACAAGCAACTTTGTTGATTTTCTTTTATATATCCAATTTGTTTGAAACTTGATTTCTATGTGGGATTTTTCCACTCACACTCAGGTAATGTATTTTCTGCATTCAATTTCCATTCACAATAACCAAATAATCTTCCTTTTTTTAGATGATGATACGTTTTGGAACTTTTTTAATTATGGACCGACAAGGACTCTACTCTGCATATACGAAGACTGACTAATGTTTCTGTGTCTGCCCTGTTTATAGTTTTCACGAAAAATTGAATTTCAAAGCTTACTAGCTTCTGTCAAAATTATTAAAAAATGATGCTTTCGATGATTTTACAAAATTTACAATATTTCTTGGTTTGAAATTATTGTTAAAAATTAGCCTCTTTTAAACTACATTTTGATGTATGCTTCAGGTTGAACAAAACAGTGAAGTCTTGCTTTTCATTCGTAAAGTATTTCAAGTGTCAACATTTATCAAAGTTTAACTTCTAAAGCTTGTAACTTATAAATTATTCAAAATTACTTATGAAATTGATTAAATTTCTTTAGCTTAGATGCTATTATAATACTATTGATGCCTAAACATCTTGAAGGATTCTCTTACATTAATAATTTCAGAATATCTGACAGGCTATCTTTCATTGAATTAATTGAATTTTGACTAAATTTGTCCTATTAACATAATTCTGGTGAGTTATATTTAATTTAGCTTATTCTTTGTCAATACTTTCACTAAAGTTTATATGTCATTCATAATAGTATTACAACAAATCTTTTCAACAATTTCTTTATCAATTTCAAATAAGATATCTAAATTCAAATTACTTCTATTTTTTTTGCAACTTTGGCTGTTTTTACATTGAATAATTGTAAATTGCAATCTCCCTGTGAATTCTATTTATAAACTGTCAACAATATTACTGATTTTTAATTACCGTTTAAAGAATTTTCATTCGACTAGTCGTTATGTACTCTGAATATGCTTTTTCTTCATAAGTTTAGCTTGTGAGTATTTTTATGAATTGAATTATTAATATTTCTATCAGAATGAATATTATTTAATTAATTTTGGCCTGGGTACACTCTAACGGGTCAACTCGTATACAACGGTGAGTCTTTTCCGTAATATATTTCTGTAATTATTTATTCTAACTGTAAATTCCATGACAATATATATAAGGAGTAAAAATAAGTTTCCGCCGTTTTATTGTAGATGGCGCCGCACGGAGTTTCGGTTAGCTTTCGCAGATGATAACCGGCTTAAAAAATAGTTTGGACATTCAAGAACAACATGGTGAAATATAATTTTTATAACTTGAAAATGTCAAAATTTGAGCCAAGTAAGCGTCATTTGCGGGAAATATTAGTTTACTTCTTTAATTTAAAGAAATCTGCTGCTGAGGCGCATCAATTGCTCGTAAAAGCATATGGTGAGGGTGCTTTGAGTGAGAGAACGTGTCGAGAGTGGTTTCAGAAGTTCAAAAACGGTGATTTCGACGTAAAAGACAAAGATCGCAGTGGAATGACAAAAGTTTACGAGGATGCAGAATTTGAGGAATTATTGGAGGAAGATTCATCTCAAACACAAAAAGAACTTGCTCTACCATTAGAAGTCACTCAGCAAGCAGTCTCACATCGTTTAAAATCATAGGAATGATTCATAAACAAGGAAATCAGGTTCCGTACGGCGAAAACTGATTTGTACAATATATATATATATATATATATATATATATATATATTGAATCAAACAACAATATGGAGTTCTAACTGTACTTCGCTTGAAGGAGATATCAAGACTAAAACTTAAAATTACCAGACAGAAGTACCGTAGAATATTCCTCCTCAGATGCAAGGATATGAAAGTTTTTTTAATATAAATAGTACTTTTCTGTTTTGTTTGTTCCAATATCCTAAGAAACTTCAACATTATTATCTATAACAGGGTTCAAGAAAATTCGAGTTGAATATTCCAGCTAGGGTCAAAAAGCTGAAAACAAGACATCTTTCTACAACCAAATCAAACAACAATACAGAGTTCCAACTGTAGTTTGGTTCAAAGAGATATCAAGACTAAAACTTACAATTACCAGACAGAAGAAACGTAGAATATTCCTCCTCAGATGCAAGGATATTGACGTTTTTTTAATATAAATAGTACTTTTCTGTTTTGTTCGTGGAATACAATATCCTACGAAACTCCAACATTATTATTTATAACAGGATTCAAGAAACTTTAAGTTAAATATTTCAGCTAAGGTCAAAAAGCTGAAAACATGACATCTTTCTACAACCAAATCAAACAACAATATGGAGTTCCCACTAAACTTTGCTTCAAGACGAAAACTTAAAATTATCAGACAGAAGAACCGTAGAATATTCCTCCTCAGATGCAAGGATATTGACATTTCTTTAATATAAATAGTACTTTTCTGCTTTGTTTGTGGAATCCAATATCCTAAGAAACTCCAACATTATTATCTATAACAGGATTCGAGAAAATTTAGGTTGAATATTCCAGCTAGGGTGAAAGAAGTTGAAAACATAGCATCTTTCTACAACCAAATCAAACAACAATATGGAGTTCCTACTGTACTTTGCTTCAAGGAGATATCAAAACGAAAACTTAAAATTACCAGACAAAAGAACCGTAGAATATTCCTCCTCAGATGCAAGAATATTGACGTTTCTTTAATATAAATAGTACTTTTCTGCTTTGTTTGTGGAATCCAATATCCTAAGAAACTCCAACATTATTATCTATAACAGGATTCAAGAAAATTAAGGTTGAATATTCAAGCTAGGGTGAAAAAAGTTGAAAACATGACATCTTTCTACAACCAAGTCAAACAAAAATATGGAGTTTTAACTGTACTTCGCTTGAAGGAGATATCAAGACTAAAACTTACAATAACCAGACAGAAGAAACGTAGAATACTCCTCCTCAGATGCAAGGATATGGCAGTTTTTTTTAATATAAATGGTACTTTTCTGTGTTGTTTGTGGAATCCAATATCCTAAGAAACTCCAACATTATTAGATAGAACAGGATTTAAGAAAATTTAAATTGTTTATATATATATATATATATATATATATATTTTTATATATATATATATATATATTATATATATATTATTATAAAGTATAATTTTCACATCCAAAATAGAAACTCCGTAGGCGTTGTCACCTCAGAGAACGGAGGTGACAACGTTTTGCAATATTTTTTAGCTTGTTGGAGACAGAATACTTCAGGGATCAACATATCCAAACTCGTTTTGAGGTCACAACTCACTCCATTTGTATACAGTACAATCTTTTAGTTCGAGAGTTCAGCGCTAATGTGCTGACCAGTATACGAAGGATTTACTGAAGGAGACGCGCTGCTAGTTGTGTCCTCCGAAAATGGCAACGTTGGCTCTCGAAATAAATGCTCTTATGTGGCATAAATCGAAGGATTCTTTTATGGATTTCTTTCGAGGGGATAAGTGAGAATTTTTGAATAAGAATAACAGTAATTTCTACATCGAGTGGAAAGTTTCCTATATCGCATCCTATATGTTTATCTACATGATATTTTCATACCTACTGTTATTGAACAACTGTACAAAATGTCTTAAATTCACCTCGGAAGTTCTCTTGTTTTTTTCTTGGAGAAACAGAGAATGGTGAAAACCGTATCCCTTCTACAGTTGCCCGTTTCTGAGTAAAACTGACATGTGGGTAATTTCCAAAACTATTTAACTATTTTGCTGGTATGCTAGAGTTCTGAAACGTTAACATTCTTCAAGCACTTTTCCCAATAGAACCCAGTATCGATCTGAAAAATGATTTCTTTTTTTATATTTCAAATTCTCGATAGAGTTGAAATTTTTTTAAATGCGAACTATTGATGAATTTATAATTTCGGAATTGAAAAAACACAGATTTCTTGTTGGCGCTTTGGTTCTCTATGTGACCAGAAAACATATGAAATTTGATTATTTACCTAAGCAATTTGATTATTTAATGATCGAGTTGCATTGCAGTGGACAAAGTATTTCCGAATAATATTGAATGAACTCAATGAAATGTTTCCATCCAAATAATCAACCAATGATTTGGATGAATGCAACTATTACTTCCAGATAAAATTTTTATTATTTATGACAATTCCCTCGGTTAAGCTTTCTTACGTGTTGTAAGGTCCCTCTTTTAATCCATGATTTGACTGCCACAGTAAACTTTTTTTGGTCACTAAAAGTGCTCTGGCCGAAGAAAACAACACACAACTTCACAAACAAAGCGCGGAATATCACAAAATTACGTCCGCACCTGCAGCACACGAGATATCGACTGGAAGAGATATGTAATGATTCATACTCTGGTACCAATATGTAAACTTTGTGATGCAAAACATCAAAGCAAACTTCATAAAAATATTCCAACATGTTTGCATAATCAAATTATTCATATTCTTCTTATCTAGGCATATTAAAAAACCAACATCATAAAACAATTTCAAATCAACTAAAACGTGACCCAATGTCAGAACTATCGCGCATTTTTTCAACAGTACATTTCTGCGGAAAATTACAGCTGTGAATTCATTCTCAAAGAAGCCACATATGTCGAATAAAAAAACAGAGAATTCTGTGCTCTGCATCTGGAAGCCAACTAAATGTCATATTTCGCATTTTTAGGACTTTTCTCGAACAATCTAATGAAGTTGAAAACTACATGGTTAAAAAGATCCATCCTTTTTTTCTTTCATCTGCGTCGTTCCATATTGGCAAGAAATGGTGGAAGAGGAATATAATGAACTCAACTTCATATACTTTTTATAATTTTAGTCCGTGTCCGATATAAAAGAAATTTAAAATATTCTCGTAATTTATTCTCATGCAAATATGCATGACTCTTACTGTCGTTTTTTCGTATCTGAATACTGAATTTGAACTCGATCGGATTCGTATTTTCGAAAAATGCCTTGGCATAACCCCAAAGAAAATAATCCAGTGGAATTATCTCTCATGACCTTGAAGGCCAATTAATTGGACCATTTCTCGAAATAATATTATCGCTAGATTTTTCTTTGAATAAATCAGTTGTTACGGTAGCAGCATGAGGTGTAGCACCATCTTGTTGGAACCAGAACTCTTCTAAGTCGATACCATTCAAATTTTGAAACAAATAATCATTGATCATCGATCTGTAACGAGCACCATCCACGGAAACATTAGCTCGAGCATCGTTTTTGAAGAAATATGGACCGATGATGCCTCCAGCGTGTAAAGCACACCATACAGTGCATTTTTCAGGATGCAATGGAACCTGCAGAACTTTCTGAGGATTGTTTTCACTCCATATATGGCAATTTTGCTTGTTTACATAACCGTTCAACCAGAAATGAGCTTCATCACTAGACACAATTTTACGATAAAAAAGTGGATCAACTTCAAGCTGTTCTAGGGCCCAAACAGCAAACGAACGACGCTTATTATGGTCAAGTGACTTTACTTCTCGATCCAGTTGGATCTTGTATGGGTGTAGACCAAGATCTTCACGCAAAATTCTCCATGTGGTGGATGCACAGAGTCCAACTTGTCAACGTGGACGAATAGACAAATCTGGATGACCGTTAATACTATGAATTAAGGAGCGATATTTGCTTCTGTACGTACAGTTCTTTGTCTTGTTGTTTTTGCATCAAGTAGAGAAAATGTCTGAAATCTATCGATAGTTCGACGAATAAGTTGCTCTGAAGGACGATCATGCAAACCATAAATTTCACGAAGTGCTCTATAAGTGTGGCGAATAGAACACTGATTTTGAAAATAAATTTCAACAATTTGTAAATATTGTTGCGGCGTGATTTTTTCCATGATAATGTGTCAATGTTTACTGAACAGAAATGTCAAAACAACGTGGCTTGTACCTCCTGTCAAATCAGTTATCCCTATGCAAAGTTCTATCACTCTAAAAAAACACCTGATACATAAAATAATATTCCTCGTCCAAAGTTATGCCGCCCCTGTATCGATTTTGATGACATTATCAAGAAATAAAAGCTGAAATATTCAGCAAAAAACCAAAAGAAATCCAACGTTCTGTGTCTTTTTGCAAAGCAATATTTCAGTAAGCCATATGTGGTCCAATCGCCATATTTTGGTCCAAATGATTTGTTCTTAACCCATGTCCCAATAGTCATGATTCACCCTGTTTAATGTGTAATAACGCATTGTGTTCATTCTGAATTCAGGTATTTTGCGTCGATTGGAACATGAAGATACTCGTTCGTTAAAAGGGAGATGAACTCGCTGTTTTTGCAGCATTCTATCGAAACCCATCAACCCTTTGAATCCTTAATCTGCTCCCAATCCGATTTAGCTAACAAAAATCCCCAGCGAACCACGTGTCCCCCATTATCTTCTTCCGAAAAGGGGGCACTGAGGCGCTTTTTCACAACAATGCAATAAAAAGCCTCCTCTTCATACACATGTAGGGCATTATTTGACTTTATATACGGCATATTTACGTAGGGTCATTCAAAAATGCCCTCGCAGAAAGATAAAATACGTTCTTCGTATGGGGGATGTTCTGGATCGTCCCTTCGAAACATAAAGGCCTTTTATTGACTTTCCAGACATAATGTTTGAAATGGCGCGCACTGAACCGACTGTTGTCGGGAAATATTCGATGTTATGAACCTTACATGGCTGTCAACCGATATTGTTTTCCGGTGTGTAGAGATTTTCATTCTTACGCATGAAAAGATGAGGAAGGAGTTGATCCACAGAATTGTTCCTGTTTAGTAGCTATCCAAAGAAGCCTTCAATAACTTTCTTCTGTAAGTAAGTAATAAAGTTTTAATAAGTGGTATGGTAATACAGGGTTATCCATTTTGATATCCGAAAGTGAACGTAAATAAAACACTCTTTCATTTAGAATATCGATTTTTCTTTCAGTATAATTCTTGAACCTTACCATTATGTGTGGAATTTAAATGTCCTTCTAGTGGTCTCTTGCAGGACTCGATTCTTGTCAGATAAATTTTGATGACTCGCCTGCATATTTCGGGCAATATCTCACCAATAACTTGACGGTTTCAAGATCGTCAATAGTCTGAGGATTCGTAAATTTTTCCAGGTTAAGTAACTATTCACCAGGTAACTACTCAGCATCTACCCAAAAGCAAGTTGTGTAATAAAGGATCATCGTACAAAACGAGAATCACTCCGATGAGTTGAGCCCACCGCGCTTCCAGTTTTAGCTTCAGTTCGAAAACCTACACCGTGACTGGTAGCAGCGGAACACTATCCAACCGCTACTGGCTCTGCAGTGTCAGTACCTGAGTTGTTTGGAACGCAACTCACCCGAACGCAAACTCAAAAAACTGGAAAATCCCGACAATCGATGCTTCAATTGATCCTGGTACGAGCACTGTCAATCCGGCCCGTACATTAAGGCCCACGAACCCTTGTGATGTTTTTTAATTGATCCTGGCTCTAAGCACCAACGGTTTAAGCCGAATTGTCGAGACCCACGAACCCCGGAAACGTCTCGTAAATGATCATGGTTCAGGACAAGGCTGGTCGAACTGCCAAGTCCCGCTAAATCCTGAAGCACTTCTCGAGAAATCCTGATTCATGAGTTACTGCTGTCAGATAGATGGAACACCCTACTAGTCTAGCTAGACTTTCAACCACTGCCCCCTCGAGTCCAATGCCAAATTGGCTGGTCAGGTCGTACGAATACTTTTCGAGGGGCGATCCACCCTCCCAAGGTATCGCAGTATATACATAACGCACTCGGCCATTGGACAGAAAAATCCGGAGATTTATTGCAATAGGGTAGAGAAACGCTAGTTTTAAGAGTGTAAGCCCTGTGCTGCGAGAAACACCCTTGTCACTGTTGGACAACGCGACTCAGCCCTTCATTTCACCTATGCGGTGAAACTAGAGCCCCAGTCGGATGAACATTCCACCACACGGGTCCAGTGACACGGCGCGAAAGTCTCTGCTTTACAAGACTCAAACCTTCATTTCATCGAAACGAAAATAAGATCTTAGTCAAGACAAGCAACCCCCACCACGTCGAGGTACAGAGACAAATGGGGGGAGAGTCTGAAGATTATCGACATAAACACGATCTTCGCATAACCCCACAAAAATATTCAAAGGTGATAAATCACAAGATATTGGTGGCCAAATCACTTCGCCGAAACGAGAAATTACGCGTCCTGGAAATTGTTCTTGCATTAAAGCCAAAACGGGTCTTGTTGTGTTGCTTGTTGCATCATCTTGCTGAAACCAAATTTCTTCCAATTCCATATCATTAATTTCAGGCCAAACAAAGTCGAAGGATTATAACAAAATTTTATAATAATTCTTCTATCAAGAAAAAACCACTTTTTACTATTTTATTGTATATATAATAATAATTATATATTTTGGTTTACACTTATACATATCATCATTCGGTTTTAAAGGAGTCCATAAAATACCTCACAAATTTTGTGTAATTTTTATGGCGAACATACAATACATAAGGTTTTCAAAAGTTCACCTCATTCTAGTGTTATTCAGATAAATATCTGTTTTTTTTTAGAGTGATTGAATTTTCGATGACGATAACTGTGATTTGACAGAAGGTAGAAGCCATGTTGTTTTGACATTTCTGTTCAGTAAGCGTTGGCAAATTATCATGGAGAGACTCACGCCGCAACAACGTATACAAATTGTTGAAATTTATTTTCAACAGAACATCAGTGTTCTATTCGCCAAACTTATAGAGCACTTTGTGAAATTTATGGTGTACAGAATCGTCCATCAGAGCAGCTTATTCGTCGAACTATCGATAGATTTCGGACAACATTTTCTCTACTCTATGCAAAAACAGCGAGACAAAAAACTACGTACAGAAGAAAATATCGCTGCTGTAAGTCATAGTGTTAATAATGATCCAGATTTGTTTATTCGTCGACGGTCACAAGTAGGAGCTTCATCACTAAACACAATTTTACGATAAAAGAGTGGATCAACTTCAAGCTGCTCTAGGGCCTAATCAGCAAATAAGCGACGCCTATTATGTTCAAGTGGCTTTAATTCTTGAACCAGTTGGATCTTGTATGAGTATAGACCAAGATCTTTACGCAAAATTTTCCATGTGGTGTATGCACATAGTCCAACGTATTGTGAATGTTGACGAATGGACAAATCTGGATCATCATAACACCGTGACTTACAGCAGCGATATTTTCTTCTGCTTGTACAGTTTTTTTTTTTCTTGTTGTTATTGTTCCATCGACTGGAAAATATGTTGTCCGAAATTTATCCATAGTTCGACGAATAAGCTGCTCTGCTTGACAATTATGTAATACATAAATTTCACAAACTATAAGTTTGGCGAATAGAAAACTGATTTTGAAAATAAATTTCAACAATTTGTAAACGTTGTTGCCGCGTTAGTCTTTCCATGATAATTTGTCAATGCTCACTGAAAAGAATTGTCAAAACAACTTGGCTTCTTCCTTCTGTCAAATCACAGTTATCACTATCGAAAGTTCTATCACTCTAAAAAAAACACCCGATACTTTCATTTCTTTTCAAAGGGTCCATACCTCCATACCTTACAAACTTTGTGTTATTTCTGTGACGAACATAGACTACATAACATTCTAATAGTTCACTTCATTCTAGTATTGTCCAGATAAATACTTGTCATTTATATCAGGTTGTCTAGTGAGATATTCCTTGTTAATTATTTTCATTTTTTAAATATGAAGTAGGGCTGATGAGTTTTTGGTTGTGGGAATTATAAATTGCTTTTTGAAGATGTTCTGCATGTATTAGGAATTTTTTTGATGGAACTCATTTTGAGCAAGTTGGTTTTGCAGAAAGAAGTTCTTGAGGTTATGTTATGCATTTTTGGAAAGGTATTTGGTTTTCATAAAGCAAAGTATTTACGAAATAAAATTTTGTACCCTACAGGCATTCATTTAGTATTTCTAATTAATAATTTATATTTTCTTGAATTCTTTCATTCCCTTTTGGTACTGTGTAATAAGTGTTGAATCTATATATCTACTGAATTGAAACAGTGTTTTCTAAAACATTAATCTAATTTAACTCCAAAAGTTTTTGAAATTAAAATTTGTAAGAGGTTAACAGAATAAATCTGTATGGTATTTAAAATAACGGATTTCGATTTTTTTCCACAACCAATCATCTCCGTTGATTTTGTTATTGTGTAGAATCAGTTCAATGGTTTCGTGGTTATTTATATTTGAAATTTTTAGGAGGAAAAACTATTGAACAAGCGCACAATAACTCTTGCGTTCACGTCAGCGCTTTTCTCGAATTTTTCTGCACGTATGTTTCGAAGCCAGACAAATATCTCTTCAGAACTAGTTAATCGTAAATTCGTGACCCCATATTTGCCGCCATATCTCATGGCGTAGCTCAAAAAACATTTCTTCTTTTCGGTTTGATCCGGAAATGGATCTGAACAGTCGTATCCGAAACATTTGGCCGACCTAGTCCTCGAAATCGATGCCCAGCGCCGGGATTCGTCACCGACTCTGCCTCAATTTGGAATTTATCAAACTTTATGCAGTCGTTTCTGTGAAAAATGAATATTGACAATTGAGATAGCTGGTGCAACGGCAACTCCTTCCGATTCTAGGTCCTCTCGTTCCTGCCTTGCTACGAAAATGGCTTTTATTGTAAATGACTTTTTGCCGTTGTCGTAGAACGTGCGGCGGAAATGTCCTTTAGAGGTTTCACACACTGGGATATCGCATTTCGAGGATCTTTCGGATAAAATGCGTCAACAAAAATGCCGAAGTTCGGCGCTGGCGATGTAACTTTAATCCGGATGGATGGTTTCGTATAATCCTGTGAAGAATATGTGTAGATGGAGGAAATTGGCGATGAAAGTTTTATCAGGTACTGGCATTGAGGAGTTCGATTGAATGTTAACGAAACTCACCAACAAAATACTCCACTATAACATGATTTCAAATGAACAGCGAGTAAGTACTCTTCTGCTGCTATTTGAAAAATGCTATAAAGAAGAACCTGCAAATTACGGGGAAATAAATTTGTTATCTACCACCCTTAAATTGCAGGGTGGGCGTTGTTAACACAGGGCGCTCATCGATAAAACTGGCGTGGTTCTACCCTAAGGGCGAATACGTCAGAAATGGATCTGTGCTAGCTTTAAGGGGAGGCATTCTATGACGGGTTCGTGGATTCTGGCATCGAGTTGAACGCTTCTTGGAGACCGTTAACCTTCAATGTCCACACGGGAGGGTGGACCGTCCCGCAGGAGTATTTGTACTCCTGGCCACCCAATTTGGTGTTGGACTCGAAGAGTAGCGGTTGAAAGCCTGCATGCTAGGCCGTTCAAGATTGTAGTTCTTGTGCCTGGATAACCACTGCTGACCTGGAGGTTTAGTGCTCTCGAACACTCCTTGGGCCATGCTCGAACCCGGATCTCCTAGGGTGTCTACGAGTCTGAGCCTTGATCAGTGGAGGCAAGAAGCTCCTTCGGCCTGTGAGTTGCGTCCCAAAGAATTCGAGCACTCACAATACATAGCCAGTAGAAGTATGATGGTTCTTCGAAGCTACCAGACTCTACTGGAAGCCAAAGGTGACTTCTATTTCATTGTGCGTACTGATTGAGCGTATCCCAATCCAGCGCCCATAGGGGCAGTGACCATAGGCCCAACGAACAGGTAGGCCACTATAATCTCAACTGCGGAAACCATTAAATTAATAACAAAAATTATGACAAACGTCGTTCACGAACATACTAATCTCGCAGTTGAACAACAAGGGTTCAGAACTGGTAGATCCTGTATATACCATGCATTCGTAATTGTACAAATAACGGAAAAACCAATTGAATGTAACCAACTAGCATTCTTCTGTTTCACTGACCTCGAGAAAGCTTTTGATCCGTCTATAGGATATATTATCGGTGTTTTATTTGGAGTGATAGAACCTTAAATTGAAATAAAACACTTTTAAATTAAGATTGAAGCCATTTTTTTTTAGTTGAATATAATTTTATGACATTTATGTTTTGAAAACAATTTTAGGCATATATATAGCTCTGAGGAACAGCACTCGACGAGACCAATTTTGGACCACTTTTTCGAGTAATTCAGGGCTTATTTAATTAAAAACACAAGTTATGTTGGTTTCCAAAGCGTCTATTGTTTCTGGTTCATCAGCATAAACCAATGACTCGACATAACCCCAAAAAAAATAATACACTGGAGTTATGTCGTATGATCTTGTAGACCAATCAATTGGACCATTACTCGAAATATTGTTATCGCCAAATCTTTCTTTTAATAAATTAATTGTCACGGTAGTAGCATGAGGTGTAGCACCATCTTGTGGGAACCAAAACAGTTCTGGGTCGATACCATTCAAATTTTGAAACAAATAATCATTGATCATCGATCTGTAACGAGCACCATTTACTGTAATATTAGCTCCAGCATCTTTTTAAAAACAATATGGACGGATGATGCCTCCAGCGTGTAAAGCACACCATACAGTGCACTTTTCAGGATGCAGTGGAACCTGCAGAACTTCTTGAGCATTGTTTTCACTCCATATATGGCAACTTTGCTTGTTTACATAGGCGTTCAAGCAGAAATGAGCTTCATCACTTAACACAATTTCACGATAAAAAAGTGGATCAACTTCAAGCTGTTATTGAGCCCAATCAGCAAACAAAAGACGCTTATTATGGTCAAGTGGCTTTAGTTCTTGAACCAGTTGGATCTTGTATGGGTGCAGACCAAGATCTTTTCCATTTGGTGGATGCACAGAGTCCAACTCGTTGTGAACGTCGACGAATAAACAAATCTGGATCATTATTAACACTATGACTTACAGCAGCGATATTTTGTTCTGTACGTAGTTTTTTGTCTCGTTGTTTCTGCATAGAGTAGAGAAAATGTTGTCCGAAATCTATCGATAGTTCGACGAATAAGCTGCTCCGATGGACGATTACGTGAACCATAAATTTCACGAAGTGCTCTATAGGTTTGGCGAATTGACCACTGATTTTGAATTTCAATAATTTGTGGACGTTGTTGCGGCGATAATCTTTCCATGATAATTTGTCAATGCTTGCTGGACAGAAATTTCAAAACAACATGGCTTCTACCTTCTGTCAAATCAAAGTTATTTCTATCCAGAGTTTTATCAATCTAAAAAAAACACCCGATAGTTAAACTAAAAGTATTTCCCAAGATAATTTTAAAGGGAAGCTTACCAGGCAGGAACTCAGAGCATGGGACTCTTTTGTTAGTGTAGTTAGAGGATTTTTGGGTAACAATATGGATGCAAACTACCTACAGTTAGTTAATGAACCATAATTGCCTACAAATTGCTTGGTGCTCGAATGCTATTAAAAATTAATTTCTCCATATTTGATAGATTCGGTCTTTACTTGGTGGAAACTCATTTTAATTAAAAAAATGTATATGAGACATGGGCAATCTTTGCAAGTCAACTTGTAGACTCCGGATTTATTTTCTTTATTTGTACGATCTTTATTGCTTTTTTTCTTTTTATGTAGGTACTAACAATAAAGATCGTACAAATAAAGAAAATAAATCCGAAGTCTACAAGTTGACTTGCAAAGATTGCCTTTTAGTATACACTGGCCAGACTTGTAGATCATTCAAGAAACGTGTCCAAGAACACCAAAGGGATTATATATCCAATTCTGTACATTCGACATATGCTAATCATCTTAAGGAATTCAGGCATAATTTCAACAATAATTATGAAATTATCCACGTTGAAAGCACTTTTAGAATTTCTTGAAATCAACAGGTGTAATGCCCGTAAAATCCTTTCGAACGAACAAACAGATGTTGATCATTCTCGATTACTGAATATTTTTCCTTAATGGCATTTTTAGCGGCAAACTCCAATAAACACCTAGAGTTTTTATGACTTGGAATTCCATTATTTGGTCACGTACCTAAAACTGTATTTAAACTCGGTTACACTGAATACCATCAGACAATACAATGTAATACCTGAAGAAGCTACATCGTGGTGAAACAATTGTTGTAGTTGTACAAACATTTTTGTGGAAATAAATTACTGTCTCATATACATTTTTTTAATTAATTTCTCCATTCACATCTGTCATTTTTTTCATGAAAATTTGGGAGCTGTCAGTGACGAGCAGGTGATAGATTCCACCAAGATATTGGGACAATGGAAAATCACTGTCAACTACCATGGGATCCAGCCACGATCGGTGATTGATACTGGTTTTTGAAGATACAAGATATGACCCTTCATAAAAGCAAAAAATAGAATTTAATTCTTATTTTAAGTCAATATTTTTAATCTTCGTGTTTTTCTTGAATGTAAAGTACGTTTAGTAGATGTTATTCATCACTGAGTCCAACCTAGTCGTTTCGACTTAAAATTGGAAGATTACAGACATTTGGGCAAAACGATAGCAAGCTGTTTCAAAGAACTAGAGTGCAACAAACATCTTGAAAAAATATTCCGTCTGCACACTTTATTTCTAACGTCTAACGTCTAACGCGTATCTTCAATGCATCCCTTCAAATGCTCATCGAATGACGGAAGTTTCAGAACCTTTCCATTGGAAATAATTGAAAATCTTTCATTTGAATTTCCGCCTCATGTCAGCCCACAGAGACACTATCGCAGGTCGTCAAAACCGACTAATATCGAATAGAGTTACCTACCGTGAAGGCGTCTGACTCGATGGTATGCACTTTATGAGTCTTTCGTAGTCAAATATCACAATATATATGTCTAGAGTACTTATCAGTTATTTCTGTTATTGCATTCTTCTGATTCTGCTGAGGGAGCGCTGTGGCTTTGGATCGTTATTTTTGAACTTCAATACTTGGAATATAAATTCCAGGTGGGATGATATTGAAGCTATTTATGATACTCAGTGAAAGAGGAGAAAGCATTTGTAATGCTGACATTGATATTTTCGGGTGAACTCTGATTGTATGTTTCCAGAATCAGAAAATATTCACATTTATATGAATTAACGTGTTTCGTTGTCTTGGTCATCGAAACAAGGTACAAGTAGTTATAATTTTATGGAATGCGGTGTTATGAGGAAGCTTCACACTTCTTAAATTCGGGAGGTGACTTCTGCTCAAAATAGGTATTAATTGCTACATTCAATTCTTCACAGTCGAAAAATCGATTTCCACGAAGATATATTTTCACATTTGGGAATAGGTGGTAGTTACTGGGAGCCAAGTCTGGACTGTACAGAAGATGAGTAATTTCTTCGAAGCAACATCCTTCGTCACGCTTGCCTTGCGAACCAGCGCGTTGTCGTCAAGCAACATCCCTGCCACGAGTCTTCCTCGCCTTTTTCTTTTAATTGCTCCTCTTAAATTACGCAAAGTGATGATACTGCTGTGATGCTTTCTTTTACTTTTTAGTGTATTCTTTCAATAAAATACCCTTATAATTCCAAAAGGCATTATAATATATTATAATTCCAAAAGGCATTATATTATATTATAATTCAAAAGGCATTCCCAAGGCGTTATTTTTCCAGCGGATGGGGTGACTAAACTTTTTTGGGGTTGTGCACCCTTTTCAATCCATTGCATGGACTCTTCTTCACACTCAGGGTCACAGTGATGAACCCACCTCTCGTCTCCAGTAACCAACTGATTGAAAATAGTCGATGGGTCGTCTCCACAGAGCTCTAAAACTCCTTACAGAACTCGACTTGCAGTTGCTTCTGAGATGCGGTAAGATTCTTGGTACCCATCTTGCACTGACCTTTGAGAGGTTGAGATGTTCATGAAGGATAGCACGTATGGTACCCACGGATAGGTTATCTATGCTAATATATGGATTTTTTTTCTGGCTATTACCATTGTGGCAATTTTTTCACATTTTCTTCAATGGTGCCATTAACAGGTCCACCCGATCGAGTATCCTCTTCAATGCTTTCTCTGTCCTTTTTGGTTACTTTTGAACGGTGGATAACGACGGAGCACAGTCAAGGTAAACAGAAATCATCTTCTCATGAACGACTTTTCGACTTTTTTCCTGCTTAGTGGGAACTTTGTAACGTCGCGATGTTCGTTTTTCTTCATCATTCTAGTCTTCATTCAATGGAGATATCTAGATAACTAATGACCGTAAATTGGTTAAATCAGAGAATACAATGAACACCCCTCGTAATTTTTTATATCATACCAGTTAATGAAGGAATGTTACCTCAAAAGGGAATAACTTTCGGTACTAGCCGAAACTTTCAACGAATATATATAGTAGTTGGGATATAGTTTGTTTCATTCGGTTTGAAAACGTAGTAAACACTACGAAACTCGAGTATATTCAGTTAAAAGAAGCGACAAACAGCTAAGAAATTTCTAATTTCATTTCATTTAAAGAAGGAATGTTGCCTCAAAGGAAAATATGTCACCTGGTCGCAAGTCCAACAATAAGAACTTTTTTCATCTATAATACTTCAAGATTCATTCAAGCTTAGATATCTAACGGAGCCAGAACGAGTGAGTATTCGATTCGCAAAAATCTCTATCTGCAATTAAAGCGAAAACTATTCCCGAACTCCGTCAACATAACTAAGTACATTACGCATCAAAGGAAATGTTCAATTTGTAGTAATCACATCAGAGTCTGAAAGCCTTCCCTTCGGAGCACAGGGCCAAACGTCATTCGAGGGATTTAAACATCGTTTATAATCATTATTGAAATGAGATTTCGGAGTGGCAAACACTGCACGTTGATTGACATCTATTCAGGGCTAAATCCTGTTACACATTGCAATAGCAAATGTATAGTTAGGGAGCCCTGAGGCTTGCTTCGACGTTTATGATCAATATTTGATATCACATGATTATGCTAAGTATGATTGCGATCTATGGGTATCTCGTTGTGTTTACTATAGCCACAAGGAATTTACTATATGAACGTCTTGGAATATTTGTCGATTCGGTATTTATTAGAGCTGGAATATATCAAACATTCATAGCAGATTGAAAAAAATTGTTCCAATTAATATTGAATATAGTTTTTGAGACGAAAAAATTCCCAAAAGGAAAACTTTGCGGCGGTAGTCTTATGGCTTAGACAGCGGACTCATAATCGTGAGCTTGAGAGTTCGAACCGAGGGCCAGGAAAGAAACTTTCTGGTTTCGGGGGACCGGCCAACCATTCGTTGTTTGGGTAAGCAATTAACAGTGCTGTTGCTAAAGTGGCATAAGAGAACAGTAACAAAGCCTACACAGGACACGAAGCTGATGTAGATACTACAGGGGGACAAGAAGAACCTCGGAAAAACTTTTTTCATTTAACTTTATTGAACAAAATAACAACGAATAATAATAACATGAACCTTTGGTAATAATATATTTAAGCGGTTTTGAAGTGGCTTCCTTGGGCGGCAATACATAGCTTCAGATGTTTCTCGAAATTTTCAGCAAAGGGCCGCAGCTCTTCGGGCGTTAATCGGTCCCTTTCCCGGCACAGGGATTGCTTCAGCGACTACAAACTTTTTTGGTGTTTAGCATACGCCCTGAGCTCCGAAATCGACCACACGCTGTAGCCCATGGGGTAGAGATCCGGCGAGTGGGGTGGCCATTCTGGAGATGTGATGAAACCCGGAAAATGGGTCTTACATCTACTTCCGTTATTTTCGCTTTGTGAGCCGAAGTGGAGTCCCGTTGAAAGGTCCAATGCATGTCGTCGATGTGCTGCTGGTACTAAGGGCTCGAGATATCGCAGCGGTAGACTTCTTAATTGATTTTGACTCTTGGATCCACGAAAACTAAGGGTGTTTTGCCGTTGGTGGAAATTCCGCCCTAGACCTTGACGAATTGCGGATTTTGACGATGGCAGACGTACCGCGACCCTTGCGGCCAGACTCTGTCGTTTTGGTGGTTGTGGGATTGTTCTACGGTCAAAAGCTTATCGTCTGTGAAGAAGAAGCGCTCCCATTGCTGTCCACCGGCGAGATGAAGAAGTCTGCTGCACCTTTGTGGTCGTACGCGCTTGTTTTTATCCGTGAGGAGTTGACCTGTTTGGAGCTTGTAAGGCTTGAGGTTGAATTCCTTTTTGGACATTTGATGAACGGATTCACGGTTGATATCGGTCTCATGGGCTATTTTCCTCATGGATACTTTCGGATTTCGATTGATTCACATCTTGACGATGTTGCGATTGCTAGGCCTATTGACAGTGCGTTTTCTTCCACTTTCTGTTCAAAGACCATCATGGCCAAGCTCTTGAAACGGTAAATTGCATCGTACACGGTTTGTCGAAGCACATTGAACAAACGAACAATTTCACATTGACGTTTGACATTCTAACACTCTACAAAATAAAGAAAATTCACATATTGGTACAAGAAAGTGTAGAGAATCTAATAGAATAAAAATTATTTGGCTGCGCTGAAATTCACACAGTAAAATTTTTCTGAAGTGTTTCTTGTCGCCCTGTATAGTGGATTTCTATCTGTTTGTATCCCTGGGATCAATAAAGAAATAAATGAATAAACATCAGACTTATGCTATCGTTTCACTGAAGCTTCTTTATTGATATATTTGGGTTTGGGTTGGGTTGTTGAAAGTAATTTCTATTTTGTTTTGGGGAAAATGAAGGAGAATTTTCGTATAATGAATAAATATTTCATTAAATTACAAATTGGTCATCCTGGTCCAACATTCTATCAAGAAAAACCCTCTTTTTATTATTTCTCTTTTAGTTTCATATGGTTGAAATACACACTATTCAGGAAATTTCACTGGTTGCCTGGAAAACCTTTATCTCAATTCTACGAATTTATTCAAAAATGTGAAACAAGCATGTGAATAATGTTGATGCATTCCGTTAGGAAAAAGTCAATACTTTATACTCATGCCCTGGGAGTGGGTTGTTCGAAAAGTTATTTCGTTCTTTTTTTGGAAAATGAGAGACAATTTTCGTTTAATGGATGAATATTGCATTAAATTAAATATTGGCCATTCTGGTCCAACACCTTTTACCATCTTTGTGGTAGTAGCATGATCCCCGCTCCTAAAATTTTTGATCTTTGATGGCAAAAAACTGATCCAGTTGATTTTTGACCTCTTCATTTGAAGTAAAGTTTGTACCGTCCAAAAAATTTTGCAATGACCGGGACAAATAATAATCTGCAGGTGCCAGATCTACGGAATATGGTGGGTGTGACAGTGTATCCCATGTAAACTGTAAAAGCATTTGGCGAGTGACCAAACTTGTATAAGGTCTCGCATTATCTTGGTGGAACACTACACTTTTTCTGTTGATTAATTTTGACCTTTTCTCTTGAAGTGCATAATTCAGTTTATCCAGCTAATGACCGTAGACTTCCGAATTAATTGTTATGTTATCCGGTAAAAGCTAAAAAAAAAACGATCCCTTTAGAATCCCACCAAACAGATAGCATCACTTTTTTTATGGATACTGGTTCTCGAAATGCTTTGAGCCGGTTCATCCTTTTTGCTCCATGATGTCTTGCTTTTAACATTGTTATAGACAACCCATTTTTCGTCCCCAGAAATGATGCGCTTCAAAAACGGGTCATTTTCGTGACGTTTGAGAAGCGAATCACAGACTTCAAAGCGACGACACAAATTTATCTCCATGAGAACACGGGGAACCCATATATCCAGCTTCGAGGTTAATGAATACATTCACAAATTCATCCGACTGGCTTGAATTTTTTCCTCCATCAAAGAAAAACTATGGAATGTACAGAATTTTCTTTTTGTTGACTTCCATTTTGAACACCTTGTACCTCAAAACTGAAAGGGCCAAGCAAAGAGGATAATTCTGATTGGTTGATTGATACTTTACAAGATATCGATCACTATATTCATATATCGAAAAATTTTTTATTTTATCTATTTTCTGGTTATATTCTTCTTTGCATAGAGTAACAATGAAATTTCTTTTCTCAGATTTAGTCATTATCAAATTTTGTTTTGATTTCATTTTACAATTAATTTGTCTTTATGATTTCGTGATTCTGTATGGTTTCCTTGAATTATTAGTCATGTTCACTTTTTTCCGGTGTCAATTTAATATTTCGAATACCAATAAGTTGAATAAATTTTTTATCCGCGATTCTGCACCACGATTTGTCATGGATTCAACTTCAAATTACGAAGTTCTAGATTGAAAGGTATTATTGGGTAACCTGCGGTTCTGACGACGTATGGGAAAGCCACCCACATAAAAACTTTCGAGCTTGCTTCCGCTGTTGGAAGATATAAACTTCGTACTCCGAAGCGGATAGTATCCCTCTCAAACTTCGATTTTGGCAATAAAACCCTTTGGTTTGTTAAATATGGCGAGACAATAGATAGTCGAAGTTCCATTTCACATCGTCATGCAGTATGAAGTTTTTTGCAGAAGATGATCCTGTAATAAATCTCTCTTGGGTGTTTTTATTGAAACAATATATTTGAAGGAATCGATAAATGATCAATTTATAATCTCCTATCTTCAGATTGAAGAAGAAGAGAAAATATAATATTGTGATTACAAGGGTGCTTACAGTTGTGAGAAACTTAAAAGTTTTGGCTCCGAAATGAGGACCAGAGGCTTCTCTCATTTATTTATATTTCTTGCCTTCAATGATAATATATAAAACACTGGTCGACAAGATTTTTGTAACACAAAGCATATCTTTATTTTTTTGATGGAAATACTCTTCTAATAATAGGAAAAATGATCTTGAGATCTAATTTTCAACAGTTCAGTAAGACCATTTCACATCAGTAAGTAGTCATTTTTATCTGTGGACGGTTAAAATGGAGGTATTTCATAACAGGAAAAGTACCTCAACTGTATGGTTTACGATATAACAAATAAAATTAAGATTGAAAATGAATCTTCTGTTCCGTTTTGAAGTGAGTAGTATGTGTAGATAAGAAAGTGTTCTCAGGACGAAAATGTCCGGACAAACGCGCCGCGAATACAAAATCTCTTCTGACAAATTTTGTTATATTTGTAAAGAATTTATGGTGAAATCACAATCCAGACCAGTTAAGAAAGCCTACCTCCAATATTTGGGTGTTTTAATTGGAGATCAAGACTAACAGTGGGCTCCCCATGTGAGCTGTGTTAGCTGTAGCGTATCATTGGTGCAGTCTAAGCACCAATCACTGTAACATTAGCTCCAGCATCGTTTTTAAAGAAATGTGGACCGATGATGCCTCCAGCGTGTAAAGTTCACCATACAGAATCGACGAATACACAAATCTGGATTATCATGAACACTATGGTTTACAGCTGCGATATTTTTTTCTGTACGTACAGTTCTTCGTCTTGCTGTTGTTGTTGTATCGAGTAGAGAAAATGTTGTCCGAAATCTATCGATAGTTCGACGAATAAGCTGGTCCGATGGACGATTATGTAAACCATAAATTTCACGAAATTCTCTATAAGTTTGGCGAATGGTTCCATTCTCTGATTTTCAAAATAAATTTCAACAATTTGTAAACGTTGTTGCGGAGTGAGTATTTCCATGAAAATTGGTCAATGCTTACTGAACAGAAATGTCAAAACAACATGGTTTTACCTTCTGTCAAATCACAGTTATCCCTCTAAAGAAAAATCCGATATTTCATGCCTAAAAATGGTTGGTGCCCGAATGTTATTAAAATTTCATTTCCTCCATTCACATTTGTCATTTTTTCCTGAAAATTTGGGAGCTGTTAGTGACGAGCAGTGTAACAGATTTCACCAAGATATAAGGACAATGGAAATTCGCTATCAGAGACGATGGGATCCCATCCATGATAGGTGATTACTGCTTGTTTTTTGAACAGAGAAGATAGGACCCGTCATTATAGGAAAAAATAGAATTTAGTGAGTGTTTTAAGTCAATATTTTTACTCTTGTGTTTTGTTTTTAATGTAAGGTAAGTTTAGTAGGTGTAAAACTAAAGTAAGTCGATATATAGGGTAGAAAATTCTGAAATATTTTTTCTCAATACTTATCACATATTGTAACATTAAATGTGGTTCTATAAATGTAATAAGAAAACCTTACGTGTCACAACAGTTTTCTCTCATCTTCGTATTTGGATACGTCCATTCTACCATAATATTCTATTCAGCATATGATATCGAAAAATTGTACTTTTTGAAATTTCATTTGAATTTCCAGATCGCCGAAAATTAAAATGCTGGAAGTGCTTTCTGTTCAGGTTTTCACCTTCCTCAGATTCAATAACACCAATAAGTTCAGAAAAACAAAGAACACAATAAGAGTGTTTGAACAGAAATACCTTAGGAAGTTCAGTTTGAATTTATTTCAACTGAAAAACGCGAACTTTAAGGAAGTCGTGCTGAATTTACCCAGAGGAAAAATAGTGTAGGAATCCTCAGAGGAAAAATTTGTTAACAATGAAGTTTTACAGCGGTGTCACAACTCTTTCAGGGGCTTGCTGCATAAAAGTTCGGAAATACCGTGGGGACAATGGGTAAAGACTACAGGGCATTCTGGTAGCATGGACTATATGTTCCATTTTCATTATTTTTCTTCATCTCATTTCACAACATAAAAATTCGTTTTCTTTTATGGTAAAAAGAAAAATATAATACTAAACGTCCGATCCCTCAGCAACAGGCATCTAACATCCAAAAACAGTAAACAGTGATTATTATTTCTAAACTTCTTTTGGAAAAGATTAACAGTATTGAATTTTAATACCTTTGGTAAGTTTGTTCATCAATCTATGACTGTTCCTTTTAATTGTCCCTTCTTCGTTTCAGGAATAACACTGGTTTCGTTGGAAACAACACTTCTAGAACGTTCTGAAATTCACAGGCTACTTTGTTGATTTTCTTCAATATATCCAATTCGTTTGAAACTTGATTTCTATGTGATATTTTTCCATTCACATTCAGGTAATGTATTTTCTGGATTCAATTTCCATTCACAATAACCAAATAATCTTCTTTTTTCAGAGGATGAGACTGTTTTGGCACTTTTTTAATTATGGACCGACAAGGATTCTACTCTGCATATAATTGGAGACTGGCGACTTTTTCTGTGTCTGCCCTATTTATAGTTTTCAAGAAAAATTGAATTTCAAAGCTTACTAGCTTCTGTCAAAATTATATAAAAATGATGCTTTTGATGATTTTACAAAATTTACAATATTTCCTGGTTTGAAATTACTTTTGAGAATTAGCTCATTTTTTTTAACTACATTTTGATGTATGTTTTATGTTAAACAGAACAGTGAAAGTCTTGCTTTTCCTTCGTAAAGTATTTCAAGTGTCAAAATTTAGCAAATTTTAACTTCTTATGCTTATAACTTATAAAATACTTAATATTACTTATGAAATTGATTAAATTTCTTTAGCTTAGATGCTAGTACAATTCTATTGATGCCTAAACATTTTCAAGGATATCTCTTACATTAATCATTTGAAAATATCTGACGTAGATGCTATCTTTCATTGAATTAACTGATTTTTGATCAAATTTGTCCTATTTACATAATTCTGGTAAGTTATATTTAATTTTGCTTGTTCTTTGTCAACAATTTCACTAAAGTTTATGTGTGATTCATTATAATAACAAATCTTTTCAACAAATTCTTCATCAATTTTAAATTGGATATCTAAATTCAAATTACTCCTATTTATTGAAACTTTGGCTGGTTTTATATTGAATAATTGTAAATTGAAATCTCCCTGTAAATTCTATTTATAAACTGTCAACAAGATTACTGTTTTGATTACTGTTCAAAGAATTTTAATTTGACTAGTCGTTATGTATCCCGAATATGCTTTTTCTTCATAATTTTAGCTCGTGAGTATTTTTATGAATTGAATTATTAATATTTCTGTCAGAATGGATATTATTTAATTAATTTTGGTCTAGTTACACTCTAACGAGTCAACTTATATACAAAGGTGAGTCTTTTCCCTAATATTTTTTTGTAATTATTTAATTTAAGTGTATATTCCATGACAATATATATATATATATATATATATATATATATATATATATATATATATATATATATATATATATATATATATATATATATATATATATATATATACATTATATATCTATATATGTATATATATATATATATATATATATATATATATATAATATTTCACTATTTCACTACAGATTTCTCAGACCAAATATTCGAACAATACTAACAATTTCAAGAATGTGTAGAGATATAATAAATATATAATAATAATGGAACTGGAGAATAATCTTGAATTTTAAAAAATTTGAAAGTGATTTCGACTGTATTGTGAGAATTGTCCAATATGAAAATAGTTGAAATTTTAGTAGTCCTCTCCTAAATACGCATTAAGACAACTGAAGATGGGATAGTTAATTCCTGAAACTCGAGTCACAATTAAATGTGAGGCGAGTGGTGATATGCTATGAGTATCAGAAGTATTTTGTCTTAGCCAGAGGTATATAGGACTGTTCAGCAACGCATTTTTATAACATTTTCAACGCGAGAAAGGCGTAAAACCTTCCCTCGATGTACTCTTCAGTTCGCTAACAAGAACCCAAGTCTACGAATAGCATAAAATTTTTTAAAAGGCCCTCCAACTGTAGTTTGTCTGCGTCAAAAGTTTTTGCAACTGTTTTTTTAAATGTCAAAGGTGTATGGTTCATTGATTTTCTTCATGAGCAAAGTACGAATTCTGAATATTACTGGCAACTTCTTGATGAGTGGAAGAAAGGCTTGTTGAAAAAGAAGACGAGGCACATCCATCTGAATGTTGTTATTCTTCTGTATGGCAACGATCGACCACACACAATGGCTTCGACCCGAGAAAAATTGGAGAAATTTCAATGGGAATTACTCGAGCATTCGCCCTACAAACTAGGCTTGTATCAAAGTGACTATCCCATGTCAAGTCCTCTCACAGAAGTATTGGGGGACGCTTTTTTCAAGCTATATTTGATCCACCCTGGTATCTTTAGTTCCTATGCTTACCTGATGATTTTCTTGGTAAGACGAAACAATTTTTCTGTAAATATAAAAAAATAATGATGATAAAATTATTTTTTTTGGACTTCCCTCTCTTACGACACGCTTTGGCTTATTTTGTATTTGCATCTCCATCCTTATAAGGTTCAGTTGACACAAGAACTAAAGCCAGCTGACCATAGAATGGGTAAAACATATGCCGATTGTGTCCTTGAACAACAACGCTTGGATGATGATTTTCGCACGAATTTTATTCAGCAACGAAGCACTTTCGTCACTCAGTAGCTATGTAAACAAGCTAAATTGTCATATCTGAGGCAGTTAAAATCCTCATGTAACTGATGACAGACCATAACCTCCACAAAAAGTTACTCTATGATGTGTAATTTGGTCTGGTGGAGTGATTGGCTTGTACTTGTTTGAAAATTAAGAAGTTGTCATTCAAGCGGTCAATTCTCATCAATATAGCAAAATGATTACCGATTTTTTTGACCTGAAATTAATGATATGGAATTGGAACAGATATGGTTTTAGCAGGATGGTGCAATAAGCCACACAATACGACCCTTTTTGGCTTCATTTCAGGAAAAATGCTCAGGACGCGTAATTTATCGTTTCGACAATGTGAATTGGCCATCAAGATCTGTGATTTATCGCCTTTGGATTTTTTTTGTGGGGTTATGCGAAGGATCGTGTTGATGCCGATCTGAAATTAGCAATTAGTGTCTAATCGAAAACCAAAGGAGAGAAAACGGAAGACGTTGGTGGTAGGAAATTATTCTGGATCGACAAATATCGAGGGTGTTGTTAAGTTTAAGGCCCTTCATGTTTCTAATTTGAAGCCTGGTACTAGTGCTGAGGATCTTCAAACATTCCTTTCATCTAATTTCTCGGATGTTAAGTGTGAATCGATACAATCACGTTACCCGGAGAGCTACTCATCATTTAAGGTATTGATACCTAGTGATGAATATGATAAAGTAGGGATCCAGTCTAATTGGCCAAACCGAGCTAGTGTCCATTATTTTTACAACATAAAAAGAAATCCCAAGCCATAGATTATGATTTTACTAGATTGAGGATTCTTCAGTTAAATGCTCAGTCTATCATGAATAAACTAGATAGAATTTCAGTTTTGTTGGATGAAAAAAATCCGGATGTTTTAAGTGTTGCGGAACATTGGTGTAATGCTGATAATTTGAGTGTTGCGGAATTACCAGGATACGTTCGGGCAGCAAGTTATTGTCGTCCCAATCGTGAACATGGAGGTACGGTTATATTTACCAGGATTGGATTGGAGGTGAAAGATCTTCAAATCTCGAGAATGTCTGAGGAAATGGAATGCGAGTGCTGCGCGATCAAGTTTAAAATTGATCACATAAACTTCACAATTATAAGCGTTTATAGACCACCCTCAGGTAACTTTGAAATATTTCTTGAGAAAATGTCCTTCATTTTGCAACTCTGTGAGAAGCAAAATGACCTTGTATTCCTTTGTGGAGACCTAAATATCGACTACTTAACTAATGTCGTCAAATCAAGGCAACTATTGGATGATCTGTTAATTTGTTTCAATCTGAAAATTGCATCTAATTGTCCTACTCGTGTATATACTGACAGATCCGGTAGAACAACGTCTACGAAGGTTGATTATATTGTTTCAAATTGTGGGTTGGATTCTTGTAAAACAAATGTTTTTGCTCCTCATTTTGGGGATCATTTAGCTTTAATGCTGGATTATTATTTCAATAAGGCTGGATATGTACCTGTTGAAGGCTCGAAGAAAATTTTATGTAGAAATATGTCAGATGCTAATTTATATAGACTTGTTAATGCAATTTCTGAGATATCATTTGTTGATTTGTATCAGCCTTCGGCAGGCGCAAATACCTTCGAATCTTTCATTAATATAATCAAAATATTAATGGATGAACATTGCCCAGTGGAAAGTAGAAATATAATATCAGTTAATTCTAAAGGTTGGATCACAACTGAAATAAAAAGAGCAGGTATTGAATTGAAAGAATTGTTCTGGCTCCAGGCTAACTTTAAGTCAGTTGAATTATCAGAGATGTATAGAACATATAAAGCAAAGTACAAGTTACTTATTGAATCTTCAAAGTTGACATATCATCAAAATCTTTTGGAAAGTTCTAACAATAAGGTCAAGACAGTTTGGAATATTGTAAATCGTGAGACTGGTAGGATCTCGAATAAAAACAGCAGGATTATTCTGAACTCAGGTGGTGCTTATTGTTCTGAACCCATCTTAGTGGCAAATTAATTTGCTTGTTACTTTTCAGGTATTGCTAAAAAAACACTTGAACGAGCATACGGTAATGGTGAAGTTGGTATGTGTACAGCCGGTCCTTTACATTATAAAACTTTCTTTTTTCACCCAGTAGATGGTATAGAAGTTAGAGGTGCAATTAATGCCTTAAAGAATAAGAAATGTACTGGTGTCGACTTTATATCGGCCAAAATATTGAAATTAATTTCTGAGCATATAATAGAACATTTTGCCCATCTTATAAATTATTCAGTCTGTTCTGGTATTTTTCCTGATGTACTCAAGAATGCCACTGTTTTGCCTGTTCTAAAGAAGAATGATCCTATGAATGTTTCTAACTATCGACCTATTTCGTTGCTGAGTGTGTTCTCTAAAATTTTTGAGAGAATTGTTATGGATAGAATGATGAAATTTTTGAACAGTTTCAATTTAATTACGGACAGTCAATATGGTTTTAGAACCGGACGATCAACTGAATCTGCAGTTCTGGATTTTGTACACTCGATTCAGTTTTCGTTGGATAGGGGATTGAATGTTGCGGGACTTTTCTTTGATCTTACTCGTGCGTTCGATACCATATCACCACAGTTTTTAGTGGTCAAATTGTACAATCTGGGATTTCGTGGAGTATTCCTGGATTGGATTAAGAATTATGTGTCTGACAGAAGATTACATGTGAGAGTTGAGGATGTTTTTTCTGATGAATGTGTTGTAGATCTTGGTGTTCCTCAGGGATCAGTTTTGGGCCCTCTTCTGTTTATACTCTTCATAAATGACCTCCCACACCATATAAGAACTAAAATTATTATATTTGTAGATGACACTTCGTTTATTGTAACCGCTGATAATCTGGATGAACTCACAGAATTATGTCAAACACTGTTGGTGTGTTTCTCCAATTGGTGTAAGGTGAATGCTCTTGTTCTGAATTTAGAAAAGACCAAAGTCATCAAATTTGGTTTAAAAAAAGTAAATAATTTTGTTCTGAAACATGGTCATCATGACCTGATTTCTGAAGAGTCTACTAAGTTTCTAGGTATATATATTGATGAGTGTTTGAGATGGTCTGAGCAGATATCACATGTCAGCAGAAAGCTTAGTTCTTCATATTATGCGATTCGTCGTATTAGGGATTCTCTTCCTCTAGCTGCTGTCATGAATGTTTACTATAGCTTAGTTTTTAGCCACCTGGCGTATAACGTTCTGATCTGGGGGTGCTCTGGAGATTTTATGAGGGTATTTATAGCCCAGAAACGCATAATTCGTATGATATTCCGTCTCGGTCCACGAACATCTTGTAGAACTGTATTTGTAAAACATGAGATACTAACAGCTCCTTGTATATATTTATACAAATGTCTCTTGTTTATTAAAAAGAATGAAGCGTATACTCCTAAGCTTTCCAGTGCTCATGACTATAGTACAAGGAATACTAGAACTTTTATTGTACCTAAACATAGAACAACAAAATATGAAACATCAGCTAAATATAAGAGTATTATTTTGTATAACCATCTTCCAGATTCTATTAGGTCACTGAATTTATCTGGTTTTGGTGGGAAGATAAAATCTTTACTATTGGGTAAATGTTATTATAGTGTTAATGAATATTTAAATGATGATTGCATTCAATGATTTGTAATTTCAATTACTATGTTATATATATTGTGACTTGTCCTATACACTGTATTGTGTCTGAATGGATTAATAAAATACTATTCTATTCTATTCTATTCTAAACAGCCGTCAAGTTATTGGTGAGATATTGCCCGTTATTGGTGAGATGTGCCGGCGACTCACCATGATGTGTTCCACACATAATGGTAAGTTCCAAGCATTATATTGAAATAAAACTTTGATCGATATTCTAAATGAAAGATTGTTTTATTTACGTTCATTTTCGAAATCACAACATGGATAACCCTGTATTTCCTGAAAATAAGCTCCAGTCAACCTCCCCTAGAAATGAAATTCACGAAAAAACTTTTTCCTGCGGTTCAGATACAGTTTTGATGTTTCATGACAGGAAGTTTATCTGCGCCTCACGTTACATCGTTATGATTGCGCGAATTCAAGAAGTTCAGTGAGGGTTCAAAACACGGGGAGTCTTCAATTTAACCATTTCAAGGGGAGCAACATCTTGCAGCATTTTGAATTCAGCCAATTTAAGGTAGGGGAGAAAAAGTTGGGAATTGCAATTTCAGATGTCGATTTATATTCTGGATACTTTGGTATATAAAATGTTATTCTTGAAGAAAGCCACAGAAATAAGAAAAGGTTTATAGATTTTAGCTCAACTTGAGTAGTTCGATTGAAGTCAGTCTCTATATATTGCCAATCTTAGCACGAATTTAATCAGAACTTTCTTCAGTCATCATTTCTAATTGATTAACCTGTCATATACAAGCTGTTCCTTATTGATGGTTGAAGATGAACAATTTCAAAGTGCTATTTCTTGATTTTTTCGAATGTAATATCCTGAATTTTTTTCAAGATAATGTAGAATGCCCCGTTTTTCCTAAGAGGTATCCTCAGGATAGCCCTGAAGTGATATATGAAATTACAACGGATCCTTTGTTATCGGCAAATGTTTTTTATGAGCCGAAGGAATCTCCAGATATTCGAGTAGCTCCACCTTTTTGCTTTTGTTACCCGAATGTGAATTTTGGTTTTACAGGTGTCTATGAAGAGGTTTTCTTTTATGCAATGGGCAAAAAACCAGTTGATGTCTTAATTTGGAGTATGGATTTTTTATGTTCGTCTACTCTGATGTTGATTGAACGACCAGTTTGATCTATGTAAAAGGCAGGAGATTCACTACAATGTATTTCGTATATTTCGCTATCTTCTCTAAAGTTTTTTATGAAAAATCTCTTTTTATTATTTTATTGTATATATAAAAATTGTATATTTTGGTTCACACTTATATTATATTATAATTTGGTTTTAAGGGAGTCCATGAAATGCCTTGCAAGCTTTGTGTAGTTTCTGTGACAAACATAGAATAAGTAGGATTTTTAAAATTTCATATCATTCTAGTGTTTGTTCAAATATCTGCATTCAGTTTGTATGGTAAGATACATTCTGTCAAGGAGGTACCGGGAATTATCGATTTAAATCTGGCGGGGCAATGAGGCAGGTAAAAAATTTTGTTTCTAGGTTGGTACCACTGTCCTTAATTACTATGCCAAGCTTGAGTGGGATCTGTCAACTAGTGTGTTTGCAACAGCTGATTAAATCAGTCGATGTCAGAGTGCGTGCCGATTTTTACTATGGGTGGTTACTATGGGACGATAACGCGCCTTCTCACCGAGCTACGATTGTGACTGACTTTCTCGCCAAAAACTCAACAAACGTGCTTCAGCAACCACCGTATTCGCCGGATTTGGCTCCCTGCGACTTTTTCCTCTTCCCAAAACTAAAATTGCCCCTTCGTGGCACCCGTTTTGAGTCGATTGAAGCCATAAAACAAAATTCGGCGCGAGAGCTAAAGTCCATCCCGGAAAGCGCCTATGAAAAATGTTTCGATAATTGGAAGTGCCGTTGGCATAGATGTATTGGAGCAAATGGAGCCTATTTTGAAGGCGACCCAATAAATTTTGACGATTAAATGTAAAAATGTTGTTTTAATTGAAAATTCCCGGTACTTTCTTGACAGAGTAGTATATATATATATATATATATATATATATATATATATATATATATATTTATTATTTTTATCTTTTAAAATATGTAGGGTTGATGAGCTTCCGTTGTAATAATTCTAAATTGCTTTTTTTTTTGAAGGAACTCATTTTGAGAAAGTTGTTTTTGAAGAAGTTCTTGAGGTTATGTTTTCTATTTTTGGAAAGGAATTTGATTTTAATAAAACAAGGAATGCAAAAAAATTTTCTCCCCCTCAGGTATCCATTTAATTTATAATTCATATTTCTTTGAATTCTTTCATTCCCTTTTGTACTGTGTGATAAGTTTTATTTCATTTTTTTAAATATTTTAATATTTACAGATCTTCTGTAAGCCTTCTACATATTTAATTTCAAAAAATTATATTTAATAGTATAACTTCAGGAATTAAATTTATGTCATATAAGTACTACTTATATCAAACGACATATAAAATAAACATTTATTATAAGACATCCAACTGAGATAACAAAATCCAATAAATATAAACTGTTAACGAAAAATCTTATAAATTAAATATTTTGAGTAGGCAAAATTGTGTTTCTGCTCATCCCCCTTATGAAAACAGATATCTTTCAAAAATTTTTAACATAATCTTTAGAATTTCATCATAAAACTATCTTAATTAAAATATTCAATATTATTGGATCTCTAAGTTACTTTTTAGAAAATCTCAAGATACTACTCTGTCAAGAAAGTACCGGGAATTTTCAATTAAAACAACATTTTTACATTTAATCGTCAAAATTTATTGGGTCGCCTTCAAAATAGGCTCCATTTGCTCCAATACATCTATGCCAACGGCACTTCCAATTATCGAAACATTTTTTATAGGCGCTTTCCGGGATGGACTTTAGCTCTCGAGCCGAATTTTGTTTTATGGCTTCAATCGACTCAAAACGGGTGCCACGAAGGGGCAATTTTAGTTTTGGGAAGAGGAAAAAGTCGCAGGGAGCCAAATCCGGCGAATACGGTGGTTGATGAAGCACGTTTGTTGAGTTTTTGGCGAGAAAGTCAGTCACAATCGTAGCTCGGTGAGAAGGCGCGTTATTGTCATGCAAAATCCATGAGTTGTTCGCCCACAAATTTGGCCGCTTCTTACGGATAAGCTAACGCAAACGTTTCATAACGCCTAGGTAATACTCCTTGTTTACCGTCTGACCCTCTGGAACGAATTCGTAGTGCACCATGTCACGGATATCGAAGAAAACAATGAGCATCATCTTCATTTTCGAGCGGCTTAGGCGTGGTTTTTTCGGTTTCGGCTCATTTTTTGCCACCCATTCCGATGATTGCTGGCTTGTTTGCATATCTTACTCGTAGACCCAGGTCTCATCACCAGTTATAATGCGTTCCATGAATGTAGAATCGGAATTACAGCGATCCAGCATGTCTGAAGCAACCTGTTCGCGATGACGTTTTTGAAGAAAATTCAGGTCTTTCGGTACGAGTCGTGCGGCCACCTTTCTCATGCCCAAAATATCAATCAAAATCATACGTGCGGACTCGTGGGGTATCTTAAGATCATGTGCTATCTCTCTCAAGCTGGTACGACGGTTTTCCAGCACCCTTTCCATAATTTTATCGACGTTATCTTCGATCGAAGCCGTCGATGGTCGACCACTTCACGACCGTCCTTGAAGGCTCTGTACCACTGATATGCACGAGTTTTCGATAGAGCATTATCACCAAAGGCCTTCTGCAACATTTTCAATACATCGGCACACGAAAATTCATTTGCAACACAAAACTTTAAACAAATTCTTTGCTCAACGTAATCACCCATAGTAAAAATCAGCACGCACTCTGACATCGACTGACTTAATCAGCTGTTGCAAACACACTAGTTGACAGATCCCGCTCAAGCTTGGCATAGTAATTAAGGACAGTGGTACCAAACTAGGAAAAAAAAATTTACCTGCCTCATTGCCCCGCCAGATTTAAATCGATAATTTCCGGTACTTTCTTGACAGAATATATGTAAAAATATTACTAAATAACAAGTTTTAAGAGAGACTTTCCTTCGTCAGTACTCAATTATATTTATATTGAATAAAATATGACATCAGTCAACAAAATATATTCATTTACGTTTAACAATTCAGCAAGCGTCTTGGAAAATGAATACTGAACATGTACATGGAGTGTTGACTCGAAATAAATAGTTCTGTGGTTTACCATCACTTAAAGATTGAAAGGCAATTTAACGGCCTCTGCTATAGCACAAGGACCATCTGTATAAAGAATATTAAGGAAACCAAATAATTATATCTTATGAATAAATGTTAAATGAAAAGTGTTTAATTGTATACGTCTACAAAATTGACACAGTGTGTTCTTAGTCATTTATTTAATTTAATTCTAAAAGATTCCTAATAAATATTTTTGAAATCAAAACTTTTTTAACAGAATGATCCGTATGATTCTTAAAATTTTTCAAATAATCCTCTCATCAAGTAAAAAACCTCTCTTTATTATTTCATGTAATAGTGTAGTTTCAAATTTTTGATTTTCTCGGTCTTTACTTGATGGAAATCAATCTTCAATATAAGAAAAACAAATGTTTACTTCCGCTATTTTATTGATTTTCACAACAATTGTTTCGTCATGCCATGACTTCATCAGGTGAGTATTTAAACTGAGGTATACAATGCAAAACATGACCTTAAATACACAGCTCTGGTACAAAAAATAGAGGGGTGGAAAGAGAGGTATACAATTAATGAAAAATATTAAGTAGGGGGGATCTATTTAAATCTATTTAATCATTCAATAAAATTTGTCTTTTATTATATCTATTGATTTCTAAAGTTTCTAACAGATTTAGTTTCTGACTTTTGTTTTCAATATATAATATTTCATAGTTCATATTAAAATTATGGCCAGTCTCTAACAAATGGTTGGCATAAGTTGAATTCGGTTTATTATTAATGTAACATTTTTCATGTTCTCGTATCCTTATCTGGAATGAACGGCCTGTCTGTCCCACATATACACATGGGCAATCACTACATGTTAACTTGTAAACTCCTGATTTTTTGTTTTTAGGAATGACGTCTTTATTATTTTTTATTAAACTGCCTAAAGAATTAATAGTTTTAAGAGAGATGTTATATTTTTCTTTTTTCTTTAAATATTTAGCAATCTTTTCAGATTTTTGGCCTATGTAAGTTAATGAAATGAATTTGGTTTCGCTTCAATTTTGAAATTTTGGATATACAAGTGATATTGCTCTCTTGTAATTTATTATATCAAGTAAATTGTCTACAATTAACGGATTGAAATCATTATTTAAAGCTATTTGTTTAATCGTTTTATACTCTTTGTCAAAATTTTCTTTTGTCATAGGTATGTTAACCAATCTATAAAGCATACTATTATAAGCTGCCAATTTTTGTGAAAATGGATGGTTTGAAGTATAATGAATCGTACCATCTGTATGCGTAGGTTTTCTGTATATGGAAAAGTCATGTCTATTATTAATTTTAGTGATTTTTAAATCTATTAGAATGGCACAAATAGACAACTTAGTTCATTTTTGGAATCTATCAATAAATTATATCCAACATTTGAATTCACACAGGAAGATGAAGTAAATAATAGCATCAATTTCTTAAATTTAAAAATCACTAAAATTAACAATAGACATGACTTTTCCATATACAGAAAACCTACGCATACCGATGGTACGATTTATTATACTTCAAACCATCCATTTTCACAAAAATTGTCAGCTTATAATAGTATGCTTTATAGATTGGTTAACATACCTATGACGAAAGAAAATTTTGACAAAGAGTATAAAACGATTAAACAAATAGCTTTAAATAATGATTTCAATCCGTTAATTGTAGACAACTTACTTGATAAAATAAATTACAAGAGAGCAATATCACTTGTATATCCAAAATTTCAAAATTCAAGAGAAACCAAATTTATTTCATTAACTTACATAGGCCAAAAATCTGAAAAGATTGCTAGATATTTAAAGTAAAAAGAAAAATATAACATCTCTTTTAAAACTATTAATTCTTTAGGCAGCTTAATAAAAAATAATAAAGACGTCATTCCTAAAAACAAAAAATCAGGAGTTTACAAGTTAACATGTAGTGATTGCCCATGTGTATATGTGGGACAGACAGGCCGTTCATTCCAGACAAGGATACGAGAACATGAAAAATGTTACATTAATAATAAACCGAATTCAACTTATGCCAACCATTTGTTAGAGACTGGCCATAATTTTAATATGAACTATGAAATATTACATATTGAAAACAAAAGTCAGAAATAAATCTGTTAGAAACTTTAGAAATCAATAGATATAATAAAAGACAAATTTTATTGAATGATCAAATAGATTTAAATAGATCCCCCCTACTTAATATTTTTCATTAATTGTATACCTCTCTTTCCACCCCTCTATTTTTTGTACCAGAGCTGTGTATTTAAGGTCATGTTTTGCATTGTATACCTCAGTTCAAATACTCACCTCATGAAGTCATGGTATGACGAAACAATTGTGAAAATCAATAAAATAGCGGAAGTTAACATTTGTTTTTCTTATATAGTGTAGTTTCCACTAAATGTTTGTTGAGTAAGTTCGACCAATATTGTCATTATAAAATAAAACACTTGTTTACATTTTCTACTTTATTTTTGGTATTGACGTACGTTTCGTCTTTGCTAGAAAGACTTCATCAGAATACCAGAAACGTACGTCAATACCAAAAATAAAGTAGAAAATGTAAACAAGTGTTTTATTTTATAATGACAATTACAACTGATTTCTACCAAGCAACGGCCCAATCTATCATAAATTCGACCAATATTCCATATTTTCCTTGTAATATTTTATCTTTAAATTGAAACAGTGTTTTCTAAGGTGTTCATTTAATGTCTTAAATTTCTTGAGAAATTTCATTAAATTAAATTAAAATTTGTAGTGAGGCATAACAGATTTACACTGTGTGCTATTTGAGATATTGAATAAACCTTCTATCCATTAACACTTTGTCTATAGATCATCTACTATTTGTTAAGAAATCCATGCCTGATGTCTCTGAATTTCTTATTTCTCTAAATCGTGTTCTGATCATTTCGGGCGTTGGTTTTCCCATCTTCCTGTATTACTCCTGATCACGTGACGCCTCACTTGCATCCAGCGGCGCAATCCTCAATCCAATTCTGGCCGAACAAAGCCTGCTTTCGACTTCTTAGCGCTCTTTGTCGTCCACAGAAATGTCGCACGTTCTTATCGTAGAAATTTTATTATTCCCTGGCGTTTCATTTGGAACCGCAAATGGCGAATATGATTGGAAAAGGAGAATGGATTTTTAAAACAAAATAAGCAGAGGTAGAAATTGAATTCAAGTCAGAAATTCCTTATATTTTTCGCGGCAGAGGGCGAGCTTTGAATACGTTAAAGAGGAACGATTTTTTATCTTCACGTGTTGATTGAAAAATGGGAATGTAATTTCAAACTAAAAAGAGCAGAGGTAGCACTTGAATTCAATTTAGGAATTCCTTATAAAAGGTGGAGAATCTAGAGTTTGCATTTTGAAGTTGTGGTTATTTCGAGTTTGGCAATACTTATGTCATTCGTACAGAAAGTTGGTTTAATATTTGACATTAACGAAATGGGTCGATTTACGTTGGAACAAAACTGGGAAATATTAAAAATTTATTTCCACATTGGTGAATCTTCTATCCAAATTGTTAGAAATTTACCTGGAAAATTCAATAGAAATGGAATGGCTTCACGGCAATTTCTGGATCACTTTTTTTGGGAAAACTGGACCCCCTATTTGATTTAATAACTCGTTCACGTTTTCGTCCTGTAACCATACCTGAAAACATTGCTGCAGTAGCTCAGAATGTGGCTGAACATGCATCATCATCAAGTCGTCATCGTGCTCTCGCACTTCTCTGAGGAGTATTTTGCATAAAGGTCTCAGTATTAAGGCTTACAATGCTCAGCTAGTGCAAGGAATGAACACTCGCGACCACCAGATACGTTTCCAATTGGCTTAATAGAATAATAATCGCATGGCCAGAGATGAGAATTTTCCAAAAAAATCATCTTTCGCAATGAAGCTCATTTTCACCTCGGAGGTTTATTTTTTATGGAGATTCGTTGAGGATAAATATTATGGTGATCATCCAGAAACGATTGATGCGTTGAAACACGGAATCGAAGGTGCAATTCATGAGATTGAGCCCCAAACAATAGACAATGTACTGAAAAATTGGACAGATCAGATGGTATACTGCAGCCAGTCCTGATAGCCGTTTGAATGATATTTTTTACCAGACCTAAATGTCAAAGTTCAAACTTGCCAACAATTTCGTAATTTAGAAGTATTCAATAGTGCTTCATTAATGGCCGATCAAAAATGCAAATTTTAAATGGCTCACCCGTTATTTTATGTGGTAGCGGGTGAGCTTAGAACAGGTTGAAGTGGATTTCTTTTTGGTTTTCCGTTTTAACGTTTTTGTACTGGAATGGATAGAATTCAAGATGAACACTTTTAGTAATTCATGGAAATTATGTGGAACACTTACGATACGTGTATTGATAAATGAGTAATTATTATTTTAAATGACTTTGAAATCAGAATTATATATTCTAACTTTTACAATATGTATTGAAACCATATACAAAAACTGTCAAAATGACATAATAATAAAGTTATTTGATGAATAAACAGATTACATCACTGAGGTACATAATAGGGTATTATTATATAACCTGTACATGACATTAAACACAGTATAATATTCTGAAAAACCAGTTCTATAAAAAAAGCAAAATATAAGTTAATTATATACAAACAAAATATATGAAACATGTGGTAAACCAAAGAACTCCTTATAAATCCTTAAGAATTTTAGAGAATTTTCGAATAGTACATTTTCTTGTATTTATATGTTATTAAAGAAATTTATATAGTTTTTGTTAATACATATGTATTAATATGTTTCATGTCGGGATCTATAACGGATTTTTCCGAGACATTGAAAAATATTTTATATTGATAATATATAAGGATACCATTTTGACAGCTTTTGTATCGGGTGATTTTTTTAGAGTGATAAAATTTTCGATAGGGATAACTGTGATTTGACAGAAGAAAAAGCCATGTTGTTTTGACATTTCTGTTCAGTAAGCGTTGACAAATTACCATGGAAAGCCTCACGCCCCAACAACGTTTACAAATTTTTGAAATTTATTTTCAAATTCAGTGTTCTATTCGCCAAACTTATACAGCACTTAGTGAAATTTATAGTTTACATAATCGTAAATCATAGCAGCTTATTCGTCGAACTATTGATAGATTTCGGACAAATTTTCTCTACTCGATGCAACATTAAAAACAAGACAAAGAACTGTACGTACAGAAGAAATTATCGCTGCTGTAAGTCATAGTGTTAATAATGATCCAGATTTATCTATTCGACGACGTTCACACCAAGTTGAACTCTGTGCATCCACTACATGAAAAATTTTGCTTGAAGATCTTGGTCTATACTCATACAAGATCCAACTGGTTCAAGAGCTAAAGCCACTTGGCCATAATAAGCGTCGTTTGTTTGCTGATTGGCTCCTAGAACAGCTTGAAGTTGATCCACTTTTTTATCGTAAAATTGTGTTTAGTGTTGAAGCTCATTTCTGGTTAAACAGCTATGTAAACAAGTAAAATTGCGATATATGGAGTGAAAACAATCCTCTAGAAGTTCTGCAGGTTCCATTGCATCCTAAAAAATGCACTGTATGGTGTGCTTTACACGCTGGAGGCATCATTGGTCCATATTCCTTTGAAAACGATCCTGGAGCTAATGTAACAGTGAATGGTGCTCCTTACAGATCGATGATCAATGATAAATTGTTTCAAAATTTGAATCTGGTATCGACCAAGAAGTGTTTTGGTTCCAACAAGATGGTGCTACAGATGATGCTGCTACCATAACAATTGATTTATTGAAGGAAAGATTTGGCGATAACATTATTTCGAGAAGTGGTCTGATTAATTGGCCTTCAAGATCATGCGACATAACTTCACTGGATTATTTTCTTTGGGGTTATGTCAAGTCATTGGTTTATGCTGATAAACCAGAAACAATATACGCTTCGGAAGCCAACATATCTCATGTTATTGATGAAATAAGGCTTGAATTACTCGAAAAAGTGATCCAAAATTGGTCTGGTCAAATGCAGTTCCTCAGAGCTAGTCGTGGTGCGCATATGCCGGAAATTATGTTTAGAACATAAATGTCATGAAATTTTCTGTCAATTAAAAAAAATGGGCTTCAGTCTTAATTTAAATGTGTTTCATTTCAATTTGAATTTCTATCACTCTAAAAAAAACACCCGATATCTATTTTCAATATTTATTGAAGAAGTAAGAATATATAATTATGAATTGAAAGTCATTTAAAATAACTTCTATCAAATATTGACTCACATTCAAATTGATTGTTAAAATAGGTATAAATTGCTACGTTCAGCACTGGACTCGCACTTGCTTCTGAAGTGTGGTGAGCATTTTCGGTACCCATCTTGCGCTGACCTTTGAGAGGTCAAAATGGTCATGAAGTATAGCATGTATGGTACTCACGGATTAGTTTGTCGTCTCTGCTAACATCTTAATTTTTATCTGGCATCTGCAAGTACCAGCTTTTTCACATTTTATTCATCGATGCCGCTGACGAGGGTGTTCTTCAATTCTTTCTCTGCCTCTTTTGAATTCACTCGACCACTTTTGAACGGTGGATAACGACAAGCACAGTCTTGGTCAACACCATTCATTTGTTCATGAATGATTTGTTGGCCCTTTCCCTGTTCAGTGAGAAACTTTATAACGACGCGATGCTCGATTTTCTCCACACATTATTCTGCACAAAAGTTGATATTTTCAGAGCACCCAGAAAACATGTTGTTTACAATTCATCAGAATACTGACAAAAATCCTAATGATGACTCATCAAAATGGAGGTATTAGCAGATAAAACAATGGAATAATAAACAGAAGCGACATCTGTTGTCAAAACCGCACGAACTTATTTCTATTCTTAATGAATAACAGATGACATCCATACTTCGCCTAGGTCAAGAGGGCCTTTGAGGTCAACTTAACGACATGAAGAATTCGACAAAACTTTTAACGAGCATTCTAAATGAATAAACCCTCGTACTTTCTCAGAATACAGGGTGATAAGAAAAACTTCGGACAAATTTTACTTCTGGAAAAAAAGGATTTCAACACAGCGAAAAAATTTTTATTCTATCAGATTCTCTACACTTCTAATATGTGAATTTTCAGTTTGATATTACCTCATTTTGCAGAGTTTTGGAATGTCAACCAAACTTAGTGAAATTTTGGAGCTGTTTCATCAAGGTAAGCGTCAATGCGAAATTGTTCGTTTGCTCCATGTGCCTCGACAAACTGTGTGCGATGCAATTTGTCCTTTCGAGGAGCTTGGCCATGATGGTTGTCGTTCAGGAAGTGGGAGAAAATGCACTGTCAATAAGCCTAGCAATCGCAACATCGTCAAGAAGCGAGTCAATACAAATCCGAGAGTCTCCATGAGGAAAATAGCCTGTGAGAGCGGTATCAACCGGGAATGCGTTCGTCAAATGTCCAAGAAGGAGCTCAACCTCAAGCCATAAAAGCTACAAAAAGTTCAACTTATCACGGGTGAAAACAAGCGCGTAGGACCTCAAAGGTACCGCCAAGTCCTTCGTCTCGCCGCCAGTCAGCAATGGGAGCGCATTCTCTTCACAGATGAGAATCTTTTCACCGTAGAACAATCCTAAAACCATCAAAACGACAGAGTCTGGTCCGCCGAGGCTCCCAGTACCTCGGCCATTGTCGAACATCGTCAAAATCCGCAATCCGTCATAGTCTGGAGCAGAACTTGCGCCAGCGGCGAAACATCCCTGGTTTTCGTGGATCAAGGGGTCAAAATGAAGCAAGAAGTCTACTGCGACATTCTAGAGGCCGTAATACTCCCGTGGGCCCAGCAGCACATCGGCGACACGCATTGGACCTTTCAACAGAACTCCGCTTCGGCTCACAAAGCGAAATTGAGCAAGATTGGTGTAAGGCCCATTTTCCGGGTTTCATCACATCTGCAGAATGGCCGTCCAACTCGCCGGATTTGAACTCAATGGACTACAGCGTGTGGTCGATTTTGGCGCTCAGGGCGTGTGCTAAACACAACAAAAGTTTGGAGTCGCTAAAGCAATCCCTGCGCCGGAATTAACGCCCGAAGAGCTGCGATCTATTGCCGAAAATTTCAAGAAACGTCTGAAGCTATGTATCGCCGCCAAAGGAAGCCACTTCAAAACCGCTTAAATATATTATTAACGAATGTTTATATGGATATTATTCGTTGTTGTTTTGTTCAATTTCACTTGTTTAATAAAGTTGAAAAAGAAAAGTTTGTCCGAGGTTTTTATCGTCACCCTGTAAATGTGTTCTACACCTGACCATTCTACTACAACTTTTGGTTTATCATTTGCCCAATAATGGACCAAAAGTTCGAACCTGTCTATGAAATATTCAGCTAACCCCAATCTGACCGAAATTCTATGAACGGAACGACACGTTCTGTTCACGAGTGGCAAATAATGAAATTATAACAACGAACTTGCCCACTGGGCTAGCGAATACAATGGTCGGTTATCCCAGCTGACATCGAAACTGAAAATAGTTACATTGGGAATTTCGGCCTAGATTTGAAACCGTGGCTCTGTTTTTGCGTTATCTGCATTCTCTGGATAATGACAGGCATAATGAATGACAGTACAGGAGGAGAATTATTCATGCAACAATTTAATGCGGAACAAGATTATTGTTAATATCGGCTTATAATGATCGTGTGGAATGTTTTAACATGGTTGTTGTTGTCCATGGATTTCCAACGGACGGAGTAACAGTATTAAGTTAAATTGGAAAATATATTTGGATACTTTTAAACCATTATTACACTATACGTGTTGAATATTTTGCTACATTACCTCAATCAGATTCGTTTATTATATCTTCTACATAACTGAGAATTGAACTCAATTGTCATATATTGATATTTGACAAGAAAAAGCTACGCAATTACTAAAAATAGAACGACACACGCTTCAAAAACGTTATGAACTTGTTAAATTCACTACCAAAATGGTGAACATTTTGCAGTCGAAGTTTGCAAAACTAAAAAACTTTATGATCGTCATGAAACACCTTCTCGATCGGCAACAATGAAACTGGTAGAAAAATTTGAGCTGTTAAGACAAGTAAGTGACGTGAAGAATCGAAACCGTGTGTGTCGCTCAAGAACAAGTCGATCTTTGGAAACGACATTATACCTTATTCTGCATAAAGACTTGGAGGCTTTTAAAGTTCAGTTAAAACCAGAAACGCCATATCTTCGCTGATTGTGTCCTTGAAATGCATCAAAATGATCGGGATTTTCATCAGAAAATCATCTTAAGTGATAAGGCCCATTTTCACCTCGAAGGCTATGTTAATGAACAGAATTGGGGCTTGAAAAATTCAAGAGTAATTACAGATGATAGCTGGAATTAATTCCTACAGATTTAAATCTAAATGAATCTCATGAAAACATTTGTATTAAAAATTGATACGAATGTTTCTAAAAAAAATATTCTGAGCATACTCTGAAAAATTTTTGGAACCTAGTGCTTTTCTAATCGGTTTTTGATCGCAACCTGATTTCGCGCTTCCCGATAAGTCGAGGAGTCGACTGCGGATCGAGGCATGCCTCATATCTATCTTTAGTAGCCACCTTAAAAGGCGTAGGAATGTTCTCGGTTTCTCGTCGCGTTGATGTAGATAACGCGCTAGACAATGAAGCGCGTGAGGTATGCCTCAAACCGTTTACTGCTTATAGAAGAAGTGAGATGAATATACAAAAATCGTAAGATTGAGCATGGATATTGTGGAACAATGACCCAGTGCCGTACCTTATGATGTAAAATTGAGGATAAAATGGAGTAATTAAATATTCGATCAATTCGATTAATATGTGTAATTTCCAGAAATTATTTGGTGAAACACTGTCTCGCCTGCCTCCTAGGACAAGCCGCCACTGGAGTTTGCCCATAATTAACCCCCTCTTACTTCGATTATCGGTGAGAATCTCAAATCGCCTTTCTGAAGATATACATATTGATGTTACATATATTTGAAGAGTTTTTTCAAGGATCATATTAAGGAAGGGAGGTTGTTTCGAAGAATTTCCCAAGTTTATGTTGGGCATTTTTGGAGTGGAATTTCTAGATTTATACTGAAAGAAAACAGTATTTTCTGAGGCATTCATTAGATTAAATTTTAAAAAGATTTTATAAAATTGAAATTTGAAGATTGAGATAATGAAAAAAAACCTTCTGTCAAGTAAACAATTCCTCTTTTCATTACTTCGTAAAAAATTTGCTCGTTTACTGAATTATTTACCAGCTTTCAAAATTAAACTTTTGAAACCAATCGAGTGAACAAGGAAGTTTGAACAAAGAATTTCCTATCGGGTGTTTTTTTAGAATGATAGAACTTTAAATTGAAATAAAATACATTTAAAATAATATTGAAGACAATTCTTTTTTTGTATTTGAAAGATTATTTTATGCATTTATGTTTTAAAAATAAATTCCGGCATATGTCCACCACGACTAGCTCTGAGGACCCGCATTCGGCTAGACCAACTTTGGATTACTTTTTCGAGTAATTCATGCCTTATATCATCAATAACATGAGTTATGTTGGTTTCCAAAGCGTCTATTGTTTCTGGTTTATCCCGTCAACCAATGACTTGACATAACCCCAAAGTAAATAAACCAGTGGAGTTCTGTCGCATGATCTTGTAGGCCAATTAATAAATTTAGTTCTTGAACCAGTTGTATGGGTGTAGACCAAGATCTTTACGCAAAATTTTACATGTGGTGGATGCACAGAGTCCAACATGTTGTGGAAGTCGACGAATAGACAAACACTATGATTTACAGCAACGATATTTTCTTCTGTACAGTTCTTTGTCTTGTTGTTGTTGCATCGAGTAGAGAAAATGTCCGAAACCTATCGATAGCTCGACAAATGAGCTGCTCTGATGGACGATTATGTAAACCATAAATTTCACGAAATGCTCTATAAGTTTGGCGAATAGAACACTGATTTTGAAAATAAACTCAACAATTCGTAAACGCTGTTGCGGCGTGAGTCTTTCCATGATAATTTGTCAATTCTTGCTGAACAGAAATGTCAAAACAACATGGCTTCTACCTTCTGTAAAATCAGTTATTCCCATCCATCACTCTAAAAAAACAACCGATATATAGTCTGAATACTTCAGGGATGGTAAATTTTTTCTTCAATTACCTTGATTAATTATTAGAGAAGAAACCAACCAGAATAATTCAATATTTCACTTTGTGAAATTGTAACTCGATCGTATTATAAGTCCAGCATACGAAATCGTTGGCATCAATGTGCACGTGTGTCAAATTAGGTAGAGGATATCTGGAATGGTGGCTCAGCCCAACACTTATTGTAATAAAATTGTTAGTTTGCTGTCATTCACTGAAGGTACACCCTGTCAATCAGAAATCCTTTCGGTTGTCGGATTAATATATCAAAGGCCATTCTTTGAAATACTGCCACTAAGTACCTCATTGTATGATTGAATCGACCGGATATGGAGACAAATTCTTGCTTGCTCGGCGTTTGATTACAATGAGATATGAATCAAATTTCGCAAGAAAAATTATAATTGCCGTTCAGTAGGGCGAGGAGTCCTCAACGAACGTTTCTGCGTCCCGTGGGAATTCTATAAGATTAAAAACAAGCTTTTGGAATTGTGTGTTTTCACGAACTCTGAAGTTTTGCTTAATTTTTGAGTTCATGTAATATGAGTTTATTTATTGACTTCATGTTTGATAAAGATAGTATTCAGTTTAAATATAAAAGTAGAAATTTCTGTGAAGTCAAAATATTTAATTTCAAAAATTAACTGTTTATTGTTTGAGGAAACAAAGTTTCTATGGTGATGGACAATAGAATTCTTGGAAGAATGTACCAAATTCTAAAATACATGGAGGAAATCTAAAGAATAAAGATTACTAAACTGATAAAAAATATAACTTGAGGAAGAGGTTACCAAAGAGGTCAGAAAAAAGAACGAGTAAGGTGCAACCATACGAAGATGGCTTATTCAGAAGAGCCTTATGCAATGCACGATAGTCTTGGATATGTCCAGAACAACTGATCTAGATACTTCCTAGCTTTCAGTAGTCCGCCCTTTTTTTGGTTAGGGGGTTTTAGGGGACCGAATTGTCTGTCACTGAGACTTGCTCTGCAGCCATTTGAAGGTTGATAGCTCCTTCCATGACCTTCAACAAAATGTATGTTTCCGTTTGGACAGTAGTTTGATGGAAAACACTTCCTTTACTTCTTTGGCATAGGCCGCAATCGTGCACTCTTCAATGAATCAGGGATAATTCCTTTCCTGTATGATACAGTGAACATTTTACTGGGACCAGGTGTAAGCTCTGGTGAACACGTTCTAAAAACATTGGCAGGATTCACGTCTGGTCCCAGTGATTTCTTGGAATTGAGTCCACCAAGCACTCGACGAATTATCCGTGGTCTGAAGTATAGATCTCTCATTCTAGACGAAACAGTTGGAATTGTTGAATGTTCCTAACCGAATGTTTAGATAGTCGAGCTAGCAGCGAATATCCACGCAAAGAGATCGGCTTTAGCTTTTGGCGAAGTTACAAGTGACCCATGGTCATCTATCAGAGATGGAAAACTTGAGTGAGATAAGCTGTTGCCAATTTTCTTTCCATCGAGCAAAACTAGCACGATCCACTGGGACAGTCCATGAGCTTGTTGATTATTCTTGAACAATTCTTTGTCTGAAGTCCCTTCCAAATCATGACATGGTGTTTGAGGATCGTTTCACTGTATTCGGAATAAAAGTGTCCATTTGAAAAAGAATCTGCTAAAAAATGCTTTTTCTTTAACCTTAATTAAAGCATTTTTCATTACAAGTTTTCAGACGATTGAAGGAAACTGGTTCCTTAAAAAAAACGCTCGTGATACTGGACCAAGATCTGTAAGTACTCCAGAAGTTGAAGAGCAAATTTTAAATATATGAAAGAAGAATGTCAGCGGAAGAAGGAATAAGTGGCCCCTTGTCTGGAGAACTATGCATCAACAACTTCTCTATCCATTCCATATTCAACGCATGCGAGCTCTTCATCCTCCTGATCATCAAGCCAGAAAGACATTCTGTCAATGGATTTCAACAAAGAGTGCTGAACATCCGCATTTTACTTCTGATGTACTTATTGATGAAGCCGGCTCAACCAAAGATGAAATTTTTAACTTTCATAATAGCTATATTTGGGCGGACGAAAATTCACACGCCACTCATGAATTCAGGCATCAACATCTTTTCAGTATAAATATCTGGAGAGGTGTTTTAGGAGATCGTCTGTTAGGACCAGCAGATTTACCACGGAATTTAACAGGAGCCGCATACCTTAATTTTCACTAAAATACCTTGCCCGATTTTCTAGACGTGGTACCTTCAAGTATCTTCAAATCAGTGGATGAACATTTGGTTAATGGGGGACGGAGCCTTCCAATATTAAACACTTGCTGTTAGGGAACATTTAAATCAAACATTTCCCAGAAGATGGACGAGGAGGCTCAGTATCATGGCCTGTTAGATCCCCCAATTTGAATCCTTTGCTCTGTTGTATTTGGGGTTATTTGAAAAGTTTGAAACGGCAGTGAAGAATATCGAAGAGTTGCAACATCGAATTGAACTATCCTGTCAAACAATCCGAACACAAGCAGGTCTTTTTGAAAGAGTTCGTAATTCCTTCATGCGACTATATACTTTTTGCATTGCAATGAATGGTGGTCATATGGAACATCTTCTGTAAAGTACTAAAAGTCAGAAATAAATCGAATATCTTCTGTAGTTCACGTTGTTTTGTTGTTAATATTTTAGGAATCGAAAATCGCTCATATCTCCAAAACATTTGCCCATGTTTATATGAAACTTTTTACTTATTTTGAGGTCTAGAATTAGCTCCCAAAATGTTGAAACCTTGTTTTTTAATACCCGGTATATATATATTTTTTTACTGATTATTCCATTTATTGAAATATCTCCTAATTGAAGAGCTTGGGATAGAATTGTTCCAGTTTTTTTTTTCTGGAGAAAGTACTACCTATTTTTTGGAAAAGGAAATTTAAAAAAAGACCTTTTTGAATTCTACGTGGAACATATTTTGGTAAGTGAACTTGTAATTCCCTAATATCCAATCGAAACAAATTTGTATTAGGCGATAAATTTCAATATTTCCTTTGATTCTTTATTAGTTTATTTCCACCACATGTGATGATAATATATATGTCCATGAAGTGTTATAGTGTTATCTTTAATTTAATTTTAAATGTTTTCAAGAGATTCATTTAGAATAAAATAGATGGAGGTTAATATTATAACTCCAGGAATTAAATTAATGTCATATAAGCACCGCTTATATCAAATGACATATAAAATAAACATTCATTATAAGACATTCAAATGAGATAATAAAATCCAATAAATATAAATGGTTAACAAAATCCTATTAATTAAATATTTTGAGTAGATAAAATTTTGTTTCTGCTCATTCCTCTTATGAAAACAGATATCTTTCAAAAATGTTTAACATAATCCTTAGAATTTCACCATAAAACTATCTTACTTGGAATATTCAATATTATTGAATATCTAACAAAGTCACTTTTTAGAAAATCTTAAGATATGTGAAAACCTTACTAAAGAACACGTTTCAAGAGAGACTTTGATCGTCAGTACTCAATCAGATTTAAAAAATATAATATCAATCAACAAAAAATATTTACTCACCTTAACAATCTAGAAACATCTTAGCAAATGAATACTGAACATTTAAATGGTATCCCATGTGACCTCCATCAAATAGTTCTGTGGTTTACCATAGATCTTAAAGATTGACCGGCTATTTAACGGCCTCTGTTATAGTACTAGGACATCTGTATAAAGAATGTGAAGGAAACCAAATATATATATATATATATATATATATAATGAATAAAATAAATGGAGGTTAATACTTGATAGAAGGTATATACAATTTTTTAAATATTTTAATATTGACTGATATATTCTGTAAGCCTCCTATATATTTAATTTCAAAATATTATATTTGATATTATAACTTCAGGAATTAAATTAATGTCATATAAGCACCGCTTATCTCCAACGACATATAATATACACATTCATTATAAAACATACACATGAGATAACAAAATCCAATAAATATGAATTGGTAACAAAAATCCTATAAATTAAATATTTTGAGTAGACAAAATTTTGTTTCTGCTCATCCCTCTAATGAAAACCGATATCTCTCAAAAATGTTCCACATAATCCTAAGAGTTTCATCATAAAACTATCTTACTTAGACTATTCAATATTACTGAATATCTAACTAGGTTAAAAAATTTTATATAACTTCTATCAAGTATAAACCTCCATTTATCTTATTTTGTTCATAATATATAATTATTTGGTTCCCTTAACATTCTTTATACAAATGTCCATGTACTATAACAGAGGCCACTAAGCTGCCGGTCAATCTTTAAGATCTATGGTAAACCACAGAACTATTTGTTGGAGGTCACATGGAACACCAATTAAATGTTCTGTATTCATTTGCCAAGAGGTTTCTAGATCGTTAAGGTGAGTAAATATTTTTTGTTCATTGATGTTATATTTTTTAAATGTGATTGGGTACTGACGAGTAAAGCCTCTCTTAAAACGTGTATTTTAGTAATGTTTTTACATATCTTGAGATTTTATAAAAAGTAACTTACCTAGATAGTTTTATAATGAAATTCTTATGATTATGTTCAACATCTTTGAAAGATATTCGTTTTCATAAGAGGGATGAGCAGAAACAAAATTCTGTCTACTCAAAATATTTAATTTATAGGATTTTGATATAAGGGTGCTTATATTACATCAATTTAATTCCTGAAGTTATAATATTGAATATAATTTTTTGAAATCAAATATGTAGAAGGCTTACAGAATATATCTATTAATGTTTAAATATTTGAAAGGTTTAAGGATTTAAATCTGTAGAAGAATTAATCCAATTATTATCTGTAATATTCAAAGAAGCTCTTCATAGAAAATTTTCTTTATATATGTTAAATAAAAATATAATATTTGTTTCACCCAAACTTTAATAAAAATATATAAAATATCACACTGGTACTTTGTAATTTGATGTCACTTCATATTTCGAATACGTTCATTACTAAATCGTTTCCACTTGAATCATCATCAAAAAATGCGGGACACAAGTACCGCATACTGAAAAACGACAACCGTTAAAAATCCGCCCATATCAGATAAACCGTATTTTCCAAACTCCCCGCATTTCCATCACGACCCGGATTTTATTACACCCCATCCTTAATTGGGACATTACTCAGTGCATTGTTCGAAAATGCCCCAAAAACTACAAAATCGCATATCCCGACCGCCATCTCCCATCGATCAGCAAACACAAACCACTCGAACCCGGCGATTTCGCTCATTTTTCCCGCATGCATGTCGTACGTGAAGCAAACGTTGCCGCAACAGCACGTGTCATTGGTTTATTATTGCCGTTGATCGATTGCGCTATATGCGGTGTCGTGCGGTATCCCGTTTCTCCCTTGCACAATGTCCTACGTGAGTACCATCCGAATCTTCGGCGAGCAATACTAAGACATCGATCATTGCAATAAAAATTTTATTATGCGGGCGTCCAAGTCGCTCTGGCGAGGATGTTTATTACGTCTGGTAGGAACCGCGGATGTTCCTGTATTGAATACAACGAAAGGTTTTTGTGGAGTTCACACGTACGTGACATGACGAAAACCGCAGATGACACAGCGAAAAGTATGTTCGGCGATATTCAAGGAATCGGAAGATGACTGGTGACAGTTTTATTAAAGTTTGGGGAGAAATAAATCCATTATTTTCTCAGTAGGAGACTGTACTGATCGCTCTGTCCTAGTTTCATTTATGAAATGAAGGACATGGTTATGATGCCTAAAGCAGATGACTCCTGCCTTACTTTCTTTCTCACTTACGTACCGTTCTATTATGTTGTCCCACTTCATCCATTCCCTTCCGCAAGACTTGGAATCGTACGGGAAAGCTGGCAACCAGAATATGCGACCCTGCGATCGATTAGAGTTTTCTAATCCATACACGGGCGAAGGCGATACCCTGCTGTATCTCAGCGTGGGTTTTCCAACCTTCGTCTACTTATCCACTGAGGGATCTTAAATGGTTGCTAAAGGAAAAGGGGTGACTACGACGTTTCGATCAGGGTGAGATCTCGGGAGATTCGCTCTGCTCGCCCCCAAATTTGGCTCCATCTTTAGATCCTTAAGCTTCCGCTGCGGGGTCCTGATTGGTTCGCTGGAGGAAAAAGGGAGACTAGGACGTTCCGAGCAGGTTTAGAATTCCTGGAAGACTCGCTCTGCTCGCCCCCAACTTCAACCCCATTCGTGAATCCTTAAGCTTATCTTATCTGCTGCGGGGTCGGAAGTGGTCCGTTAGAGAAAGGGAGACTACGACGTTTCGACGAGGTTTGAGGATCCTGGATGATTCTTTCTGCTCTCCCCCAATTCTGGCCCCACTTTTTGATCCTAAAGCCCATCCGGTATTATGCTTCGGAGCCTGGCTTTTAGCAGTCGACCAGCACCTCGGTCCTTCGTGGGGGGGGATCCATGCTGGGAAGCTGTTATTTGTGTTGTTTCGTTGCTTCAATCTTTAATAACCGTAGAGATAATCTGCTCAAATGACTGAGTGTTGGGATCGACTTTTTTGGAGAGGGGAGGTTACTTGTGGAGGTCCCTCACTTAATTGTGCTGGCGCGAAGTTCTCTTTAATCTTCCTCCAAAATTCCTATCTTTTCTCTTTCAGCTTATCGGGGGTTTGCTGGAGTGTCAAAACTTGAGCAGAAACCCGAGACGGCAATGACGACAATGTTACTTTAACGTCAGCTAAGAGCTCTGCTCGTATACTGGCATGTACAATTCTGAGTATGTAGTGATCACTCGCCCCCCATGCCATTAGAGCTTGTCGCGCTGGGGGCGCTTGTCTTGACTAAGGCCCTAGTTTCATCCTGGTGAAATGAAGGGTTAAGTCTTGGTGCCTAACGTAATGCCATTCGCGTCAGTCACTGAACCCGTGTGGTGGAAGATCGACCGAATGGTGACCTAGTTTCACCGTATGGTGGAATGGACAGCTGAGCCGCGTTGACCAACTCAGTGGAAAGGAAGTCCATCGCAGCACAGAGCCCCTCCCTTAAAACAAACGTACTCTACCGTATTGCAGTAAATCTCCGGATTTTTCTGTCCAATCGCCGAGTTCATTATGTAGCATACTGCGTTACTTCGGGAGAGTGGAGGCTCTCGGGAAATATTCCTACGACCTGGCCACCCAATAGGTATTGGACCCGAGGTGGCAATAGTTGACAGTCCGCATGCTGGACTAGGAGATTATTCCTTCTATCTGTTCGCAGCAACCGATGTTCAGGATATCTCGAGAAGTGCTTCAGGGCTAAGTGGGATTTGACGGTTAGACCGGCCTCGTCCTGAACCAGGATCGATTGCGAGACGTTACTGAGGTTTGTGGATCTCGACGATACGGCTAGACCGTTGGTACTTGAAGCCAGGATCAATTGAAATACTTCACAAGGGTTCGTGGGTCTTGACGTACAGGCTGGATTGACGGTGCTTGTACCAGGATCAATTGAGGCATCAATCTTGAGACTATCTTGGTTTCTGGGACTGCGTTCGGATGGATGGATAAAAAGACCATCCAGAGCCAATAGATAGTGCTTCGCTGCTACCAGTCATATGATCGTAGGTTTTCGAACTAAAGCCCAAACTCCCAGCTGGTAGATTCATCTCTACGGAGGGGTTCTCGCCATGCACGATGATAAGGCGTAACCCTTTTCACATTTTCTACCTCGGTAGACTGTTTAGAGTGTTAAATAGTCACTTGGTGAAAGAGCTACGCTCACATGTCAATACGCTAACTGGTAGAATTCATGTGTAGTAATCGCTGCGCAACCCAATTGTCTCTGTACCTTGAGGTGGTGGGGGTGCTTTTCATGACTGAAGTCCTAGTTTCATCTTGGTGAAATGGAGGATAAAGTCATGATACCTAAAGCAGAGACTTTTTATACCTACTTTTCCTTTCTTCATTGCATACCATGCCATCCTATTGTCCCACAACCATTCATAGCCTTTAACAAAACTTGGAATACGGGGTAGTTGGAGGACGGAGTCATGCTATCCTACAACCGATTACAGTTTTGTAATCCATACTGGTTGCTCGTGGACCGTGCATATGGGCAGAGAATCACGGTTGGGTCCCGTCGTTTTTTTCTTTCTCATTGTGCAAAACACTCACCTCACGGGCGAAGACGAAACCCTGCTGAATCTCGGCAGAAACTTTTCGATCTTCGTCACTTATCTGCTGCGAGGTCCGAAATGGTCCGCTGGAAGAAAAAAGGATACTTACGACGTTTCGATCTGGGTGGATTTGCTTTTTGCTCGACACCAACTCTATGCCACCCTCGTTTCAGCCCTTGAATGATCTGCGCTTCAGGAGGAACAACTCTTTGTGGTAGCGGACTCTCTGTTGCTCTCCTATTTTTGGCTCAGGAACGGGACGCGCTGGATTGAGGACAAGGGTAGATTTATGACGCTCTCTATCTGGGCAAACTCACCCTCTGATCGTCCCTATTTTTTGATTCTTAAATCACTTCTCTACGAGCCCTCGGAGCCTCGCTTTTAGCAATCGAACTGCAGCGGTCTTCTTGGGGAGGGGATTCCCTGCTGGAAAGCTGGTATTTTTGTTATTTCTGTACTTCGGTCTTTCATAACAACCAAACATGGACACTTTGCTCATGCAGTTGAGTGCTAGGATCGACACGATGATCCCTTTTGGAGGAGGGGGTCCCTCCTGGTTCCTCCTCGGTTTTATTGACGCAGGTTCTCTATTATTCTTTTCCAGATAATCTTTTCTTTCTTTTTCAGCTTATCGGGATCTGCTGGAGTGCCAAAACTTGAGTAGAAACCCGAGACAGCAATGATGACATCAACTTCGGTTAAGAGCTATAATCACATGTCCACTTGTACAATTCTGAGTATGTAGTAATCGCTGGTAGATCGACAGAAGATTCCGTCAGGTGACTTGTTATCTTCCCTAGAGAGGCGGAACAACCAAACGTGACTGCCCTCTTTGTCGACATCGATTACGTCATTGATTACATTTGGTGGACATTGATTACATTTGGTGGCTGGCAGTAATACGTTGACTCAAGTCAGCACTGCCAGGCTCCAGTTATCTTAGACTCCTGAACTAGTTTCTGTCCTACCGTTCTATAACTTTAAGTCCAAATTACTGTACCTACGAGCGTGTAGTTCATAGAGCCCTCAAGGATCAGTTCAAGGACCATTCTTCTCAGACGTACTCTTCGACCAGCTTCTCGCTCTCCTTTCTCCTCCCCTGCCTCCCGAAATCGGCATAAGTATCGCTTACGTCGATGATCCCGCTCTCATCGCCCACTCCAAGAGCCTCAACGGTCTCGAAGAGGCCCTTACAAGTCAAATTTCCGTTCTGGACGATTGGCTCATCAAAAATAAGCTTCAGGTTTCATACAAAAAGAAACATGCAGTTCTCCTCAAAAGAAAACTAGATCTGAAACAGCCACTCAATATTCGTCTTTCCCAAGGTCCACTACGGTAAACCAACCAATCTACCTACGAGGGGTCTTCAATGTATTCTCGGTATCGGGAGGATTTGCTAACAACGTGATTAATCTAATTATCTCATTTACTAATGACACTAACTGAGGGTATAAATATGAAATTTCACTAATTTACGAACGTTAGTTTTCTAGGTATCCTCAGTGAAAGATGATCAGAATGGCTGAAGTCACAATGATGAAAGCGAGCATCGCGCCGTTATGAAGTTTCTGACTGAGCAGGGGAAAATTCAAAAAATCATTCATGAAGAGATTGTTGCGGTTTATCAAGACTGAATTCAAGAGAGGCAGAGAAAGCATTGAGGACAATTCTCGGTCGGGCGGGTCTGTTAGCGGCACCACTGAAGAAAATGTGGTATGGATATATCGCGCAAATAACAGCCATTTTCTTCGAAACCTTTCCGCTTGTCACAGATCATTCCTCCTCCTCAAGTCGTCTGTAGAACTGTAGCCACGTCGGCTCTGAGGTTCTCACGGGCAATCTTCCTCTTAATTTAATGGCAGAATTCAATTCTGCCAAATATCACTTCAGAAATGGATTTGCAAACAAATTTCGTAATCCATGAATGTCTCTGGCACAAACTTCCAAAGTATGTGTTGAAACACTCGACTTTGGCTACCTAATGTCAACTTTATTAGGGAAAACCCATACTTTAATCCTTCCTATGTCTTGACCTGTCTCAACACAGGACACTGCCCCTCCAGGGTAAACCTTAGTAAACTACACCTCTCATACACATGAAATTTTTATTGATTTGTATGAAGATGTTTCAAAGAAAATAACTACTGTTTTATATTCTTTTTTTGAAACTCCATGTCATGTTGACTCATGAAATTAAAGCAGTATCTAAAAATTATTTCAATGCCTAGAATAATTCAGAAAGTAACGAATTAAAATTGTAATGAACATGAATTAAATACCAAGAAAACTGTCTGTTGATAACCCAAAAACATCGATTTCTACCCAAAATTATGTGGATATCTGAAAAAGAATTATGACTGGAGAATATTAATTAACTTTCAAAGAAAAATTTCCTTATAATTTGAACTTCTCTCTTTATGCTGGAATGAACTTCGAAGTTTTAATAAAAGAAAGTAATACAGAAAGAACCAGATTGACTCCGAACAGTCGAAGTCACATTAAAAGTAATCCACATCTAAGTTATTTCAACGTCAATAAAAATACCCAGCCTGAAGAATGTAACTTCATCGTCGAACAGTTAAATCCAGTAAATCCAATTACGTTCTTTTTTTACGTCAACTGCAGCGACAAAGTCGTCGGAACAGGGGGAATTTCAAAGCCTCCATATTGTCTGCCCTGCACTGGAGCGATTTACATGTTTTAGTCTGAATTCCGTCACCAATTAACACCTGGCGAGAAAAACACGAAGGGAATAACACTTCCTCGCCCCTCGGATGTCAGAAGCGACAAGAACTGACACTGTGGCCTGTCAATCAAGTCTCCATTTGAATGGTGGTATTAACGTTTCAAAAAGACCGTCTTCTACGCCCAACCGCAAGCTGTCTGTTCCTAGTCGACGGACATTTTGAGGTATTAACAATTGAGAAAGCGTTTCGATTGATAGGATGATATGGATTTGTTTAATTGTAACTAATTTCAGAGTTCTAGAAATCTCATTCTATTATTATGTCACTTCCGGATCAATTTCAGGTAGAGGTTCGACAGATAAATTCATGATTTCCATGAGAATTAATTTAATATCCAATCATGAAGTGTTTCAAAATAGAGCAAATTTAGATTTGGAATATTTCAACTTTTCGTTGTTATCTTCTTAGCCATAATATTATGGCAGAGGACAAGCAGCTAGCAAAAGTTGATATGTCATTCAAGAGCACACTAAATGAGGTATATTTTGCTGAAAAGAAAACATATCCCTAATTGATAATTTTTCATCGATAAAACCATTGGAGACATATGACTATATTTGTTCACTTCAGAATTATGATATTCACCTTTCTACTATGCCCGCAATAAGAATTTTATCTTATCTTGTAGTAAATTTAATGTCACTTCCAGATATGTGGTCTAATTTGATCAGGCTACAAGAATAACTAGAGTATAATTGATTTCATGGAAAAACTTGAAATATGTCGTGAAATCAAAAAATGTTAAACTGAAGAATAACCATCAACATTTCGACTGTGTTATATGATAGTATTTGTATATAATATTTAAATAAGGTTATTCTGATTTTCACAACTTTTCATTGTTATGTTTACAACAATCGTTTCGTTATCACAGTAGCGTCATAAAGCAGGTTTACATTTTGAAATCCGTTGCTATTTATATTACAGCAAGTACAATAAATTTTTATTGAGCACTAAAATCCAAAAAAAAGGGTCTCTGCAAATTCCAGGCTATCTGAATATATTTAACAGAGGTAAGTTATTTAAATCTTATTGTTCGTTAAGTAATATTCCAATTTTATTGTGATTATTTAACTCTAGGGATTCTAACAGTTTTAAGGCGTAACTATTACTTTCTATATGTAAAATTTCAAAATTATGGTTGAAAGTATGTCCTGTTTCTAACAAATGGTTCGATTATGTAGAATGACTTTTTTTATTGAGGAAACTCTTCAAATCTTCACAAATTCTATGTCGGAAAGTTCTTCCAGTCTGTCCTATGTAAACTTAAGGGCAATCACCGCAGATTAACTTATAAACCCCCGATTTATCATTTGTATATGTAAAATCTTTATTATTTTTAATGAATTTACTCAAGTTTGAATTGGTTTTAAATGAAGTTTTTAAATTATATTTATTTTTGAGGTATGTAGCAATTTTCTCAGAAATACCTTTAGTGTATTTTAAGGAAATGTATTTAAAATTTTTCTTGATATTAGGATATACCATATTTAAAGCTATTTTATTATTTTTATTCATCAAAAATTTGTCTATCAACTTTTGATCATAGTCATTATTAATAGCTATTTCTTTAACTATGTTAAGTTCTGAAATATAATTTTCTCGATTCATGGGAATATTAACCAATCTATGGATCATACAATTAAATGCTGATATATTTTGATTTAAAGGATGGTTAGATATATTGTGTATAATAGAAACCCTATAGGTTGGTTTGTGAAATATTGAAAAATCATGTAAATTATTCATTCGAGTAACAGTTAAATCAAGAAAATTAATAGATTTATTATGTTCGGTTTCCATAGTAAATGTTATTGAAGGATGTATTTCACTGATAAATAAAAAGATTTTTTTTGTTTTTGTTGCAGATAACTTGTATGATCTGGACATTTCATTGATTTATGTTGATTCAATTTTGATAATGAGTCACTGATCCATACTCATGGCGTGGCTGATCAGGACTTCTCCAATTACGATGAAGTCAAAGTATGGATCAATGCATAGATAGAGACGAATCAGCTAACCTTTTTTTAAGCAATGGGATTCGTTAATTCCCAGAAAGATGTGCAAAAGTAGTGGCTTACTTGGAACTTTGAAGGTATAACCAATTTTTCACTATATTTGTTCAACCAAGAACACATTATAGGTTGTATTCTTGAAAATACAAAAATATTTATTTATTTGTCCAGGAGTTTCAGCTTAAATTTTGCAAAAATTGTACAAGAGATAGAAAATGTATGTATGTAATTCAAATGAAATAATGTTTCATAGTTACAAATCATGGAATATCTTTGTACGAGCGTGCTTCATCTCCTGAGGCCACATCAAAGCTTCTGTTAATCTATTTATACCATAATTTCGTAAATGAGATAAACGAAACCAGGCATCGGGGATAATTGTTGGCGCTGAAAAACCCAGCTGTTCAAAATTAGAATTTCATCCTGCCGGAAATCCATACGTTCATCCGAGAGAGACAGGGAGTAATCATATTCGAAAATTGGCCGCGACAACCGGCAGCAAAAATTTCAATAATCACGTTATTCGACATGAAAATTACGGCTTGTCAATGGTCCAGTCAGAAATTGTAGAAACTATTGTCCGGAACCCGACAGGGTAGTATTCACGTCAATCAAAATCGGGGACCAACTGCAACAAATAATATTGAATAGCTTGGCCTTTTCCAATTTCACACCAAAGGTTGTTGTTGACAGGGGACACAATGCGAAATTCGCCATAACGGTGGTTATCCCCTGAACGAGATTCACATTTATTAGTTATTCTAACCAGAGGAAATAATTTTCGTAGGGGATTACGCCTTAATGGGGCCGACAAGCGTTCCTTTCAAATTTGTCACATAAAAGAAATCAATTATTTTTTCGGTAGATGGCTGTATTGAGCGATATCTTGTAAAGTATTTGTTTCGTACCACGGCTAGTTTACCGCAGCATTTTGCCTACTGTTTCAGTATTTTCAAATAACAAATTAATTAATCTCGATGATTAATTTCGATGAGTTTAGTGGACTGTATTTAGACGTAGTTTAGCGAAGAGTTTTACCTCAAGGGCACTTGTATGTAGTATGCAGACATTCTGAGACGATGTGCATGGCTGTTTCAGTGTACTCAAGACATAGCCTTCATTCATCGTCCTCAGCCAGGCCGATTTTGTGTAAATGCGCTTTAAGCCTACAGTGACCTGTCGGAATTCTGACAAGTATTCTGACTTTGGCCTTGTTCAGACTCAGCACTATGTCTGTCATCTCTTGGTTCGAAGCCGTTCCAAGAAACGTCTCCGATTGTTTCAGCCCAGGATGGCTCAGCCAGAAAAACCCTTCGTTCTGCCTGCTATCATGTGGTATTCCCAGGAATGGTTCCGGGACTACCAAAGGCAGTGTGGCTTCAGCCTCTCCATTACCCAAATAGTTTGAGTGGCTCGGTATCCAAACAAGAATGATTATGTTATGGATACCGAGATTTTTTAGATCCGTGTGGCATTTCCAGACTGTTTTCGATGTACAACACCTGGATTTTAGAGCTTTTAGTACTGATTTGGCGTTTTATGAGCAGATCCACCGCGGTCTCAATGGCAAATAGTTCTGCCTGAAATATAGTTTCCTATTGGACAAGACTCAATGAGATGCTGATTCTAAGTTTACTTCCAAAGACTCTCGCTCCCGTTCCGTTCGTCATTCGCGAGCCGTGTGTGAACAAGTCAAAGACGATCCTCAATAGAACCTCAGCATGCTGGTTCCTAGCTGGGAGACGATTACATTGAAATGCCGTTCATGGCTCGTGACTTTTGACATAAGATATGCGAGGGCATCGATCGGATGCTGTTCATTAAAAGCTTTATTGCCTCTGGCTTGTGGATCGCCAGTTGATGTAGTTTGTATGTTGTTCGTTCCGTCTCTCTCTGCACGAGCAGATGTAGGGGTGTTAGATTTAGTAGGACCTCAATGACTGCCGGTAGTGTGGTATGAAAGGCACCTGTCATTACAATGCAAGCCTGTCTCTGTAATCGAGTGAGCATATGTAGGCCAATGGTTTGTTGGCCCTTCTTCCACCACGCTACAGCGACATACGTTATCTGTGGTCCATAGTGTATAGCCAATACATCTGCCTGAATTTTAAACTCCAGGTTTACCGCAGATTCGTCTGCAGGCCATAATCCCATTCTTGCTTTATGACACACTTTGTCCAGGTGTGCTTTCCAACGAAGAGTTTTGTCCAGGACTACTCCCAAGTATTTTGCCTCATTGAAGAATTGTATTGTTTCACCACGAAGTGTCAGCGGTTCTAATGCATTCAGCTTCCATTTCGTGGTGAATGATTCTATAACTACCTCTTGTAGGTTAAGGGACATATCTTCCTTTATACACCATTGGTCATAGTGTCTAGTATCTCCTGAAGGACGCCCGATATCGTCACCTCCATTTTGACTTCCACTATGATTGCCAGGCCATCAGCAAATGCTTGAACATCGACTCCCCACAGCGAGATGATCACTAGCAGGGTTCGCGGTAAAGATGAGAGAACACTCTCTGCGGGCATCCCTTCGCAGCCTTGAACTCGAAGACCTCACCCTGGCTTGAGGTCGTTATTAATCTGCTGCATAGCATTGCCTGTATCCACCTACCAATCAGCGAATCGATTCCTCTCGCAAAGATAGCCTCAACAAGAGAAGCCGTTATTTTGCGTTCGAGTAGTCTACTATGAATCATGAGCATGAAATTATGTGTCTGAAAACGTTGAAGTATCCCTTCCAGATACAAATCGGTTTTTTTTTTCAATTCTCATGAAAGTACGCTTTATATTCAAGCGTATTGTTCTTTCAGTTCAACTCCAAGTGTGAATTGATTCATCTGAGAAACTTGGAATCTCAATGCTGAAGGCACTCAAATTTTGTACCAAGTTTAGTGAATTTCCGTAGAGAAATTCTTTCAAATCTGCATAACCCAGAAAGCAAACTATAAAAACTGAAGGATCATCGATCACGATGGTTGATAATGTAATGAATCTAAAGTTATTTTATGTGGGTACACGCCAAGATATTAAAAAAACTGTTTGGACAGCTGTTCAGTTCTGTCCTGATATCAAGTTATGAATTCTCAAGCCCCTAAGTTTTTTACTATCTCTCTACACGAATTGATGAACCAAACGAGTTAATAAAATTGATATTACGCATGCTTCAATAACACTGCGGAATGAAACAACTAAAATATCTATCTCACATTGTACTCCAATGCAATTCCCTATTTCCCTTATTTTCATCCTAGCCATAGCATAAATTTCCCTAAATCACACTCAAGATCCACTGAACCCAAGATTCACCGAGAAATCATGTCCATCGTCGATTTGTTGCATTCTGCATCTGCTTCCTCAAACCCTTTGCATAATTTACCAACCAAACAGGCCGCTTCTCCCGGAAAATATAGCCAACTGGAAATAGAGATTCTGCATTGCAGAAACGGTTCGTTGTAATGAAAAATCGAATGCATAGAAATTTATGCCAGTATTCGAGATTCATTCATCTGTTCGGATGAATTGGAATAAAAAAAAAATTAGAAAATAATTGCATCTAATTGACTACTTATTGTACCGATTCTATTCGAAAATATTCTCACATCTGTTTATAGACGAAAGCTATCATTTATTGTTATGTGAACAACTTAAATTCCAAACAGTGGACGAAAGAGAAATCAGGAAATTCAGGAAAATTAAACAACGATAAGACTCTATGAAGGTTGGAGTTGAAGTTTTGTATAAAAAGAGAAATAAGAAAATGAAAAATCTTACGCACATATATAAATATACGAAATGTCCTGTTACATTAATTTGATTAAAATTTATTAATGCTTCATAACAGCTGTGACTAAAATCATAATCGAAAAAATTTCTATAATTTAACCTCCACCAAGCAATATATTTTTTATTCCAGAAAAAAAATCAATTCATCAATAAGACGCTGTTTAAGTAAATTATCATATTCGTTTGATTTTCAGGAATTTGAGAAATTTATGAAATTCTTGAAAATCAAGTTATCCAATACCAAATGATCCCAACAAACTTTCTCATTTTAAATACAAATATTATAGATGAGTTTCATCTATGATCAAACTCACTTCAAGTTGATTTGGGTTCAATTTAGAAATTTGTGACAAGGTAAAATAGAAGCATAAAAATTGGGGCGTTAACAGTTTCATCTATGATCAAACTCACTTCAAGTTAATTTGGGTTCAATTTAGAAATTTGTGATAAGTAAAATAGAAGCATATGAATTGAGGCGTTAGCAGTCTATCCTGGTTGACGTTGTGCTTGTACTATATTCGGCATTGTGTGAATAAGATTGTCAATTAAAGCTTGAGGAATGTTTCACCAGATGTCCGTCAAAGCATTGGCGAGCTGTTGTAATCATATGCGGTATAATTGCTGTGGAATTGCAGACTAGAGATGTTCAATACAATTTTGGTCTGGAGAGCCAGAGGGCCAAACCATTCGGTTAATGTCATGCATTTCTATGTGGTCGATGATCATTCTTGCCCGGTGTGGATGAGCATTATCGTCGATTAATGTAGAAGAACACTTGTGGGCTTCATGAAATAATCATTATACCGTTGACCCCTTTCTCGCCAAACCAACTTTTACCCATCAGATTATCAGATTGAAACAAACGAAATCTGGACTCATCCATAAACAGACAGGATCTCCATCTGTGCACGTTTCAGTTCTCACGTTCACAAGCCCAACGATAGGTTAAAGGTGCTTCCTACTCAATCGCGGGTGACTAAAGAATTTTTTTGCACTCAAAGTGAAACATATTCCGCATTGTTTGCGGAAGGAAAGCTGCAGGAAGCTTGCCTGAATGAGCTCTTAATTCAGGATGCTATGAAGAATGGATTTCATCCTGCAGTAAATCTGAAAATGCACAACACCAGATCGATTGCAATAGTATCGCACATGCGAACAACAAAAAAAAAGATCCTACACCTACCAAATGAGTTTGTTATTATCGATCCATTCAGTGTCATGAGGACTATATTTTATTTGTTTAAAATACGCAAATATACGTCTCTCTACACGGTTGAAAATTTTATTCAAGTCCAAAAAGTTAATTTTCTCTCGATTATCCACTTCAATTTTTGAGCAATGTACATGAGTAGCATGTTGATTTTATCATAGTACGAGATATTCTTTGGAATGATTTCACTGAAACACACGAGTATTACTATGGTCAACTTAAAGTGCTTCAGATACCTACATTGACGTGTATTGAATGATATGAGTGTGGATAGCTTAGCGGGAGAGCATCGGACTAGTGGCCGGGAGGTCCAAGTTCGAATCCTGTTCAGGTAGAAAAGAAATTTTCTAGTTGGAAGGTTATTTGCCACCATTTCACTGATGGGTCAAAAATTAACAGTGCTGTGACCTAAAGTGGCGCAAGATCGCAGTAACAAAGCCTACACAGAACACAACTGAACTCCTAACTCGCACAAGCTGAAAAAGCTTCTGAGGGATCTTCACAGAAGATCTAAGAGTATCAGGATAATAATAATAATTAAAGTAATGTTTATTCCTAAATCTACAAGTTTGTGCAGCATGGTTTTTTCTCATGAATAATGTAGTCCTGTAGACTATGCCTAAAGTGTTGGACAAGATTCGATTCCTAACTAACATGAAAAGACCGTATCTCCCAATATTAACATATTAATACAAAAGAACTTAATGAACAAACAACACGTAGCTCATATGTGAATGAGTCAAAGTCATCAGTCTCAGTGCCCCTTCAGATGATCTAAGACAAAACTTTCCTTTTGCAAGCACTCCTGGAATGGCTCCTAAGATGTCTAATTTCCTGGGTCACATTCTTAAACAATATGTAAAGCATATCTTATACTCTTTGTGGCGAGGTTTAAACGGGGTTTCTACATTGCACAGCATCTGAAACCTAGTGGCGTATACAGGAGATTGACGAGAAATTAATTCAGGATGCTTATGGTGAAACATAAGTAATTTCTTCGCTAGGAGTTGTTTGAGGTTGAATAGCTTGGTGCTGCAAAAAAGTCGAACAGTTGGAAAACGGCGAGGTTTTCGAAACATAATTTTTATAATTGTTTTCTGTAGGACAAGCACCTTTTCGTTATAAGCGTGCACAGCTCCACCTCCAATAGGAATACCATATTGCAGGATTGACTGCACCAGGACATAATACACAGTTTTGGCATGCTTAATATCTGAAACTGATCGGAGCTGAAAATTCGTGTGAACTTCATGACTTTGCTGCACACCTTGATGATATGCCGTTCCCAACTCGAAGAGTCGTGAATGATGCCTTCTACAGGACAAGAAGCTTTTCGTTATGAGCGTGCACAGCTCCACCCCCAATAGGAATGCCGTATTGCAGGATTGACTGCACCAGGGCATAATACACAGATGAATATTCGTGTGAACTTCATAAGATTGCTGCGCACCTCGATGATATGCCGTTTCCAGCTCGAAGGGTTGTGAATGATGTCTTATATTCTGTAACGCGCTGAAGAGAACTACTACTAATCAATTCAGGATGCTTATGGTGAAACATAAGTAATTTCGCCTCTAGGACTTGTTTAAAGCTGAATAGTTTGGTGCTGCAAAAAAGGGGCACAGTTGGCGAACGATTTTCGAAACATAATTCTTTATCTTCTGCAGGAAAAGCAACTTTTCGTAATGGGCGAACACAGCTTCACCCTCAATAGGAATACCATATTGCAGGATTGACTACACTAGGCATAATAAACATATTTGGCTTGCTTAGTATCTGAAACTCATCGAAGCTCGTATGAACTTCATGAGTTTGCTGCACACCTCGATGATATGCCGTTCCCAGCTCGAGCAGTCGTCAATGATGACTTATATTCTTAAGGCGCTGAAGAGGAGTACATGAGCATGGCCTTTCACAGTGTAGGTTTGTGTGGATCTTCAGATACCTATCGGCCAGAAGTTCAGAATCTCTCGAGCTGGGAGCAACTACTTAGATTTTTTCATGTTATGTTATTTAGATTTTCTCATGTTATGTTATTAAGATTTTCTCATGTTAAGTATTAAGTCAGTCGTTAGTGAGATCCAAAGCGACTTCAGCCTCAATGAACAAATCATGCTAGTAATTATCTTCTACGACAAAAACAGCGTTATCCGCGAAAAGATACAATCTAGCTGATAAACGCTGGTGAAGTATCCGGTTTATTTGCACCAGATAGAGCAGCAGTACGAGTGTGGAACCCTGAATAACACCAAAATAGATTGGTGTGCATGTATTTACATAACCTTTCAGCGCGACCACCTGTCTTCTATCCGTCAGGAAGCTAGGGAACCACTTCAATGCCATAATACCTAACCCGACCTCACCAAGATCACTGTGTTTCTATCTATCGAATCGAACGCTTTTGCTATGTCCAAAATAAAATGATATTTTCCCCTGATTCTATGGGTATCAGTTGCTAACTGATGTCAAAGCATCTGAAGGCATACTGGTGCTTTGAAAGCAGTCCATTTTTTTCAAGAACAGAGAAAACTTTTCCTTTACACACCTCTCAAAAATCTTGAAAAAGATGCATATCATAGAGCAATCTTAAAGCATTAGTTAACCCATATAAAATATCTCGTTTGTCAGATTTGAATACTGCATTTTCTCCAAGGCAGAGAGTTTCGCACCGCCCCTGATCCGTGAAATCTTCGTTTTCGCCGTCGAAAGTGTTTTTGTCCCCTTTTCATTTAACTGAATTCAAATTGGGAACAATGAGTCGTCCGTTTCCCTGCCGAGAAAAACTGCTTACGGCGTCCTACGTGGTCGGGAAATGAAGCCGAACGCTCGCGATTTATTTCGTGCCTTTTTTTTCCGTTTGCCTGAATATTTATAGACGGATTATAAGGTGAACCGAATCGAGATTTTATGTGAGGTCGGAGTCATTGATTTGATGAACGGGCTGGATGTGTTGAAGGTATTAGATCGACGGTTTTTCGTCGGATTCCCGCCAGTTAATCGCTGGAATTGAGATGAGGGATAGAAGGAGGACGGCATTCCTAATATTCCATTTGGAATATTGAAGAGCCAGTGAATTTCAACCTTCGTTACCTTCGCACGGTTCGTTTTCAACGTTTTTTGATGAGAATACTGACTGGAAAGTAATCGATTTTGATAGGTTAGGTGAACTGCAGCTTTGATAGAGTTCACCCTGTCTGCTTGATTTAACGAGTTTAGAAAGAGAATATTATTGCTTCCCTCAAGGGACACTTGATACCCAGAATGTTCAAAGAATCTGACATATAGTAATAATTATCAATAAGGAATATGAGCTATGGTAATAGAAAGTTCTAGAAATCGTGACAGTGTAACATACATCTGTATAACAATTCTATACTCAAACAAAATCGACAAGGTTTTGTTGATCACAGAGGTGAATTGCAGACATGCGCATGTTTCAAACTGATTGGTTTTCATCAGTGCAATGTGGGCTAGTGACTCCAAATGTGTCAAGTATCTATATTCGCTATACACAGAGGCTCTAAGGTATTCATAATACACTAGCGCCATCTAAAGTATGCAAAATACATACAAGACATGTCTCTGCGAGTTAATTGAAGTAAATACATGTATTCTCGATATTGTTACGTTACTAACGTAGAATAAACCTTCCCCATGCTCTAATCAGACCATAATTTACCGTAATGCTTATAATTAGCATATTCATATTTAAATAAATTAATTCGGCTGAGTAAATTCTACGAACGTTCATAAGAGAAATTTTGATGCTACTGAGCAAAGACGTGGAACATCTGGATTAAAGTGGCTCATACTCCTTATTAATAATTTTTGGTACAGATCAGCCGAATTGATTAATTTAATTTATTTACATTCTGTCTAGAAAGTACCGGGAATTATCGATTTAAATCTGGCGGGGCAATGAGGCAGGTAAAATTTTTTTTTCGTAGGTTGGTACCACTGTCCTTAATTACTATGCCAAGCTTGAGCGGGATCTGTCATTTAGTGTGTTTGCAACAGCTGATTAAGTCAGTCGATGTCAGAGTGCGTGCCGATTTTTACTATGGGTGATTACGTTGAGCAAAGAATTTGTTTAAAGTTTTGTGTTGCAAATGAATTTTCGTGCGCCGATGCATTGAAAATGTTGCAAAAGGCCTTTGGTGATAATGCTCTATCGAAAACTCGTGCATATCAGTGGTATAGAGCCTTCAAGGACGGTCGTGAAGTGGTCGCCCATCGACGGCTTCGATCGAAGATAACGTCGATAAAATTAAGGAAAGGGTGCTGGAAAACCGTCGTACCAGCTTGAGAGAGATAGCACATGATCTTAAGATATCCCACGAGTCCGCACGTACGATTTGATTGATATTTTGGGCATGAGAAAGGTGGCCGCACGACTCGTACCGAAAGAGCTGAATTTTCTTCAAAAACGTCATCGCGAACAGGTTGCTTCAGACATGCTGGATCGCTGTAATTCCGATTCTACATTCATGGAACGCATTATAACTGGTGATGAGACCTGGGTCTACGAGTACGATATGCAAACAAGCCAGCAATCATCGGAATGGGTGGCAAAAAATGAGCCGAAACCGAAAAAACCACGCCAAAGCCGCTCGAAAATGAAGGTGATGCTCATTGTTTTCTTCGATATCCGTGGCGTGGTGCACTACGAATTCGTTCCAGAGGGTCAGACGGTAAACAAGGAGTATTACCTAGGCGTTATGAAACGTTTGCGTGAGCGTATCCGTAAGAAGCGGCCAAATTTGTGGGCGAACAGCTCATGGATTTTGCATGACGATAACGCGCCTTCTCACCGAGCTACGATTGCGACTGACTTTCTCACCAAAAACTCAACAAACGTACTTCAGCAACCACCGTATTCGCCGGATTTAGCTCCCTGCGACTTTTTCCTCTTCCCAAAACTAAAATTGCCCCTTCGTGGCAACCGTTTTGAGTCGATTAAAGCCATAAAACAAAATTCGGCGCGAGAGCTAAAGCCCATCCCGGAAAGCGGCTATAAAAAATGTTTCGATAATTGGAAGTGCCATTGGCATAGATGTATTGGAGCAAATGGAGCCTATTTTGAAGGCGACCCAATAAATTTTGACGATTAAATGTAAAAATGTTGTTTTAATTGAAAATTCCCGCTACTTTCTTGACAGAGTAGTATATAGTAATGAATAAAATTCAATTTCCACAAAATTTTTATAGTTGAAAGTTATTTCGTCACTTTATAGCTAAATCATATTCTACATCTGAACTGATACTGTGTGAGAACTCGCATAGAATTACTGGATTTTTATGACAATTTGGTTTTTTCTCATAATTTCGAGAGGAAGATTCAAAATTTTTTTCGTGAAATCGGCACCAGATACGACAAAACTGGAAGAAATCATAAAGTTCAGTATAACAACAAAATTTCTCAACTCTGAATTGTAATAACTATGCCAAATTTCAGTTGAATATCCCTTGAAAAAATTTAAAACTTTAACAGCTTGTGTAGAGAATTACTTGGTATGTAGAGATATCTTTTTGAATCCTTCGTAAGTAATTGATCAAACGTCAGCAAATTAGTATGCAAATTCTAGGTTAAGCATACTTCCAATGTGGTTGAAAGAGGGATGTATATTAGACTTTAACTGTTTTATTTGCAGCCTAAAAACATATAATACAGAAGTAGAAGTTTGAATTGTTTCATCCGAAAGTTGAAGAAATTGTTGCGGTATAGTCTGAACTATAATTGCGGTGGAACCAATATCTTGTTCGTGGTGTAATAGTTCCTTGAGCTTTTTCACCGTTGTTCACTCTCACTGAATTCACTTTTACTTGGTTCACTGTTGTGTTTACTTTTCACAAATTACTGTCCAATTACAAATAATGTAGATAATTCATTCACTTCCATGCCTTTAGTGCGTAATGGGTTACTAAGGGAGAGTGTTCCTTGGAAGGTTGAAGTCAGTCATTATAAACTTATTCAAGAGCAGAGAGAAATGTGTGTTATAACTTAGTAGTTGAGACAAAGGAAAAAATGTATTCAGAGCTTACATGCTACTACAGAGTGAACATTGCGTGACCCTCTGGTCGAGGGAATGTCTTCAACCGAAACTTTCGGCTAACTGGCACAATGAGCAGCCTATATCTTGAAAACGAAATGTTTGCGGTCCCATTCTCATAAAATTACTCAAGGAATCTTCCTTCTTCTTTTGCATCTCTAATTCAGGAACATCCTGTATAAAAGTACAGTCAGAAAATTTGCAAAATATGCTGTACCATATCTCTTTAATTTATCTACAACATAGAGGATTTTGGATAACTCACCATAGACATATTGGACATACGCTGCCGAATTAAAATTATTGTCCAAAATAAATACCAAGAATTTTTCACTTTCTTGATTCTCTCTGTCCCCAAAAACTTGACAGTTTTATCCGAATTAAGTTTGAGCGCATTTAGCTCAAACCATCCAAGCAACTTTTTTTAGGGCGAGTAGTATCTTTTCAATTAAATCACCACTGCTCTCTGGATGTATAATTTTCGATCTATCAACACAGTATAAGTACATGCAATTGCAGTTTATGATGTAGATCGTTAAAATAAATAAAAAGAGAAACATGGGCTCTAGTACGGATCCCTGAGGTACTCCGTGACATACATATTTCTCTGCAGGGGTAATACCATTCTAGTAAATCCTTTATTGCCTAAGTAAGACTATTAATTGAGTACATTGCCTGTATGTGAAACTAAATTATGAGCTTTGTATTTGTTGAGAACTTGAGCATCTTTACGAATTCACCACTATCCATAGCCTCAATGATTAAATTAAAACCATCCTTGAGTCCAGTAATGGTGCTTCGACCTTTTCTATATCCATGTTGGTTTCCTTTAAAATATTTTTCCTTTTCCATTCAATTTATGATTCTGGTCTTTATAGATTCAAAAAATTTTTAGAACAGCACTAGGTCTGTAATAAATATATTTGTTTTTATCCGCTTTTTCTCTATGGATGGGAATTATTTTAGCAGTTTTCAATTCATTAGGAAAATAACCTTTTTGGTTATAAAAATGACTTTAGCAACTTCCTCATTGATGTTTCTCAAGATACCAACAGATATGTTTCAAAATATCAGTAGCCTGCATCTACCTAAGTGATTTGATTCTTAATTTCTGTACAGTCAAATAAATAGCAGGATTTTTCCGTTGTCATATTAAGAATATAGAGATTCCGAGTTGGACCGCATCTTCTAACATGAAAATTAATAATTTTATGAATTTAAAAAACATCGTCTTTACGGCCCCACTCTGTAGTTTCATTTAGACCTATGATTCTGATCGTAACTTCCAGGAAAACTATCTCAAATTCCCGACCTCAGAGCAATAAAACGATAATCGTAGTATACTCCAATTCTTTCTCTTCTGGGAAATCTAAAGTTGCCATGGAATCAAGAATAGTCCGCTCCTCGAGTCACCAACCTCGTTAAATTGCTCTCAGAACCTTCATCATCAGGACAATGCGACACACCGAAGAAGATAAAATCCTCAATATTTATAGCAATGAACCCCCAAGAACATACTTCCACCCCTGAAACATGCATGTCTTCCATCTATAGAAACGTAATCCGACCAGATGATAAGACCAATAAAAGTACAATCCCCTGGCTCGGCTTCTGATTGAAGCGTACCCTCAAGACCAATCGCCCCACGGAATTCATCGAAATCTCCACGGAATATATTTGCGGAAAAGAAGTAATCGTGCATGCCAGTGTCTTTCCGGAAGGTGGCGCCACCCTCGCACCACCCTCCCAGAGAAAGGGGAGAATGATTTATCGCTCTTCAGGGGAAAATCGAATAGAGAATGTAATTAGAAGTGGAATGTCTTCCTCGAATTGTATTCTTCAGGCCGGAGCAGCGCCGTCATAATTACCTTTCTGTCTTGGTCCATACGAGCTTGTCAAGTCTGGTGTTAAATTGAATTTTCTGGGAAAAATTAAATTCCGTAGCGCTGAAGCACCCAACGATCAATTCCGATTGTTCCGATGGCTCGGTATTCCTGACTGGGATTTTCCCACTTTAGAGGCGACTTTGGATTGTCAAGAATTTTCTATATGGAGTTTTCCGGTGCTGTTGAGTTAGATCGACACTTGCAAATTTTCAGGATGACACAAAGGTACTGGTCGGGAGGAAATTCATAATAAGAGTTTTCCACACGCCGAACATCCCAGATTACAATCTCTTCCGATTGATGCAACACGGCGTGGCTGACCAACACTTTTCCAATCACGATTAATTCAAAAAATAGATTAAATAATGGATAAGGGGCTAGCAAATGGATCCGTCAATGGGCAGCAAATTTGGAAAAAAAAGTGGCTACCGCCTGACAATTCTCTTAACTTTGAATGTAAAGCCAGTTTTTGACAATGAAGCTTCAATTTTTACAAAACAAAACACTGTGACTCACTCATACTCGTAATATGAAAATTTATCTTGTGTTCTATGTCTCTAGGAGAAAGTTATTTTGCAGCACGCATTCGAACCTCCAAAAAAGTCATTAGGAACAGGCAAAACAAAAAGTATTAATTTTTTGTTTCTATTTATATCGGTATCTGATTGAATGTGAGCAAATTTCCACGGCAACTTTTGATTGAAAAACTCTCTGATCTTTTCCGTTCCTGAAAACTCTAGCTGGGCGTAATTCTCACGGAATCAGCTTAGCTCGAACATAAAAAAAAATCGCCGTGACTTCCCTGAATCGAACTCGTAGTCCGCACAAAGAAACCCGAAGGAATAAATATTTACCTTATCAAGAGCTTCCGAATCGATATTCGTTATGAGAGAAAATTGCCAAAGTTCCATGGGAAAATAAGGGAAGTTTCGTGAACGAGATTGGACTATAATCTTGTAGACTCACATACAAAAACTTGGTTATTACGCAGTAGACGTCACGAAGGGAATTAGTAAGTTTTTGATCCAAAATTCGTTTAAAATGTAACAAAGAAATATCTGGCAGTTGCAAAAATTATGAGAGGACAAACTTGATAGTATCTTTAGCGGAATCAGTAAATTAATAATTGAACGCCGTAACAACGTTTACACATTGTTAAAATTTATTTTCAAAATCAGTGTTTTATTCGCCAAACTTATAGAGCACTTCTTGAAATTCATGGTTTACATAATCGTCCATCAGAGCAGCTTATTCGTCGAACTATCGATAGATTTCGGACAACATTTTCTCTACTCGATGCAACAACAACAACAAGACAAAAGAACTGTACGTACAGAAGAAAATATCGCTGCTGTAAGTCATAGTGTTAATGATGATCCAGATTTGTCTATTCGTTGACGTTCACAACAAGTTGGACTCTGTGCATCCACCACATGAAAAATTTTGCGTAAAAATCCTGGTTTACACCCATACAAGATTCAACTGGTTCAAGAACTAAAGCTACTCGACCATAATAAGCGTCGTTTGTTTGCTGATTGGGCTCTATAACAGCTTGAAGTTGATCCACTTTTTTATCGTTAAATTGTGTTAATTGATGAAGCTCATTTCTGGTTGAACGGCTATGTAAACAAGCAAAATTGCCGTATATGGAGTGAAAACAATCCTCAAGAATTTCTGCAGGTTCCATTGCATCCTGAAAAATGCACTGTATGGTGTGCTTTACACGCAGCAGGCATCATCGGTTCATATTTCTTTGAAAACGATGCTAGAGCTAATGCTACAGTGAATAGTGTTCGTTACAGATCGATGATCAATGATTATTTGTTTCAAAATTTGGATGGTATCGACCCAGAAGTGTTTTGGTTCCAACAAGATGGTGCTATATCTAATGCTGCTACCGTTACAATTGATTTATTGAAAGAAAGATATGGCGATAACATTCTTTCGAGAAATGGTCCAATTAATTGGCCTCCAAGATCATAACTCCACTGGATTATTTTCTTTGGGGTTATGTCAAGTCATTGGTTCATGCTGATAAACCAAAAACAATAGACGCTTTGGAAGTCATCATAACTCGTGTTATTGATGAATTACTCGAAAAAGTAGTCCAAAATTGATCAGGTCGAATGCGGTTCAGAGCTAGTCGTGCCGGAAATTATTTTTAAAACATAAAATTATCTTTCAAATAAAAAAAGTTTGGCTTCAATCTCAATTTGAATGTGTTTTATTTCAATTTAAAGTTCAATCATTCTAAAAAAACCACCCGATACTAACAATCAAAATTCCGAAATTTTACATAATGAAAGTAAAAGTTATGTCTCAAGAATTTTAGTCACGAGAGATAAATAAATACCATCAAATCGTTATAATACTCAACGAAAACCTAAATTATTGTCCACTGTTGAATATTTTCAAATGAACTGGAATTTCCATGGATTCACTTTTTTTAGGTTTTAGTCCTCAATAGAATTTTTCACCTTCTTTAGAATGAATAGAAGCCAATTTCGAAAAAAAAATTAGTTATTCAAATTGTAGGATATACCATCTATCTGACGATGCTATTGTGCTTGCCAAACGATCGTTGTATCATAGTAAAATATGTGAAAAACAGAAAAACCTTATTTAATATCATAAAAATAGATTAGATTAATTTCAGAGATTGAAGATTTTGATAATCCGTATCTTGTTGGTGGTTGATTTCTAAATTTGGCCAGAAGTATACAGGGTGGTCCAACGAAAACATAACCATTCGATTTTCCGACTTTGAAATAAAAATGTGGAAAATCGCTCGGACTTCTCAATTTCTGATTCGAGAACAAACAACTTTTCCGCTTTCTTTAACCCTTTAATGGGGGTGAGCGCAACCCCTTGATTTCGAATAGAGATGAGGAGTGTTGCGATAACTAATTTTGAAGATCGTATCAAGTACTATCTAACCCTAAAACTTCGCTTCAAAATATCCATCGATAATAGAATAACAGCGAAAATAGTGAAAGAGACAATGCGGAATTTATCTCGAGAATATTATTCGTATCCGACACATTTGAAAGGTATTTAGTAGTTATGTTCTTAATTTCTTTTCCAAAAAAGTATTAATTTCTTGTCAAGAAAAGTAGATGACCATGCTTTTGATATACCTTAGTCTATCGTGAATTTTTAAGAACGTTACAAGAGTGTCAAAACTGTTGTAAATTCGTAGTAGAATTAAAATGTTGTATTCCGTAGAAGAAAGGGTGGAAATGATAAAATTATTTCATAGAAATAACGACTCTACGCGAACAACAGCGGCAAAACTTACATTATTCCATGGAAGTGAATGGTGCCTATTTCCAGAATTTAATAAACTAATCTCAAAAGTAAGTACTCTTCCACTATTTTACCTGTCATTTTGTTATCGATGGAATTTTTGAAACGAAATTTCAGGATCAGATAGTACTCGATAAGATCTTCAAAGTGAGGATCGCAACACCCCTCATATCTATTCAAAATCAAGGGGTTGTACTCACCCCCGTTAGGGGATAACAGTTAGGGGGATGCGAAGAGTGGAAAAGTTGTTCCCCCTCGAATCAGAAATTGACTGGTTCGATCGATTTTCCACTTTTCCATTTTAAAGCCAGAAAATCGAGGTGTTAAATTTTCGTTGGACCACACTGTATGTATACCAACATAAAAAACCTAAAGTTTGGTGTATCCGAATGAAATAGAGATGTCCAATTCGGACCTCGAATCAGAAAAATGATCAAAATCGACCGAATCTTTGTCGAAATTCGAATGCAGTAAAATTTCTTTCGGATCATTGGACAAAGGTGATATTTCCTGAAATCCGCAATACCAAATTCTGCATCCAGTAACGTCCGCTGTAAAATGATGCACTTTGAATAAACCGTGCATCTCCATGATCATCGGACCGATCGTTTACGTTCAGGGAAATAAGAAAACACTACTGGTGCTCACCGAAGTATGGACGGATTCCTTTGAACAAAAGTACGAAGAATCCGACACGTCGAAGATTTGAGAAGGAAATAGTATTTTTGAGCGGACGATTGAACAGCACAAATAACCTTTGTTACTGTAGAAGCGAAGGAATATGCAGCGTTTACACTGTTTACGGAAGCTGGTCTGATATTTATTGGCTGATAAAATGGAATGGGCATTGGAGGCAGACATTCGCGAGAAGTATCTGTAAAATCATGGAAAAACGTTCGAATGTTCACACTGAGAATTCTGTACATTCTATGCGTCGTAGAAAATGAAAATTCCATCTGCAGCTTCAATTGTAGATGCTGTCCAGTGAATCATTACTGATTCATCATCATTTGCTTAGTCAACCGCGTTGAAGCTACAGGAGTTGAAGTCTGAGCTGTTGCTGTTTCAGTAGTCAACTATGATATGTTTAACCACAGTATAAATATAACATCAATGCCTGGGCAAAAGCCTAGGTGCTAATTAGCTTCTATCAGAATAATGAATATAATTTTATTTAAAAAATTTACACAGTTTTTATGTTTCACAGTTTATGCAGAATCCTGACACGTGTTCTGGCCTTTCAACCATCTTCAAAGAAGTACAGAAAGTAATCAAACATGAAATTTAAAAAAGGTTCTTTTATTACATCTAGGACATCTGTGTATTTTTATGGCGCATGGAAATAACAGCATTCAATATAGGGGTGTCCCCAAAGAGTATTTGGGAATTTGTTGAATATACTTTTTTCTCATAAGCTCTTTTGACTGAAAAAATCTCCAAACAGTCTATCATTTTCCCCTTTTTATCATTATATAGTAAAGTGATATCTTTCTCCTTAAAAAAATTATTATTTTCCATACAATGTTCTGCAAAACCAATTGATTTCCAGTTTTCAAAATAGATCCTATGTTCTTTGATTTTATGTTGTAAACATCGGCATATATATGTAGCATTACAATCATAACTTTTAATTTGATAAATCCTTGATTCGGCAAATTCGGGGTTCTTTTCTTTATTGTTCACCAACATCTTAGGTAAATTATTTCTATTTACTGCTAAATATTTAATTCCCATTTTATGAAGACCATTAGAGATCCTACTGCTGAAACCTTTTATATAAACCATTGAAAACCATTTTTTTCCTCATAGGGATCATTTATATTGATACAAAATTGTTTTAAAATATTCTGGTAAGTTTTCTTTTTAATCATTTTGTCAATGATTTCAGTTCTCTGGTCATTGTCCACAGCTATAGTTTTAATTAAATTGACTTCTTTTCGGCAATTGACTTTCTTTCAACGGAATGCTCAAAAGTCAGTAAATGAAACTATGGAATGTTGACATTTTAATTTGCCATGAAAGCGTATTATCTTGATACTGAAATTTCTAAAATTTAATTTAATCGGTTCTAACTTGATGGAATTTCATTTTAATTGTATAAAATAATGTAGATTTTTTCCACAATTCATTAATTTGGCTTCGTCAAGTTTATATCTTGAACTAACTCTCAAAATTACACCTTCACTTCTTATATAGCTATAAACTTGGAAAAAGAGGTGCAATTAAATAACAATTTGGGGAAATAAAGATGAAAAAAACATATGCAAAAAACAATAAAAATAACCATCAATTTAGAGGAATGTGATAAAGAAAACTATACGAAAAAAGGACACAAATAAGCATAAATATATTGTGGCCAATTATCCGAAATACCTCACTGAATGAACTTGCTACATCTGCTCGGTTGAAAAATTTTAAGGTTCTGGTGCCAACCAATTTCTACTGCTTTCAAAACTGTGATTGTTAGTCTTAATTTCATTATGGATAATTTCATAGTTATTGTTGAAATCATATCCAAATTCTTTCAAATTACTGGCATATATTGAATGCGAGACGTCTAACATGTAACTCCACTGGTATTCGTGAAATCTTTTCTTAAGGGATATTTCTGTTTAACCAATCTATCGGGTGTTTTTTTAGAGTGATAGAACTTTCGATAGGGATAAATGTGATTTGATAGAAGGTAGAAGCCATGTTGTTTCAACATTTCTGCTCAGTAAGCATTGACAAATTTTCATGGAAAGACTCACGCCACAACAATGTTTACAAATTGTTGGAATTTATTTTCAAAATCAGTGTTCTATTCGCCAAACTTATAGAGCACTTTGCAAAATTTATGGTTTACGTAATCGTCCATCATAGTAGCTTTTTCGTCGAATTGTTGATAGATTTTGGACAACATTTTCTCTACTCGATACAACAACAAAGAACTGTACAACCAGATTTGTCTATTCGTCGACGTTCACAACAAGTTGGACTCTGTGCATCCACCACATGGAAAATTTTGAGTAAAGATTTTGGTCTCCACCCATACAAGATCCAACTGGTTCTAGAACTAAAGCCACTTGACCATAATAAGCGTCGTTTGTTTGCTGAATGGGCCCTTGAACAGCTTTTTTATTGTAAATTTGTGTTTCGTGATGAAGCTCATTTCTGGTTGAATGGCTATGTAAACAAAAAAATTGCCGTGTATGGAATGAAAACAATCCTCAAGAAGTTTTGCAGGTTCCATTACATCCTGAAAAATGCACTGTAAGGTGTGCTTTAAACACTGTAGGCATCATCGGTCCATATTTCTTCAAAAACGATGATGCAGCTAATGTTACAGTGAATGGTGCTCGTAAAAGATCGATGATGTTAGTTTTTGAAAAAATTCCTAAATGGTTGAACGTTCTAGAAGCTTTTTTCGAGTCAAATTTTATTTTAGAATACTTGGCAATATTATCGGATATTGTATGCACTTAAGAAATGGAAATTTATCATTTAGTCAAATCTTTTCTTCTTGCTTTCGTGTTTTGTTGTTTGTTTTAAATTTTGTCTGTTACAATTGGACTATAGCCGTCATTGAACTAAACTGAAAACCCTACTATTAACCAGAAAACGGCAGCCTATCATATGATATAAAGTTTGGTAAACGTATATATGAATCGTGATAACTTTTTTCTAGAATTGAATATGAATCGCTAAAATGCTTTCTCAACAACGGCTATATTATCAAATAAAATTTGAGTGGACTGTAGGTTTTAGAACGTGTAATAATTATATAGGTTGAGGGCAGCGTATTTGGACCAAAATTAGAACTAAAATTCCTCAATAAAATATTGCTATGGAAACAAAACTGGACAAAATCGGCACAAAGACATAACTTTGGAAAAGGAATATTATATTCTGCATTATTTTAGTGTTGATAGCTTAGTGGTTAGAGTATGGGCTGGGAATTGAAAGGTCCCGGGTTCAAATCCTGTTCAGGTAGGAAGGAAATTTTCTAGTTCGACTGGTTCCGACCACCATTAAAAACCAAAAATTAACAGTGCTGTGACATAAACTGACGTAGGATCGCAGTTACGAAGTCTACGCAAAACAAAAATGAGCTTCTAACTCGTACAAGCTGAAAAAGCTTCTGAGGGATCCTCACAGAAAATCTAGGAGTTTTTCAATACGAAATGTTTCAGTTTCACCCCAACAATGAAATAAATTTGCGAAAATGTGATGATATTCCAGAAAGAATTCTGAATTTAAATTTAATCGGATACTTCCATCAATTTTGATTAATTTGCAATGTAATTATCCCCAAAAAATGTGACGAAATAATATGCCCATTGGAAAAACTTTATTAAAATTAAGTGAAAAACATCTCTTGAAGCTTCCATTGAATTTGAATATCAAAACAAATTGAAATATGTTTATCTTCTACAATTTTAATTTCCAAAAGAATTTTTTTATTCAAAAACTTTTAGAATTAAATTAATGTCTAAAACAAGCACCGCTTACATTTAATAGACGTATATAATCAAAACTCAATATACAGTGTCAAATGAAATACAGTGTCAAATGAAATACATATTTCAATTTGTTTTGATATTCAAATTTTGTTATATTTCTTCTATCAAGTAAAAAGCCTTTCTATTTTACTTCCATTGAATCACCAAATACAAATATATGGAAGATTTGTAAATATATGGTAGACTTTTATAGATTCATTCAACATTCAATCCTTTTTCTGATTAAAATGAAATAAAAATGATATTTATTAATCGAAGATACAATAGCCCGCCCATGTGAACGTTCGATCTCAAAGAATTGTGCATAAACCATGTCCGCCCACAAATAAGCATTGTTGCTCTGAAAATGGAGGTATACATCTTTCCCTGCAATTTACCCCAGTGCAATGCGAATGTTAAATAGCCATTGAATTCTTCAGTCAACTTGCGGTCTTCCATTGTTATTGATTGCCGGTGTTGGGCTTTTGTGTAGGTATTTATATTTGAACAATTAGACGCGATATTCGCCATATAGTTTTTTAATGCGGTCTTATTCGAAATGACGTTTGAATGAGATTGCACAGAAAGGAGAATTCTCTTCTATTGTAGCTGTTATTGGCTTTGAAATTGAATGCTATAGTAGCTACTGCGGATATAGTGGGCATGAATATCTCCGGATTAATATACGGTATTTTTTGACCGAAGTACATACTGGGCGTTCAGTTTCTACTTGTATATTTCATTGTTGTGAAAAATGGGGAAGTATTATGATATCCATTTATTTTGGTACACAACATTCCTTAATTTGGTAAAAGACTTGAAACAAAGAACTTCAACTTCCCTTGGATGTTATGATGCTCGACTTAGGTATGTTCTTCTATTCCTGATTGGGTTGTTTCTCCTTGGATAGTGTGATTTTTCTGTTCTTCAACTCTGACTTCAGGGGATCGTTCCGTTTCTCCTATATAAGATGATCCACAGTCGCAAGGTATCGAGTAGATGCAGTACTTGTTGGTAACTGCTTAGTTTTTATCAGGGAACTTTTAAGGGTATCTTCTGATTTGAACGCCGTATGGTCGTTGTAGTCCCGAGCTATTCTGCGGATCTCTGATGAACCTGGTAATGTTATTGTTGCCTCGTCTTCTGTAGGGTAAGACTTGTCCATGCGCTGGTTGCATTTATGTATGGTGGCTTCAATAAGTTTCGAACTATAGACATTCTTCAAGTGATACTTCTTGATATTTTTCACTTCCTTTTCTAGATCATCTTTGTTATTGCATATAGTTTTTCACGGATATGTAATGAACGTATTACGCCTCCTTTTGTTGATGCTGACTGATTGGACTTATAATTTAGATACTGCTTTGTGTATTTTGGTTTCCTGCAGGCTGTAGTGGATATTGTCTTATGATTCCTCTTGAATATTACACCCAGAAAGGGTTATTTGACATCCTCATCTTGTTCCATGTTGAATTTGATCGATGGTCGGATATTGCTTATGTGTTGAAAGAAAAGATCCAATTCTTCTGCAGTGTCTTTCCATGCTATGAAAGTATCATCAGCATATCCCAGCACGGCCATAGGTTTCATCCTTGCAGATTAAACTGCCTCGTCTTCAAACAATTCCATGTATATATTTGCGAGCAATGGTGATAGCACGAACCTATTGGAAGTCCATAGTCTTAGGAATAGTATTTGTCGTTGAGTTGGAAATATGCATTGTTCAGACCGCAGTCCAACAATTCCAACTAGTAACTTCGTCCGTTCAGAAAAGATAGTACCTTTTCCAAATTTGCTTCTGATGACTGAGGGTGCTTCGTTTACTAGCACATTGCTGTAAAGGTTTTCTACGTCGAAACATATTCTGGTTTTCTGGTTTCAACTCGATGTTGTCGATGATTTCTGTGAAGTGGCTGGAATTTTTCACAAGAGAAATCATTCTTCCCTGGAGAGAGTTGATAATCTGTAACAGAAAGCCTGAAAGATTACTGGTAGCAGAATTTCGTGAGCTGCTGACTGGTCTCAAAGGAATGCCATCCTTGTGAATTTTGGACAATTTAGAATATATAGATGAGGCGGCTTACTTCAATGCGGTATTAATGATATCCTAGCTTTATCTGGTATGTGGTTCTTGCATTGGGTGTTTTTTTTAGAGTGGTAGAACTTTCAATTGAAATAAAACAAATTCAAATTGTAGACCAGGATCTTAACGCAAAATTTACCATGTGGTGGATGCACAGAGTCCAACTTGTTGTGAACGTCGACGAATAGACAAATCTGGATCATCATCCACACTATGACTTACAGCAGCGATATTTTCTTCTGTACCTACAGTTCTTTGTCTTATTGTTATTGTTGCATCGAGTAGAGAAAATGTTGTCCGAAATATATCGATAGTTCGACGAATGAGCTGCTCTGATGGACGATTATGTAAACCATAAATTTCACGGAAGTGCTCTATAAGTTTGGCGAATATAACACTGATTTTGAAAATAAATTTCAACATTTTGTAAACGTTTTTGGGGCGTGAGTCTCTTCTGAACAAAAATGTCAAAACAACATGGCTCTTCTACTTTCTGTCAAACCACAGTTATCCCTATCGAAAGTTCTATCACACCCGATTTTTCAGTGTGTTGTAAAGTTTTTCTCTCAAACCAAGTTGTTATATCGTCAGTCAGAGATTAGTAGTTTTCTTTCCTCAGCATATCTTCTCATTGTATGTTGTATTTTCAGGTGCATGTTGACAGTGGCGTTACCATTCTTGGCCAGAAGAATTTCAATACAATTGTGTTTCAGTACTGCTCCTTCTGGTTTCGATGTGTTAGCGATGTACTTGGAATGTTTTTCTATGGCTGTTCTCACTTTCTATCTAAATCTTTTTTATCAGTAGATTTATTGCTAATTGAAGTTTCTATTTTTTGGATAATTTTTAATCAATTATGAATCCATGAGTTAAACCGCTAATATTTTCGATAAAAAGGAGGATTTTCTGAAAAATTTACAAAATGATTAACTACTCAATTGAATCAGTATTTACTCGATGAAAATCCCTATTAAATAATGTTAATTAATTGCCGTGAAGGCATTTAATTTGTATTGAAATTTCCAAGTAAATTTTTGACTGTTTTTATAGAAGATTCACTTTGAAAGTAATTTTTAATGTTTTCCAAAATTGTTCAAACGTAAATCGACCCAATTCGTTAATATCAAATATCAAACTAACTTTCTGTCAAAACACGAATGACAAAGTCGAAATAACCACCACTTCGAAACTCTTGATGGACAATCCTTCATCTTCCCTATCAGTTCGTTACACCTCTTCTGGAACAACCTATATATCTACACGGGAAGAATTATGCTGCTGTAAAATTTGCCGGTAAAATGTTCTTTCATCGTTTCATTTCTCAACTTACACAAGATGAAGTGAAGCCTAAAATAAATCCTAAAAATTATAAGAGGTGATTTTTTATAATGATAATCAACTCATTTATTTCCTTTATTGTTCGTCCCGAAATAAGAAGCTATTTCTCACATCTTCATAGACCTGACTTCCTAACGACCTCATGAATTATATCAAATTTATTCTTTTACGTGAGAATATTCTTGAGTAGCATTTATGGGGCTCTTAATTTCTGTTACAAATTACCATTGAATTAGTGCTTAACAAGCCATATTTTATTTGTCCAACGGTATCTTGACTCCACCTACCAGAGGAAGAAGAATTTCAAATGATTTCCAAAAATGGCGCTCATTGTTGTTACTATTCATTTTATATTATATTGGGAAAACATTTGTCTTTCAGGTTAGTATAAGTCAATGAAGATGGCTCTAAATATCAGATATAATTCAATAATACGTGTAAAATTGGATAAGCAATTAACTCAAAATAATCGATGTGCTATATTATTAAATAGTTTCGCTCGAATTTAGGAGCAATTCCGAATCGTATAGAGAATATTTTTCCAAACATATTTTGTGCAATTTATAATCGCGTGTAATTTTGACATAAAACTGAGTTCGAGGTCATCAGAAAATCGAGATTTTACACCGCATGTGCCACCACAAACAAATTTTACTCCTCAGATACTGAATTCTTTCAGCCGTTACTAGTTGGTAGTTGATCATAATTAAAACAAATTGTAGAAATTACTATGTTTTACTACCAAAAAATATTATATATATATTACACATTTTCTTGTGGTTCTTGTAATTCCTTTTGACAAAAGAAAATCTTAAGAAAATTTTACATGTAGGTTCAAAAGAAAAGAAACTTGATTATTGAAATTTTCAAATTCGTTCACAATAAAAATAATGTAAAAAAAAATAATGAATGACTGTATGGAGCTTTGTAAATCTAAATATTTGAGATATACAACAAAATAATGTAAAAATAATGAATGACTGTACGGAGCTATGTAACCCCAAAAATTATTTGAGATATTTAAATGGGTACCATCTGTTTAACAACCTTCTTTGTCGATTGCCGACATTCCGATATCTGTTAGAAGGCCCCCCTTTTTGTAACCTGGTTTTTATCACATTACGATTGTCAACCTCTGTACTACTATTAGGTGTTACCGAGAATCTGTTGAAATATTCGAAATATTTATCACTTTTGTTTAAATACCACTGTACCACTGTTAGGTCTTCAGTTGGCTGATGATGGGATAGTTCATTTCCCGAAACTCGAGTCACAAGAAAATGTGTTATATATATTTTTTGGTAGTAAAACATAGTAATTTCTACAATTTGTTTTAATCAAATTTTACTCTATGAAATGTCTCAAAAACTTTTGGAATGAAATGAAATAAGATGTATGAGAATCACTGATAGACATACGGAATCATCAACACATATGTGTGGCAGTTAACCTATAAAGAATTAAAACAAAACATAAAATATGGGCCGCATAAATGACAAAAATCCATTCCCCAAAACTGCTCCTCATGGAATTTTAAGAGGTCGTTTTTGTTTCTTTTCACGAAAACATACAACACATTCTGAAGGAAAAGCATTTGAAATTCTCAACTATTGTCTCCTCAGTCGGAAGTTATTTGCATGTTAAATGAAAACAATCAATAAAAAATATGTCTTGATACCTTCAATCAGCAAATATCCTGTTTCTGAGTGAACTGAAAGAAATCTGTACAGCTAACTTAACAGCATTTGTTCAATAAACTAAGCTGCTACATAAAAAAACCTTCGAACGTAAATAACTGCTAAACTGCTGAACCGATTTTGCTCATTAAAGAACTTAGCTGTATCGTTTAGACCCAGAATCTTTCTTAAAAGTTTCTTGACTCCGGCTCTTTCCAAAATCCGAAATAATTTTGATGAATGTAACTTAGATAGATTATTCTTATGGACTGATCTGTACCACAAATTATTAATAAGGAGTATGAGCTATGGTAATAAAAAGTTCTAGAAATCCTGACAGTAGAACATACAATTGTATAACAATTCTTTACTCAAACAAACTCGGCAAGGTTTTGTTGATCACAGAGGTAAATTGCAGACATGCGCACGTTTCAAACTGATTGGTTTTCGTCAGTGCAATGTATGCTAGTGATTCCAAATCTGTCAAGTATCTGTATTCGCTATACTCAGAGAATCTAATGTATTAATAATACAATAGCGCTATCTAGAGTAATGAAAATATATACAAAACATACTTTTGCGAGTTAATTTAAATAAAGAAATGTATTCTGGATATTTTCACGTTACTAACGCAGAATAAACTTTCCTCATGCTCAAATCAGACCATAATTTGCCGTAATGCTCATAATTAGCATATTCATATTAAAATAAATGAATTCGGCTGATATGTACCAAAAATTATTATTAAGGAGTATGAGCTTTGATAATAGAAAGTTCTAGAAATTGAGACAGCTAACATACATCTGTATAACAATTCTATACTCAAACCAACTCGACAAGGTTTTGTTGATCACAGAGTCAAATTGCAGACGTGCGCACGTCCTAAACTGATTGATTTTTGAATTAACTCGTGAAGGTACGTCTTGTATGTAGTATATTGCATACTCTAGATGGTGGTAGTGTATTATTAATACCTTAGAGTCTCTGTGTATAGCGAATATAGATACTTGACAGATTTGGAGTCATTAGAATACATTGCACTGGCGAAAACGAATTAGTTTGAAACGTCTCATGTCTTCTGCAATTTGCCTCTGTGATCAACAAAACCTTGTCGAGTTTGTTTGAGTATAGAATTTGTATACAGATGAATGTTACACTGTCTCGATATCTAGAATTTTCTATTACCATAGCCCATACTCCTTATTAATAGTCTTTCTAATATTTCTTTTCGTGAGTAAAATTTAATTTTAATACATTGTTTTCCATTAAATTTAATTTCATCAAAAAGAGATTATTTCACCTTTATTTAAGTATAAGTCGATTATTTCTCCCAACCTATTATATTGAGAAATAACTAAGTAGCCTCGTAGGACACGAACCTGAAACCTTCGTCACAGCAACCTACATTTCTGCAGAATGAATAATATTTTCATAATTTCCGAATAAATATAATATTGGAGCTGACAGTTTATGCTTATTTGTATACAGGCCCATCCTCTGCGGACAGAAATGCGTATTTAGATTATTCAACTCCCATTCGCGACTGACGCCGATAAATTTCTCACCAAACCAAGTCGAAAACTTTTTGTGCTATCCGAAATTCTACGGTCGTTCTTCGTTCCCAAACTACAAAAGTTAACAAGGTAGAAGAAGTATTGAATCGAATCGGAACACCATTCCGTTCCGCCGCCTGTGATCGGGTTATACATGCTTTTTTTTCGATGGACCCCTTTTTTCACCCCCCTAATAGCACCTAATTGTATCGGAATGGATTCTAGCGGATCGTGGCTGGTGGACGAGCCGAAAAAGAAGTGATTCCGTTTTTCACGCCGCTGAGAGAGCGGCTTATAGACGTCTAACAATCTCGTTTTTGCGGCCGAGGATGTTAAGATTTTAAATTGAAGAAATGCTAAAATGGGTTGTATAATTGTCCAAGTGAACAGAGTGTTTACTGAACGTCTGTTCGTTTGTTGATAAATCAAAAATTCACCTTATTTATCGATATTAAATTGAAACGAGTCCTACTTTGAACATTGGAATGATAAAAATTAGTATGCAATACCTTCAATAAATATCTTACGAAAGTGAGATGTTCCATGAATGAAATATAAATTTTAAATATATCAATTGATATATAATAATTAAAATAAAAAATCAGCGACATAATTCTACATAACAAATATAATTCAAATGTAATATTATATCTAGTGTTTTTTTAAGAGTGATAGAACTTTAAATTGAAATAAAACACATTTGAATTAAGATTGAAGCCATGTTTTTTTATTTGAAATATAATTCTGACATTTATGTTTTAAAAATAATTTTCGGCATATGTCCACCACGACTAGCTCTGAGAAACCGCATTCGATCAGACCAATTTTCGACCACTTTTTAGAGTAATTCAGGCCTTATTTCATCAATAACACGAGTTATGTTGGTTTCCAAAGCGTCTATTATTTCTGGTTTATCAGCATAAACCAATGACTTGACATAACCCCAACGAAAATAATCCAGTGGAGTTATGTCACATGATTTTGAATGCCAACTAATTGGACCATTTCTCGAAATAATGTTATCGCCAAAACTTTCTTTCAATAAATCAATTGTTACGGTAGCACCATGAGGCATAGTACCATCTTGTTCGAACCAAAACACTTCTGAGACGATACCATTCAAATTTTGAAACAAATTGATCATCGATCTGCAACAAGCACCATTCACTGTAACATTAGCTCCAGCATCGTTTTTAGAGAAATATGGACTGATGATGCCTCCAGTGTGCAGAGCACACCATACAGTGCATTTTTCAGGATGCAATGGAACCTGAAGAACTTCTTGAGGATTGTTTTCACTCCATATATGCCAATTTTGCTTGTTCACATAGCCGTTCAACCAGAAGTGAGTTTCATCAGTAAACACAATTTCACGAGAAAAAAGTGGATCAACTTCAAGCTGTTCTAGGGTCCAATCAACAGACAAACGACGCTTATTATGATCAAGTGGCTTTACATCTTGAACCAGTTGGATCTTGTATAGGTGTATACCAAGATCTTTACCCAAAATTTTCCATGTGGTGGATGCAGAGGTTCCAGCGTCGTGTCGACGAATAGACAAATCTGGATCATCATTAACACTATGACTTACAGCAGCGATATTTTCTTCTGTACGTACAGTTCTTTGTCTTGCTGTTGTTGTTGCATTGGGTAAAGAAAATGTTGTCCGAAATCTATCGATAGTTCAACGAATAAGCTGCTCTGATGGACGATTATGTAAACCATAAATTTCACGAAGTGCTCTATAAGTTTGGCGAATAGAACACTGATTTTGAAAATTAATTTCAACAATTTGTAAACGTTGATGCGGCGTGAGTCTTTTCATGATAATTTGTCAATGCTTACTGAATATAAATGTCAAAACAACATGGTTTCTGCCCTCTGTCAAATCACAGTTATCCCTATCGAAAATTCTATAAGTCTAAAGAAACACCCGATATATGAGCATATTTCGTTTTCTAAATTCATCAGTCATATCCAATCTAAACTAATACCGTCCTATTAAATTTTTATGCTCACATGTTCCCATCTTGAAAGAGGTGTAAAGAATGAAGTAGTAAAAAATCTGAGTATCACGTAAGCAAAGAACAAGATTATAATGATTTATGCTTGTATTTTTCCGGGTTTGTCACAAGTAAGAAGATGAGCTGACTCTGTGGTTTGAAATTGGTTTGAGATTACGAGTTAAGAGTTAAGTTATTCACTTCTTATTCAGGTTCTTTTCAGATGGGAACATCTGAATAAAACGAAATGTGTTGATATACAGGGTATCTACTTTGAGAAAGGCCAAACTTCAACTACTTCAATACAATTTATTTGCGCCAAAAAAGTCATATAATACATAGTCGAAATTTTGATGGTTATTCTTCAATTTAACATTTCTTGATTTCACGAAATATTTCATTTTCCATAAAATCAATTATTAAATTTGCTACAAGATAAGAAGTTCTGTGTGTCCAGAAATGAGATGAATATCCTATTTATCCATGAAAAATTATAAATATATATTAATAATATTTCTGTGAGGACCTGTTAGAAACTTTCAGCTTGTGCGATTTAGGAGTTCACTGTTGTTCTGGGTAGGCTTTGTTACTGCGATCTTGCGCCACTTTAGGTCACAGCACTGTTAATCTTCGACCCAACATTAAAATGGTGGCCGACACCCTTCCAACTAGAAAATTTTTTTTATAACTGAGCAGGATTCGAACCCGGACATTCCGGTCACGAGCCCAATGCTTTACCAATGAGCTGTCCGCACTCATTGCCTACAGGGTGTATATGAAGAGTTGCGAAAAAATTTAGGGATTTATTCCTTGTAAAAAATAGGGTGAGTCTTCATTCATACAAACTTCATTCTTTTGAGCCCCCTACTCAAATACAGCTCCCCAAATATGGCGCTCGAAAAACAGTTTTTAATTTTGTTCTTAAAAACCAAAAAACTGACAAGAATAAAATTCAACTTCAGGGGGATGTAATTGAGCTGGGGGGGGCTCAAAAACATAAAGTTTATATGAAAGATCCACCCTATTTTTGGACATGGAATCACGCCCTACATTTTTTCGAAACAATTCATATAAAGGCAAATAGTGTTTCTTAGACATTTTGTTCAAATTGTAGAAGAAATTTGTAGAGATTTCGGAGAATTAATCTAGCAATTATCTGAAATATATAACCAGATCCATTATTTTCGTGAGATTCAGCCTAGATTTCTGGTTTAGCGATGAAACAATGCCCACTAAAGTCCAAAAACTTTCCTCTTTGTCGACAAATTCTCAGAAGTATCGAATGTTCAGTGTAAGCTCATCCAATGAACAAAATTATTCAACTATCGTCCAAATCTTGAATTAACATATCTTCATAAAATCTCCCTTGTTAAATATCACCATCGCACCACCCAGAGCCCACAGGTAAAAATCTGCAGAGGCACATGTCGATCGGCAGATATCAGGTGTCCCCCATAATCGAGAGATACAAACCGTACAATCGAAATAATTGCGAAGCGAGTCTAATGGCCGTGAAAATCTACCATCTCAGCCATCTTTCTTAATTAGCCAGAAGAGATGATTCTCTCAGATATGCCACACGTAATTAAAAAGCTATCGAATCGGCTGCAACGTTCTCGTGGGGTCCATGTCACAGGACCCCTCCGATATCATCTTCGTTCGAATCCTTCGTCTCAGCTACTTAGCGTGGCCTGTCGCCTGAGACACCTAAGAGCATCGACAAAAACACGTAATTCGATTTTCGAAACGACTGTGATCAGATTGAGGTGCTAGGAATTCATTAATTGGACGATGTTCCAGCGAAATTTCCCGAAAAGGTTTCACAGTTGGCTTCAGGTTATGAGGGCATCGCAAGCAGAACGCAGCAGGTATGATATATAGAAATTCTTTTAGTATATTTATTACTTAGAATTCACCAATCGAACACTTTTGAAACATACAAAATTTAAATAATACCTCAAGCTACAAACATGGAAAAAAATAATATATACCCAATATTTTCGAAAAATCTCCAATAATAACTACAATTCATAACATATAGTCCATCTAGAAAGTATCCGGAAAAAAACCAAACTTTTAATCATTTAGTATATATTTTAAATGCTCGAATTAGAAAAGTTTGACCAAATATTCATCTAATTTACTTATAAAACCTCCAGTTAACTGTAAAAACTTGACTAAACGTCGAGGTACACCCGAAACTAGATCAATTCAATTCAATTCAATTCAATTCATTTATTCATATCAAACTACAAATATTCGACATTTAACAATTTGGAGAAGTCTAGCCTAAACTTAAAGTTTGTATGCCGACATCCTCCGTACATAATGAATAATAAAAACAATAGTTCACATAAGGTCAACTCAATTACGTTCAACCAAGAGAAAAAAAAAAAACCAAAAACACTACTTCGCAGAAAAAAAAAAAAAAGAAAATCAAAAACAACCAGATTGAATGCCCAACACCTGTACCAAAGCTTATCACAACCACACTATCGTCCAAGTATTCTATAAAAAGCCTCAGGCTTGTCCACAATAAACGATAACAATTTTTTTCTATCCTTTTTCCTCCTAGGGTTAAAATTCATTTTTATTTGGCCAGGCAACAGGGAAAAGAACTTGGCACCATGATAAGGCAAACTGCGCTGCAAGTGGCTACCGCAAAATCTTGGAACTGAGACAGTGAGGTTGGATGTGTATCTCGTGTTATAACAATGATCTACTAGCGTATCATTTCTATAAAATTGTCTCAGCAAACACTCGTATATATATAGTTGTTTAAAATTAAGTTGTTTAGTTTCCCTATACAATATTTCAGTACTATATAAACGTCCCACCCCATGAATTATTTTCAAGATTGTGTTCTGTACCGTCTCCAAAGCTTTAGCGCAACCACCAAACATACCACCCCAAATGGCCACTCCGTAACGAAACACTGACAGAATTAGCGACTCATATACTTGGAGGAGGGCTTCTTTTTGTAAAATATTCCTTAAATTATAAAAAATATAAAATGTAGAACGCGATCTCTCAACCAAGGACTCCACGTGTTTATCCCACCTCAAAAACTGATCAACGACCACTCCCAAATACCTTACCGATTCAGCTTTGGCAATCAAAGGACAACTACACCCTACCCCATTACAGTCCGGAAAATGTAGCGGAATCGAAGAGAACCTAGGCTGACCTTTAGCTGTTATAGAAAAAGCTGTAAACCTCGTCTTCGCTATATTCAGTCTTAATCTGTTCGTCATCAACCAATAACGAATTACTGCTAATCCGTTTGTTGCCCTCTCATATACCTGATCCCAGTTGTCTCCCACAAACAGAGCGAGTGAGTCATCGGCATATGAGATGATTTCTAATCCTAGACTGTTCAACAGATCATTAATGAACACAAGAAAAAGTACCGGGCCGATCACCGTACCCTGCGGTATTCCCATCTTTATCACGCCTGGTTCACTCAGTACCCCCTCAATTCTGACAGATTGCACTCTGCCCTTCAAATAATTACCGAACAGATCAAGACATTTTCCTCTTATTCCAATTTTTTCTAATTTTTCGATCAGTAACTCGTGATTCACTGTGTCAAACGCCTTTGCTAGGTCAAGATACACCGCCGCTATCTTCCCTCCGCCATTCATAGTATGTACTACCCGCTCCACCATTACCTCCATCGCATCTACCGCAGATAAACCCTCCCTGAAACCGAACTGCCCAGGATCTATCAACTTGTATTTATTGAGGTAAGCCGTTAACCTCTTCTTTAAACTCTTTTCAAATAATTTAGCAATGTTGCTGATCACCTCCATAATTTTCGGCGTTGGTAGTCTAGGACTGTAAAACTGACTAAATTAAAGCAACTTTATTTCTTGGCGCTCTCGTTCAACTTCAATCTTCATTAGTCCCCATATGTTCTCATTGGGACTGAGATCTGGTAAAGCTGCTGGCCATGAAATGGTTGTCACTTGGTCATCCAAGCTTGAGTATGGGCCGAAGTATATCTTGCATTATCTTGCTGAAAAAGCCACCCCTCTGGATATAAATCATGCGCCGTTTCAAGGAGAAAATAGTTTAGAATACCACAATACTTTTCGCTACTAATGGTACCATCAACCATACAGAGAGGCGTAGCACCACGCTGAGATATTGCTTCCCAAACCATTATTTTGGTGGGAAATATGGAAAACGGTTACAGGTTGTTTTGATAGGATTTTTAAGTGATTTCCACCAAGTTGAAAACAACTTTCGTGAGATATAAAGACATTATTTAAATTCTATCCTACGTTCCTTTTGTAAAGGTGTCTTTATAGGGATCTTTTCTGATTTTCTTGATATGTAGCCTTGCCTTTTCAGTGACATACGGACGGTTTCTGGACAGACTTTTATATTTCGTTGATTTGTTAGCTAATTTGCGAAACCCCAGGGGGAGATTGTGTCGTTCTAAGGCCAATAAAGCGTTTAAATTGTTTCCTTTAATATTATGCGGTCTTTCTGAAACTCTTCTTTATTGTTTTCATATACAGCATTTTCTCAGTGCAGTCAACTGCACTGCAACTTTTAACGTTTCGAAAACCTTCTACAAATAGTCTGTTTCCTTTTTTCTAGTTGAGACATTATTTCATAAATTGTATACCTGTTGGCAATCAACAGTATTTGACAAATAGTGTTGCCATTGCAACTTTGGCCATATCCGAGTATCTGCACAACCTATTTTATACATTACTTTTGTCTTTGAATGACTTTTGACCTCGCATTCTTCGGAAGTGAGTACAATCCAGTCATTTTCGATTCAAAATTCGAAAATTACAGACATTTAGCACGTTGGTCCCTGGAACTAAAGCGCAAAAAGTGATTTTAGACATTGCTTTAGCACTTCAAATCGCTTCCGGTTCAATATTTTTCTCTGGCAGATATCAAAATGCTAGTTTAAAAGAGATTTGGCTTCAATGAGGAGCAAACGGTTATTTTGAGGCCAAAGGTGAATCGCTTTTCGAGATAGATGTCGAAAAGCGCTGTTTTGATTATCCTAACATCGCTTATCGATCTTGAACGAGACTGCGTTAATGAAGAATCAAAAGTTATGAAGAAAGTTCTGTTTTCCCCATTAAACTGGGAACTTATCAGTCGATGAGTTAATTATCCCTTTTACTAGCTCCAAGCTGTATCCAATCGATGTGTCTGGAACATCTTTCGAGAGAGTTCAAAAGAACATTGCACTCAAATTAATGCTGTCTTGAACTTTATAGGGATACTACCGTCACCATTATATAATACAGTGAAAATTCGTACACGTATTAAAAGAAAAGAAATTATTTACGTTTTCCACCGAAGATAACATAATATGTCTCATTATTCAACTGGTTCATTGTAAATATTAGCAAGTCTTATGTTGCCCAACTATTCATATAAGATTATGTTTCCTTTTTAAACGGTCGTTAGTCTTCGCAATATTATTTATCCTATTATTATTATTATATATTATTATTTATCCCTTGCTTTATTCATGAGTTTCTCACAGTTATAGCTGCATTTTAATATTTCATCAACTAAGGTTAGTTATCTATTTACCAATAAAAATAATGAACATTTTTCTCACCGTGAACGAGAAATTTATAGTAGAAGCTGGCAACCCCGCGAACTAAGACAGCCAATCGCCTGAGTTTGTATTCCTTTTATAGATCACGTTGACACCTCGTCACCACCTTTTCTTTCTTCAAACACCAGTACATACATTCCCGAGTTTGAATATTTATTTGAAGTTTTGAGCTATTTAGTGTAAATTTGGTTATAATTTATGGACAACATGGTTCGTCAATGTTGCCAGTGCAAGAATATCAGATTTGTTCGTCCTTGCTGCACACGTAAATTCAACTATATTCGTCTTTATCCCAAACAATCTGAATATTGGCCCCACAACAAATAGGATTTAACAGGAGGTGTTCGTTTGCTTAGGATAATAAGTATATGGGAAATATTCATTTAACGTGCGCCACTGGTCCTTGTTCTACCTATCGGAATTCCAAATACCTGCCACGAGGGGTTAATTATTTTCCAGATTAACCGATGCTACCCAACAACAACAGCCAAACTGGATCTGTGAAATTGTTATTCTTGACTGAAGAAGGTGTAATTGCTTTTAAAACGAGAGTATTAAAGTTTTTATCTGCCGCGAACCAGGCTCAACAAAGAACGGCGATTGGTTGGACGCTGTTTAACTTCTGATGTATCAGGAGTATAACCACTTTGGGAGCCGAAGTGCTGAGCCGAGTTTGTTGATATAAGGCTGAAAAACAAAAATTATTAATGCGAATAATGATTTGACGTCAGTTTGTAAAGCTTCATCGCACTCTTCCGTTCATAAGCTTAAATAAGGTTGACTCTATGAATATTGAAAAATTTATATGGGGGCTCATTATTTCCTTTGATTAAACAATACACATATATGTTGAATTCTCTCTATTATGGTGAGTCTGTTTTGAGACAAGGGTACAATAAATTTTTTGGTTACTTCTGCTAAAATCACCGGGTGCCTGGACGAATAGATCCGACAGAGACGAAGTACATAACTCTGTAGATCATTCAATAAATTCTCCAAATTTCTTAGTTGGTGTATTTCTGAACTTTCCAACAGGTTCAACTTCAGACCCTTGTTTTCTTCATGCAAAAACTTGAAACGCTCATTAAAATCATTATTACGCATACGTAGAATCCAACTTATTGAGGGAAGAGCATTGGCGTTCCTTTATTCTAATACCAGAGGACCTTCCGGTTTGTCCGGTTTGTGGTCCATTACAAATGCATTTCTTCAACTTGGCATCAATCAACTTGGAAAAGACTTGTTTTAAGTATTTGAATCCATCACCATCTTCATTCATAACTTTCACAGAGTTTTTCATCAGCCCAAGTTTAATGAGAAGGGGAGGCAGAAGGATATTTTTGGGATCTACAATAAGTCTAAGCTTAAAATTTTGAGATCCCGGTTGAAAAACACTTCTTTCTGGCCAAATTTTTGTTATATAATGCTGGTGTACTGCATGTTTACTGTTCCTCGGAGTCTGATGATGCATTGTTTCCAATATCTTCCAAAACATCATTTTTTGGATCTAAATGCGCCATCGGCACTGGTAAATCTGCATTATGAAGAAAGGATCTTATTACAGATAGCAAATTTGGATAGTAGATCTGGTGCTTTCCCTTTTTGGAGTAACCTTCAGTCCTTGTCAGGCAAAAATAACAAGCGTCTAAATTATTAGTGGATTCTCGCCATACCATAGGGACTGCAAAAGGCATGCTTTTTCTCTTCCCATTCATCCACTGCACCAATGATACGCTACAACACAGCACACTTGGGAGCCCACTGCTTGTCTTAATTTCAAATTAAAACACCAAATTATTGGAAGTAGGCTTTTTAATATTTTCTGGAAATATCCTGGCTTGTGATTTCACAATAAATTCTCCACAAATATAACAAAACTTGCCGAGAGAGATTTTGCAACTCTGGCGCGTCTGTCTCGACATTTTCGACCTCAAAACACTTTCTTATCTACACACGGGAACCCAGGGAAACTCTACAGAAGATTGATTTTTATTCTCAACTAAGGTCTAATATTGGGAAAAAATATAGTTAAGGTACTTCTCCTGTTATAAAATGCGCCCATTTTAGCCGTTCCCTCATGAAATCGAATACTTGTCATTGTAAAATGATGTAATTGAGCTATTGAAGAGTGGTACGTGTTAGGGCTTTAGGAATGGTTTTATTATTATAAGAAGAGTATTTCCGTAAAAAAAAATAAACATCTGCTTTGTGTAACAAAAATCTTGTCGACCAGTTATATTATTATCAATGATTGAGTTATTTTGAAAATTTTCCAGACCAATAAATAATACATATTTTGTTTTCCAGTTACTATCGGGTGTTTTTTTAGAGTGATAGAACCTTAAATCGAAATAAAACACATTTGAATTAAGATTGAAGCCATTTTTTTATTTGAAAGAAAATTTTATGACATTTATGTTTTAAAAATAATTTCCGGCATAAGTCCACCACGACTAGCTCTAAGGAACCGCATTCGACCAGATCAATTTTGAACCACTTTTTCGAGTAATTCAGCCCTTATTTCATCAATAACACGAATTATGTCAGCTTCCAAGGCATCTATTGTTTCTGGTTTATCAGCATAAACCTATGCCTTGACGTAACCCCAAAGAAAATAATCCAGTGGTGTTATGTCTCATGATCCTGTAGGCCAATTAATTGGACCATTTCTCGAAATAATGTTATCGCCAAATCTTTCTTTCAATAAACCAATTGTTACGGTCGCAGGATGAGGTGTAGCACTATCTTGTTGGAACCAAAACACTTCTGGATCAATACCATTCCAATTTTGAAACAAACAATCATTGATCTTCGACCTGTAACGAGCACCATTCACTGCAACATTAGCTCCAGCATTGTTTCTGAAGAAATATGGACCTATGATGCCTCCAGCGTGTAAAGCACACCACAGTGCATTTTTCAGGATGCAATTGAACCTGCAGAACTTCTTGAATATTGTTTTCACTCCATATACGGAATTTTGCTTGTTTACATAGCCGTTCAACTAGAAATGAGCTTCATCACTAAACACAATTTTACGATAAAAAAGTGGATCAACTTCAAGCTATTCTAAGGCTCAATCAACAAACAAACGACGCTTATTATGGTCAAGTGGCTTTAGTTCTTGAACCAGTTGGATCTTGTATGGGTGTAGACCAAGATCTTAACACAAAATTTTCCATGTGATGGATGCACAGAGTCAAACTTGTTGTGAACTTTTACGAATAGACAAATCTGGATCATCATTAACACTATGACTTACAGCAGTGATATTTTATTCTGTATGTACACTTCTTTGTCGTGATGTTGTTGCTGCATCGAGTAGAGAAAATGTTGTCCGAAATCTTTCGATAGTTCGACGAATAAGCTGCTCTGATGGACAATTATGTAAACTATAAATTTCACGAAGTGCTCTAAAAGTTTGGCGAATAATAATAATAATAGATCTTTGTTTGTTCTGAAAATATCACAAATTTATGTAGATCACGTCACAAAAATCATAACTTAAATATTAAAGTTCATTAAAATCTTTCTCAGCCATAAACTCTTTCACACTCTAGCAGCCCCCTTTATCTAAATTTTTTTTCAAAGTATAATTTTAGGTATTGTTTTGAATGTTTGTGGTAATTTATTCCAAATTTTTACTAAAATATGAACAACATTCTTCTGTATGTAAGCATAATTTGGTTTTTCTAAACTAAGATGAGTTTGTATCAAAAACTTTGGTCAAGTCTAAAAAAAGTGTTGCTGTTATCTAATTTTTATTCAATGATTTTATTACAGAGTTAAAAACTCGATAAAATGCATCTATGATCGATTTGCCTTTTCTAAATCCATTGTTGCTCCACTAATATGTTATTCTTCTCAAAAAACTTCATTACCCTATCAAAAATTATTCTTTCAAATATATTATTAACATTTAAGAGTAGAGATATTGGACGGTAGTTATTGAAATTGTCGTTTTTTCCTTTCTTGTGAATCGGTTCAACCCAAGCTTCTTTGAGGGCTTGTGGATATTTTCCGTATTGAAACAAATGATTTATTATATGTCTTAGGGGTAACGTCAGCATCGGTGCACAGTTTTTCAGTAGATCTACAGGTATCTCATCATATTCTGTAAATTCTTCATTTTCAAGTAGAATTATGTAATGATACATTTCTTGCTCAATAACTGGATTCAGAAAAATGCTTGAATCACATTGATTTATGGTTTCTGCAACATAAATGTTCTTATTGTTGTTTCAAACATTAGATTTCAGAAAGAATTTATTAATTTCATCTAGTAGTTTTTCAACATTTTTTCCAGGAAATGATTCAAACAATGTATCATCAGTAGCACTTCTATTTTTCGTCGCGTTATTAATTAAAGTCCAAGTTGTTTTGGTCTTATTTTGCGATTTATTCATAAAGTCCTGATCAGAGATTTTCTTAGATAATTCCACAACGCGTTTCACTATAGGTGAATATTTTTTATAGTATTCTTCAGTCACCATTACTTTCAACAATTTTTCGTGAATATAATACTGATTTTGAAAAAATATTTCACCAATTTGTAAACGTTGTTGCAGCGTGAGTCTCTCCATGATAATTTATCAATGCTCACTGAACAGAAATGTCAAAACAACATGGCTTCTACCTTCTGTCAAATCACAGTTATCCCGATCGAAAGTTCTATCACTCTAAAAAAAACAAAATAATGAGAAACGGTTTTTTACTTGATAGAAGAATTATTACAAAATTTGAATATCAACACAGATATAATCTATTACTTTTCTAAAATTTTAATTTCAAAAAATTTATTCAAGAAACTTTAAGAATCAAATTAAGGTCTTTATAAGCACTGCTCATATTAATAGACGTATATAATCGAAACTCATTATACAGTATCAAATGGAACTAAGAAAACCCCAACAAATATAAATTGTCAATTAAAATAAATAAATATTTTTGTTTCGTTCCAGGCATGCGTACTGAACTGATCAGACAAGCGTACGAGCCCTGCCTGTAACGAAATGTATTGTTTTCTGATCTTATATTTATGAAAACTAAATCTTTCTCAAAAATATACAACATAATTTTAAGGACTTCTCAAAAACCAATTTATTTGAAATATTTAATATATTTAAATAAAATACTTCAAAACATGTAGCACATCCTCAAAAAATAATTATAATTCAGATAAGACCAGTTCAACTCTACATATAAAAGATAAAATCAATTAACAATGAATAGACTTACCGAATGCGATCTCTAGGAATATATGATTTGTTGAACATTTAACCAGGTACATCTAATATCTAGCTAGTCTATGTTCTATGCAAGCAGGGCTCGTACGCTTTTCTGATGAGTTCAGTATGCATGCCTGGAACGAAACAAAAATATTTATTTATTAATTTTAATTGGCAATTTATATTCGTTGGGTTTTTCTTAATTCCATTTGATATTGTATAATGAGTTTAGATTTTATACGTATATTAATATGAGGAGTGCTTATAAATAATTTAATTATTAAAGTTTCTTGAATAAAATTTTTGGCATTAAAATTGTAGAAGACTAACAGATTGAATCTGTTTTGATATTCAAATTTTCTAAAAAAACACCCGATACATTACGGTACCTTTCTTGACGCAGTATATTAAAAGAAATTTTTTGCTGCACCACTCTAACAGTTTATTTCTCGAAAAATAAAGGAGAAACAGGTATGATACTCCAATCATAAAGGGAAATTTCTGCGAAATATTTTACACTCGGTTCTTGCCAGCGTGACTCTTCGTTAAGGGTTGAAACACTCATTCTCCTTAAGTGGACGGCACCTCTTGACAAAAACTGTCCCGTCAACGTCCTTCCACAAAGAATTATACGCGTCGTGACATCCAACTCAAATAAATTCCAGAAAACGACATTTTCCCGACTTGCCGTCAGTGGACGTCCGGGAAACGCCGAAAAACAATTAATTTCGTAGGACGCTTAAGCCTCTCAGGAATGAATTATTAAACGGGGGAGGAGAAATGGACATACGAACAACAGACAATGCATAAGCGGTAATAATGAACGAAGAAAAAACAGCTGGCGGTTTGTTAATTTCCACGACAAGTCTCGTTAGGACCGGGATGAAAGTTTTTTCATTCGACGAAGAATTTGTTGTCAATTAGGACAGCGGTCGTGGTTACCGAGAGTGGAATAATTCAATATTTGTCGAAATTCTCCCTTAGAAATGAAGAATTCAAGAAACTCGGCAGAAGTAAGGAAAACCAACTCTCCAAATGTGGAGGGTATTTCTAGATCTATTGGTGCGAAGGAAAAGTAGAACATGCGGTCATATTGTGCTCGAATAATAGATTCAAAAAATTGTATATACAGGGTGTTTCACGAATGATTGAACAGGCTTTCAGGGTAGATGTCGGACACTTTGGTGAGTCTGAATCGGTGCTCGAAATATGTCCTAACTATATTGGTTTAAGAGTTACAGGATGTTTTATGTATTTCATAAATAACTTTCAATCGGCATACCTCTTGAACGCCTGCATCGATTTTTACGAAAACTTAAGAGAATGAGTATAGGTCAATGCCAAATATTTGCCCCTAATTACTAAACTAGCGCAGGTCTGGACTGAGAAAATTACATTCTTTATCCCACATCTTGTAAAATACCCTGTACATCCAATTTTCAAAAAGCGAAATTCTCTTCAGAATCTACAATAAATACTCTTTCAAAAATCCTATTAGGATCAATGCCCACTTCGCGTCATTATTTTATGAACCATTGAATATAAGGAATTTTCATTTTATAGTAAACACGGACCTGTGAATCTCCGAATAATGCGTCTATTCATATTGAGTCGATTGAAATTCTCAGTAACATGACTTAGGCATCTTATTCTATCCAATACATGAATGTAGGGGTAACATCAAATATTTTTTGCAAAACTAAATTTAACCGAAAAGTCGAATTAACATTGAACATTTAATTGGACTATCATAAAATGGGCTTAATAATAAAAATATGAAATGTATCTTATGAACATGTGTGGAACTGAAAAAAATTGGCAAAATACAAGAGAAAAAATAATAACTTGTTTTCGAAAATACCCCCTCTCTCTTTTAAACATTTTCTAGCTCTTGCGATCAAATGAGCTACAGCTTTCTTCAAAAGTTCCGGTTACTTTCATATTGCTTCACATTCAGCTTGAATACGATTAATCAGATGCTCCCTGTCTATGATTTCTTCAGAGTAAACTTCATTTTTAAGTGCCCCCAGAGAAAATAATCCAAGCATGTAAGACCTGGGGATATTGCAGGCCAGTCCTGAGGTCTCCCTCTACCAAACCAATGATCTGGATAAACTTAATCAAAATGCTACAATTTCACGGGTAAATATGCCGGAGTTCCATCATGTTGGAAGTACATTCCTCCTGGAATATTGCTTCCATCATTCAAGAGCCCTGGCAAATGTTCGATTAAAAATTGTAGGTATGTCACTCCATTCAACCTGTGTGGAAGAATATATGGTCCAATTAGGCGATTATTGTAAATTCCACAACAAATATTGACTGAAAAACGATGTTCTGAATTGCGTTTCCTAGTAACTTTCGGATTTACTCTGGACCAAATATGTGCATTGCGAACATCTTTTATGAAGGTCGCTTCATCAGTAAAAAGCGTTCTGAAGATAGCTCGCTGGTTCCACAAAACCCATGTGCAAAATCGCATCCTGGGTAGTTCATCGCCTGGCTCCAAGGTTTGGATGGATTGTAATTGTAATGGATGCCACTTTTCACGGTGCACACCTCACCAGACTTAACAATGTGGCAAACCTAAAACGGAACCAAGACGTCGAGTGCTGGTTGAGGGATTCTCTTGGACAGCTTCTACTATCTCTTCAAGGTTTATCATCGAACTGGCTCTTTCTCGTTTACTTACTGACGGGAAGTGTCCAGTTTCACGAAGCGAGCGATTAACATGTTCGAATGTTTGGTGGTTAGGAATTCGACGATCCGGATATAGCCTTCGATATTCCCTAGCAGCTTCACGACCATTGCACTTACAAAATCTATAAACTAACAATATATCAGTATACTCAGTATTCGTAAATGATGGCATTTCGATAATTCTCTTAATGAAAATTTTATGAAAACACAATAATCTACCATTTGGGCATTTTTCTATTTCAATAATTACCCGACAATGGTTTGAAATGTCAAAATTCTTAGTCACTAAAATTTTGAAATGGATTGAATTCGAAGTAAACGAATTTCTTCTGTGACCTTTCACATAGCATTGAAAATAAATGATATCTTAAGCTTCAGATCGATTCAAGCAGCATGTGAGAACATAAATAGTGGACCAGAAAGAAAGGCTACTGAAAGCTGCAGAACATTCAATACAAGAGCTGGCAGGTGTCAAAAAGAAATAGGGAAATTTTCGAGAACAAATCACATACGAAAATCGATGGAGGAAGGGGTATAAAAGAATTTATTTGCGAAAGTGTAAATGAGAAGTCGAAAAGTATTTCGTTTTGTATGCGTGTGTCTATGAATCGAAAATTCCAGATCTTCAACAGCTCAAAAAATATTAATGCGGAGTCGCCATTATTTCAAATGAGCTTGTTTAAAAGATTATTCATTGTAGATTCTGAGGAGAATTTCATTTTCCGAAAATTCGATGTACAGAGTGTTTTACAAGATGTGGGATGAAGAATATAATTTTCTCAGTTCGGACCTGCGCTATCGACAAGTGATTAGGTGCAAATATTAGGCATTGGCCTATACTCATTTCCTCGAATTTTCATGAAGATCCATGCAGGCGGTCAAAAGTTATGCCGATTGAAAGTTTTTGATAAAATACATAAAACATCCTATATCTCTTAAACTGATATAGTTAGGGCATATTTCGAGCACTGATTCAGACTCACCAAAATGTTCTTCATCTGCCTTGAAAGCCTGTACAATCATAGGATATGTTGGATTTTTAAAGGTCTCTAATTTTAGTGTTTGTTCAACAAGGATATCACGAGATCTTACGGGTAAGTTATTCATTGTTAACTGATTTTATTTTTTAAATGTGATGTTGGACCGATGAAGACCTTATTTGATTTCTAAATGATTTTTGAGGATGGACTACATGTTTTGAGAGATATTTGAAGTAACTTATTCGAATATTTCAATATATCAAATACCGGGTGTTTTTTTAAAGTGATAGAACTTTGAATTGAAATAAAACACATTTAAATTACGATTGAATTTTTTTTTTATTTGAAAGATAATTTTATGACATTTATGTTTTAAGAATAATTTCCGGCATATGTCCACCACGACTAGCTCTGAGGACCAGACTAATTTTAGACCACTTTTTTGAGTGATTCAGGCCTTATTCAATCAATAACACGAGTTATGTTGGCTTCCAAAGCGTCTATTGTTTCTGGTTTATCAGCATAAATCAATGACTTGACATAACCCAAAGAAAATAATCGAGTGAAGTGTCGCATGATCTTGGAGGCCAATTAATTGGACCATTTCTCGAAATAATGTTATCGCCAAATCTTTCTTTCAATAAATCAATTGTTACGGCAGCATGAGGTGTAGCACCATCTTGTTGGAACCAAAACACTTCTTTGTCGATACCATTCAAATTTTGAAACAAATAATCATTGATCATCAATCTGTAACGAGGACCATTCACTGTAACATTAGCTCCAGTTTCTTTTTTAAAGAAATTTTGACCGATGATGCCTCCATCGTGTAAAGCACACCAAACAGTGCATTTTTCGGAATGCGATTGAACTTGCAGAACTTCTGGAGGATTATTTTCACTCCATTTACGGCAGTTTTGTTTGTTCACCAGAACGACGCTTATTATGGTCAAGTGGCTTTAGTTCTCCAACCATTTGGATCTTGTATGGGTGTTAATCAAGATCTTTACGCAGCATATTCCATGTGGTGAATGCACAGAGCCAACTTGTTGTGAACGTCGACGAATAGACGAATCTGGATCATCATTAACACTTTGACTTACAGCAGAGTTATTTTCTTCTGTACGTACAGTTCTTTGTCTTGTTGTTGTTGCATCGAGTAGAGAAAATGTTGTCCGAAATCTATCGATAGTTCGACGAATAAGCTACTCTGATGGACGATTATGTGAGCAATGAATTTCACGAAGTGCTCTATAAGTTTTGCCAATAGAACACTGATTTTGAAAATAAATTTCAACAATTTGTAAACGTTATTGCGTTATTGAGTCCTCCCATAATAATTTGTCAATGCTAACTGAACAGAAATGTTACGTCCGGTAGCTCAGTTTATTTTTGAGAGAAATGTGTACTGTAGATTTTAATGCGGATTGAAGCCAGAGCGATAGCGAAATGTTCAATAAAAAATAAGGAGTTAAAAATTAAAATGCGATCAACAGTTATGACTTACCAAAATGCTCTTGAAGCGATATCAAAGTTGACTCTGCACCTAATCCTAGCTCTTCACTGGGACCCTTTGCAGCGAGATGTCTGCTCCAACTTTTTGTGTTCAAAATGCGGTGTTGAATAAACACAAACAATTAGCGAATGCGAAGACTCAATACAAGAGCTTTCAAAGCGTTTTGTATCAAAATTATGCGGAAAAAACCTAATTATGAAAAGAGAAGAATTTTCACAACGAACTGCGTATATCATATGTACCCAAGTAAGTGTCAAAAAGTGAATATACGTGCTGCGAAGAAGCCACGTTGACATTGTTTACGCGCACTTCCACGACATTTAGCGATCGTTCAAACTTCAATAATTATAATACTCAACTCTTACATTGCAATTATGACTAAACAAGAAATGCAAAACCACATGGCTTCTACCTTCTGTCAAATCACAGTTATTCCTATCGAAAATTTCATTACTCAAAAAAAAAAACACCTGATACTTCTGTTCCAGAACACAGTAAAATTTGTTCGAAGTTTTTCTGTTCACCCGTATATAATATCAGAGAGTGAACTCAGTCATTAGCGAGATGAAAAACAAGGGAGGTGATAATATATGACGCTTGCCACGCTCGATAATTGAAAAATATCGCGAACGAAACTGGGACTAAGTGAATCGAAATAGCAGTTTTTTGGGAATTAACCACGTTATCGAGTAGATGAGCATAATTGTCCGCCCCCGTACAGAATCAGGAATGAAACGAATGGGCTCGAATTCGCCTTAATCGAACCATTCATTATATCGGACACGAAGGCCTGAAATTTCAGCGCTGGTTACATGGTTACAGATGTTTAGGTGGTTATTACGCGATCTGTTGGTATGTTGTCGCGAATACGACTCTAATCATGCAGGCCATGGACTGGGGCTACTTCATTCCCATTTTATAAACACCGTTGTGTAAATTTCAGGGCTCGCTGAGCGTAAAATCCGAATTGAATCGATGTGGTAATTGCTTTGACTCCGGCGTGAAGTTTCGCGCTTATCGATATGGGTTCTACGGATGGGAGGTGGATATACCATGGATCCAGAGAAAAATTGCTGGACTTTTTTCACAACAATTCCCCACAATTCGAGTTTTATTTCAGAAAAACTAACTTGACAATTTTTCGATCTATTATATCTACATCAATGAGTGCCGATATCTCAGTGATTAGAGCATTGGGCTGGATACCAATAGGCCTTGAGTTCAACTCCTGTTTAGGCGGAAAAAAATTCTAGCAAGTACCCAGAAAAAACAAAGCTCAATTATTTAGGATATATTTTCAATTCTCGAATCAGAAAATCATAACAAAATATTTATCTTATCTACTTATATCGGGTGGTTTCTTCAGAGTGATAGAACTTTCGATAGGGATAACTGTGATTTGACAGAAGGTAGAAGCCAAGTTGTTTCGACATTTCTGTTAAGTAAGCATTGACAACTTATCATGGAATGACTCAAGCCGCAACAACGTTTACGAATTATTGAAATTTATTTGCAAAATGAGTGTTCTATTCGCCAAACTTACAGAGCACTTAATGAAATTTATGGTTTACCTAATCGTCCATCAGAGCAGCTTATTCTTCGAACTTTCGATAGATTTCGGACAACATTTTCTCTACTCGATACAACAACAACAACCACAAGACAAAGAACTGTACGCCCAGAAAAAAATATCGCTCATTAAGTCATAGTGTTAATAGGGATAACTGTGATTTGACAGAAGGTAGAAGCCATGTTGTTTTGACATTTCTCTTTATTACGCTTTGTCAAATTATCATGGAAAGACTCAAGTCGCAACAACGTTTACGAATTGTTGAAATTTATTTTCAAAATGAGTGTTCTATTCGCCAAAATTATAAAGCACTTCGTGAAATTTATAGTTTACATAATCGTCCATCAGAGCAGTTCATTCGTCGAACTATCGATAGATTTCGGAAAACATTTTCTCTACTCGATGCAACAACAACAGGACAAAGAACTGTACGTACAAAAAAAAATATCGCTGCTGTAAATCAGAGTGTTACTGATGATCCCGATTTGTCTATTCGTCGATGTTCACAACAAGTTGGACTCTGCGCATTCATCACATGGAAAATCTTGCGTGAAGATCTTGGTCTACACCCATACAAGATACAAAAGGTTCAAGAACTAAAGCCGCTTAGCCATAATAAGCGTCGTTTTTTTATTGATTGGGCCCTAGAACAATTGGAAGTTGATTCACTTTTTTATCGTAAAATTGTGTTTAGTGATGAAGCCCATTTCTGGTTGAATGGCTATGTAAACAAGCAGAATTGCAGTATGTGGAGTGAAAACAATCCTCAAGAAGTTCTGCAGGTTCCATTGCATCTTGAAAATGCACTGTATGGTGTGCTTTACACGTTGGAGGCATCATCGGTCCATATTTCTTCAAAAATGATGCTGGAGCTAATGTTACAGTGAATAGTGCTCGCTACAGATCGATGATCAATGATTATTTTGTTTCAAAATTAGAATGGTATCGAGACAGAAGAGTTTTGCTTCCAACAAGATAGTGCTACACCTCATGCTGCTACCATAACAATTGATTCAATGAAAGAAAGATTTGGCGATAATATTACTTAGAAAAATGGTCTAATCAATTGGCCTTCAAGATCGTGCGACATAACTCCACTGGATTATTCTCTCTGGAGTTATTTTCAAGTCATTGGTTTATGCTGATAAACCAGAAACAATAGACGCTTTGGAAGCCAACATATTGATGAAATGAGGCCTGAAGTACTCGAAAAAGTGGTCCAAAATTGGTCTGGTCGAATACAGTTTCTCAGAGCTAGTCGTGGTGGACATATACCGGAAATTATTTTCAAAACATAAATGTCATAAAATTATCTTTCAGAAAAAAAAATTGGCTTCAATCTCAATTTAAAAGTTTTTTATTTCAATATAAGAAAAACAAATATTAACTTCCGCTATTTTATTGATTTACACGACAGTTGTATCGTTATACCATGACTTCATCAGGTGAGTATTTAAACTGAACTTCTTATTTCAATTTAAAGTTGTATCACTCTAAAAAAAACATCCGATACAAGGGTGATCTGACAAGTATTCACATTAAAACTAAATAAAGATTCATAACAATTTGCTCTCAAAACGTGGAATTGCCAGATAATGAATAATAAGTACTGATTCTATATAAATTTAACTGATGATTTCAAAAAATCATATAATAAATTCATAAAAAATTGGCGTCCAAAGTGGGGCTTATAAATAATTAATGTTTACAAAAATTATTTATTCATTTTATAACAATACTTACTATACGAAATAAATTATTATTATTATAATATCATTATTACGTCCATTCTACCATAAAATGCTATTCAGCTTTGTGTTAACAATCTGAAAAAAATTTCGTGTTATAAAGAAATAAATTAATACTTAAAGGAATCGGTGATAATCAATTGAAAATATCAAGAATATGAAGGACGTATAATTAAAACAAATCTGATAAAAAATCAAAATCTACTAGTTCAATAATATCATGATAAATGGAAACGCCTACAACAGACAGATGTGTGATTAATGAATTTCCGATATGGAGGCCGCCATAACGTGACCCTGGTCCTATCTGTTTGGCCCGACAACCAGCCTGCGAAAATTTACCCCCCATCCGTTACACAGACATGGAAATTACTTCCATCTCCATATGTATTACCTTTGGTTATTTTTCCCATCATATTTATACGTACCCCGTCAAACCGAGCTCATCTTCCGAAAAAGGTTCATTTGCATGAGAGAGATTGAGGTTCCCTTTTTGCGGTGAGATCCAGCAGGCCGTTTAAGTGCACTCCTTGAAATTATCATTGCGTAATAATATGCTAATGATAGGTTATGGTCTCGCTTTCGTTAGTACCTTAAGCGTGTTTCCAAATTGAACGCGACCAACACATGATGTGTTGAGAAGAGGCTCATTCAATCGAGTAATGGTTTTACTAAAGATTTGATATTGAAGTTTTTGTTTATTCATGGGATTCTTACAAGGGAGCTTCACCTCTCAATTCGGAGGCGGCGTTTCGTTCCGAATTTGCGCACCATTAGATAGGCGTGGTGCGAAAGTCTCTAATTCAACCAGGCGGGGGCAGTGAGCTTGGTATCGTGAATTCTACCGGTTAGGTAACTGGTATGTGAGCGAGTCACCAGATGACTACTCAGCAGTCTCCACAATATGCCCAGAAAGCAGATAGTGTGATCGCGCATTATCGAGAACCACTACGAAGAGTTGGACCCACCAAGCTTCTAGTTTCGGCTTCAATCCAAAAACCTACACCGTGACTAGTAGCAGTAAAGCACTGTCCAACCTCTACTGGCTCTGCAGTATCAGTACCTCAGTTGTTTTGTGACGCAACTCACTCGCCGAAGGGGCTTCTTATCCACCCATCCGAACGCAATCCCGTGATCCAAGGTAGTCTCAAGACTTAATGCCTCAATTGATCCTGATACAAGCGCCGTCAATCCGCCCTGTACGTCAAGACCCACGAACTCTTTGTGAATCCTTTCATTTGATCTTGGCTTCAAGCACCAATTCTGTTTAATTTCCTGAAACTCATTTTATTTTCGTTGAACCTCGTCTTGAAGGAACGTCCTGTTTGTCCGATATATTTATTACTGCACGTAGAACAGGATTACTCATAAACTCCTGATTTGTGTATGTTTGGAGTAGGGTCCTTTGCGTAAAAAAATACCGATGATAATTTGTTTTGCGTTTTGAAGGCAATATTGACATCTGATTTTGAAAAACTATTGGCCACTTTTTGACTTATGCTACCAAAATACGACAGAAAAATGAATTTTTTATTTTCTTTGGTTTTTATGATGGGATAAATTTGACTCATAGCTAAATTTATCCCATCATAAAAACCGAAGAAAATGAAAAATTCATTTCTCTGTCGTACTTTGGTAGCATAAGTAAAAAAGTGGCCAATAGTTTTTCAAAATCAGATGTCAATATTGCCTTCAAAACGCAAAACAAATTATCATCGGTATTCTTTAACGCAAAGGACCCTACTCCAAACATACAGAAATCAGGAGTTTGTGAGTTATCTTGTTCTACATGCAGTAATAAATATATAGGACAAACAGGACGTTCCTTCAACACGAGGTTCATCGATAATAAAATGAGTTTCAGGAAAAATAAACAAAATTCTACTTTTGCCACTCATTGTCTAGAAAACGGTCATTCCTTTCCCACAATAGATAATCTTGAAATTTTACATGTAGAATCAAAAGGGAAGAAACTCGATTATCTAGAATCTGTTGAAATTTTCAAATTAGTTCACAATAACAATAATGTAAAAATAATGAATGACTGTACGGAGCTATGTAAATCGAAAATATGTGAGATATTTAAAAAGTAACATCTGGTTAAAACCTTTTTCAACGAACATAAAATGAATTTAATGAAAAGTAAACAAAAATTCAACTTTTGCCGCTCATTCTTTAGAAAACAGTAATTCATATTGACGAAAGAAACTCTTAAGAAAATTTTACATGTAGATTCAAAAAAAAAGAACTTGATTTTTGAAATTTTCAAATTCGCTCACAATAAAATTAATGTAAAAAATAATGAATGACTGTATGGAGCTTTGTAAATCCTAATATTTGAGATATACAACAAAATAATTTTAAAAATAATGAATGACTGTACGGAGCTATGTAACCCCAAAAATTATTTGAGATATTTAAATGGGTACCATCTGTCTAACAACCTTCTTTGTCGGTTGCTGACATTCCGATAACTGTTAGAAGGCCCCTCTTTTTTAACCCGGTTTTTTATCACGTTCCGATTGTAAACCTCTGTACCACTATTAGGTTTACCGAGAATCTGTTGAAATATTCAAAATATTGATCATTTTTGTTTATATACCACTGTATCACTGTTAGGTCTTCAGTTGTCTGATGATGGGATAGTTAATTTACCGAAACTGGAGTCATAAGAAAATGTGTAATATATATTTTTTTGGTAGTAAAACAGTAATTTCTACAATTTGTTTTAATTATGATCAACTACCAAATAGTAACGGCTGAAACAATTCAGTAGCAAAAATAGTTGACTTTTATCCAAATTATTAACTAACCTTCTGTCAAAACACTAATGGCAGAAGTATTGCCAGACTCGAAATAACTACAACTTCAAAGAAAGAAAGAAAGATCATTCGAACCAAGACTCGTCAGGTTAGTATGACTAAGAAATATGCCTGCATTTTCCGAATACGCATCCATGCGTTTTTACTTGTGTAACTTTCAGCCTGGGGCTCTTGTCAACAAATTGAGGATAACCGTTCCCGGTGCCGGCATAATTGATAGTCGAGTGTGGCACTCATGCATCGACTGGGAAAATAAATCAGAATCGGGCGGAAGATTAATTGAAAGAAGCCGTGTAGAATGAGAACAAGTTGTTATGTGAATATTAATGAATTGAGATGCGATTTTGGGAAATCGCTCCGAGTTGATCAAAGAGCCTGAGTTTACCTAGTATGGAAATCAATAACAGCTCCGAATTATGTGTTTGTCGATAGAAAGACCGCGGTTATGACTGAGTTCTTCCAAGATGTGTAAATATATATATATATATATATATATATATATATATGGTGATGTTGCAATTTATTTAACTTTTTTTATTGTGCCTTCTTTGAATGATATTGATCATGTAGTCAGGTTTGTCGGTTAAGATCTTTTTAACTAGAAATATTTCGAACAGCCCATAAGATGGAATACTTCTTAAAAATAAGATTTCCTTGGTTGTTCACAAGGTCTTCTGCCAAATATTCAACCAATATTTGTTATGTATTAGTTATGCCTGATAATGTAGCCCAGAAGTTTTGTTTTCCTCAGAGTATTCGTATTAATCTTCTTCTTGTCTTGGTGCTTATCCACTATGGATGTTGGCTAAGATGAGGACGACACGGACCTTATCAACTGCTGCCCGAATTAGTAATGTGCTTGTTGAGTTGAACCAAACTCGTAAACTCTTCACTCACGATATTCTTCTACATCCATTGCTTCTCTTTCCTTGAATTTTTCCCTGGAGTAAGTTGTGGAAGTCGATACCTCTCATAACATGACTAAGGTATTCGAGTTTCCTCTTTTTCACCTGGTACAAGGTTTCTTTCTTATTGTTGTATATCTTCAAAAATTCTTCGTTGGTGATATGGTCTACTCAAAAGATCTACAGAATGCGACGATATAACCACATTTCAAATACTTCCATTTCCTTACAATACGCCTCCTTTAATGTCCATTCTTCGACAACATACAAAAGCAGTGGGAAGACATTGCCTCTCAATAGTCTGATCTTGGTCTTTGTAGCTAAGTTGCTCATAAAAATACGTCTTTTTTCATTCACAGATGCAAGTATCTCCTCGTTTGTTTATCTATCAATCCATTTTGTTCGGGCCATTCGTCTGCACAGCCACTTTTCCATTACTTGTGATCTATATCGTTCATATTGTCCAATCGTTCATATTTCACTTTCATACAGTAGGATGCTCCACATGTAGGTTTTTTACGAGATTCGAAGCTAAGATGTCTATTTGAAAGGAGGGATCTTTTCTTTTCAAAAGCTTGTTTTGCTAAGGGGACGGTTCTTCTTATTTCATTACTACATTCATCATCACTTGTTACAAGACTTAATAGATAGCAAAACTCTTTTAATTGCTCAATTGGAATATTAGGGATGGATCTAACATATGAAGCATGGTGTTTATGTCTTCCTGCGATTCGGCGACAAGTGCAATATAATTGGCAAAATGGATGCAAAAGATAATTGCACGGATTATGTTAATGGTCTTTTCTTTCATTTCGTCGATTGCCATTTCTATAAAAAGTTTGAAAAGATACGGCGACAAAGGGCAACCCTGTCTCATACCTTGTCTTATTCTAGCCTTTTTTATGATCACTTATGTCTATAATATTAGATTGTGTCTCGTAAAGGATTATAATGAATCTACGGTCTTTCCATTCTAAGCCTGCTTTTCCAAATGATATAAATAGGAGCTTCCAGTTTACTTTGTCGAAGGCTATTTGTAGATCAAAAAATTAAAACGATTTTTCTTTTCTTCTTTCTAAAATCAGTCTAAGAGCTAATATTACCCATCTCGTACCTCTTCTTCTTTTGAACCCAAGCTGATCTTTATCTAAACATTCTTCAAATCTTGCTTGCAGTCTATTTTTATCAATATTCAATAAAATTAAAGACTCATTTAAAAGCAAGACCATTGTTCTATAATTTTCCCAATATGTCGCCTTTTTTTTTGGATAGTGATGCTTACTTTTTATGAAATCATCTGGTAAAATACCTCCTTCATAGCATTTTCAATAATTTCCAACAAAATATGCTTCGCTTTCTTACCCATTTTCTTTAACAATTCTCCTGGTAGATTACCTGTGCCTGTTGCTTTCTTATCACTTAAATCCTTCAGAGCTTTTCTAAATTCATCCTTTGTTAATGGAAGTCCTTTTTTATCATCCGGTACATCTTCTTCGTTTTCTAAATAGTTTTCTGTTTCATCTCTACCTCTTTTCGAGTCCAATCATTCATATAGCACTCCTATATATTCCTGCATCTTCAGCCACATCTTCAATATTAAAACAATGTTTTTAACGATGATGCATTTTCTTGATTTTAGCGTGTACCACATTGTTATTTCTTACTGTGGTTTCAATTTCCTCACTCTCTTGCTGCATCCATATTTCCTTCGCTTATCTGCATTCCATGCTTATAGAATTTTTCAGTTGTTTGTATCGGGTTTTTTCTAGAGTGATAGAACTTTCGATAACTGTAATTTGACAGAAGGTAGAAGCCAAGTTGTTTTGAAATTTCTGTTCAGTAAGCATTGACAAATTATCATAGAAAGACTCACGCCGCAACAACGTTTACAAATTGTTGAAATTTATTTTCAAATCAGTGCTCTATTCGCCAAACTTAAGACACTTCGTGAAATTTTTGGTTTACATAATCGTCCATCAGAGCAGCTTATTCGTCGAATTATTGATCGATTTTGGACAACATTTTCTCTACTCGATGCAACAACAACAAGATAAAGAACTGTACGTACAGAAGAAAATATCGCTGCTGTGAGTCATAGCGTTAATTATAAGCCAAATTTGTCTATTCGTCGACGTTCACAACAAGTTGGATTCTGTACATCCATCACATGAAAAATTTTGCGTAAAGACCCAACTTGTTGAAGAACCGAAGCCACTTGACCATAATAAGCGTCGTCTGTTTGCTGATTGGGCCCTAGAACAGCTTGAAGTTGATCAACTTCTCGATCGTAAAATTGTATTTAGTGGTGAAGCTCATTTCTCATTGAACGGCTATGTAAACAAGCAAAATTGCCACATATGGAGTTAAAACAGTCCTCAAAAAGTTCTGCAGGTTCCATTGCATCCTGAAAAATGCATTGTATGGTTTGTTTTACACGCTGGAGGCATCATCGGTCCATATTTCTTTAAAAACGATGCTGGAGCTAATGTTACAGTGAATAATGGTCATTACAGATCGATGATCAATGATTATTTGTTTCAAATTTAAATGGTATCGACCCAGAAGTGTTTTGGTTCCAACAAGATGGTGCTACACCTTATGCTGCTACCGAAACAATTGATCTATTAAAAAAAAAATTTGGCGATAACATTATTCCGAGAAATACTCCAATTAATTGGCCTCCAAGGTCATGCGACATAACTCCACTGGATTATTTTCTTTGGGGTAATGCCAACTCATTTCATTCATTTATGCTGATAAACCAGAAACAATAGACGCTTTGGAACTCGTGTTATTAATGAAATAAGGCCTGCATTACTCGAAAAAGTGGTCCAAATGGGTCTGGTCGAATGCGGTTCTTCAGAGCTAGTCGTGGTAGATATATGCCGGAAATTATTTCTAAAACATAAATGTCATAAAATTATCTTTCAAATAAAAGAAAATTTGGCTTCAATCTTAATTTAAATGCGTTTTATTTCAATTTAAAGTTCTATCACTCTAAAAAAAAACACTCGATAATCATCGATGTCTTTGTTTCTGTATTTGTTTATTTATTTGATTACGTTGAGAATTTCTGAAGTCACCCATGGTTGCGAGGATGCAACACATTCTTTACTAATATGCTGTTTGCAGCTTCTATTTATTTATTTTCATTATTAAGTACTATTATTTATTTATTTTCATTGCTTTCCATAATTCAGTCTCTCTCTTTGCTAGTTCAGTCTTAAATTTAGTTTTTACAGTGCGCTCTATGCACCATTTCTTTTCTATTTTTATTTTTCTCTTCTTAAAATTTACAGTATTGCTATCAACATCATATCCAGGGTACATGCGACTTCATTTGATTCTTGAATTTCTGTTTAACTAGAGTATTAGTTTTGATAACAGATGTCGATACTAGTTTATTATTACATTGCTTCATTTGGTAACACCTTCATTTTGAAGTGGCTTCCTTTTATATATATATATATATATATATATATATATATATAAATATATATAGATATATATATATATAAATATATATATATATATATATATATTATAAATCGAGGTTAACTCAAAAAAAACTGTGAGTTATTGATGATAACTGTTTAGTTTTAAAAAAAATTTATTTGTCATTTGTTAATGACAACAAAATCGAAATACTAATAATCCAAAGAAGGTCCTAGGTACAGTATTCTTCATCTGAATTTGTCATTTCCTTTTTTGTCTTCAACTGACTGCTGGATTCATTTCATTCGAGTAGACTGTATGATTTTTTAATCCTGCACTGGTTATTTGAATGAAACTGACTTATCAAAATCGATACTAACAATACAAGTTGATTTATTTACTTATTCAGTTGCTAACAACATAAGGTTATGTTGATTCAAGTACGTACTTGGTAAGAGAGGGCGAAAATTGTGGTGTATTCGGGATATGCAATATGAACATAAAATTTTCTATGAAGATGACAACAGTAACCATGGACTTTGTACTGAAGTAAACTGCAATTTCTTCAACTGCATCAATAAAAGAAGCATTTCGTATATTTTCGGCTGAAAATAAAATAATCTAATCAAGGAGCAAATGTGTTGAATTTTCATCCCATCTTGCTAAAAGTAAGCAATCGATACATCCGTTAATCCCACAAGATAAATTGTTATGTTAAACTTTCCGAATTTATTCGGTATTCCCGGATAGACAACCATTAATAAAAATTTTTAATGAATTGTACTCGCTTCATCTCCACTAGATGTACTTCATCAATTTTCGATTTTCGACTCGCACGAGATAAACATCATGTGGAACTGCCGGAAATTTCAATCTAACTGCTGAAAGTTTCTGGCTCATTGGCACTTTTCTTCACGTAGAAAAATATACTGCTTATTTGTGAAGAATGCTCCTGTAGTTTGGTGAAGAATGGTGCTATTTCAGCTTTCATGATAAACTATTTCGCTTGAAAAGTATGAACCTCAAGAATTATATCTCTCTTATTTTTCTAACAAGAACTGTTCATTATTTCACCGACGATTGCAATCTATCAAGTTTTTCTGTTCCTAAATCCAAATTAATTATCATTGGTTTGCAAAAATTGTTGAGTGCGATTTCAGGTTTTCACCTATTCGCTTTTATACAGGGTGGTCCACAGTTTCAGAGAATAACTAACGGTCAAAGAATAAAATATTGAATGACAGAAATGTCCTATGAAATGAGATTCGCAAATGCTTCCAACTACAGGATATTTGAGTTTTCATTTTTTGTTATTTGAAATTGATAATTTTTCCTAATTTTAATCCATTTTTGCTTCTTTTTACCATATTTTTGTATCAAAAATGAAACATCTGAAAACTTTCACTTAATATTAAAATATATTATATTAATCATTGATAAGGAGTATGAGCTATGCACATAGAAAGTTATAAAGGAAATAGAAAAAGGATGTTTACTTGATAGAAGAAATATAACAAAATTTGAATATCAGATAACAGATTAAATCTGTTTTGATATTCAAATTTAGTTATAAATAATTTTTGGTACAGATCAGCCGGATTTATTTAGTTCAATATTATATTATTACAATATTAATATTTCAATTTGTTAATACATTTGTAAAAAGGTTTTGTTCCCAGACATTGAAAAATATATCATTTGAATATTTTTATTATTATTATTTAAATATTTTAAAATCTACAGATATATTCTGTTAGCCTTCTACATATTTAATTTCAAAAAAGTATATTTAATATTATAACTTTAAATATTTTGAGTAGACATAATTTTGTTTCTTCTCATCCCTCTTATGAAAACAAATATCTTTCAAAAATGTTTACCATAATCTTAAGAATATCATCATAAAACTATCTTACTTAGAATATTCAATATTATTGGATATCTAACTAAGTTACATTTTAGAAAATCTCAAGATATGTGAAAACATTACTAAAAAACAAGTTTTAAGACAGACTTTGCTTCGGCAGTACTTCATTTATTTTATTTTTTTTTTATTGAAAAATATTTTATATTCTTGAAAAATATTTTATATTATTTATATATAAAGATATTATTTCGATAGTTTTTGTATATAGTTTGAATATATATTGTAGAAGTAAGAATATATAATTCTGAATTTAAAGTCATTTAAATTTTACTTCTATCAAGTATTGACTCTCATTCAAATTGATTTTTAAATTATGAGATAAATTCATTTAGAGTCTTAATATCCACAATATATTCCTTTATTATTTATTATTTTTGAAATTCAGGTTATTTATCTTATCATGGGACATTCATTGGGGTGACTTATTTTTGTTATGTTTTTCTGAGTACAAATGGTTATGAGTTAATAGTAACAACATATTGATCATTTCTATTTTATTTTGGATACTTTAAAGCTCACTTCGAGTTTATTCGTTCCAGATTTTATCTTATTTGGTGAGTAGAAGTCGCTATCGAATGTTGGAATTCTCGTTCAATTATTTTTATTTCATCCTTTATTTTGAGAATTTTCGATAATTTTGGAATAGTGGATTCTCTTGTATTTGTATGTTAATATACATACTATTATAGTTTTGTGTTAATATATTTGTATTAATACGTTTCATGTCGGGATGTTGAAAGGTTTTTTTCGAAAAATATTCTATATTGATTAAACAAAAGGATATCATATTTTTTTTTATATATAACTTCGTTATATATTGTAGAAGTTAGAATATATAATTCTAAATTTAAAGTCAAAACTAATTATCATTGGTTTGCGAAAATTGTTGAGTGCGATTTTAGTTTTACACCTTTTATACAAGGTGGTCCACATTTTAAAAGAATAACTAACGTTCAACAGAATGAAAACTTCAATGACAAAAATGTCCTTTAAAATTAAATTTGCAACTTCTTCCAACTACAGGATCTTTGAGTTTCCATTTTTTTCAACAATTTTTTGTATTAAAAATAAAACATCTGAAAAAATTTCACTAAATATGAAATTATATCATATTAATACAACATCAATAATTGTGTAGGAAAGCATTCATGTTTTTATATGACATTGTATACTTAATGTGATTTTCTTCTCGTAGAGTAAAATTCCAAAAAATCTACAGATATAATAATCTACTCAATTCAAAATATAAGTTATTATACTCATTTCATGGTTTTTCCCAATCATCAGATAGCTCTAAGATTGAGAATAGAACACAGTAATAAGTCTTAAACTCACCCTTCAAAAAAATTCGAAACAAAAACCACATATTGTTCACGAGTCATGCTCTGTTATAACTTTGAATTCGTTTTAAGGTTCCCAACAAATATGTCTCACATAACGTACACATGTTGTGAAGAACGTTTTATAGAAAAAAAAGTTTTCTAGACAAACAGTAATGCTTTATTAATGTAATATAATTTCATATTTAGTGAAGGTTTTTTTAGGGGACACTTTAGCAGGCAGATTCAAAACCAAACCTACAAATAAAAAGTTAAGAATTTAATTAAAAATAATCAATCCTCTTATATTTATGGAAGGAAGATATAGAAAATGATCAATTCATAACATTCCATTTTAAGCGATAAGATAGCTAAATAAAAGCATTATCACTTCAGTAAACTACATTAGGAAGTCGTTAGAACTTCAATATTCCTGCCTATGATATTTTGTTTTTGTGACCGTTTTTTAATATAAATTAGTTACATTATTTCCTTTCCAATTTCACATCCTATTAACTCGTCGGTCATGATATCTTCAAGCGAAACAAAACGTGAGTGTGAAACATCTCGGAAATTTTCACACGAAACAAAAACCGATCTTGACGCCGCCATCCACATCAATGAATGGCCAGAGTCCCCTTCGAGTTATTCGATATTTATGAAACCTGTCCAGTTCCCTGATCTTTTTAGCTCGATTCATCGGAGGTGCCGGTGCGTGAAGCATTTGTTTTTTAAGTCCGATTAAAAGATTCTGTCGAAGAAAGACCCCCACCGGTTTTCCAAATAAAATGTTATTATATTGAGAAATGAGCGAACGCAACAGCTGCCTGGGATTAGTCCTTTGAACATCGCAAGGTTTGTTATCCTAGGTAATAGGACCGGCCTCAGATATTTTTCATCTCATACCCAGAATTTCGTCGACTCGAGTTTTGACAGTGAGGTAGTCCTGTGCATATGCCTTTCAACAGCATATTCAGTACCATGTCACTCTACACGGTAGAATCTCATTTTTGTGTGGCTATCTTTCATACCTAGACAAACTGGCGATTCGTCACTGAAGAGCACATTCTGCCTCACAATACTGATGTTCGTTACACAAGTTCAAATGTTGTCGATAATTCAGCATTAAAAATATCTGAAAACATGTCACCGTATACACTGAAAATCTATACTTTAGTGAGGAACTATTATTATTTGACTTGATAAACATTTATTTTTCTTTATGTGACATTTTGTACAACATGGATACGTAATTTTATCAGTAATGTGAAAACCAATAAAAAGTACAGATATGATAATATACTCAATTCGCAATATAAGTATCTCAATATCTCAATATACTCAATTCGCAATATACGTATTTCATGGCTGTTCCCAATCATCAGGTATCTCTATCATTAAGTATTGAACACAATAATAATATTGAAAGTAACCTTCAAGAAAAAATTCTGAATAAAAACCAACATACCTGGTTAAAACTTTGAAATTCAAACACAAAATATCATTTCATGGTTTGTCACAAAAACATTTTAATTCTTTTTCCTAAAAGCGTAAGCCCAAGCGTAAGGTTATAAGCCTCAAAAGGTTTCATTAGAAACTTTCCTTCTTCCTCTAAAAAGTTTGTCTAAAATATTATCTGAAGAAAAATATAGATTCCTCTATACAAATATGGATGTTTTTAGGTGTACAAATAACTTCATGCGATCTTTTATCGAATCTTGAAGATTTAGTGTGGAAAATTGGATATTCGTTCAACATTCAAAGTATTGTCTGTCGCTAGCCGCTATGTTTTTCAGAAAAAAACGGCTCTTTGACAGCTAGCCATGCGTCGATAATTTTTTTCATTTCATCGTAATTGGAGAAGCAATTGCTGTTCAGTCACGTCATATTGCATCCATCAGAAGAGATGGTAATCGAAATAAGCCTGTGCGGCGAGTTGGGTAGGACTTTCCATTCGATCGTTTCTTAGAACGGTTTAACGTATGCAACATGTGTCAAGCTGAAAAATAACTTTGTCATATCTGTCGGCGTACTGCGGCCGTTTTTCTTGAAATGCTCTGCTCAATTGTCATCGGTAGGTCTCCCCTGGAATCTTCATGGAGCACTGCCTCTGATTCTTCATCCTCAAACATTGGTGAAGCTCAGGAACTTACTTCGTCTTCCAATTCAAAATGACCACTTTTGAATCGTGCAAACCACTTCTGACACGTTCGTTCAGCTTGAGGCATCATAACCATCCACTTAAATACGATTACTTTCGGTAGCCTTTTTCTTCATAACATAACATCTACTTTATTCTTATAATCAATGCGATCATACAAATGAAAACAGGAAACCATCAAAAAATATCACAACTTCAACAAGATCTGAAAGAATATCCAATAAATTCCCTAATCCCTAATATTTAAAATTTTCTCATATCAGATACATCGATGAACTCCCTAGTTAGTACGTTATACACATATATTTTTTGTTTCTTTCAGTATGTGTTAAGGAATGCCTCGGTAAATGGTATGGAGCAGTACGTCTTGTGTTGTTTTTATTCAACAGATCATAAAAGTATTGGGGATGTTTTCTCACAAACAGCAGACGTTGCAAAACATATAGTCCCGGAAGTGTGAGCGTAGAATTATTTCTAAAATGACCGCTGCATGATTATTTATATTTCAATCCTATTACTGCCCTCAAGGCGTATTTTTGTAGGATGAATAATCTATTTATATCACTGCTTCCACCCCATATGACAAGCCCACACGTGAAACAAAATTTGCAGGATAAATTGTTTTTAAAAGTTCTATGTTCACTCTCCGTGACAAACCCTGATCACGTATAAAACTTTCTTGAGTTGTTTGCTGACCTGACTCATATGATCATTTCATTTCAGGTGACAACCAAACGAAACTCCAAGAAATTCTGACCTGGGTGTTATCCAGAGTTATTGACTGAGGTTACATATTTTTGGACTGAATAGTTCTAAAAATCACACACTCAGTCTTATTGACATTGAGAAGTATCTCATTTTGAGTGAACTGAATTGAAGGTTAATCTAGTTTGTTCAACACTCGAATCAAGATTCCTGCTGCAGCAAAGCACTCGCATCGTCAACAAACAACAAGAGGTCGAGTTCATTGATGTATATCAGAAATGAAAAGGGTCTCAGATTACTTCCTTGGAGAACTCCAACGTAGACATATTTATCCTCTTACATAAAAACTATTCCTCCACTATAAACACAAACCCTATGAACTCTATCAGACAAATAGCTCCTAAGCAACTCCAGTTGACAATCGCGAATACCACATAGAGTTTCTTCGAAAGGCATTCATGATTCACTCTATCGAATGCTTTAGATAAATCTAGAAAAAGCTCAGCAGGCACTTCATCCCCCTCAAAAGCATCAACAATATCACATACTAATTCATACATCGGTGTCGTAGTACTTCTATTTTTTAGATAGCCATGTTGTTTCTCAGAGAAAATTTTGAACTTATACATGAATGAGCAAAGCCTACCGACCATGAGTTTCTCGAATACTTCTGCGAAAGAACTGAGTAAAGTAATTGAACGGAAATTATTGACATCATGTACATTTCTTCTTTTGTACAGGGGCTTGATTAAAGCTAATTTGAGGACAGATCCCTTCAGTGAATGAGCGGTGGTACCCAATAGGAGCCAACGACCCTGCTACCACCTTTTAATAACAGTTATCGGTATACCAACGTATACTTTGGGTAGTAGTTTTTCTCATCTTTTTCACTATGTTTATTAGACTGGGCCAAAAAAACGACTTTTTTTTAATGATACTGTGAAAATATTATTCATGATGATAAAAAAAAATTATCGTGAAAGTTTGAGACCTTAATAATAGTATTAAGGGGTGTATCGTTACGACTCTTGGTTTTTTAACAGTAATCGCATTTTTTCCCTCAAACCTCATCAATTATTAATCTGAAAAATTTGAGCGATGCGTATTTTCAAGGGAAATTAAATTCCCTACAAAAAAAGTCTCCTTATAAATCAATGTAAAATAAGCCGTTTGCTTGTTGTCGTGCCTCAAATATTGATTAATTTTTTCAATTTTTAAAAATGATTTTATGTATATAACTAATCGTTAAAAAGTAAAATAATACATTAATTAATCATAATTTTATAGAAAAAAGTTTAGTGGTCCAACAGAAAAAGTTACTTTCAATATTTAAGTAATAAATTTTTCAATCGATGGAAAAAATCATGTGTAACGCGAAAAAAACGATAAATTACTTTTAAATTTAACTTCAACGTCGAATAACTTTGGAAGGAGTTAAAATAATGAAAAATGTTACGAAACTGTTTTTGTAGAGTATTAAATTTTCTTTAAAATACGTATTTTGTACCATAAAAATATTGATATTTCTGGTAGTTACAAAAATGCAAAATCGAAACGAGCAAACGGCTTGTTTTACATTTATTTACAAGGAGAGGGAATTTAATTTTCTATGAAAATAAGCATCGCTCAAATTTTTCAGATTAATAATTGATGAGGTTTGAGTGAAAAAATGCGATTACTGTTAAAATATCAAGAGTTGTAACGATACACCCCTTAATACTATTATTAAGGGCTCAAACTTTTACGTTAATTTTTTTTATCATCATGAATGATATTTTCACAGTATCATTAAAAAAAATAGTAGTTTTTTTTGGCCCAGTTTAATGTTTATGAGTTCTCTCTTGGTAATAGGAAAAATGAGCTACTATTAACATTATTCACTATTTCATTCTGATTAATTTATTTTCCATCTCGTACAAAGTTTGCAATTCCAGAAAAAAATCACTGAAATTATTTGCTAAGTTTTCAAGATCGTCTATATTGCTGAAAATGAATTAATGAGATGAAAATTCTAGAAAAATTCAATAATCGGTACAAAAATTAACATTTTCAGAGCACACGGGAATTATGTTGTTAACACTTCAGCGAAATGGGAGTTACTGACAATCATGACACTTCAAAATGAAGGTACTATCAGAAGAAGCAATTAAATAAACAATTAGTAGCGCCATCTGTTATCAAAATCGCATGAATGTATTTCTACACCCGATGCAATATATATCGGGTGTTTTTTTTTTTGAGTGATAGAACTTTCGATAGGGATAACTGTGATTTGAGAGAAGGAAGAAGCCATGTTGTTTTGAAATTTCTGTTCAGTAAGCATTGACAAATTATCATGGAAAGACTCACGCCGCAACAACGTTTACAAATTGTTCACATTTATTTTCAAAATCAGTGTTCTATTCGCCAAACTTATAGAGCACTTCGTGAAATTTATGGTTTACATAATCGTCCATCAGAGCAGCTTATTCGTCGAACTATCGATAGATTTCGGAGAACATTTTCTCTACTCGATGCAACAACAACAACAAGACGAAGAACTGAACGTACAGAATAATATATAGCTACTGTAAGTCATAGTGTTAATGATGATCCATATTTGTCTATTCGTCGACGTTCACAAAAATTTTGAATCTGTGCATCCACCACATGGAAAATTTGGCGTAAGGAGCTTGGTCTACACCCATACAAGATCCAAATGGTTCAAGAACTAAAGCTACTTGACCAAAATAAGCGTCGTTTGTTTGCTGATTGAAGTTGATCCATTTTTTATCGTAAAATTGTGTTTAGTGATGACGCTCATTTCTGGTTGGACGGCTATGTAAATAAGCAAAATTGCCGTATATGTAGTTCTGCAGGTTCCATTGCATCCTCAAAAATGCACTGTATGGTTTGCTTTACACGCTGGAGGCATCATAGGTCCATATTTCTTCAAAAACTATGCTGGAGCTAATGTTACAGTGAATGGTGTTCCTTACAGATCGATGATCAATGATTATTTGTTTCAAAATTTGAATGGTATCGACCCAGAAGTGTTTTGGTTCCAACAAGATGGTGTTACACCTCATGCTGCTACCGTAACAATTGATTTATTGAAAGAAAGATTTAGCGATAACATTATTTGGAGAAATGGTCCAATTAATTGGCCTCCAAGATCATGCGACATTACTCCACTGGATTATTTTCTTTGTGGTAGTGTCAAGTCATTTATTTATGCTGACAAACCAGAAACAACTAAATTACTCGAAAATGTGGTCCAAAATTGGTCTGAATATTAATTTAAAAGTATTTTATTTAAATTTTAAGTTCTATCACTCTAGAAAAACATCTGATGTTTTGAATATTATACTTAATACCAAAATAAATTTTATATATTAATAATATACAATATTGATAGTTTTTCAGATTTTTTATAATTTTAATTTTGGACATTTTTATCAATGCAATTTCGGAAATATTGAGATCTTCCCCTAAAAAATGGTTTTTGATGGATGATCCACATTAACTATGAATGGTGCCTTCACTAATCTATAATACAGAGTGCTCTTCAAAAAAATTTTCCTTCAAATTTCTGAACCTTCGGTTAGGAGTAAGTTGCACAACTTAGAAATTGTGTATATGTGACTATAATCTAAAATTGATCGATATTGAAATTCTGTAGGATCAGTGCCGAAAAATATCCTTTTGTATCAGTTTCACGAAGAATTTGACTCTCATTTCTGAAAGCCATAGTGGATCAATCAAATAAGCTTGGATTAACAATTCCAGAAAGAACTGATTTTTTCATTTTGGTATTTTAGGAACTATTAAAGTTTCAGGAAAAAGCGCCGACCTCCGTTCGCCTTTCGAATTCATTGAAATATTTTCCCTAATCGTGGAGCCTTCCAAGTAGAGGGTAAAATGAATTTAAATGCAAGACGTCGGATTAGGGCCACCAATCTTCAAGGTCCTTTCCTGAAGCATTGTTAATGCTAATAATATGTGCAGTAAATTAGGAGCTTTTATAAGCAACCAACGCCGTAGGTATTTTCAACGTTCCGAAGATATATCTCTGAATTGCGGCTTCTTCAGTAGTATTAACAGGAAAGCTGATTGAGATGAGTGAGTTTTTTTAACCACAATGGTTTCGTTACTCGAGGATTAATTTATGGATCAAGACTGGTAGATGTCAAGGGAACGAATATAAAAGAAAGTTATGCCAATGGAATTGGGTGTTGTCACGCATATGTTTTGGTTGTTGATTACGCCTTCAATATTTTTGGTATGTTCAATGACAGTTACTGGTTATCCCACTATAACCACTTTCTTCTATTCCATAATATTCGACTAGAAATATTCAACCCACAAGTTCAGTAAAATTTAACAGATTTTCACCGTAGTGTGATCTCACCAATAACTTGATGCATATTGTTTTTCAGATCGCCAATAGCCTGAGTATTATCGGCGTAAACACAATCTTTCGCATAACCCCACAAAAAAAAATTCAGACGCGATAAATCACAAGATCTTGGTTACCAATTCACATCGCCGAAACGAGAAATTGAGCGTCCTGAGAATTTTTCTTGCAATAAAGCCAAAACGGGTCGTGTTGTGTGTCTTGTTGCACCATCTTGCTGGAACCACATCTCTTTCAATTCCATTTAATTAATTTCAGGTCGAAAAAATCGGTAATCATTTGTCTATAGCGCTGAAAATTGACGGTTTCAGTGACACGTCATTTACAAAGAAGAACCGGCCAGTCGCTTCACCAGACCAAATTGCACATCATGCAGTGACTTTTTGTGGATGTAATCGTCTCTCAGCAGTTACATAAGGATTCACACTGCCCGAAATGCGACAATTTTGCTTGTTTACATAGCCACCGAGTGGAAAATATGCTTCGTCGCTAAAGAAAATTCGATGGGAAAAATAAAACGTTGTTTTTCAAGCACCCAATCGGAATATGTTCTACGCCTTCTATGGTAAGAAAGGCCCAAATGTTGTGTGCCCCAATGAATTGATAAATTTGGATTTTCTCCAAAGGTTTTAATTACAGTAGAAATATTTTCCATAAGGTTCTAATAACTGCAAATAATGAATAAAATGAGCCAGAAAGCGATTACTCGCTCATTTTTATGTAGATTAAAAATTTTAAACAAGTATAGATTCAGACTCGTACCTTCTTTATGCAAAATCTTAAAACGCTCATCAAAGTCATGTTTCTCTATTATTAGATATTCCGCATACGTAGAATCCAACTGATTATTGAAAAAAGAGCGTCGGTGTTCCTTCTTTCCAGGACCTCCTGGTTTGTCCAATATAAGTGTTTGACGGAATTTTTTACTTGTAGTGATATGGGGGAATCATATATTTTTTCAATTTTTTGCATAGTGTATATTTCCTAAGTAGTATTTCATATTGTTTTCCGGATATTATACTGTTTATTATTGATGACGAATAATCGCTTTTATAATTAAAAGGAGTATTTTACTTGATAGAACGATTATTTGAAAATTTTTTAAATATCATACGTATTTTATTCTGTTAACCTCCTGCAAATTTTAATTTCAAAAAATTTCTATTCAAAAATTAAATAAATGTCTAAGAACACATTGTGCCAATTCAGTAGACATATAGAATTAAACAGTTATCATACATTACCAAAGGGAATAAAAGAATTCAAAGAAATATATAATATATTATCAATTAAATTTACTGAAGATATATTTGAAGAAGACAAAATTTTGTTTCATTCCTTGTTTTATTTTATTATTATTATTATTATTATTATATATTGAAACCAAATTCCTTTCCAAAAATGCAGAACATTACCTCAAGAACATCTTCAACTTACTCAAAATAAGTTCCTTCAAAAAAAATCCTAAAACATGCAGAACATCTTCAAAAAGTAATTTAGAATTATTACAACGGAAAACTAATCAGCCCTACTTCACATTTAAAAAATAAAAATAATTCACAAAATATATCTAATCATACCAACTGAATTCCGATCTCTGAACAAACACTAGAATGAAGTGAACCTTCAAAAAATCCTACGTATTCTATGTCCGCCACAGAAACTACACAACCTTTGCAGAGTATTTTATAGACTCCCTAAAAACCAAATGACATTATGTTATAAATGTAAACCAAAACATATAATTATTATGTATACAATAAAATAATAAAAAGAGGTTTTTTACTTGATAGGAGGATTATTTAAAAGATTTTCAAATATCATACAGATTACATTCTGTTAACCTCCTACAAATTCTAATTTCAAAAAATTTGTATTCGAAATCTTTTAGAATTAAATAAAATAATTATTTTCTTAATGTGAAGTAGGGTTGATGAATTTCCGTTGTAATAATTCTAAATTGCTTTTTGAAGATGGTCCGCATGTTTCAGGAATTTTTTTGAAGGAAATTATTTTGAGTAAATTGTTTTTGAAGATTTTCTTGAGATAATGTTCTGCATTTTTGGAAAAGAATTCGGTTTTTATAAAAAAAGGCGCGAAACAAAATTTTGACTCCTTCAAATATTTATTCATTAATTTTAAATGACTTTTTTTATATTTGTTGGTTTATTCATTTCATTTGACATTGTATATTGAGTTTTGATTATATACGTCTATTAAATATAAGCGGTGCTTATTGTAGACATTAATTTAATTCCAAAAGTTTTTGGAATAAAAATTTCTTTGAAATTAAAATTGTAGAACACTAACAGATTAAATCTGTTTTGATATTCAAAATTTTTTTTATTGAAATTTGTAGGACGTTAACAGAATAAATTTGTATGATATTTAAAAATTTTTAACCGTTATTAGATGCTATTTGTTTAATAAAATTTAATTCATGATTAAAATTTTTTCGTAAATGAAGGAATTGTTAATAATTTCTGTCATGCTATGATATGCTGTTAATATATGTTGAATTGGACCAAAGGAGTTTTTGGGAATTATTATATCTGTATGAGAAGGCTCATAAAAATAGGAAAATTATGTTTCAGAATAATAGCTGGAATTAATTCACCAGAACCTCCACAGATTTTAATAATAAATATCATGAAAACATTTGGAAATAAATTTTAAAACATGACCTAAATACACTGTATCTTTTTATAGACATATATATTATCATCACATGTAGTGGAAATTAAGTAATAAAGAATCAAAAGAAATATGAAATAATGATAAAATCATTTAGACATCACTTTATACATACTACTCTGTCAAGAAAGTACCAGGAATTTTCAATTAAAACAACATTTTTACATTTAATCGTCAAAATTTATTGGGCCGCCTTCCAAATAGGCTCCATTTGCTCCAATACATCTATGCCAACGGCACTTCCAATTATCGAAACATTTTTTATAGGCGCTTTCCGGGATGAACTTTAGCTCTCTCGCCGAATTTCGTTTTATGGCTTCAATCGACTCAAAACGGGTGCCACGAAGGGGCAATTTTTGTTTTGGGAAGAGGAAAAAGTCGCAGGGAGCCAAATCCGGCGAATACGGTGGTTGCTGAAGCACGTTTGTTGAGTTTTTGGCGAGAAAGTCAGTCACAATCGAAGCTCGGTGAGAAGGCGCGTTATCGTCATGCAAAATTCATGAGTTGTTCGCCCACAAATTTGGCCGCTTCTTACGGATACGCTCACGCAAACGTTTCATAACGCCTAGGTAATACTCCTTGTTTACCGTCTGACCCTCTGGAACGAATTCGTAGTGCACCACGCCACGGATATCGAAGAAAACAATGAGCATCACCTTCATTTTCGAGCGGCTTTGGCGTGGTTTTTTCGGTTGCCTTGAAGGCTCTGTACCACTGATATGCACGAGTTTTCGATAGAGCATTATCACCAAAGGCCTTTTGCAACATTTTCAATGCATCGGCACACGAAAATTCATTTGCAACACAAAACTTTGAACAAATTCTTTGCTCAACGTAATCACCCATAGTAAAAATCGGCACGCACTCTGACATCGACTGACTTAATCAGCTGTTGCAAACACACTAGTTGACAGATCCCGCTCAAGCTTGGCATAGAAATTAAGGACAGTGGTACCAACCTAGGAAAAAAAAATTTTACCTGCCTCATTGCCCCGCCTGATTTAAATCTATAATTCCCGGTACTTTCTTGACAGAATGTATATATGTTTCGATTGGATGTTAAAGAATCACAAGTTCCATCACCAAAAAATTCAAAAAGGCCTTTTTTTATTTTCCTCTTTTAAAGAATATAGATATTACTCAGTAATATGCAAATACTTCTTCATGGTAATTTTCAATTTATATACTTTAAAATTATGTTTGTTACGGTGATTATATCACGTTTATTCCAAATTTGAAGCACAATAATCGACAATTAGTCTCATGCTCTAATAATTTACAAAACGAGTTGTCTGACAAAAAGATAGCAACATATTGAAAGCGAGTATAATATTGACCTTTTGCCCAGTCCGCAATGAATGTGATCCTGACAACTAAACACCCTCATTAATTCGATGGTATTCAATAATAGCAAATTACTGTTAACGTGACACCTCTACCAAAATATCTGAAATCGAAATTAATAATATCAAATAATGCTCAATACTAAACAAAGCTCTCGTAGATTCACAAATTTTCGAATAAGCTAGATAAATAATAATGAATAATATTTTACAAATAAACAGAATATAGACTCGCAGTCAGCAGGTAATTTCAATTTGTATTGCGGTTAATTATCACATAAATGAAAGAGCGCCTATTTTGGAATTCATAAAGGGAGGTTGGTATAAACAAGGGAACAACATTATGTAGATGACCATAATGAAAAACGTCACCCCCCGCGTGCATCATAAGGTAACGCCAGAAATTTATTGAGCTTTATCAGGACTTCCTCTCTACTACCTGTTGGGGACTTCAGATTAACCGTTTATACACTGAACGTACTATGAGTTGTTTCCGGATGTTTGATATTTATTTAACTGCAGGCTACTTTCGAAATGTTTCGTTAGACTTCTTTATGAGCCTGAGACAAAGCATAATTTAGTCATGAAATAAGATAAGGAAGTGGCATCCAAAAATATCAACGGTAGTCGCTACTTGAATTCAGGAAAAAACAAGTAATGTGTCATGATAAATAATGTGACTTTAGTCACCTTGAATTATAAATGGGAATTCACATAAATATGTTTCTGGTTACTACATTGTTATCCATTTATTTAATTATTAATCTCAATATATAGCAAGTAACGGGTTATATATCGGGTGTTTTTTTAGAGTGATAGAATTTTAAATTGAAATGAAACACATTTAAGTTGAGATTGAAGCCAATTTCTTTTTATTTGAAAGATAATTTCATGACATTCATGTTTTAAAAATAATTTCCGAGATATGTCCACTACGACTAGCTCTGAGGCATTCGACTAGACCAATTTTGGACCACTTTCTCGAGTGATTCAGGCCTTAGTTCATCAATAACACGAGTTGTGTTGGCTTCCAAAGCGTCTATTGGTTTTGGTTTATCAGCATAAACCAATGACTTGACATAACCCCAAAGAAATTAATCCAGTGGAGTTATGCCGCATGATCTTGGAGGCCGATTAATTGGACCATTTGTCGAAATAATGTTATTGCCAAATCTTTCTTCCAATAAATCAATTGTTACGGTAGCAGCATGAGGTGTAGCACCATCTTGTTGGAACCAAAACACTTCTGGGTCGATACCATGCAAATTTTGAAAGAAATAATCATTGATCATCGATCTGTAACGAGCACCCTTCACTGTAACATTAGCTCCAGCATCGTTTCTAAAGCAATGCGGACGGATGAAGCCTAATCGTACAGTGTATTTTTCAGGATGCAATGGAACCTGCAGAACTTCTTGAGGATTGTTTTCACTCCATATACGGCGATTTTGCTTGTTTACATATCCGTTCAACCAGATATGAACTTCATCACTAAACACAATTTTACAATGAAAAAGTGGATCTACTTCAAGCTGTTCTAGGTGCCAATTAGCAAACAAACGACGCTTATTATAGTCAAGTGGCTTCAGTTCTTGATCCAGTTGGATCTTGTATGGTATGTGATGATTGTTACGTCTACATATATAGGTCAGACAGGTCGATGTTTACAACATAGAGTCAAAAATATAGGATGCATATTTGGTAAAACTAGAAATCAACCGATTTCACAGAACACTGTATAGAAAATAATAAATTTTTTAATGAGAAAGATGTCACTTAACTATATAATGTTACAAAAGGTGAATTGATGGACTATTTGGAGATTGTTTCAATCAAAAAAGCCATTAAGGGAAAGGAGAATTCAACAAATTTCCAAATACTCTTTGGGAACACCCCTATATTGGATGCTGTCATTTCCATGCGCCATAAAAAAATACTGATTTCCTAAGTGGAATAAAATAACTTTTTCCAATTTTAAGTCCAGTTTCTTTTCGTACTACTTTAAAGATGGTCGAAAGACCGGAACACGTGTTAGGATTCTGAATAAACTGTGAAATAGAAAGACTTTGTGAATTTTTCAAATCAAATTGTTATAGAGCCTGGAATGATTTACTAACCCTGGTCCGCTTAGCTAATGTAATGCTTCGAAAAGCATTTACTATCCTGAATATCTTCAATTATCTACAAGTACTTTCCGAAATGTTCACATGCATAATTTTTCAGATTAATTAACAGACGGTATTTGAAATATCTCGTGGATTATTAAAATAAAGAAAAATCCATCGAATATTACCTGAATAATTTCTACCGCAGGTTTCCTTGTTTTACCTTTTTTTATATCCGTTAGGTATTATTTTCATTATTCAAATAAAATTTTCAGTGCCGAGTCATTTTTCATGGCTTCTGAACACAGGTCACTTCTGAGAAAATGTGAAACATTCAATTCTCTATATTATCCTGAAAAAATTTCAGGATGTTACAGTTGAAAAAATCACGAAGTAACAATGTGAAGTTCTACATATTTGGCCATCAATAACGGACAATCTTCAAAAGATGCAGGCTTCTCTGAATAAGATCTGTACTGTTGGAAAAATATCTCTCATTTTTTGCGTCATGATATAGATAGAAGACCATTAAAAATTAATGAGAATATACGGAGTGATCCATTCAAAAAATGCTTCATTTGTTGAAAATTTTTGGGAATACCCAAAACAAATTAATTTTATGAGATGCAAAAATTAAAGCAAAAGGAGCCTGCTTTCGAACGAAATTTTCAAGATGTCTGATTCGGCAGCTATGGAAGCGCAAGGGACCCTGTATATCATGATGGAAGTTATCACTAATATTATTCAATACACATATGTTTTGATATCCCACAAAGAATTTCCTTGACATAGTATTCTGAGCTTGTAGAGCGAAACATTCAGAAGATGTGGATAAACTATATATGAAATTTTTAAACCATTTGATGAGGTTATTTTCCACAGTGACAATCAAAGTATGTTCTGTTTATTATTATTAAGCATTATGTAGTGTGGAAACCACTTTTAGTAGACATGAAAAGGTTCGTTGAAATCAAGTTATTAAGGAGCTTTGAAAAATATAAAAATATACAGATTTTTCCATTTAAAATAAAGAGGACAGACTGAGCGGGGCTTGCGCGAATCACCCTGCATATAAAAATTTATGTTTAAAAAGATCACCACGTAATTTGAAAGTTGACGTGTGCCAGTGTTTTTTATAATTTTCCAACATAAGGACGCAAGAAATTTCATTCCATATGTGGTTTCCACACTGTATATATCAAGTTATGGAAAAAAATTTGATACGTGAAATAATTTCAGCAATAATTTTCAAATAAAATTTTTCCATACATATGAAGAAAGGAAGCTTCCCTTCAATAATTTGCTTATTAAAGCCAGTTTATGAAACTTTGTATAAATGATTATTCAGAAGTGAAATGTCTGATTCTTATTATCATATCTTAGACAATATATATTGTCTCCAGAAATAAAAATGTGTCGACTGTTTTAGGGAGGAAATATATATGTTCATCTGGTATAGTGAATGTTAGTAGATCTATCAAAAATTTTTCATTTTCTGGCTGAAATGAAGAATGTTTTCATATAAATTATTAATAAACATCATGAAAAATTTATATCGGCAAGAAAAGCTCATAATACAAGAATTATCTGCTATATTTCTTCCGCGATGCTTTAATATTTCAGAAGGTTCTAAACCTCAAATTTTTATGAGTAGTATAAGTATAACTTATCACGCGAGCAAGCTCATTTGCCTGTTAAATTAGTCGTTAGGGTACCTTCGTTCTAACTACACAAGATGAATATATCTACCGACAATCAATTCACAAATTTTAATATGCTTTTTTTTAACTTTTTTCTTAATGAACCAATTACTAAAGATATATGTTCTCCACGATACTCATGCCCAAGTTCACTTGATTATTATCGAAATCTAATGTAGGAAACAATAAATTTTACTAGGTGATGAATGGCTGGCGAGAAACCTTCTGTTCAACATTTGGTATTTCGTATCGGGCTAGTTGATCTGCGAAATTTGATAATTTTTAGGAATATATGTATAATGAGGTCAGCATTATTTCATTTTTTATTGTAATTTTGACCTCCATACAACATAACCTCAAAAAGACGCAAAGATGTAATGAGAAGATCTGCTGTTATTCATGTAGAATAATTATTTTGGGTGCTTGTCTCTTTATTCACATCTATACACATATGAAAATACTCGAGAAATGCAAGTAGTGTAGTGGCGCTACGTGACCGTTATAACAATTGAATGAAGACATCATCTATGATACGGCGCCTGCGCCTACCGAGGAACACATATAGTTGACGGGCAGAGTGATAGTTCAGTTTTTTCTATGAATGTACATTCCACAGAGTTGAAATTCCATGTGTATTTTGATGCTATATTCCACAATTTTCACAACAAGTCAACTTGAAACATAAGTGATATTCTTTAACTAAATATTTGAATGCCAATAATTTACTAAGTTAGTACTTGATAAAGCTTCAAACGATTTCAAACTTATTATAGGATATTATGTGAACTCCACAAAAATTATTAATATATTCATGTCTTAAAACTAGAAAGGGTGTTTCTAAGACGTAATTATTATGTTTTGGATATAAAAAAATTGATAAATTGTGGAAATAATCTCTGTTATTTCATTTAATAAAATTGAATTTCCATCATGTAAGAACCGATTCATTTAAAATTTTCTTGAAATAAAAATCACGTTCAATTATTAATTAAAACAAGGTTTCAGAAATTATTATGATTTATTATAAGTATATTTATAATTAAATATTCGACAAATAGTAATAGCCGAAACATTTCAATATTTGTTCAACTATTATTTGAAAATTATAGACCTATAAGTTTCAATCCAAAATCTGTCTATTAGTTTCCATATAATTAATTAATTACGAAGAATTCTATTGCATATTTGTCGAAGTTGCACAAAAATTTGAGATAATGTAAAAATTAAAGAGAAAAATGTTAAAATATCATACACATTCATTCTGTTAACCTCCTACAAATTTTAATTTCAAAAAGTTTTCATGCAAAAACGTTTAGAATTAAATAAAATAAATGTCCAAGAACACACCGTGTCAAATTAGTAGACATATAGAATTAAACACTAATCACATACTACCAAATAAAATAAAAGAATACAAAAAAAATATGAATTAGCAAATAAATCTACTAAATAAACACTCCTGAAAATTTTTGAGTGAAGATTTTTTGGAATGAAAATTTGTAGGAGGTTAACAGAATAAATCTGTATGATATTTTAAATTTTGAAATAATCCTTCTAGCAAGTAAAAAAACCTCTCTTTATTATTTCAAAGAGAAAAGATAAAAATTTCTTTCAATTCAATGAAGGCATAAATACGTCACGAGTGCTGCAGTGCATGTTAATTATTTGATCTTCCAAAAACTCCAGCTGTGTTAAAATAAATTCTCGACCTATTGGGTAGATGCCATAAATTTGAAACCTTTTTTTATTCAATATGACGTAATAGAATCAAAGTAATTAAAATAAAAGTACTAATAAAAATTTAATCTAGAAAAGTTGAAACAAAATTATATACTAAGTGTTAATTTGATTCTATTCAGTCATGCAAATTCATTTTAGTTCATTCATGAGTTAATTGTTCTGAAAGTCATATCACACCTGAGGGACTATTCATTCGCTTTAATTGGAGTGCTATGTATGGAATTTGTTTCTCTTTGTGATAAAAATTACCTAGTTCGTTGGCACACCTGCTTGTTAACAAATATATTATTCGTTTTATACTGTGATATAACTGAAAATAACGAATGAGAAATTTGGATTCATTTCACCAAACTGATATTTATTAATTTGAATTTTGAAAACACCTAAAATATTAATGGACGTTAATAATAAAAGGTTGGGGAAGAAATCCATTGTTTTTATCTACCAAATAAATACTTTAAGGGTACAACATTTTATTTCGTACCTTGCTTTATTCAAACCAAATCCCCTTTTAAAAATGCAAAACATAACCTCAAAAACTCCTTGACGTTATGTTTGCATTTTTGGAGGGGCACTTGGTTTTAATAAAACAAAATTTGGTACCGTTCAGGTATTTATTCAGTAGATTTAATTGGTAGTTTATATTTCTTGGAATTAGCTTTGGTACTGTGTGGTAAGTGTTTAATTCTATATGTCTACTAAATTGACAAAGTGTGTTCTAAGACTTTTATTTAATTTAAATCTAAAAGTTTTTGAATAGAAAGTTTTATTAAATTAAAATTTGTAGAAGGTTAACAGAATAAATCAGTACGATATTTAAAAATTTTTAATCTATATTTATTTCGTTTTAGTTATAAATTCTATTTTCGCACATGAGCAGTTTTCAGATATTGAATCTATGATCGTATATTCTTTTCGATGTTTTCTGTGAAATAGCCCTACTTTTTTAAATGGTGCTCAGTTTATTGACCACCTTTATTTCAGTTTGCTTTCGAACAGAATATTTGGTGAATGAGGGCACGGAGAGATATTTTATTGATTGTTTTTATTTAGCATCCAAATAACTCCCAACTGAGGAGATTATGGAGAATGAACTATTCATTTTATAAAGAGGGAAATAATGAAGACCTTTTTAAATTCTATGACGGGCATTTTTATCTGATGGAATTTTTTATTTCTGAATATCTAATCGAAACAACTTCATCTTGAATGATGATGCTCAGTACTTGTTATGTTTTTTTCTGATTCTTTATTTATTTTTATATACCGCTCATAGGTACTGACACTTTTATATGTCTATAAAGCGAAAAAGTGTTCCCAAGGAACTTTAGTCAATTTAATTCTAAAAATTTTTTAAGAGATTTTTCAGATCAAATTTGTTCAGGTTGGGAGAATTGATCTAGTTATTATCTGTAATATTTCAAAAAACTTTCGAAGTACATTTTCAATCTATGAAGAATTCTATGTGTTCATTCATCATATGAAGCTTCTTTATGAAAAAATTCATCATGTAAGAAATCATTAGATGCGGACACCTGCATGAAAAAACAATTAAATATTCAAGTGAAAGTCGTAGACTTTTTTAATTAAAAATGAATTGACGTCTATGATCGAAACTGAAATCGGCATAAGGACTAAATTATGGCCATTTCCGAAGAAAAGCTGGCGTGAACTAGCAACAAGTTTGCAGGTGTGTGTCAATTTTATGGCAGGTATAAAATGCTAATCCATAAAACGAGCGCATAAAGTATCGAACGTAGTTTAGTGTTGATTAATAGACCTCTTGTGGGCCCATTTTCAATTTATATTCCGTACATCACTTCTTGGATCACTCATTTGAATTTGTTAATTGCCTTTTTCATCGATTTTAGACGTTGGTTCGTGTAGTAATTAGCGGGTGCCTGTGTTTTCTCGTTTACCTTAATTTCCCTTGATCTTCAGGTATATTCAATGAACCATTCCTGGAGCTATGAGCCTTTTACGCTCAGATATTGAAGGAATGAATGGAAATCTAGAACACTCAAATATTGACTGAAGATTCTTTCAATATCACTAAAATATTGGAATGATATTGTACGCGAAGTGGAAAACGATTATGATCATTTCACAATACAGGGTGAAACGCATCAAAATGAACCATATCAACAAAATCACCTATATATATATTCGATGGGACAAAGACGGAATCCCCCTAGATCAAATTCGATTCGGTTTTGTTAGTTCTCAAGACGCCAGCGAGCATGCGGCCTCGATTGACAGCATGTGTCAATCCAAATTAAGTTAAATGTTATTATTCTACAACAGAATTTTCAGGGATTTTTCTCCAATTGTTGATAAACTTTTGTTCACATATCCTATACACTGAGACGCTGAGGGATTATATTAATTATTATCATTATATAGTATCATAATTTGAGAAAGCTATGAAATAGAAGTTTTTTGAGTGATATTAGAAAGATGCCGATATCAATTCTATTCTTTAAAATAAACTTTTTCCCCGAATTTCGATGGGAGCCTACTAAAATTTTAATGAAGCTCATATTCAATCCTTTCAGAGAAATGTAACTCTTGAAAGTATCTACTCAACGAAAAATTCATCCTTCTTAATCGTTTCATTCCCTAGAATGGATCAGATCCCTTCTTTCGGAGATGCTTAACCAATTATGACGAGCAAAGTTGTTCCAACTATTTTCAGAATTTTTCCATCTCAACGACTTCCAGGAGTGGTACTCGATTTCGAGTCCCCATTATACACCAATTGTTTTGATTCCTCTCGCCGTCAACCGAGGTGGAAATCATTCTCCTCGAGCTCTTCGCAGAATAACACTTTGCCATTAACCGATTTCATTTCATAATCTGTTTATCGTCAGACTGAAGGGCGTTGAACAAAACTTTCTGATGCGAGTCCTTGTCAAGCTATTCGTGTTCGAGAGGTTTTCGAGGACAGGGATGGATTGAAGAAGTAATAGAGGGGTTTCATATTTGATGAGTTGAAATATGATAGGTATGTATCAGTTAGTTGAACAGTGATAGACATTTTCACAACTAAGTATTTTTTTTTAGTCGATGAGGATCCATTATAGATATAACGGGTAATTCATTTCATGGTCCGGATTTCACAGCCCTGTTTCAATGACATAGTTGAACACAACTCTGATCCGAAGCCTTATATGTTTTGTTGAAGATTAGCCACTCAACAATATGAATAGTTCATCTACAGCCGAACGGTGAATGTTCGATATAATCGTCCATCTGAGCGTACAATTATCCAGTGTTTTTTTAGAGTGAGAACTTCAAATTGGAATAAAACACATTTGAATTGAGATTGAAGCCAAATTTTTTCTTATTTGAAAGATAATTTTATGACATTTATGTTTTAGAAATAATTTCCGGCATATGTCCACCACGACTAGCTCTGAGGAACCGCATTCGACCAAACCAATTTTGAACCACTTTTACGCATAATTCAGGCCTTATTTCACCAATAACACGAGTTATGTTGGCTTCCAAATCGACTATTGTTTCTGGTTTATCAGCATTAACCAATGACTTGACATAGCCCCAAAGAAAATAATCCAGATCGCATGATCTTGGAGGCCCATTAATTGGGCCATTTTTCGAAATAATGTTATCACCAAATCTTTCTTTCAATAAATAAATTGTTATGGTAGTAGCATGAGGTGTATCATCATCTTGTTGAAACCAAAACAGTTCTGGGTCGATAACATTCAAATTTTGAAACAAATAATCATTGCTCATCGATATGTAACGAGCACCATTCACTGTAACATTAGCTCCAGCATCGTTTTTAAAGAAATATGGACCGATGATACCTCCAACGTGTAAAACATACCATACATACAGTGTATTTTTCAGGATGCAGTGGAACCTGCAGAACTTCTTGAGGATTGTTTTCACTTCATATACGGCAATTTTCCTTGTTTACATAGCCGTTCAACCAAAAATGAGCTTCATCACTAAACACAATTTTAAGATAAAAAGTGGATCAACTTCAAGCTGTTCTAGGGCCCAATCAGCAAACAAACGCCGCTTATTACGGTCAAGTAGCTTTAGTTCTTGAACCATTTGGTTCTGTATGGGTGCAGACCAAGATATTTACGCAAAATTTTCCATGTGGTGGATGTCCAACTTGCTGTGAACGTCGACGAATAGACAAATCGGAATCATCATTAACATTCTGACTTTGTCATTGCTTATGAACAGAAATGTCAAAACAACATGGCTTCTCTCTTCTGTCAAATCACAGGTATCCCTATCGAAAGTTCTATCACTCTGAGAAAAATACCCGTTACATGCCATCTTCATCGTATATTCAGAGAAAGGACTAATTTTTAGATAATGTATGTCGTTTCCAAAAGATAGGTTATTCCACAGAAATATATACTGAAAAAAGATACGACATAGATTCAGCAACAATTTGTATTAGGTGATGAATTATAAACTATGGCATCTCCGAAACGTGACAACAGGGCAACTTTTCCGTTTCTGAAGGAAGATTTTCCTCGGAAGTGCATCAAAGAAAGCTAACCAACCCTTTCTGCAGGACGTATTCTCCCTGCAGAAAACTGAAACTCGAGGGACCTCCTGGCCAGACCACTCATCTGCCGTACTGGCCCTGTCCAGGCCGTCTCTAGTTTCGAAGAGGATTTGAAAATATCTCGAGCGTCAAATGTGCTTAGAGACTTTCACTTCTTCGAGTATCTCCACATCGGTTCGCATTCGTACGTTAAATCCGCACTCAGGATTAGGTCCCGAAGAAGTACGACTACGGAAAGTTTTCAAATCAGGTCGATTCCGAACAACTTCCACTCCGTTCTGTCAGATGTGAATTTTCCCAGAGACCGGAGGGCATAATTCAAAACTTAATCGCATGTCACGACGAAGGGTTCGAATTTGTTTCTATTTCCGGGGAATTCTTATACATTTTCTATACTAAGCGGGGAACACGAAGTTGATTTTTGGATTATTCCGGATTTTCGGAGATCTAGGCAGACATATTGCATGCATGGCTTGTTTAATTGAAGGTTAGGATCGAAGCACGAGAAGTTTGAAGACGTATCCGGTGTTTTTTTTAGAGTGATAGAACTTTCGATAGGGATATCTTTGATTTGACAGAAGAGAGAAGCCATGTTGTTTTGACATTTCTGTTCAGTAAGCATTGACAAATTATCATGGAAAGGCTCACGCCGCGACAATGTTTACAAATTGTTGAAATTTATTATCAAAATCAGTGTTCTATTCGCAAAACTTCGAGAAATTTATGGTTTACATAATCGTCCACCAGAGTAGCTTATTCGTCGAAATATCGATAGATTTTGGACAATATTTTCTCTACTCAATGCAACAACAACAAGACAAAGAACTGTACGGCCACAAGATAATATCGCTCCTGTAAGTCAAAGTGTTAATAATGATCTAGATTTGTCTATTTGTCGACGTTCACAACAAGTTGGACTCTGTGAATCCACCACATGGAAAATTTTACGTAAAGGTCTTGGTCTACACCCATGCAAGATCCAAATGGTTCAAGAACTAAAGCCACTTGACCATAATAAGCGTCGCTTGTTTGCTGATTGGGGCCTAGAACAGCTTGAAGTTGATCCACTTTTTTATCGTAAAATTGTGTTTAGTGATGAAGCTCATTTTTGGTTGAACGGCTATGTAAACAAACAAAATTGCCGCATCTGGAGTGAAAACAATCCTCAAGAAATTTTGCAGGTTCCATTGCATCCATCTTTACACGCTGGAGGCATCATCGGTCCATATTTCTTTAAAAACGATGCTGGAGCAAATGTTACAGTCGATGTTGCTCGTTACAGATCGATGATTATTGATTATTTGTTTCAAAATATGAATGGTTCCAACAAGATGGTACTACAGCTCACACTGCCACCGTAACAATTGATTCATTGAAAGAAAGATTTGGCGATAACATTATTTCGAGAAATGGTTCAATTAATTCACCTCCAAGATTATGCGACATAACTCCACTGGATTATTTCCTTTGGGGTTATGTCAACTCATTGGTTTATGCTGATAAACCAGAAACAATACATGCATTGGAAGCCAACATAACTCGTGTTATTGATGAAATAAGGCCTGAATTACTCGGAAAAGTGGTCCAAAGTTGGTCTGGTCGAATGCGGTTCCTCAAAGCTAGTCGTGATGGACATATACCAGAACTTATTTTAAAAAACATAAATATCATAAAATTATCTTTTAAATAAAGAAAAATTGGCTTCAATCTTAATTGACCCCACACACCCGATATATATTTTTAATTCTTGAATTAGAAAATAATAAAAAAATATGCATCTTATTTACGTATACAATCTCCATTTAACTGTAAACACTTTACTTAACGTCGATGTACACCAGAAACTAGATCTTCTCCATAATTGTCGGTGATGGTAGTTCAGTACTGTAAAACTGACTGACTTAAATCATCTTTATTTCGTTGCGCTGCTCGTTCAACATCAATCTTCATTAGTCCTCATATATTTTCAACGGGACTAAGATCTGTTGATGCTGCTGGCCATGAAATAGTTGTTAGTTGGTGCTCTTGAATCCAAGCTTGAGTATAGGCCGCATCTTGCATTATCCCACTGGATATTAAGCATGCGCCGTTTCAAGGAGAAAACCATTTCGAATACCACAATACTTTTCACTATTAATGGTACCATTAACTATACAGGGAGGCCAAAATACACTGAAATATTTCTCCCCAAACCGTTATTTTGGTGTGAAATTTGGAAATTTGAACGATAACAAGTTGGAAACCATTTTGATCAGATATGAGGACAATATTAAAATTATCTTTTCGAAAACGTTGACAAAATTATATCCTTCGTTCCTTTTGTAAAGGTGTCTGTATAAGAATTTTTTTGGTTTCCTTGATATGTATTCTTTTCAGCGACATATGGACGGTTTCTGGACATTTTTTTATATTGCGTTGATTTCCAAATTTGTTAGCAAATTTGCGAAACCCCAGGCGTGGATTGTGTCGTCCTAAGGCCAATAAAGCATTTAAATTGTTTCCTTCATTCTTCCTGAAACTGATCTATGTCTCATATCCATGCCATTTTTTTATCCTCTTTATTGTCTCATATACAGCACTTTTGCCAGTTCATTCAACTGCACTAAATTTTTAACGTTTCATAAACATCTGCTATACTACCTGCTTGGAATAAAAGTGAATAGGCTTTTCACGCCAAATGAGATGAATTTGCATTTGTTTGGTAAGGTAGTATGAATTAATTAGGAAATTAGAACATACCTCTTGTATTTGTATTCCTTTGAATACGGTCGATAGACCTTAATACGTGTCATGATTTTGATTAAACTGGGAAATATAAAAACTGTGTGAAATTTTGAAAAATGAAATTGCTATAATGTTTCACCTAGACACAACCTCATACTCCATTCATTTAAAATCATCTTTAGTGATAAATTTCATTTTTACTTCGGAGAACTATTTTTCTTGGGGAGAAATGATTGATGCTTAAAACACCAAACCAAAGCTGTCAGTCAAGAGACTGAGCCAAACAATCGACATTTCTCATTCGTAAATGTCAAGATTCTAATAAACCCACGACTTTGAAAAAAAATTTATTGTTTTTTATTTATAGCCGATCAAAAATTCAAATTTTAAATGGCCTATCCCTTATTAACCGATTCGACAGTAAATGTGCCATATTCATACCGTTTCAGTTTTCCCAATTTCGTGTTTGGGGATCAAAAACTGTATTCGTCCACATTGTTTCAATTACATCTGGAAAATTCCCATAGGGAATCATCCAAATCGGATTGAATCTATATGCGTGCACGGACGAAATCCAGTATTGAATTCGACAAACCTCTATCGCATATGAGTTTCATAACGATAACGCATATAAAACGACAGGTGCTCGGTGAATGCTGCAGGCTTTGCACGCAGTACGACTACGTACCTCATATGGAGTGTATTAAAATATAACCTTCGATGTTCTTATTTGCTACCCTTCTGAATATTACATAGGAATTGCCTTGTTGTTTCCAGATTTGCATTTTTTTGGCTGATAGACTTTATTTCAGGATATTTTACTTGTACAAGTTTGGTTTACAGAGATTTCTGCTAAGTGAAAGCTTCAGACACTTCCTAATCTAATAATATGGGTGATAGTTTTTCATATAGAGATTTCTTGGTTCCTAATATAATTATTCTTATCTTAAAGATGAAATTCGTGAATTATACACATATAACCGCGACCATTGTGGTCGATGAGCCAAATCTATCGCTCTCACAACAATCGCAACTTCGGCTTTCTCAGACGTTAAATTGAAGAGTTTATTGCGTTGGGATCTGGGTTAGCATCCTTAAAGTCGTATTGACTCCAAAACTAAAACCAAATGATCACAGATTACGCCGAGATTTTGCCGAATGGGCTTTTGAGCACTTGATTGGACGAATTTAATGTGCAATGAAAGCCCGCTGCATTCCAAAAAACTTACTGTTTGATGTGGTTTATAGCACAGCGTGCTAATCGGGCCTTATTTCTTCCGAAATGTGGATTGTCCACATTTCTTCCGAAATGTGGACGAAACAGTGAATGGTGACCCCTAAAGGAATATGGTATGAAAAGATCAATAATGAAGAGATGCAGTTTCAACACGCTCGCTTTGCTGATGGTAAGGTTTGACGATACGATCATTTCAGGACGAGGATTTGTGATTTAGCTCAAAGGTCATGTGATTTGACACCTTTGAATTATTTTGTTTGGGGCTTTGGGAAAGTACGGTCTACGATAACAGTGCGATGCTTATTCGAAAAATCATTATCATTTTAACTCATTCAAAATAGATCAATGGTTTGGAATCGTTTTGTCTATATTTTGAGAGATATTCTAGCAGAATTTTCGAAAATAATTACTAGAAATTTAGAGAAATTATTCATTGATCGAGTAATAATAATAATAATAATAATAATAAAGGCCTTTATTCCAAAAAAATAATTATAATACAGCTTAAGTCATTTCCACTTAAGAAATACAAAAAAAAAACAATTGGAAAAGGCGAGATTCAGAACACCGAGCACAGTGTTCTGTTCAATCTAACCTATGAATCCCGACCACATTAATCGATACCTATGTACGTATGTAAAAAAAGAAAATATATACATATAAATGAAAATGATATGTTTTGCAACATATATACATACATACATACATATATACAAATATACCCATTATGACTACCCCACCAAATCCAGCATAAGAGAAAAAAAAATATATTAAAATCAAGTACATAATATGCTCAAATTAATTTAGAATGCAAAATATTCCAAACATCAACTTATATTAAACACTTCCATTCTGCCCTCTCATAAGCCTATTGAAGAGTCCCTGTCTAAAACTAGTTAAACTGCAATTATTTTTAATGTTCAATGGTATGCTATTCATTATGAACGCGATGTTGTACGAGTGAGATCTTCGAAATAACTCTGTTCTATGTATAGGTGGTGTTAGAGTTCCTTTGAATCTAATGTTCAGGTTATGAACGTCACAACGAAAAGAAATTTTGTTATAGAGATAAGGAGGGGTCTTTGTTCTTAAAATTTTTTGGTAAAGTGTAGCCGAATGTAAAACTCTTCTATTCTCCATATTTAGCCAATTAGCCAGATGTAGGGTATGACTAATTCTCTCATACCTTCTGATACCAAAAATCAGTCGAAGGCATGAATTCTGCACTTTTTGAATTCGCTGTTTATCATGAAAAGTCAGACACGGGCCGTACAATGCATCACAGTAACTTAAATTGGAGAGAACCAAAGATTCACAGAGTAAGATCTTGAGTTTCCTTGTAAGAAATTCACGATTCTTGTATATTATCCTCAACTTTAAGTATGCCTTCTGAAGGCAGGAGGAAACATGCTCGAAAAATCTCATACCGTGGTCAATGTATAGCCCCAAATTTTTCACACAATCAGACATATGTACGATCTCACCCCCAATCCTAACCATCTCATCACCGGCTAAGAACTTGGCTCTTTCGTTTCTAGGTCCAAATACAATTGCAACGGTCTTGTCTACATTTAGTTTTAAACAATGTTTTCGAGATACCTCCAAAATACTACTCAAGTCAAAGTTCAAAGCTGCCACAGCGTTGCGCGTTTCACCCGGAGAAAAAGATATATACATCTGACTGTCATCCGCATAATAGTGCACCCCACAGGAAAGTATATGCTTAACGAATTGGGAAATGTAGATGATGAAAAGTATAGGGCCCAAGATGGAACCTTGTGGAACCCCCTTACATATATCCAGAAACGCCGAAGCAGAACCTTTATATGTCGTCCTCTGAAGCCTTTTCTCCAGATAAGACTTGAAAAGCCATATTGCAGGGTCAGACAAGCCAATGTACGATAAGACAGCCAGAAGCATTGGGTGGTCTATGGTGTCAAATGCTCTAGAATAATCCAATAATGTGAGCACAGTTAGTTTACCTTCGTCGGTGGCCCTGAATATATCGTCTGTAATATTTAGTAAAGATGTTACACAACTATGGTTTTCCCTATACCCAGATTGAGTGGATGGTATGATTTCTTGTTTATTTAAAAAATCCTTCAGCTGACTACTAATGATCTTCTCGAGTATCTTTGACATAGTTGGAAGAATACTTATAGGACGAAGGTTATTCATTTCTTGGGGTGATGTTGTTTTAGGTACCGGTATTATATGTGCAATCTTCCACTGATCAGGAAAAACAGAGTGCATCAGACAAAAATTCATCAGGTGTGTTATGTGGGGAAGAATATGGGGGACGCATAATTTTATTGTGTCAATATTTACACCATCATAACCAACAGATTTACTCTTTATAGAATTAATAACCCCTAGTACAAACATCTCATCAACTGCCTCAAATCTAAAATCCACATTGGACAAACAGTTTCCTCGATCAGAATAGAAGGACATAAGTTCCGAGTCCGGTTGCAGAACAGGGATGGAATTTATGAAAAATTTGTTAATGTCTTCAACGTTCTCCAAGTGAGCAGGGAGATCAATACTCTTCCGGCGCTCAAATCCCATCTCCCTCAAACCAGCCCACACCCCACTAGCAGAATGTTTATCACCAAGAACCCCTTTGTAATAAATCTTTTTCTCCCTTCTTATTGCAGTATTCACTAAGTTTCTAAGATTTTTATAAACTTGCCAGTCGCATGATTTTTTACCTTTTTTGAACTTTGCCAGAGCCTTATCACGAGTTGCGATCATATCCCTAAGAGTATCAGTGAGCCAGGGGGCATATTTTTTCGTGATCCTATAGGTCTTAAAGGGTGCATGAAGATCCAACAAGGCTATGATACCAGAGGTAAGGAATTCAACCTTTTCCTCAGCTGTAGTCATGTCAAAGATATTTCTCCAAGGTATTGAAGAAAGATCCGACTTGAATCTATTATAATTGAGATTTTTGAAATCTCTGGATGTCCTCAATGTTGGCTGCTGACTTGAAGTTCTTAAGTTGAGTGTACAAAAGATCAGGTCATGGTCACTTATATGGGGCACAGCTAAAACACCAGAGTCAACAACAATACCTTCATCTGATGTCAGTATGATATCAATTAATGTCGAAGAACTTTGAGTAGTTCTGGTTGGTTGGGTTATAATCTGTTCCAAACCAACACCATCTAAAATCTCTGTTAATTTGATCATTTCAGTGCTGTATTTATTGAGAAAATTCACATTGAAATCTCCTACACAAAACAAATAATCTGTTTTCGGAAGAATCTCAACAACTGCATTTTCAAAAGAATTAAGAAAGATTCCCAAGTCAAAAGTAGGAGCCCTATAAACAACTGCAATTGCGGCACTATTTTTGCCAATTTTGAATGGGAACCACATTTGTTCTATTCCACCACTAACTGTACAGAGATCAAATTTTATTGTTTTCCGAATATAAGCTCCAACACCACCACCACGGCTTCCCCTATCAACGCGTATGAAACTATAACCCTGAATCGACAAAAATTCATCAGTAATACCGCTATTTAACCATGTTTCAGTTAGTCCAAGTATGTCAAGCTTTTGTGATTCAAGAAGATATTCTACATCCTTTGAATGAGGTAGTAAGGAACGTACGTTCAAGTGGCCGACTTTAAGAGAAGAAATTCCGCAATTATTCATATATAAAAAAAAATTAACTGTTATAATCTAAAGTAAGATAGAGAAAAACTGATGAGCAGCAGAACGGTTACAAAATATACAAAAATAGATAAATACTATCTGCAAAAAAAAAAGAAAAACCTTTTTCACAGTTGAATAAAACAGTTATCAGGGATCGGACTATATATTTTATTCTCTTCTACAGCTTTTTTCGGTCAACGTTTCAAGACAACACTGTCTCTTTCTCAAGGCTTGAGAAAGAGACAGTGTTGTCTTGAAACGTTGGCCGAAAAAAGCTGTAGAAGAGAATAAAATATATAGTCCGATTCCTGATAACTGTTTTATTCAACTCATGAAAATGGATGATAACCTTGATCAGAACTTTTTCACAGTGTTACACAGAAAAAATAAACAGTAAATACGGGAAAGGTAGAGTAAAATGCTGTACCGAATATAACCTAATAATTTCTACCGCAGGTTTCACTGTGTCAATTATATCAATATTCATTAGTTATTCGACTGAAATTTTCAATGGTGATATGAGATTTCGTATCTGCTGAACGTGGGAGTGAAACGCCCAGAGGATACTTCTGAGAAAATACAAGGAATTCAATTGTATACATTATTGTAAAAAAAAATACAGGACATTAAATTTGAAAAAATCGAGACAAAACAATTTGATATCCTTCATATGTGGCCATTAAAAACAGATAACCTGTATACGACAGGTTGATCAATAAGGAACGACGACTAGGAAAATTAAAATTAAAAAATTAAAAAAATTTCTACATTTCTAATATTTTTCGCCATGAAAGAGATATTGAAGTCCATTGGAAATATATAAGAATATACGGGGTAATCCATTTAAAAAATCACTCATTCGTTGAATAATATCCCCGAGAACATGCTGCATATCAGAAAATAATTTCTTGAAATGCAGAAATGGAGGTACAAGGAGCCTGCTTTCGACCGAAATTTCTACGTCTTGTTCGTCAGCTGTTGAAGCGCAGGACTCTGTAAATTTTTACTCCAAACCTACCTTGCAAATTTCAAGTCTCTTGTATTTTCCGTTTGGAAATTAGCTTTTGTTGCTGCAGCCCTTCCCAGAACGAAATTTGACATAAATTTTTCTGCCGTTATGCATCTAATTACCAAAATTAAATTTGATGGGACTAATAGTTCCTGAATTATTGGGAAAATGATAACAAGAAAGAGTTTCAAATGTCAATAACTACGGAACTATTGGACCAGTTTTACCCATCAGCGAAATTTTTTAAGAAATTTGACTACCACACCTATTCTGAAAATTTCAAATCTCTAGTGTAGATCGTTCTGTTCGAAGGTTTGCATATTTACGGAAGGCCGGGCACAATTACTTTTAAAATTTGAATATCGGAACAGATTTTATCTGTTAGTCTTCTACAATTTTAATTTCAAAAAAATTTTTATTCAAGACACTTTAAGAATTAAATTAATGTCTTTATACGCACTGCTCATATTTAACAGACGTATAAAATCGAAACTCATTATACAATATCAAATGGAATTAAGAAAAACCCAATGAATATAAATTGTCAATTAAAATTAATAAATAAATATTTTTTGTTTCGTTCCAGGCATGCGTACTCTTCAGACAAACGTACGAGCCCTGTTTTTCACAAAATGTATTGTTTTCTGATCTTATATTTCTATCAAGTAAAAAACCGTTTGTTATCATTTTAGAAATACTTTTGACCTCAGTTCTTCACCAGTGAGCTCAAACTAGTCATTCGAGAACATTTTCGGCTCAAAATGAGAAAATAACCGCTTTTGGGAATAAATAGTAGGTATGTTGTTTCCCAGAACAAGCACGCAAAATGTATTCCAAAATGAATTTTGCAAAATATAAGAAGTATAATAGGGCCGGTTACCCTGATTAAATTTTATATTTGTTCAATATTCATCTAATATGTGAACAGCAGTGTCCATCTTATACGGAATAATCGTAATGGATCCTGCAATTAAATTTGTAATCTCCAGAAATGCAAGAAATCCTTTATTTGAACCAGAAGTTTAATATTTGTATCTTGTTTGCAAAACATATAATGATCCATGATTTAATATATCAATACATTTGTAGGGCTATAATACTGTTCCTTCATAATTACGAGTAAGAAATGAGTCAATATAATTTAATGAAAATATGTGTATGTAGATTTGCGAATAGGAACTGTTTAAAGATTTGGTGGGGAACTTGATTTTAATTTATTACAATTTTCAGTCCAGAAAATATTCTTATGAAACATTCGTGATTCAACAACAGAGTTAATAAAAATGAAAAATTTTTTCCATTTATTTGATTTTCCCAATTATTTATAAGACTCTCTTGAAATAAGTTTTGAATTTTCAATTAATTATTTTTTCTGAAGAAATTCTGGTTCAAAACAATAATTCCAATTAATAGAAAAAAAGGACTTTTTGGTCTTTATTCAAACTTTTTTCAGATTCTTTTACTTCGAATGTTTTCTGGACCAAATCTATTTCTACAACTTCTTGATGATACTGAGTGTTCCATTGGATACTCATTTTTGGGTTTTCAAAAATTCTAATGATTCATTTCGAAAACTCTGGTTATTCTGCCGGAAATTTGAACTGGAGATGCTTTAGTCTCTGGATATCCTTCTAGAAAACTCACCTCTTCGCTTTTAGCTTCAAATGGATACCAGGAACTTACACATCGGTGTACATGTTATGTTGAACTTTTGAAGGTACTTCTTCTAGTCTAAAATTTCCAACGACTTATCCATAAGTTATATAAACGTTTAATGGTGAAGAATGAATATTCTCCTCATGTAACATGCAATATTTGATCCCTAAATTACAAGAATAAACGAAATTAAGTATCCAATATTACATTCATCAATTAAATCGCTTTAATATCTTAATAATCTCCACTTGATTCAATATTTCACATATAAATTACATATATGAACTATTTTTCAAGAATTCCACACCTTTAGCATCAAAAATACCTAAGAGAATCGACAAAACCAAATTGCACGTTATTAGCTGTTACAGTATCCCATAAACCCATTCAAAATTTCAACCGTCTGGCTTGCATTCTCGATTTGTTGACTTTAATTTTGTAACTCACAACTGAATGAACCAAACAGAAAAAAGCAAAAAAAATTCAGTGTGCAATGTCACCTTGACAACGAGCATAAATCTCGCTACAGCTATCTAGCGAAAAAATATTAGATTCCTTTTTCCCCATATGAAGAGTAGTGTAGTCTAGACTAGAGTGATAATTGCTATTTCATTCGATCGCGGAAAAACTAATAATTGCGGCTATTGGAGAGTTCGGTTCTGTTGCCGAAAAAGCGAATCTGCGGCGAAATAAAATAGTTATTAGGTTTGGGTTAACCCCGTTGGCAGGCATGAAAAATCACCACTAGCTGCCTCCCGTATGAGAAATATAGGATTGTTCAATAAACTCGGTTATGCACAGATAAATATACAAACGAAATTCGGCTGTTGAAACCGTTTTGGAAATCTGACGCAATCAAGTCCTCCAATAGGCTTACTCAACATGAATTCTGTTTTGGTTCCCAAGTTTCGTTCATTAAACTAAACAAAATATCATTGTTCTATAATGTAAATATTTGTTTGTGATCTGGTGGAGATAGGAATTTTCAATAGAGTTGTTTTGCATTCATGGAATGACTGGGAAAATGGATCTTTTTATGTTACCAATCTTTCGCTTGATATCGTCATGTGAGAAGCTCGTGCTGGTTTTCACAATAAAATAGATTTATCGTTTTTAGCATAAATTAGCATCTGCGGTGGTAGTCTTGTGGCTTAGACTTCGGACTCATAATCGTGAGCCAGGAAAGAAATATTCTGGAGGACCGTCCAACCATTCGCTGTTGGGTAAACAGTTAACTGCGCGGACAGTTACAAAGCCGACACAGAACACAAACACGATATGGAAACTATAGTGGACTTCTGTCTGTCTGTATCATAACGTCCCCCATGGCACTATAGCTTGTCGCGCTGGGGCGCTTGTCTTAACTAGGACCCTAGTTTCATCCTGGTGAAATGGAGGCTTAAGTCATGATGCCTAAAGTACTGCCATTTGTGCCAGTTACTGGACGCGTGTGGTGGAAGATCGGCCGAATGGAGCCCTAGTTTCACGGTAAAGGTGAAATGGAGGGCTGAGCCGCGTTGATCAACTCAGTGACAAGGGAGTCCGTTGCAGCACAAGGCATCTCCCTTAAAACTACCCGATTGCAGTAAATCTCTGGATTTTTCTGTGCAATGGTCGAGTGCATTATGTAGCATACTACGTTACCTCGAGATGGTGGAGGTTCTCGGTGTTGGACTCAAGAGGGCAGTGGTTGAAAGTCCGCATGTTGGACTAGGAAGGTATTCCTTCTATCTGTTAGCAGACACTCATGTTCAGGATATCTCGAGAAATGCTTCAGGGTTTAGCGGGACTTGACGGTTCGTCCAGCCTCGTCCCGAACCCGTATCGATTGCTAGACGTTTCTGGGGTTTGTGGATCTCGACGATATGGCTAGTCCGTTAGTGCTTGAAGCCAGGATCAATTGAAAGACTTCATAAGGGTTCGTGTGTCTTGATGTACAGGCCAGATTTACGGTGCTCGTACCAGGATCAATTGAGGCATCAATCTTGAGACTATCTTAGTTCATGGGACTGCGGTCGGATGGTGGATAAGAAGCCCCTTCTGCATGCGATTTGCTTCCCAAAAACTCGGATTCTGACACTACAGAGCCAGAAAAGGTTGAATAGTACTTCGCTGTTACCAGTCATACAGTTGTAGGTTCTCGAACTGAAGCCCAAACTGGAAGCTGGTGGGTTCAGCTCTTCGTAGTGGATCCCACCATGCACGATGATAAGGCGTTACCCTTATCACACTTTCTGCCACCTGGGGCAGTTTGTGGAGACTGCTAACTAGTCACTTGATGAAAGAGCTACGCTAACATACCTCTACACTAAATGGTAGAATTCACATGTCTGTATCATAACAAACAATAGTCTTTTATTTACATATTCATATTAAAAGCAACGTTGGTTACAAGGATAGATTGGATGGGCTGTTTACACATTAATTTTCTGTGATTTCTTCAGTTTGAACGAAATCCGCACTTTTTCCATGTTTTTTTTTGTGTTTGGAGCAGTTTCTCGCATGTGAAAGATCAGCGTTCGACTTCTCTTCGCTTCAGTTCATATGGCAACCAATCTCTTACCTTTCGAATCTTTCTTATTGCTTTAAAATGACGGTAAATAGCTGGTGGAGTGTTTTAGCGAGTTCCTCTTGCAGTTGTAATGGATCTTCATGGATCTAATTCTTCATTCTTAAACTTCGATGGCCCCCTGGGTAGTTCTTCGTCTTCCAAATCAAAACTGCCACTTTTAAATCAGGCAAACCACTACTGACACGTTTGTTCAGCTAGAGCATGGTCACCGTAAACACCCACAAAAATTAGGCAGCCTTTTTCTTCATGTTGAGGTAATGACGTTGTAAAGAATTGTTTGGTATGTAGAGATACCTTTTTGAATTCTTCAGAAGTAATTGATTAAATGTTAACCAATCAGTATGCAAATTCTTGGTGAAGCATACTTCAAATGGGGGGTGAAAGAAGGATGTATATTAGACTTTAATGCTTTATTTACGGCCTGAATACATATATTACAAGTTTGAAGATTTGAATTATTTACCCGAATTGAGGGAGTTGTTTCTATGTAGTATCGAACTCTAATTACGGTGAAAACACTATCTCGTTCGTGGATTAGCAGTGCTTCTTTGACCTTTTTCAACGTTGTTCACGTCACCGACTTCACTTTTATTGGTTTCACTTTTGGGTTCACTTTTAACAAATTAATATCTAATTACAAATAAATAATGTAGATAATACTTTCACTTCCAGGCCTTCACTGCGTTATGGGTTACTAGGAGAGAGAGAGAGTTACTTGGAAGTTTAAAGTTGAGTGGGAATATAAAATGATTCAAGAGCAGAGATAAATGTGTTTCATAAGTTGAGAGAACTTAAAACTCGCGAGTGGTTTAATTTTTGTTTCTTCAAGGGTGATCTGTGGCTGACTTAGATGAGAGGAGTGTTTAATTATAACTTGAGAGACAAAGAGATATGTGATCAGAACGTACTTCTATAGAATGTGTGTGGGATCAGAACTTAACGTTCGAAGAGAAAATATTGCGTGACCATTTAGGCGAAGCACTAAGAGGGGGATCAGGAACGGTTTCGAGGGATGTATTCCACTGTAAACCTTTCGGCTAACTGTTTATACATAGCGAGTATTGCGTGACCGTCTGGTCGAGGGAATGTCTGCAATTGTTCACTTTTGCTAACTGTTGCGAGATAATTGTTTGTCAGGTAAATTCCGAAACGGTATTCGATGGTTGTCGTTCTGAAATGGCCAAAACGTTTCTAATGGGTTTCTACGAAAAATCTGAAAGAAAAATGTTTTCGTTTATTAACTGGTGTTAAGGCCTGTTTAGGTTTCTAGGAATTAAACGAGACATATTTGAAAGGCCTAAATTGTTGAACTCTGGGGACGTAATCGTTATATCTACCTGCATAGTAAATTAAATTCCTTGTTCGATGGAAAATCGAAACAGACGTAAAACTCCCCGCTAAAATATTCGGTACGAAGGTTGACATTTTCAGAGCACATAGAAACTCTGTTGTTCAAACTTCAGCAAAATCACAGATAATGAAAATCTAATGATGACACTTCAAAATGAAACAATGGAATAATAAACCGTACGAACTCATTTTTACTAATAATAACTAAATATTTAAAACAGGACAAAATCTTATCTTCAAATTTAATTTTGTAGAGGTTCCACAGAATTATTGTGCTTAGTACTGGAAATGTTATTGCTCATTTGAGAAATATTTTTTATGACTTGTTCTATATATTATGAGACAGAATTATAATCATTATTATTATGTCTCAAAGTACGGATTTCACATGACTCAAAAGCTTTCAGATATCGGTCTGTATTATATTTACTGATGACAATCTGAAGGATGTGGTAATGGAATAAGAGATGGAAACTATTAGAAAAGAATGCATCCAAAGGTTCCCTCAGCTGAAGCGCAAATTTAACGAGATATATTCCTGACCACCATAACCTCTAATTAAGGCAAGGTCGAAGAAGCAGCCCATTTACTGGAAGACGTTTTTGCTTTCCAATTTTGCGCTTCGTTAGGATATATTAATCTTTAATATTACCGGAGAATTATAGGTTATACGAGTTTTAGCATATGCTAAATTCGAAGGAACTACCTTGTTAGTCGTGCCAAAGGAGCAGGTGTGGAAGAAGCACAACGCCTGATTATATCCTTCCTTTCAGCTATGGTCCTTTGACGAGCTTATACCTTCTCGAACTTCATTATAAAAGGACCAATTGTGCCTTGTTAATTTCATCAGATGTTCGTTCAACTGAGTAATGATTGAATACGTAATACTCTTAATTTAGAAAGTTGATGAAATTTCAATGCTGGGTCTCATAAATATGCGGTGATCACTGAATCAACAGATACTCTTGTGAAATTTGACAAACGGATCAACGAATTACGGTTTCACAAAGCACATTCGTGTAGTTCATCACGTGGATCAGTAGACTACATTCTAATGACTAGTCAGTAGAATGTAGATACCTGAAGAAGCCACATCATGGTGAAACAATTGTTGCATTGTAAACACTTTCATGGAAATTAAAATACTGTCTCATATATATTTTTTTAATTAGATCTTTATTTTCTTGATGGGAATCCCCTTCTAATAATAGGAAAAATATTCCTGAGGCCCTAACATGTACCTCTTTTCAATAGCTCAATAAGACCATTTTACATTAGCAAGTCGTCATTTGAGGGAACGGTTAAAATAGATGCATTTTATAACAGGACAAGTACCTAAACTGTGTTGTTTACAATATAAGATATAAGTGGTTTCCTGTGTGTAGATAAGATAGTGTTTTGAGAAGAAAATGTCAAGACAGACGCGCTGCAGTTGCAAAATCCCTCCTGACAAATTTTGTTATATTTGTGGAGAATTTATGGCGAAATCAAAAGCTAGGACATTTTCTGAAAATGTTAACAAAACATACTTCCAATATTCTGGTGTTTTAATTGGAGATCAAGACAGGCAGTGGGCTCTCATATGTGCCGTGTTAGTTGTAGCGTTTCATTGGTGCAGTGGATGAATGGGAAGGGAAAAAGCATGCGTTTTGCTGTCCCTATGGTATGGGAGAACCCACTAATCATTTAGACAATGGTTATTTTTGCCGGACAAAGACTGAAGGTTCTTCCAAAAATGGATAGAACGAGATCGACTATCCAAATATGCAGCCTGCAATACGTCTGTTTATCATAATTCAGATTTACTAGTGTCGATCACACCTTTCGATCTGCAAAATCTTGTTTTGGAAGATATTGGAGACAACGCATCGTCAGGCAGTTTCGAAGAACAGCGCACACAACAGGTTCTAGTTCCGACGAGCCACATTTTATTGTTCAAAGAGAGTAAAAATGTTTAGCACGTGATTTGGGGTTATCAAAGCAGCAGACAGAACTTCTTGGTTCCCGTCTTCAGGAATGGAACTTATTAGGCAACGAAACGAAAATTACGAATTTTAGAAAAAGTTTTTTGCATTCTGGAGCATGGAAAATTCGTTTTGTGCGTGTACTGATATTGAGCAGTCCCCCTCTGAGTGGCGTTTATTTATAGATCGTCTGAGTACAGTTTAAGAACTGTGTTCTTGCATAATGGAAATTTGAAAGCCTCTATACCATTTGGCAATTCGGTGACTATAAAAAAATAATAATAAATAAACTTACAAATGACAGATATGTGGGACTTAAAAGTTATAGAAATATAAGTGTGACTTCAGGATTTACAAAATATTGCTGCTTTCTTCGTCTATGGGACAGACGTGCAGTAAATCAGCATCCTATAATAAAAATTTGGCCAGAAAGAACTGTATTGCAACCTAGATCTCAAAATGTTAAGTTTAGATCTTGTAGACCCCAAAAATGTCCTTCCGCCTCCTCTTCACATTGAACTTGGGCTGATGAAAAACTTTGTGAAAGCTATGAATGAAGATAGTGAATAATTTAAATACTTAAAACAAGTCTGTCCCAAGTTAAATTAAAGGAAGGTATTTTTATTGGACCAGAAATCAGAAAATTACAAGACGACGTTAATTTTACAGAGAAGCTTACCGGGCAGGAACTGAGAGCATGGAACTCATTTGTAAGTGTAGTAAGAGGATTATTGGGCTACAATATGGATGCAAACTATCAACATTTAGTTAATGAACTATAAGATGCCTACAAATCGCGCCCGAATGTCATTAAAAATTAATTTCCTCCATTCACATCGGTCATTTGTTCCTGAAAATTTTGAGCTGTCAGTGACGAGCAAGATATAAGGACAATGGAAATTCGCTATCAAGGACGATGAGAGCCAGCCATGATGGGTAATTACTGATGGTTTTTGAAGAGAGAAGATATGACCCCCAATAAAAGGAAAATAATAGAATTAAATTAGTATTTTAAGTCAATATTTTTGTGTTTTTCTTGAATGTAAGGTATGTTTAGTATGTGACAAACGAAACAAAGCCGATGTATACGGTTAAAAATATTCTGAAATTATATTTTTCAATACACATCAAAAATTGTAACACTAAATGAGCTTTAATAAATTAAACAAGAAAACCGTACGTGTTACAAATTTTTCTTTCTCATTTTCGTATTTGAATACGTCCATTCTACCATTATATGCTGTTCAGTTTTATATCGGGTGTTTTTTTAGAGTGATAGAAATTTAAATTGAAATAAAACACATTTAAATTAAGATTGAAGCCAAATTTTTTTATTTAAAATATTATTTCATGACATTTATGTTTTAAAGATAATTTCCGGCATATGTCCATCACGACTAGCTCTGAGGAACCGCATTCGACCAGACCAAGTTTGGACCACGTTTTTGAGTAATTCAGGCCTTATTTAATCAAAAACACGAGTTTTGTTGGCTTCCAAAGTGCCCATTGTTTCTGGTTTATCAGCATAAACCAATGACTTGACATAACCCCAAAGAAAATAATCCAGTGGAGTTACGTCGCATGATCTTGGAAGCCAATTAATTGGACCATTTCTCGAAATAATGTTATCGCCAAATCTTTCTTTCAATAATTGTTACGGTAGTAGCATGAGGTGTAGCACCATCTTGTTGGAACCAAAACACTTCTGGGTCGATACCATTCAAATTTTGAAACAAATAATCACTGGTCATCGATCTGTAACGAGCACCATTCACTGTAACATTAGCTCCAGCATCGTTTTTAAAGAAATATGGACCGATGATGCCTCCAGCGTGTGAAGCACACCAAACAGAGTGCATTTTTCAGGATGCAATGGAACCTGCAGAATTTCTTGAGCATTGTTTTCACTCCATATACGACAATTTTGCTTGTTTACATAGTCGTTCAACCAGAAATGAGCTTCATCACTAAACACAATTTTATGATGAAAAGGTTGATCAACTTCAAGCTACCGAATTGTTTCAGCCGTTACTATTTGGTAGTTGATCATAATTAAAACAAATTGTAGAAATTACTATGTTTTACTACAAAAAAAAAAAAATATCAAACATTCTTTTGTGACTCGAGTTTCGGGAAATAAACTATCCTATCATCAGACAACTGAAGACCTAACAGTGGTACAGTGGTATTTAAACAAAAGTGATAAATATTTTGAATATTTCAATGGATTCTAGGTAACACCTAATAGTGGTACAGAGGTTTACAATCGGAACGTGATAAAAAACCGGGTTAAAAAAGAGGGGCCTTTTAACAGATATCGGAACGTCGGCAATCGACAAAGAAGGTTGTTAAACAAATAGTACCCATTTGAATATCTCAAATAATTTTTGGGGTTACATAACTCCGTACAGTCATTCATTATTTTTACATTATTTTGTTGTATATCTCAAATATTTGGATTTACAAAGCTCCAATTCAGTCATTCATTATTTTTATTGTGAACGAATTTGAAAATTTCAATGATCAAGTTTCTTTTCTTTTGAATCTACATGTAAAATTTTCTTAAGATTTTTTTTGTCGAAGGTAATTACTGTTTTCTAAAGAATTAGTGGCAAAAGTTGAATTTTTGTTCACTTTTCATTAAATTCATTTTATGTTCGTTGAAAAAGGTTTCAAACAGATGTTACTTTTCAAATATCTCAAATATTTTAGATTTACATAGCTCCGTACAGTCATTCATTATTTTTACATTATAGTTATTGTGAACTAATTTGAAACTTTCAACGGATAATCGAGTTTCTTCCTTTTTGATTCTACATGTGAAATTTCAAGATTATCTATTGTGGGAAAGGAATTACCGTTTTCTATACAATGAGTGGCAAAAGTAGAGTTTTGTTTATTTTTCCTGAAACTCATTTTATGTTCGTTGAACCTCGTCTTGAAGGAACGTCCTGTTTGTCCTATATATTTATTACTGCACGTAGAACAAGATAACTCATGAACTCCTGATTTGTGTATGTTTGGAATAGGGTCCCTCGCGTTAAATAATACCGATGATGATTTGTTTTGCGTTTTGAAGGCAATATTGACATCTGATTCTGAAAAACTATCGGCCATTTTTTGAGTTATGCTACCAAAGTACGTTAGAGAAATGTATTCTTTATTTTATTCAGATTTTATGATGGGATAAATTTAGCTCATAGCTAAAATAGCTATGAGCTAAAAAACATACACAAATTAGGAGTTTATGAGATATCTTGTTCTACGTGCAGTAATAAATATAGAGGACAAACAGAACGTTCCTGCAAGACGAGGCTCAACGAACATAAAATGAGTTTCAGGAAAAATAAACAAAATTCTAATTATGCCACTCATTGCCTAGAAAACGGTCATTCCTTTCCCACAATATATAATCTTAAAATTTTACATGTAGAATCAAAAGGGAAGAAACTCGATTATCTAGAATCTGTTGAAATTTTCAAATTAGTTCACAATAAGAATAATGCAAAAATAATGAATGACTGTACGGAGCTATGTAACATCAAAAATTATTTGAGATATTTAAATGGGTACCAACTGTTTAACAACCTTCTTTGTCGATTGTCGACATTCCGATATCTGTTAGAAGGCCCCTCTTTTTTAACCCGGTTTTTCATCACGTTCCGATTGTAAACCTCTGTACCACTATTAGGTGTTATCTAGAATCCATTGAAATATTCAAAATATTTATCACTTTTGTTTAAATACCACTGTACCAGTGTCTTAGGTCTTCAGTTGTCCGAAACTCGAGTCACAAGAAAATGTGTGATATATCTTTTTTTTTTGGTAGTAAAACATAGTAATCTCTACAAGACGCTTATTTTGGTCAAGTGGCTTTGGTTCTTGCAACAGTGGGATCTTGTATGGGTGTAGACCAAGAACTTTACGCAAAATTGTGCCATGTGGTGGATGCAGAGTCCAACTTGTTGTGAACGTCGACGAATAGACAAATATGGATCATCATTAACACTATGACTTACAACATATTTTCTCTTGTACTTACAGTTCTTTGACTTGTTGTTGTTACATCGAGCAGAGAAAATGTTGTCCGAAATCTATCGATAGTTCGACGACTAAGCTGCTCTGATGGACGATTATGTAAACCATAAATTTCGCGAAGTGCTCTATGAGTTTGCGGAATAGATTTTGAAAATGAATTTCAACAATTGGTAAACGTTGTTGCGGCGTGAGTCTTTACATGATAATTTGTCAATGCTTACTGAACAGAAATGTCGAAACAACATGGCTTCTTCCTTCTGTCAAATCACCCTTATTCCTATCGAAAGTTCTATCACTCAAAAAAAAAACACTCGATATTACAACCAAAGAATTTTTTCGTCGTTCAGTGTTATTAATTAGTTTTTTTACTTTCAACCGATCAAAAATGGTAATTTTAAATGGCCCACCCCTTCTTGGAAATTAGCAGGCAGGCTTCGCTGTTCATAAAAGCTAGCAAACAATGTCGCTCTCTCCAAGCTGCTGCATTGATTACCCCGTCTTTAATTTCTTGTCTCGCCGACAGCAAATATCAAAATGGCTCCTTGTTTGTAGTGTATTCTATCCCGCACTTTAGTATCCGTTTTTATCGTCCCGGTCTTAGTTGCCTGTGCTTCAGTATGGACGATTTGTTATTTTTATGCCCGTGTCAAACAACATTAAATTTGCGCTATGCGAAGAACATCTCTGACGTTCACGTTTAGTGCTATCTGAGAACCAGGCAGCCAATATTTAGAGCACGTTAAAGTTGCCGAACTATTTATATTATTATCCTCTTTGTATCGTTAAGATCTTCATTAAATTTTACGACCTACAAGGAGTCGATTGGATGTACTCTTTATGATTGTGGGGCGAAATAAATACTGTCTGCATGGAATATTTAGTGGTGAATTAACAATATCGACAATTAACAGGGGGAAGCCGATAAGGAATATACCGCTTTTTACACGTCGTTATTTTGATGAAATTACCTGAGTAGAGTCCCAGAGGCGAGCATAGGTGGGGTCGAATGAAAATGTCTGCAATTTGGCACGAATGTTATTTATCAGCATTTTTTTATAAAAAAACAGTGTTATTACTGGAATGATACAACGTGTATTAAGTGTTTTTTTTAGAGTGATAGAACTTTCGATAGGGAATACTGTGATTTGACAGAAGGTAGAAGCCATGTTGTTTTGACCTTTCTGTTCAGTAAGCATTGACAAATTATCATGGAAAGACTCACGCCGCAACAACGTTTACAAATTGTTGAGTCTTATTTTCAAAATCAGTGTTCTATTCGCCAAACTTATAGAGCACTTCGTGTAATTAATGGTTTACATAATCGTCCATTGGAGCAGAAATCAAACTATCGATAGATTTTGGACAACATTTTCTCTAGTCGATGCACCAGCAACAACAAGACAAAGAATTGTACGTACCGAAGAAAATATCGCTGCTGTAAGTCACAGTTTTAATGATGATCCAGATTTGTCTGTCTATTCGTCGACGTTCACAACAAGTTGGACTCTGTGCATCCACCATATGGAAAATTTTGGGTGAAGATATTGGTCTACACCCATACGAGATCTAACTGGTTCAAGAACTAAAGCCACTTGACCATAATAAGCATCGTTTGGTTGCTGATTGGGCCCTAGAACAGCTTGCAGTTGATCCACTTTTTTATCGTAAAATTGTGTTTAGTGATGAAGCTCTTTTCTGGATGAACGGCTATGTAAACAAGCAAAATTGCCGTATATGAAGTGAAAACAATCCTCATGAAATTCTGCAGGTTCCATTGCATCCTGAAAAATGCACTGTATGGTGTGCTTTACATGCTGGAGGCATCATCGGTCCATATTTCTTTAAAAACGATGCTGGGTTTAATGTTACAGTGAATGGTGCTCGTTACAGATAGATGATCAATGATTATTTGTTTCAAAATTTGAATGGTATCGACCCAGAAGTCTTTTGGTTCCAACAAGATGGTGCTACACCTCATGCTGCTACCGTAACAATTGATTTATTGAAAGAAAGATTTGGCGATAACATTATTTCGAGAATTGATCCAATTAATTGGCCTCCAAAATCATTCGACATAACTCCACTGGATTATTTTCTTTGGGGTTATGTCAAGTCATTGGTTTATGCTATAAACCAGAAACAATAGACACTTTGGAAGCCAACATTACTCGTGTTATTGATGAAATAAAGCCTGAATTACTCGAAAAAGTGGTCCAAAATTGGTCTGGTGGAACGCGGTTCTTCAGTGATAGTCGTGGTGAACATCTACCGGAAATAATTTTTAAAACATTAATATTATATTATGACCTTTCAAATAAAAAACAAATTTAGCTTCAATCTTAAATTAAATCTGTTTTATTTCAATTTAAGGTTCTATCATTCTAAAAAATAACCCGATACATTTGTTAAATTGAGGCAGTCTTCACTGATTTAACTGTTGCCAGAATAAATAATCTACATGAATTTTTAATATTTCACAAATAAAGAAATACAGATAATACTCCTGAGGTCCTTGTCTGAATACTTGGCCTTTCCACTTTCTATTATATTGAATTTATCATTCAATGATTCTACAGTGCCTGCTCTTTGGAGAAAAGCTTACATCACACCAGTATTCAAGACAGGTAGTTAGCTGGACCCTAATAACTATCGCCCTATCAGTCTTACACCGGTTGTATGCAGAATAATGGAATCTATCATTGCAGAGAAAATTCGTAATTTTGCCAATGAACACAAATTGGTTCCAAAACAGCAACATGGCTTCGTCAAGGGTAAATCAACCATGACGAATCTACTGGGGTGCATCAACAGCTGGACTGTGGCTTTAGACAGGGGGAGGCGATGGACGTTATTTATTTGGACTTCTCCAAGGCCTTTGATCGGGTGCCTAGGCAGAGGTTGTTTCATAAATTGGAACATTGTGGGATTCGGGGAAAACTTCTCCTTTGGATAAAATCCTTTTTGTCTGACCGAGAGTTCTGCGTTCGCATCGGGAGTTCCTTTTCGACAGACTTAGTGGTACAGAGCGGCGTACCCCAGGGATCTGTTCTTGGGTCGCTGTTGTTTATATTATATGCCAGTGACTTATCTCATCACATCCGGTCTGACTGTGCTTTTTATGCCGACGACACGAAGATTTTTAATTACTCCACCCAACACAAAACTCTACAGGAAGATCTGGATTCAATATCTCAATGGTGCTCGGACTGGCTTTTGCCACTGAATATAGATAAATGTGTTGTTTTGCATCTCGGGGGCAATCATTCGCATAGGACATATATGCTGGGTGAGCATCTTTTGGACACTGTACGATCCCATAACGATCTTGGTGTGACCGTTTGTGAGAATTTGTCGTGGTCAGAGCATATTACGAAAATTGTGAAAAAGGCGAATAGTAGGCTCTTCATGTTAAAGAAATCGTTCCGAAAAATATCATTAAAATCATGGATACGATTATACTCCAGTTACGTAAGACCATTGTTGGAATATTGCGGGCCTGTGTGGAATGCTGATTTAGTGCGTGATCAACAGTGCTTGGAAAAACTACAACGGAAGGCAACGCGACTTTGGTTTCGAGGTGCACGACCAAGCTATGAGGAAAGATTATGTATGGTGGGTCTCAGCACCTTCGAAAGGCGCAGGCTACGAGGAGACTTGATTATCACTTTTCGTATATTGAGGTACAATTATGGCATGCTGAGGGACATATATAGTGTAAGCTCTGACACTCGTTTGAGAGGTCACCATTTAAAACTTAAGAAGGAAAACTTTTCTGTCAGGTGCCGCAAGAATTGTTTAGTGAATCGCGTGTTCACAGTGTGGAATTCCCTACCTGCGGGAATTGTCGGTGCGAGTTCGGTTGGTGTGTTTAAGAGTGGATTGGACGGGTGGTTTGGCTGAGACTATTGTGACATTATTGAAAATTTGATTTTTTTTTTTTGGCTTAGTTTGCTATCGGGTTTTTTTATTGGACATTTAATGAGGTATGTTTACTACTGAGGCAACAAATTTTGTTAATTTTAGGGTTTATGGGTTCGCCCCTCCCTTTGTTTGTGTATTAATAATAATAATTTTATACACAATAAATCAATTCAAATAAAGTATTTCTGTACCAAAAGTTATTAATAGGGAATATGAGCTGAGGTAATGTAAACTTCTAGAAATCGATACAGTGTAACATACATGTGTATAACAATTCTATACTCAAACAAACTCGACAAGGTTTTGTTCATCACAGAGGCAAATTGCAGATTGCAGGAGCTATGTAATAGAAAGTTCTAGAAACGAGACCGAGTAACATACATCTATATAACAATTCTATACTCAAACAAAACCCTGTCAAATTTGTTTGAGTATAGAATTGTTATAAGATGTATGTTACATTGTCTCGACTTCTAGAACTTTCTAATACCATAGCTAATACTACTTATCAATAACCATAAATCAAATCGTCTTACACACCAAAAATTATCAGTATTCAATTATATGAGCCACAAATCAGTTAATACTCCCATGCATCGAAAAATTATATTTCTCAACTCTACATCATCGAACAAATAGATAGATAGATAAATTGTTTATGTATAAAAATGATGAAATTGCTTTAAATATGACATATCCCAATACGAAAGGAAATTTTGAACACATTTTATTAAAATATACTGAATGTAATTATGAAAAAATTACTACATTCCTCCAAAATAAATATCATATATCATAAATATTTAACAATTTGATTCAAAACGTTGAAAATAATAAAGACATTACACATAAAGTTGATAAATCGGGGGTTTGTAAGTTAATCTGCGGTGATTGCTCAAAAGGCAGACTAGAAAAATTTTCCAACATAGAATTTGTTAACATTTGAAGAGTTTCCTCAATATCATTTTATATTTAGAAAGTGAAAGTTACGCCTCAAACCTTTTAGAGTCCCTAGAAATAAATATCGGGTGTTTTTTTTAGAGTGATAGAACTTTAAAGTGAAATAAAACACATTTAAATTAAGACTGAAGCCAATTTTTTTCTTATTTGAAAGATAATTTTATGACATTTATGTTTTAAAAATAATTTCCGGAATATGTCCCCTACGACTAGCTCTGAGGAACCGCATTCGACCAACCCAATTTTAGACCAGTTTTTCGAGTAATTCAGACCTTATTTCATCAATAACACGAGTTATGTTGGCTTCCAAAGAGTCATTTGTTTCTGGTTTATCAGCATAAACCAATGACTTGACATAACCATAAAGAAAATAATCCAGTGGAGTTATGTCGCATGATCTTGGAGGCCAGTTATTTGGACCAATTCACGAAATAATGTTATCGCCCAATGTTTCTTTCAAAATTGTAACGGTAGCAGCTTGAGGTGTGGCACCATCTTGTGAAACCCTAACACTTCTGGGTCGATACCATTCAAATATTTAAACAAATAATCATGGCTCATTGATCTGTAACGAGCACCATTCACTGTAACATTAGTTCCAGCATCGTTTTTATAGAAATATGGACCGATGATGCCTTGTATGGGTGAAGACCAAGATCTTTACGCAAAATTTTCCATGTGGTGGAAGCACAGAGTCCAATTTTTTGTGAAAGTCGACGAATAGACAAATCTGGATCATTAACACAATGACTTACAGCAGCGATATTCTGTCCAGTACGTACGGTTCTTTGTCTTGTTGTTGTTGTTGCATCAAGTAGAGAAAATGTTGTCCGAAATCTATCTATAGTTCGACGAATATGCTTTATGTTAACCATAAATTTGACGAAGTGTTCCATAAGTTTGGAGAATAGAAAAGTGATTTTGAAAATAAATTTCAACAATTTGCAAACGTTGTTACGGCGTGAGTCTTTCCATGATAATTTGTCAATGTTTAATGAATAGAAATGTCAAAACTACATAGCTCCTACCTTCTGTCGAATCACAGTTAAATCTATCGAAAGTTCTATCACTCTAAAAAAACACCCGATACAACAAAATTGGAATAATAAGTCACCCCTGTTGAACATATTTAGAGGAACTGGAATTTACAGAGCCCCCTTTTTTGGGTTTCAGTATTAATTAACAATGAAAATTTGGGAAAATCAGAATAACCTTATTTAATATTATTTAACGTGTACTTTGAAGAAAAGCGGATATTAAAATTTTTATGATGGAAACTATTGCTGCAAGAAGCAATATTCAAGCATACCTGGAAGTGAAATATATGTAAATAAAGCTTTACATAGGCAGTTTTTCATTGAATGCTCAAAACAGACGTGACAGATTGCCTCAAACTGTGGTATTCTACATACAGTTCTGATTTCATACATATAAGAGCTGCTATACAAGGATACATGGACAGCTTCACATCAAACGCTTAAAACAGACATAACAAGTTGCCGCAAACTTTGGTATTCCACAGTTCTAATTCTGTGAATGAATAAATGGATATACTCACATCGAGAATTATAAAGACAAATTGAAGAAAATTATTAAATTCGTAGTCTACAAGTAAGCTAGCAATGATTTAATGAAGAGGGAAGATTTTTACTTGATAGAAGGCCTTTTCCATATCTTAAATATCGAACAGAGTCATTTTGCTATAACTCACTACAAATTTTGATTTTATAACATTTCTCATAAACTTTTTAGAATTAAATTCAACAAATTGGCATGAACATTGAAGAGGAGAGATCGTAAAAATAGAATAAAATATAAAACTGCCAAATATTTTCAAACTTCCTCTAAAATATAATAATATATATATACTACTCTGTCAAGAAAGTACCGGGAATTTTCAATTAAAACCACATTTTTACATTTAATCGTCAAAATTTATTGGGTCGCCTTCAAAATAGGCTTCATTTGCTCCAATACATACATCTATGCCAACGGCACTTCCAATTATCGAAACATTTTTTATAGGCGCTTGCCGGGATGGACTTTAGCTCTCGCGCCGAATTTTGTTTTATGGCTTCAATCGACTCAAAACGGGTGCCAGGAAGGGGCAATTTTAGTTTTGGGAAGAGGAAAAAGTCGCAGGGAGCCAAATCCGGCGAATACGGTGGTTGCTGAAGCACGTTTGTTGAGTTTTTAGCGAGAAAGTCAGTCACAATCGTAGCTCGGTGAGAAGGCGCGTTATCGTCATGCAAAATCCATGAGTTGTTCGCCCACAAATTTGGCCGCTTCTTACGGATACGCTCACGCAAATGTTTCATAACGCCTAGGTAATACTCCTTGTTTACCGTCTGACCCTCTGGAACGAATTCGTAGTGCACCACGCCACGGATATCGAAGAAAACAATGAGCATCACCTTCATTTTCGAGCGGCTTTGGCGTGGTTTTTTCGGTTTCGGCTCATTTTTTGCCACCCATTCCGATGATTGCTGGCTTGTTTGCATATCGTACTCGTAGACCCAGGTCTCATCACCAGTTATAATGCGTTCCATTAATGTAGAATCGGAATTACAGCGATCCAGCATGTCTGAAGCAACCTGTTCGCGATGACGTTTTTGAAGAAAATTCAGGTCTTTCGGTACGAGTCGCGCGGCCACCTTTCTCATGCCCAAAATATCAATCAAAATCGTACGTGCGGACTCGTGGGATATCTTAAGATCATGTGCTATCTCTCTCAAACTGGTACGACGGTTTTTCAGCACCCTTTCCTTAATTTTATCGACGTTATCTTCGATCGAAGCCGTCGATGAGCGACCACTTCACGACCGTCCTTGAAGGCTCTGTACCACTGATATGCACGAGTTTTCGATAGAGCATTATCACCAAAGGCCTTTTGCAACATTTTCAATGCATCGGCACACGAAAATTCATTTGCAACACAAAACTTTAAACAAATTCTTTGCTCAACGTAATCACCCATAGTAAAAATCGGCACGCACTCTGACATCGACTGACTTAATCAGCTGTTGCAAACACACTAGTTGATAGATCCCGCTCCAGCTTGGCATAGTAATTAAGGACAGTTGTACCAACCTAGGAAAAAAAATTTACCTGCCTCATTGCCCCGCCAGATTTAAATCGATAATTCCCGGTACTTTCTAGACAGAATGTATATGTATATATATATATATATATATATATATATATATTGGCCTTTTCTTGACAGAAATTCATCGTTAACATATCTTTCAGAACCAACAATTCATTAGGAACAATTTCAAGAAACTCTAAACCAAAAATAAACATATCAAATTTATCAGGTCTTTACCACGTATCATGCAAAACCGGCCCAAAAACTCACAGTGGGCAAACCGAGAGGTCCTTTGATACTAGAATGAAGGAACACTGACCGCCCTTTACTCAAAAATAAGTTGGATTCTATATATGAGGAACATCTAATGAAAGAGATAACATGATTTTGATTAGCGTTTCTAGTTTTTGCATAAAGAAAATACAAGGTTTTTTCCATAAGCTCAGTCCCTAGCCTCTCCTCTATCTAGAATTTTCACAAGATCTTTCGAAACATCATCGCTACCTACATCTTGGCGAAATGCTCTTGTAACTCCAATATTTAAAAAAGGTGACAAGCTTGATGCGTCAAACTATAGTCCCATCAGCCTAGTTCCTATTGCAGCCAAAATTTGTGAGAGGATGATCCTAGATTGCGTCCTCAAATTTGCTTCAGACAACAAAATCATTCCCAACATGGTTTTCTTTCTGGTCGTTCAGTGATAACAAATCTTCTGGAGTGCGTCAATTATTGGTCGAAAGTACTCGATAAGAAAGATCCTGTGGACGTGATATACTTGGACGTGATATACTTGGACTTTTCCCGTGCTTTTGATCGTGTGCCCCACAGACGACTTTTGCACGTGCTTGATCATCTAGGCTTTCGAGGTGACCTTCTTGCGTGGATTGGAGCATTTCTTCATAATCGTTCATTTCAGGTAAGAGTTGGCAGCTCTCTCTCGTCTCTCAAACCGGTGACCAGTGACGTACCACAGGGCTCCGTTTTGGGACCCCTACTTTTTCTTCTGTACATCTCCGACTTACCTACCTGTAATGATTCATGCTGCTCTCAGTTTGCTGATGACACGAAGTTGTACGGTGTTCCTGGGGATCAAACATTGCAGCGTGACTTGGACTCTATAGCACTCTGGTGCGAGGACTGGCAGCTCCTCTCAATATCGAGAAGTGTTTAGTTTTGCACATGGGTGCTAATAACCCTCGTCTCCGGTACAATCTCTGTGGCCAAGGAATTTCCTCTACTAGTAGCCATTGTGATCTCGGTACTGTTATAACAGACGATTTGTCCTGGTCGGAGCACATACTGTCTATTGTCAGCAAGGCCAGAAGGTCTCTCTTTTTAATACAGAAGGCATTTGGTGGGTGCGATCCAACTACGTGTAGTGCTCTTTATAAGTCTTATATTCGTCCTATCTTGGAGTTCGCCGGACCAGTTTGGAGTTCAGTGTTGTGTCGCGACGCTGCGGTACTTGAGAGATTGCAGAGGCAGGTTACGTGGTTGCTCTACGGTATACGTCGACCCGATTACGACGCGAGGCTCGCGATAATGGACCTAACGTCGTTTGATGACCGTAGAGTGCGCGGGGATCTTATTGTTACATTCCAGGCCCTTCGTGGAATGTTCGGTGTTGACATGCGTCACCTGTTCGTGATCAACCGCGACGAACGTTTGCGTGGTCACTCTTTCAAACTCAAGAAAGAGAATTTTTCCACGGTTCGTAGGCAACATTTTCTCTCTAACCGTGTGTTTGATTCCTGGAATGGTTTGCCTGAGAGTGTTGTTTGTTCCGGTTCGGTGAACGCGTTCAAAAACTTCTACGATGGATCGCTGAGGCAGCAGTGTTGTGATCGCGGCAGTCTGTCACTTTTTTACCACTTGTGAATAACACCTTTTTTTTTGTTTTTTTCTCTTCGAAGCACTTTTGGTTTTTCAATATTTTTTTGTGAGTTTATAGGCTTTGCCTCAACTCTCATCATGGTATAATAATAATAATAATAATAATAAGATTTTGGATGTTTTGTTCTATATATTCTTTTCAACTCGGTCTTGCCGATATTTGACGATGCAGATCGAAGAAAAAAAAATAGAGACTTTTAAGCATTTAACTGTTTTCCATTCAGATTTTCCGTTCCAAAATTATAAAAGTCGGTTCCCGTAGATCCTCTTAATTTAAAAAGTTCCTTCGGTACAAAAATCAACCCACGGTGACACATCTTACGTTAAAAATTTTCAGAGTAGAAGGAAACGTTACCGAGCCAACAAAAAGCGAGAATAAAGGACATCTATCAAAGTTCAAGTCGGGTAGAAGTATCGAGACTCGAGCACCGGCTCATTTACATTGAACAATCTCTTTTCATCTTTCACCAAGTCATCTCAGGATACACTCGATGAACCGTGGCATAATATGTCCTTCCTATTATCTATAAACCTTCATACTTAGTTCACCGCCGCTCTTGAAGCCTAATCGCTGTTACCTAGTGCTCTCGCGTAAGCTCACCATGACGGAGCTTTATCGAGAATCTTCCCCATTCTCCATGTCTTCAACTGAACAAATACACCAGCCGTATCAATTTTACGCTGATTGAATTTCAAGAGGATCTGAAAATTTTCAAGTAGAAGGCTCGTTCCGGTTTTCATCGTCGATGAAACTTTCAGATCGTCGAAGTTCATAAAGTTCAATCGTTCTATTCATGTCGGAGCTTTTATGATATAATGAAAAATATAAATTTTTGAGTTCCGGAATTTTCATAGTTTATTAAGAGTATGTGTTAGGAACATAATACTTCAAGAAAGAAGTATAGCAGCGTATGTTTCAGTTAGGAGCCTACAATGAAAAAATTCCAAAATAAAATGATAATAGAATTAATTCTCCGGAACCTTCACAGATTTAAATCTGAATAAATCTTATGAAGATATTTAGAATTAAATTTTCAAAAACATGTCCTAGGTAACACTATATCACTGTATATTATCATCATATATAGTGAAAATTAAGTAATAAAGAATAAAAAAAAATAAAATAAAAACGAAATTATTTAGACATCACCTAAGACATACATGTTTCGATTGAATGTTGAAGAATCACAAGTTCCATCGCCAAAAACTGTTCAGCATATACATTCTGTCAAGAAAGTACCGGGAATTATCGATTTAAATCTGGCGGGGCAATGAGGCAGGTAAAAATTTTTTCCTAGGTTTGTACCACTGTCCTTAATTACTATGCCAAGCTTGAGCGGGATCTGTCAACTAGTGTGTTTGCAACAGCTGATTAAGTCAGTCGATGTCAGAGTGCGTGCCGATTTTTACTATGGGTGATTACGTTGAGCAAAGAATTTGTTTGAAGTTTTGTGTTGCAAATGAATTTTCGTGTGCCGATGCATTGAAAATGTTGCAAAAGGCCTTTGGTGATAATGTTCTATCGAAAACTCGTGCATATCAGTGGTACAGAGCCTTCAAGGACGGTCGTGAAGTGGTCGCCCATCGACGGCTTCGATCGAAGATAACGTCGACAAAATTAAGGAAAGGGTGCTGGAAAACCGTCGTACCAGCTTGAGAGAGATAGCACATGATCTTAAGATATCCCACGAGTCCGCACGTACGATTTTGATTGATATTCTGGGCATGAGAAAGGTGGCCGCACGACTCGTACCGAAAGACCTGATTTTCTTCAAAAACGTTATCGCTAACAGGTTGCTTCAGACATGCTGGATCGCTGTAATTCCGATTCTACATTCATGGAACGCATTATAACTGATGATGAGACCTGGGTCTACGAGTACGATATGCAAACAAGCCAGCAATCATCGGAATGGGTGGCAAAAAATGAGCCGAAACCGAAAAAACCACGCCAAAGCCGCTCGAAAATGAAGGTGATGCTCATTGTTTTCTTCGATATCCGTGGCGTGGTGCACTACGAATTCGTTCCAGAGGGTCAGACGGTAAACAAGGAGTATTACCTAGGCGTTATGAAACGTTTGCGTGAGCGTATCCGTAAGAAGCGGCCAAATTTGTGGGCGAACAACTCATGGATTTTGCATGACGATAATGCGCCTTCTCACCGAGCTACGATTGTGACTGACTTTCTCGCCAAAAACTCAACAAACGTGCTTCAGCAACCACCGTATTCGCCGGATTTGGCTCCCTGCGACTTTTTCCTCTTCCCAAAACTAAAATTGCCCCCTCGTGGCACCCGTTTTGAGTCGATTGAAGCCATAAAACAAAATTCGGCGCTAGAGCTAAAGTCCATCCCGGAAAGCGCCTATAAAAAATGTTTCGATAATTGGAAGTGCCGTTGGCATAGATGTATTGAAGCAAATGGAGTCTATTTTGAAGGCGACCCAATAAATTTTGACGATTAAATTTAAAAATGTTGTTTTAATTGAAAATTCCCGGTACTTTCTTGACAGAGTAGTAATTCAAAAAGTCCTTTTTTATTTTTTTTTTTAAAGAATATATAGCACATTCCCCAGAGAAAGAACCTCATAAATTCGGACCGAAATCTCTTCAGTAAGAAATTATTTGGATAAACAATATAACCATTAAACAATATATAAAAATACCTTTTTTCACCAGACTTTTCTGCAAAAACTAACCAATTTTTGGATAAGCAACGAAACTTAGGTTATACCACAGAAACATACAATGAAAGAAGATACGACTTATATTCAGCATAAGACAAAGGAATTTCTCAAATACTAATATATACATTGAAAATTTACTATAAAGAAGTATTTGAATATTACAGATAATAGCTTTACATACTACTCTGTCAAGAAAGTACCGGTAATTTTCAATTAAAACAACATTTTTACATTTAATCGTCAAAATTTATTGGGTCGCCTTCAAAATAGGCTCCATTTGCTCCAATACATCTATGCCAACGGCACTTACAGTTATCGAAACATTTTTTATAGGCGCTTTCCGAGATGGACTTTAGCTCTCGCGCCGAATTTTGTTTTATGGCTTCAATCGACTCAAAACGGGTGCCACGAGGGGGCAATTTTAGTTTTGGGAAGAGGAAAAAGTCGCAGGGAGCCAAATCCGGCGAATACGGTGGTTGCTGAAGCACGTTTGTTGAGTTTTTGGCGAGAAAGTCAGTCACAATCGTAGCTCGGTGAGAAGGCGCGTTATCGTCATGGAAAATCCATGAAATGTTCGCCCACAAATTTGGCCGCTTCTTACGGATACGCTCACGCAAACGTTTCATAACGCCTAGGTAATACTCCTTGTTTACCGTCTGACCCTCTGAAACGAATTCGTAGTGCACCACGCCACGGATATCGAAGAAAACAATGAGCATCACCTTCATTTTCGAGCGGCTTTGGCGTGGTTTTTTCGGTTTCGGCTCATTTTTTGCCACCCATTCCGATGATTGCTGGCTTGTTTGCATATCGTACTAGTAGACCCAGGTCTCATCACCAGTTATAATGCGTTCCATGAATGTAGAATCGGAATTACAGCGATTCAGCATGTCTGAAGCAACCTGTTCGCGATGACGTTTTTGAAGAAAATTCAGGTCTTTCGGTACGAGTCGTGCGGCCACCTTTCTCATGCCCAAAATATCAATCAAAATCGTACGTGCGGACTCGTGGGTTATCTTAAGATCATGTGCTATCTCTCTCAAGCTGGTACGACGGTTTTCCAGCACCCTTTCCTTAATTTTATCGACGTTATCTTCGATCGAAGCCGTCGATGGGCGACCACTTCACGACCGTCCTTGAAGGCTCTGTACCACTGATATGCACGAGTTTTCGATAGAGCATTATCACCAAAGGCCTTTTGCAACATTTTCAATGCATCGAAACACGAAAATTCATTTGCAACACAAAACTTTAAACAAATTCTTTGCTCAACGTAATCACCCATAGTAAAAATCGGCACGCACTCTGACATCGACTGACTTAATCAGCTGTTGCAAACACACTAGTTGACAGATCCCGCTCAAGCTTGGCATAGTAATCAAGGACAGTGGTACCAACCTAGGAAAAAAAATTTTTACCTGCCTCATTGCCCCGCCAGATTTAAATCGATAATTCCCGGTACTTTCTTGACAGAATGTATATATCATCACATGTGGTGGAAATTAACTGATAAAGAATGACAAGAAATATGAAATAATGACCAAATTATTTAGACATCACCTTATACATACATGTTTCGATTGGATGTTAAAGAAAATGCTATTATCTCTCAAAATAAAGTTGAATTTATTAATTTCTTACCCTCAAACAATTCAACATATACGATTTAAAAATATCATACTTCATCGCAATGCGAACTATGTTTTTCTTACCTGTTATTCAGGGTTTTGTTTCAAGAAACATAGTGCACTTTATGTAAGTTTTAATGATTATTTATTTTATCATTTTTTGAAAATAGGTATGTATATCTATCTGTGATAGTGCTCTTAACGTAGGATTAGAATAAAGAAAAGGATTATTTAATGTTTAATCGAATCAGTCTTCACTTGATGAAAATCCATATTAAATAAGATTAATTAGACGATTGTTCGTTAAAAACTATTCCAATTTTGTTGTGCTTATTTACCTCTAGGTACTCTTACACTCTAACTCTAAGATTTAAAGAATAACTTTTACTTTCTATATGTGAAATTTCAAAATTATGGTTGAAAGTATGTCCTGTTTCTAAAAAATGGTTCGAATATCTGGATTGTTTTTTGTTATTGACTCTTCAAATGTTCACAAATTCTATGTCGAAAAGTTCTTCCAGACTGTCTAATATAAACTTTTGGCAATCTTTGCAGGTTAACTTATAAACTCCTGATTTCTCATCTTTATGTGTAATGTCTTTGTTATTTTCAATGAATTTACTCAGGTTCGAATAAGTTCTGAATGAAATTCTTAAATCGTATTTATTTTTGTAGTATGTAGCAATTTTCTGAAGAATACCTTTAGTATATTTTAAGGAAATGTATTCAAAATTTTCTTTTATATTGGGTTATACCATATTTAAGGCTATTTTATTATTTTTATTCAACAAAAATTCATCTATCAACTTAGGATCATTCATTATTAATATCTATTTGTTTAATGACGTTGAGTTCACATGAAGATACTGCAGTGATAGCGAAACAATTGTTGTATTAAATAACAATAGAACATTGTGAAAATCAGAATAATCTTATTTAATATTATTTCAAACGGATTGTTGCTGTTTATATGGCTGTCATACTATACTATTTCGAACTACGTTATTAGTATTTCTTGTGTGTGTGCTAAATGGAAGGCAGTTTCAAACAGGCAATTACCCTTTTAACAACCGATGATTTTGGAATGTTGATATGATCTCCTATTGTCATTTTTAAACCACCAGTTGCATAAAATCTCAGAGAAACTAATAATTGTAATCTCACCCTGATCGATTTATTCCTTGTTCTGCGTGGTTCAATTTCTGGTCCAATTTTATATAATTCCATCGCGGCATTTTTGTTGGAATGAATACGTATTTTGAAATCAAGATCATATTTTGAAAGGATCACTACTGTATTTAATAATTTGCAGCGGTTCTAGGTTAGATCAGAGCACAAAATGTTTTGTGGAACCGAATTTGTACTTTATCGATGATCAACAGAGGTTAACCTGTCATAGTTTGACAAGATGGCTAGATAACTTGTAGTACTCCGTGATTAACAGGCTTGATCCGATGCTTAAAGTTTTGTGAAACCCAGTGGTAAGGTGACGTAAGTAACAGTAACAGAGCACCAGTAATCTCTAGAGGAAAGTAACCAAATATGGAATAGGTTCTTAATATGGAATACCTACATTTCTCTCAAGTGCAAAGTCACACACGCAATAAAAGTGATCTTCCGTCTCATTCTACTCCCGTTCACGCATACAAGCCGTGGCAAGTCAGTCGAGGGAGTCCTGTCATCGATGAGAGAGTGTTTTGTTTTGTCGCTCCCACATAACTTTCTAAGGTATGTAAAAAATAATTATTTTTCGTCCAGAAAGTTCACATAGTATTGTTTTTATAGTTTTTAGAGACAGTTTAGATGTTCTTTTGTATGTTTTAGCGGTATTAGATGGCATTACTTTCTTAAATATAAAAATTTAAATGTCAGTTTGAAACCGTTGGAAAATCCAAATATGGACAGATCGCGGTATCTAATTATGAACTATTCCATAATTGGATACCATATCCATCAGCTGATTTGATGACATTGTTAATTTTTTTTTTTGTTTTATCAGAATGGCCGGCGTGAACTCAAAGCGAAAAGCATGGAATACGGAGCTTATGGCGGAAGCCATAAAATTAGTAAAGGAGAAAAAAATGGGTTATTTAAGAGCTGCAAAACATTTTAATGTGCCAAGATCTACCTTGTTTAGATTATGCCAGAAAAGTGAATTTTCTCCAGAAGAAGCCGCAGCTACTACACTCGGAAGGAAAACTGTCTTAGGGACAACCCTTGAAAATCTTTTAGTAGACTACATTTTGTCGATGGAGAGCAAATTTCATGGCTTGACGAGAAACGATGTTCGAAGAATGGCGTACATGTTAGCTAGACGTAATCAGTTGAAAAATCCATTTGGTGAGACTGGTATGGCTGGCAAAAAATGGCTTAAATTATTTCTAAAACGCCATAAGGATAAGCTATCAGTGAGAAGACCAACTGGCACGTCTTTTGCTAGAGCTTTTGGATTCAGCAAGGAAAAAGTAGACTCATTTTTTGATCTCCTCGAAGGCGTCTATGCTCAAGGAAACTATGGTCCAAGTCGTATATACAACGTAGATGAATCTGGGCTTACTGTAGTACAAAGCAAGATACCCCAAGTGATTGGGCATAGAGGAAAACGGCAGATAGCTTCACTTACCTCAGCGGAAAGGGGTTCATTAATGACGATTGTTGTTGCCATGAACGCCACTGGTCATTTTGTGCCTCCCTTTATTATATTCCCACGCAAGAATATGAGTGATCAGCTGATGAGAGGCTGTCTCCCAGGCTCTGTTGGCGTTGCACATCCATCCGAATGGATTCAAATGAACATATTCACTGAATGGTTCAAACATTTCATCAAACATACAAACCCTACTCCGGAATCGAAAGTATTACTTATCTTAGATGGTCATTTTTCTCACACTCGAAACATCGACGTGATAGAGCTTGCTAGGCAAAACAACGTAGAAATTGTCTCCTTACCTCCTCACACAACTCACAAGCTCCAGCCACTAGACAAAACGTTTATGGGACCACTAAAAACGTATTACAGTGAGGAAATACGCATGTGGATTAGAGATAATAATCGACCACTAAGCCCTTATGATGTTGTTGAGTTATTTGGCAGAGCGTATTTAAAAGTGCAAACTGGTGAGATTTCAACAAATGGATTTCGAGTAACTGGCTTATGGCCATTGAATAAAAATATATTCACCGAGGTCGACTATCTTGCTGCGCAGCAAGATGCAGTTAAAGATGGTAATACGGTCAACGTTCCATCAGGTCACCAACCTGAAGGACCATCGATGGCCAATTTAAAAACATCTGATAACTGTATGCCTTTAACGGAAGCATTCACACCCAGACGAGACATGAATATTGAACCTGTACCCTCAACTTCCGGACTTTCTCGCAGTGATTTAGGATTAGTGTCTCCATATGACATCAGTCCAGTACCAAAGAAGAAAATGAAATCTTCTAATAGAGGAAGAAAGGCATCTGTTGCAGCCGTCATTACGTCGTCACCGTACAAGAATGACCTTATAGACAAAAGCAAAAAAAAAGATGAAAAAGAAAATAAATTGGCAAAAAACAAGAATAAAAAACAGAATGAGAAGAAATCAAAACATATAAAATCTAAAGGGAAGTCTAAGCCTGAGTCAGATGCAGATGATGAGGAGGTGATGCTTGATACAGACAGTGAACCCGATGCTCTGATAGGTTATACAGCTCCAGACTCTGAAGATTCGGAGTGTATTTTCTGTGGCATGCTGTTTTCTAATGATACCCATGGGGAAACATGGGTCAAGTGCCTCATGTGTGGGCTCTGGGCACATTATGATTGCGCTGGACCAGAATTTGATACCTGGATTTGTGATTTTTGTAAATAATTTTGTTAATTTCTACATTATACCAAAGTTAAAAATTTTCAATGAGTCTCATATATGTAAGTTAAGGTTAATTTTTCATAGTATTTACAGTATTCCATATTTGGGGTACCTATTCCATATATAATATATAATATAATATAATATATAACCTTTCTCGTTATTTAATTTTTTATAATTTATCATACCTTAAAGTAATGGATATAAGCTAAAATTGTTTTAAACTTAAGTGCAAATATATAATTATTGATAATTATCACAAAAAGTTTTTTATTTATAACACTTGTGCAAATTATGCCTAAAAATCAAAATGGTATTCCATATTTGGTTACTCTCCTCTAATCTCATACAAGCAACGTTTAGGCTTCTGAGGGATATTCACAGAATATCTGGGAGTATCAAAAAAATATCGAATTATCAAAAGTATCAAATGTTATTTTTTTAAATTAAACGGAAAATTGTTGATGTTCTGTGCTGTACGTGAGGAATTCAAAATAATTTTCTACTAAAAAATATATCCTATTACGGAATATGTAAAAATGAGTGAAGTTAGACGGTTAGAATGGAAATTTATAGCAAATGCATCTAATCCATGTGAAATCAAACACTGGCTGAAAATCTGCGTTTTTTACGTCTGAACAACTGCTCCAACAGTAGAAAAAGGCATTTTTGCGAATTGTGACTGGCGATTAGGAATGGTTTCATCACGATAATCCAGAACTTCGGGCAATGCATTGATGCTTCATTATTTACTATCAAGGCAAATATTCATGACGAAAAGATCAGGCTGTGTATTTGATGGGACCAGCTAGGTGTTGTGCATTATGAGCTGCTACAATCGTACGAAAGGATCAAAGGGGAGCTCTACCGACGACAATTGATGCGTTTGAACTGACCATTGCGATAAAAACGGCCGCAATACTCGAACAGACAAGATAAAGTTATTTTGCTGTATGGTAACTTCTTAGAAACACTCAAAAGGGGAGTCCTACCCCACCCGCCTTACAGCCCAGACATTGCTCCTTCCGATTACCATATCTTTCGATCGATGCAATATTTAACAATTACGATTAAGTCAAATAAAAGATAGATGCATAGATAACGACTAAAGAATCGGCCTTTTTTCGCGATGGAACCCTTCAATTGTCAAAAAGATGGAAAAAAGTAGAGGATAGTGACGGTCAATACTTCAAACGTTGAATGCTTAACCAATTTTCACAATAAAGCTTCAATTTTTGACAAAAAACCGCACGAATTTATAGTCCTTACACATTTAAATTAAGATTGAAGCCAATTTTTTTTTATTTGAAAGATAATTTTATGGCATTTATGTTTTAAAAATAATTGCCAGAATATCACCACTACGACTAGCTTTTACGAACCGCATTCAACCAGAAAAATTTTGGACCACTTTTTCGAGTAATTAAGGCCTAATTTCATCAATAACACGAGTTATGCTGGCTTCCAAAGCGTCTATTGTTACTGGTTTATCAGCATAAACCAATGACTTGCCATAACCCGAAAGAAAATAATCCAGTGGAGTTATGTCGCGTGATCTTAGAGGCCAATTAATTGGACCATTTCTCGAAATAATGTTATCGCCAAATCTTTCTTTCCATAAATCAATTGTTACGGTAGCAGCATAGGTGTAGCACCATCTTGTTGGAACCAAAACACTTCTGGGTCGATAACATTCAAATTTTGAGACAAATAATCATTGCTCATCGATATGTAATGAGCACCTTTCACTGTAACATTAGCTCCAGCATAGTTTTTAAAGAAATATGGACCGATGATGCCTGCAGCGTGTAAAGCACACCATACAGTGCATTTGTCAGGATGCAATGGAACCTGCAGAACTTCTTGAGGATTGTTTCCACTCCATATACGGCAATTTTGCTTGTTTACATAACCGTTCAACCAGAAATGAGCTTCATCACTAAAACACAATTTTGCGATCAAAAAGTGGATCAACTTCAAGCTGTTCTAGGGCCCAATCAGCAAACAAACGACGCTTATTATGGTCAAGTAGCTTAAGTTCTTCAACCAGTTGGATCTTGTATGGGTGTAGACCAAGATCTTTAAGCAAAATTTTCCATGTGGTGGATGCACAGAGTCCAACCTGTTGTGAACGTCGATGAATAGACAAATCTGGATCATCATTAACACTATGACTTACAGCAGCGATATTTTCTTCTGTATGTACAGTTATTTGTCTTGTCGTTGTTGTTGCATCGAGTAGAGAAAATGTTGTCCGGAATCTATCGATAGTTCGACGAATAAACTGCTCTGATGGGACGATCATGTAAACCATAAATTTCACGAAGTGCTCTAAATGTTTTGGGAATAGAACATTGATTTTTAAAATAAATTTCAACAATTTGTAAATGTTGTTGCGGCGTGAGTCTTTCCATGATTATTTGTCAATGCTTACTGAACAGAATGTCAAAACAACATGGCTTCTACCTTCTGTCAAATCACAGAATCGAAAGTTCTATCACTATAAATAATACCCTATACATAATACTGGAGTCGTAAAATAACTTCTCGCATCCCGTGCTCAAAGTTCTAAACCACAGAAGATTCCTAAAGAAAAAGAAAAGAATCTGAAGTGAGGTTAGATAGGATGTTTTAATGACATATGATATAAACTCACATGAACCCTCAATCATCTCTACGTAGCAAACAAAGCAATTAAGGGTTTTGATTGCTTATTGATCAGTTATTTTATATAACTTGAAACAAAGTCAATATATCATGACTCAGGTAGCATCTGAAACGAACGAATTGTTCTCGACTGTCAATCTGGGGCTCCTCCAATGTTACCTCAATTATTCTCGTCCTCAAAATGTTATCAATCCTTCTAAACTTATGGAATTGAATTCATTCTATTCCGATACTTTAATTAGGTTCCGTGCAGAGCTAGTAAGGCTATATTTACTGCCGCATCGAGGATTGTGGTGAAATTCAAACCCACATTATCTAACAGCACGCTGGAGCGTGCATTTTCGGATTTCCGAAACCACTTGATACTTCATGGAAAGCAAACTGTGGTTTTAAAAAGGAAGGAGGACTTGTTTATTAGGGAAATAAATACGTTTTTGCGGTTTTTGTCAAAAATTGATGTTTAATATTAATATTTTTAATATTATTATTATTCTATACTCAGATCTTCTGTGAAGAACCCGCAGAAGCTTTTTCACCTTGTGCGAGTTATAAGTTCAATGGTGTTCTGAGAAGAATTATAAAGGGTCTTTCAATGGAATCGCCTCATTTTTAAATTGACATTACTCAAGCATGGCAGCCACCGTTTGTTTGTGACATTGACGGTTGCATTTGTCAACGCCTACCATTTAACCATGGAAAGGAATACACTCTAACAACGTTTACAAATAACCCAAATTTATTATGAAAAATCGCGATCTGTTACTCTAATTTTACTTGCTTTAACTCCAATTGTTGGTCGTTATAATCGTCCAGATAAAAAAACAGTTGAACGTTTAGTGAAGAAGTTCGAAGCAAATTTTACACTTCATGATGTTACAGTGCCAGTGAGATGAAGAAATGCAAGAAGTGAAGAGAATATTGCTGCCGTACGTGAAGGTATTCGTGAAGACCAAAATTTATCGATTTCTCGATGTTCACAAGAACTAGACATTTCCCAAACGTCTTTGAGGCGAATTTTACGAAAAGAGCTTGGTTTCATCCATACAAAATTTTTTTTAAGCCAGTAACTCAACCAACAAATTACTTCAAACGTCGTGTATTCAGTAAATGGTGATTCGGAAATGATGCAGATTTTTATAAGAAAATCATTCTCATGCTCATTTATGATTAAACGGTTACGTTAACAAGCAGAATTTCCATATATTCGAACCATTTGTTAGAAACGGTACATACTTTCAACCATAAATTTGAAATTTTACATATAGAAAGTGAAAATTACGCTTTTAACCTGTCCCTAGAGTCCCTAGAAATGAATACAATAAAATTGGAATAGTACTTAACGAACAAATAGACTTAAATAACTCACCGCTATTAAACATATTCAGAGAATTTACCCATTTTTCGGTTTTAGTATTAAATAATAATGAAAATTTGTAAAAATCAGAAGAACCTTATTTAATATTATTGAACGTGTACTTTGAAGAAAAGTGGATGAAGAAATTTTTGTTTTAATCCAATAACTCAAACCAACGGATCATTTAAAGCGTCGTGTATTCAGTAATTGGTGATTAGAAAAATCGGGAATGATGCAGATTTTCATAAGAAAATCATTCACAGATTCATTTCTGATTAAACGGTTACGTTAACCAGCAGAATTGGCATATCTGGAGTGCTGATAAAACTGAGTATCAAGAACTGCCATTACATCCTGACAAACTTACTGTTTGTTGCGGATTTCATGCTGTAGGAGTCATTGGACCTTTTTCTTTTTCAACGAAGCTCATGAGGCGGTAACTGTCAATGGAAATCGTTATCGTTCAATGTTAACTGATTTTTTATGGCCTGAATTGGTTCTTCTTGATTTGCAGAACATGTGGTATCAACAGGACAGAGCCTCTTGTCATACTGCCAATGACACAATGACTTTATTGAAAATAAAATTCGGTGATTCAATTATTTCAAGAAAAAGGACGCATAAATTACCCGCCTCGTTCCTGCGATTCAACTCCATTGGACTTCTTTCTTTGGGGTAACAAGTCATTGGTTCACAGCAATCATCCAGCAAATTTAGACGATTAACAGATCAGTATTGAACGAGTAATTGCTAACCTAGTCTGTCGGTTTACTCATCGAAAACTGAAAAAGATTCTTGAGCCAATCTGATAGATGATGATAACTTCAATATGAGTGTGGACAGTTCAGTGGGAGAGCATCCGGCTCGTGACCGGGGAGGTCCGGGTCCGAATCCTGTTAAGGTGGAAAATAAATTTTCTAGCTGGACAGGTGTCTGCCATCATTTCACTGTTGTCAAAAATTAACACTGCTGTGACCTAAAGTGGAACGTGATCGCAGTAACAAAGCCTACCCAGAACACAATTGAACTCCTAACTCACACAAGTTGAAGAAGGAATGAAATAAGAAATTACTTTGTTTTCTATCACTTTTTTATTATTACTGATATACAGTGACTCGAGTTTCGTAGTGTTTACTAGATTTTCAAACTGAATGAACAAATTAGATCTCAACTATTATATATGCTGATTGTAGGCTTCGGCAGAGCTTCGAAGAGAGGGGTTTTCCAAAGTTCCGTCTGTTCGTTTAGTAGTTTTATTATTGGTACGTGCCTCTTATATCTTTCAATTTCTATGGATTCCAGGATGTCAAGTTTTTTCCCTTTCGCTTCCACGTGCAAAATAACAAGGTTGTTCAATTCTGGGAACGGGTATTGAAGAAATGGTTCGCAAAATTGGAATTATTCTTCCGGTTCCTAAAAGCAGATTGATGCTCTTTGTACCTTTTATGGAAAGGTCGGCCCGTTTGTCTATATATATACTTAATTTATTATCAAATTGTGTTTCCATGGTGAATTTGACCTTATTGTGCAAACTATCTGACCTAACAAGGTCAAATTCACCATAGAAACACAATTTGATAATAAAATAAATTTTCTGAACATAACCTTAATTAACAGTAAAAATGAAAATTCCTTTGATATATATAGAAAACCCACATCAACTGATACAACAACACCAAATTTTTCAAACCATCCGATCAATCATAAACTAGCTGCTTATAGATCAATGGTACATAGAGCATTTTCAATTCCTTCAGATAAAATTACGTTAAAGAGGGAATTGAATACAATCAGACAAATAGCCACAAAAAATCAGTTCGAAACCAAAACTATAAATTCCATCATAAACAAAAAACAAAAGCAACTAATTCGTAAACAAATTTACCCCATTTCCAAATCAGATCATAATAACCATAAATTCATAAAACTTGAATATTTTGGACTAATTTCACAAAAAATAGCTCAAATTTTGTCAAAAATTAACATAGTAACAGCTTTCACACCCTCCCATAAAATTTCTAATCTCTTTTTTAATCCGAAAGACAAAGAGAACCGACTGAATAATTCTGGAGTCCATAAATTAAGTTGTCAACAGTGTAATAGTGTGTATATGAGACAAACGGGCCGACCTTTCCATAAAAGGTACAAAGAGCATCAATCTGCGTTTAGGAACCGGAAGAATAATTCCAATTTTGCGAACCATTTCTTCACTACAGATCACACGTTCCCAGAATTGAACAACCTTGTTATCTTGCACGTGAAAGCAAAAGGGAAAAAACTTGACATCCTGGAATCCATAGAAATTGAAAAATATAAGTGGCACGTACCAATAATAAAACTACTAAACGAATAGACGGAACTTTGGAAAACCTCTCTCTTCGAAGCTCTGCCGAAGCCTACAATCAGCATATATAATAGTTGAGATCTAATTTGTTCATTCAGTTTGAAAATGTAGTAAACACTACGAAACTCGAGTCACTGTATATCAGTTATAATAAAAAAGTGATAGAAAACAAAGTAATTTCTTATTTCATTCCATTATAATGAACTATCACAAAGTAACGGACTACTCCATCCAACAAGTTGAAGAAGCTTCTGAGGGATCTTCACAGAAGATCTAGGAATATCAGGATAATAATAACAATTCAAATTATCTCAGAAACTCTTCCTGATTCTAACCACTGACACATCACGATAATATTCCTTATCACTGTATACGAATATGCCAATTCACGACTTGTCTGTAAAGCTTCACTAATTGTCCCTTAATCCAGATTGCTGCGATTTCTGGGGTCAGTCAAAGGCATCTAGATGGGTGGGTACTCGGAACGTGAAATAATGATTTATCCGACAGTCAACGATAAACATCTTTGGATAAATTACAGTTCCAATAAAACAAGAGTGATTTATTGCGTGTCAAACAGGTAAACTAGTTATAAGTTAGAAGTTTCAAACGGTTCAGATGGAACGGAATGAGGCTAAAAAAGGAATACAAAGTCCAGCATTGTCGTGAAGATTTCGCCTTTGTGTCTTTTACCACTGTGTTATGAGACGTCAATGCAGGGAGGTTCATTTTAAAAAGAAATAATATGAGATCTGTCATGTTATAAAAAATTGTTACGATTGATGTCGAAGGTTGTCAAGATTTGATACTTTTGAACTACAAAGACGTATTTCTTTTATTTTCACGAAAAGAGGGCATGGGAATTTTATGATAGAATAAATCCTGGATGGCGACAAAAAAAAGATAAAAGCAAAATTTGAAGAATTCTCCCAATTGAAAATCAACAATTAATCATTTGTTTTCTTCATTTTTACGATCTATTTGCGGGAAAAATACATTAGACTAAAAACATTTTTCTTTGTTTTATTTCGAATATGAAGATATATCAAAACGACGTTGTTAAACAACAAAATAATTTTTTTCACTTTGAATGTCTCTTTCGTTATTTATTTTATTCTAGTAATAAAAAATTTATGTTGAAGTCCTTTACCTGAGATTGAATATATTATTGATTTTTATCAAGTATGTTATAAACTTATCAAATTTATAGTTTTATTCTTGATTGTTTCGGTTTCTACTTGACGAAAATTCATCGTATATTATTTAAAGTAAAACACTTTATTTCCGCTAATATTTATTGTTTTCACAAAAATTGTTTCGTCAATTATATTTTGACTTTATCAGGAGAGTATGGTTAGTACCTACTTTTACTAAATCGGTCTTCTTAAATAAAAGTCTGAGCAGAAGGAAACGTGATAACACGTTTCCTATAAAAATAATTAAGTGACAGTATTTTAGTTTCCACAAAAATGCAATTTTTTCACCACGATATGGCTTCTTCAGGTACTGACATTCTACTGATTGATATTGACTTGTGTAACAGAGTTTAAATACAGTGAAGCACGTGAAAAAATGATTTTAAAAAAAGTCATAAAAACCTAGGGTGTTTCTTAGAGTTTGCGGCTAAAAAATGTCATTAAGGAAAGATATTCAGTAATGGGAATTTGTCAACATCTGTTTGTTCATTCAAAAGGAATTTACGGGCTTTGCACCTGTTGATTTCAAGAAATTCTAAAAGTGTTAATCTAGAACTTTAAATTCCGACGTGAAGGATTTCATAGTTATTGTTGAAATTATGCCTGAATTCCTTAAGATGATTAGCATATGTCAAATGTACGGAGTTCTTTGGTGTTCTTGGATTTTTTCCTGAATGATCCACCTTCCTGGCCAATATATACTAAAGGGCAATCGTTGGAAGTTTACCTGTAGATTCCAGATTTATTTTCTTTATTTGTCCGATCCTTATTGTTTTTTATGTAAGTACTAAGGTTATTGATGGTTTTAAAAGCTGCGTTTCAATTGTCACTATTTTTGAATTGTGTAGCAATATTTTCATATAATCCATTAACATGACGAAAAGTATTTCTGTGTAATGTCCTCTTTTATGATTGGGTAGACGAGATTTAATACCATGTTCGTTTGTTTATTTGATGCCACTTTGAAGAAGAGCAAGAAAGAGGTTGTAATCGATATTTGAAGCTATCTGTCTCTGCTGACAGGGGCAAAAGTTTTAGATTAACACTTTTAGAATTTCTTGAAATCAACAGGTCCAATGCCCGTTAAATCCTTTTGAATGAACGAACAGATGTTGACAAATCCCCATTACTGAATATCTTTTCCTAATAGTACCTAATGAGATATTTTAACCATTATTTTGTAACTTGCTTAACTGTATTTATACTCTGTTGCACTAAACGCCAGTCAGTAGAATGTAGATACCTGAAGAAGCCACATCGTGGTGAATCAATTGTTGTATTATAAACTTTTTTGTGGAAATTATGATACTGTCTCGTAAATATTTTTGATTAAAATTAGTTTCCACCAAGTAAAGACCGAATCAATCAAACATGAAAGTTTGCTTTAGGAATTTTCAGGATTTATTAAAAAGTTTCAATAACGGTGACCGGTTTAACTCTGTCTGGTCGTTTAGTAAAATGTGTATTTTATTATGCCGGTTTATTTCTAGTATTTCTTAAAGGTTCACTTGATGAAGTCAAAGTGTAATTGACGATATGAATGTTTTGTAGACAATAAATATTAGAGGAAATAAAGTGTTTGACTTTCAATCATATACAATGATTAATTTTTTATTCTTCTGCTGAAAGGGCATAAAATTGGAGATATCTCTCGTATCCAGTAAACCTTTAGAATAACTTCAATGATATCAACCTTTTAGATAAAAAAAGAGGTATTTTCGTGATAGAAGGATTATTACAAAAATTAAAATAATATAAGGATTTCTTCTGCACATATTCTACAAATTTTATTTTGAAGAAATGTCCTTAAAAAAAACTCATCTTGAGCATGTTATTTTTGAAGAAGTTCTTGAGGTTATGTTTTGCATTTTTAAAAGGGAATTTATTTTTTCATAAAACAAGGAATGAAACAAAATTTTTTACACTTCAAGTATTTATTTAATAATTTTTAGTTGACAATTCATAATTCTTTGAATTTCTTCCATTCCCTTTGGTACTGTGTTACAAGTATAATTCTATATGTCTACTGAATTGACACGGTGTGCTCTGAAGATATTTATTTAATTTGATTCTAAAAATTTTGAATGAAATTTTTTTTGCAATTAAGATATGTAGAAGATTTACAGAAGAAATCTGTATGATATTTTAAATTTTGTAATAATCCTTCTATCGAGAAAAAAAATCTTTTTCATTTAATTCACCGTACATATAATAATTATATATTTTGGTTTACGCTTATTACATATTATCATTTGGTTTTAAATGAGTCCATAAAATACCTTGCAAACTTTATGTTATTTTTGTGACGAACATAGAATATTTAGAATGTTTATAAGTTCACTTCATTTTAATGTTTCTGCAGTATATATGAGGCATGCAGTCAATCTGGTAAGATATCTTTGTTGATTATTTTTAATTTTTGAATATGAAGTTGAGTTGAAAATTTACTGTTGTTATAATTCTAAATTATTTTTCAGAGATGTTCTACATCTTTTAGGATTTTTTTTAAAGGAACTTATTTTGGGCAAGTTATTTTTGAAGAAGTTCTTAAAGTTATGTTTTGTATTTTTGAAGGGGAATTTTGTTTTTCATGAAACAAGGAATGAAACAAAATTTGGTACACTTCAAGTATTTATTTAATAATTTTTAGTTGACAATCTATACTTCTTTGAATTTATTTCATTCCCTTCGGTACTGTGTAATAAGTATTAATTATATATGTCTACTTAATTGACACGGTGTGTTCTAAAGACATTCATTTAATTTTATTCTAAAAGTTTTCAATAAAATTTTTTTGAAATTAAAATTTGTAGAAGGTTTACAGAAGAAATCTGAATGATATTTTAAATTAAGATATCAACCTATCTAGATTTCCACATTCCCTTCATTTTTTCAACGCCAAGAAGTTCTGAGCGATTGAACTATAGGATAACATCGATACAGACAGTTATTCAATTGACCATCACCATTAGACCACCTGCTGTTACAATTATGTAGCCAGGATTAATCTAAAATTGTCAGAAATTATAAGACCATTTAAATGATACCTACACAGCATGATATAATCAACATCAAATCAGTTACTATGTCAAATAATTCTTCCTAGCATCCAGAACAACGTTAATTACATTCATCGAAAAACTGTTGCTCATATCATGAATATTGATGGATCCACTTTTGAATCTTCCGAACAATCTTCTATGGGAACCGAAACTCTACATCCCGATTGTAAAACAACCGTTTCTTGTTTCACATCGGAAACAATAACGACAACGAATTAAACACGAAGTAAGAAACGTATAATAAAAGTAATGAACAAGAAAACGACTGACAATATTAACATGAATTATCTTTGAATCACTTGTGGAGGGCCAAATCGCGAGGTGACTCGGCGTTTATTAACCTGTTACAGCGTCTCCTGACATCGTACAACAAGAATAAAATGACTTGCTCGCTTCTTTCTGTGCTTACACCTTAGCGCGAAGCTTGTGTAAGATTCCTGTACTGAACTGGAATGAGCGCCTGTCATAATCGTTCCTTATGGCGTTTATGGTCCATTGTGCGGCATACCGCTGAGTCTTGCAGCCGCATGTCATCGTTGTTTCAATGTCAGATGGGAAATTATAGGTCTCTATTGGCAATATTTCATCAGAACAGGCCGTTGAATGAAATATAAAATAATTGCCATAACCACTCAATCTCACCCGGAGTCCTCATTGTTCAATAGTATATCGTATGCATGCATACGTCTTACATTCGAGGGAAGCAGACTATGATAAAACGCTATTATATTGTAACTTGAAAAAGTTGCAATTCAACAAACTTAGCAGGAGAAGTGAAACTTGCAATATTTTAATGTTCGAAGTCATTACTCGTCCATATGCTTTCAACAAGAGATTATTAGTCAAAATCTGGAGACCAATGGAAAATATTAGCATTTGGTTACGTGAAGAAATAAAATAAAGGCAGGCGTAGAATTTTATTACCTGAAAAAATTCGAACAAGATCTTTCATCTATAAAATTTTATTTCAACTTTCAAAAAGGCACCAGGTGATTTTCACTTTCCAATATTAGCTCATGTGTCCTCCGCACAAAGATTAATGATGAACTATTTTTAATTGGAATTGAATAATAAATTACATAGTTTTCCTATCACTTTTTATTTACTGAGTATACAGTGATTTCAGTTTCGTAGCGTTAACTACGTTTTCAAACTGAATAAAATAAATTGTCTCTCAAATTGTATATGCAGGTATGGAAAATTCAGTCGAAAACATGGGAAATTCAATGTTAATCCATCGGGTGTTTTCTTTTAGAATTATAGAACTTTAATTTAAAATGAATCACATTTAAATTAAGATTGAAGCCAATTTCTTTTATTTGAAAGATAATTTTATGACATTTATGTTTTAACAATAATTTCCGGCTCTGAGAAACCGCATTCAAACAGACCAATTTTGGACCACTTTTTCGAGTAATTCAGGCCTTAATTCATCAATAACAGGAGTCATGTTGGTTTCCAAAGCGTCTATTGTTTTTGGTTTATCAGCATAAACCAATGACTTGACATAACCCCAAATAAAATAATCCAGTGGAGTTATGTTGCATGATCTTGGAGGCCAATTAATTGGACCATTTCTCGAAATAATGTTATTGCTAAATCTTTCTTTCAATAAATCAATTTTTACGGTAGCAGTATAAGGTGTAACACCATCTTGTTGGAACCAAAATACCATTCAAATTTTGAAACAAAGAATCATTGAGCATCGATGTGTAACGAGCACATTTCACTGTAACATTAGCTCCAGCATAGTTTTTAAAGAAATATGGACTGATGATGCCTTCAGCGTGTAAAGTACACACCCATAGTAAAAATCGGCACGCACTCTGACATCGACTGACTTAATCAGCTGTTGCAAACACACTAGTTGACAGATCCCGCTCAAGCTTGGCATAGTAATTAAGGACAGTGGTACCAACCTAGGAAAAAAAATTTTTACCTGCCTCATTGCCCCGCCAGATTTAAATCGATAATTCCCGGTACTTTCTTGACAACATGTATAATCAATATGAAATTAATGCTTGTCTAGAAAAACATTTATTTTTCATTTATAAAACATACATCTATAATAAAAAGAGGTTCTTTTCGTTGATAGAAGGATTATTTATATAATTTCAAATTTCATACTGATTTATTCTGTTAACGAAAACTTTTAGAATTAAATTAAATAAATGTCTAAGAACACACTGTGTCAATCTAGTATACATATTGAATTAAACACTTATTACGCAGTACCAAAGGGAATAAGAGAATTCAAAGAAATGGTAATTACCAATTAAATCTACTAACTAAATACTTGAAGGATACAGAATTTTCTTTTGTACCTTGTTTTATTAAAATCAAATTCCTTTCCAAAATTGCAAAACATAACCTCAAGAAGCTCTTCAAAAACAACTTGCTTAAAATATTTTTTGTTTTTGAAGGAACTTATTTTGAGCAAGTTGTTTTTGAAGAAGTTCTTGAGATTATGTTTTGTATTTTTGAAAAGGAATTTGGTTTTAATAAAACAAGAAACGAAACAAAATTTTGTCCCCTTCAAGTATTTATTTTGTAGATTTAATTGATAATTTATATGATTATATGAATCTAAATGGTATTTAAAATTTTTCAACATACATTTATTGGATGAAGTAAAAACACAAAAATTCCAAAATATATATAGTTCGATAAGTATAGCGAAAGATCTTCAGATTTCTGATAATAATTTAAATTCTAAATGTAAAGTACTGTTTTCATTTTAACCACATGAAAAAGCTACGATATCAGGATTCATGCTGAATTAGGGAATAACCAAATGGGAACCGCAGTTAATTCCTAGAAATGAAATAATAACGATGAAGATTCCAGACCACATATAATTATCTAATTACATTAAAACGAAATAGTAAACATGTTGAACTCACACACGAAACTAAACTATTAATTTCAGGATCCAAGCTATTATGCCAGCCTTAAAAAAGCAAATGTTTCTCTCTCAGTGCTGATTATATTATTATCTTCCTTTCCATTATGAAATCATTCCACCCTAATTAGCCAGATGAAATTACGGAAATGTTCACTGAACCCCACTTAAACACATCATTCGTCATGCTAATATTGACATGACAGAATGAGAAAATATATGTTATTTTAAATTTGAAAATTATTATTTAATTAATTTATTATACAAAAAGTGTTCCATATAGAAGATAGTGCACTCAACAGAGTACGAATGTCATGTAAACTATTACTATTACGACTTTAAATTCAGAATTATATATTCTAAGTTCTACGATATATATTGAAACGATATATAAAAACTTTCAAAATGATATCCTTGTATCAATATAAAACATTTTTCAATATCTCGGAAAACACCTTTTTACATCCCGATATGAAATGTATCAATACGAATGTATTAACAAAAATATTCAAGTATGTATATTGACATACAAATATCGGGTTTTATTTTAGGGTGATACAATTTTAAATTGAAATAAAACACATTTAAATTAAGATTCGAGCGATTTTTTTTATTTGAAAGATAATTTTATGACAAATTTTGAAAATAATTTCCGGCATATGTTCAGCACGACTAGTTCTGAGGAAATGCATTCGACCAGACCACATTTTCGAGTAATTCAGGCCTTATTTCATCAATAACACGACTTATGTTGGCTTCCAAAGCATCTATTATTTCTGGTTTATCAGCATAAACCAATGACTTGACATAACCCCAAAGAAAATAATCCAGTGAAGTTATGTCGCATGATCTTAGAGGCCAATTAACTGGAACATTTCTCGAAATATTGTTATCGCCAAATCTTTCTTTCAATAAATCAATTGTTACAGTAGCAGCATGAGGTGTACCACCATTTTGTTGGAACGAAAACACTTCTGGGTCGATACCATTCAAATTTTGAAACAAATAATCATTCATCATCGATCTGTAACAAGCACCATTCACTGTAACATTAGCTCCAGCATCGTTTGGAAAGAAATATGGATCGATGATTCATCCAGCGTGTAAAGCACACCATACAGTGCATTTTTCAGGATACAATGGAACCTGCTGAACTTCTTGAGGATTGTTTTCACTCCTATACGGCAATTTTGCTTGTTTACATGGGCGTTCAACCAGAAATGAGCTTCATCACTAAACACAATTTTACCATCAAAAAGTGGATCAACTTCAAGCTGTTCTAGAGCCCAATCAGCAAACAAACGATGCTTATTATGGTTAAGTGGCTTTAGTTCTTGAACCAGTTGGATCTTGTTTGGGTGTAGACCAAGATCTGTACGCAAAATTTTCCATGTGGTTGATGCACAGAGTCCAACTTGTTGTGAACGTCGACGAATAGACAAATCTGGATCATCATTAACACTATGACTTACAGCAGCGACATTTTCTGTTGTACGTACAGTTCTTTGTCTTGTTGTTCGTGTTGCATCGAACAGAGAAATTGTTGTCCGAAATCTATCGATAGCTCGACGAGTAAGCTGCTCTGATGGGACGATTACGTAAACCATAAATTTCACGAAGTGCCCTAAAAGTTTGGCGAATAGAACACTGATTTTGAAAATAAATTTCAACAATTTGTAGATGTTGTTGCGAAGTGAGTCTTTCCATGATAATTTGTCAATGCTTACCGAACAGAAATGTCAAAACAACATGGCTTCTACCACACAATCACAGTTATCCCTATCGAAAGTTCTATCACTCTAAAAATAAACCCGATAAAGGTAAATCCACTATTCCAAAATTATCTGAAATTCTCCAAATAAAGGATGGACTAAAAAAAAATTAAACGGGAATTCCAACATTTGATGGCTTTCCGTCTCTAGACCTCTTCAGAAATGTATTGAATTCAAATTCCAATATCAAGATCAAAATTTAACTCACCAAATAAGATAAAAGCTAGAAAGTTTTTTTTCCGAGACATTGCTAAAAAAAATTTATATTGATTATATATAGGGATATCATTTTGATAGTTTTTATATATAGTTTGAATATATATTGTAGAAGTTAGAAAATATAATTCTGAATTTAAAGTCATTTAAATTTTTCTTCTATCAAGTATTGACTCATATTCAAATTGATTTTTAAATTATAAAATAAATTCATATAGAGCCTAAATATCCACAATATATTCCTCAATTATTAATAATTAATTTTGAAATTCTGGTTATTTCTTTTATTATGGGACATTATTTGGGGGAATAGTTTTTGCTGTTAAAACAAGTTGTGGAAATTACTATGTTTTAGTACCAATAAATTGTTATTTTACGCATCTAATTGTGACTCGAGTTTCGGGAATTAGCTATCCCATCATTAAACAACTGAAGACTTAACAAACGGAACAGGGTATTTATGCATATACAGAGGTAGAACAAGAAATAAAAAAGGTTAAAAAAGGTTTGAAATGAGAGGACGCCTGACAACTAAGCATCGGTATGTCAAAGAAGATTGGTAAAGAGACGTTACTTATTTAAATATTTCGAAAATTTTGGATTTACATAGATCTGTACAGTCATTCATTATTTTTACATAATATTTATTGTGAACTAATTTGAAAATTTCAACAGTTTCCAAATAATAAAGTTTATTTCCTTTTGATTCTACATTTTGAGTTTATCTTACTACATGTTAATGATGCGGTCGTTTGATTTATATGTTATAGTTTTCTCTTCTATATGTTATAGTGTTATCATTTCATTGAACGTTTTCTGAAGAAGTTTGAAATAAATTTTATACTTCATGATGTTACAGTGCCAGTGAGACAAATAAATACAAAAACTGAAGAGAATACTGCTGCCGTACATGAAAGTGTTCGTGCGTTCCAAAATTTATTTTTTTATTAACGTTCACTTGAACTACGCATTTCCCAGATGTCTTTGTGGCGAATTTCACGGAAAGACCTTGACTTATACCATGCAGAATTGTTTTAACCCAAAAACTCTAACCAACAAATCATTTAAAGTGTCGTGTATTCAGTAATTGGTGCTTAGAAAATGTCGGAAATGATGCAGATTTTCATAAGAATATCAGCGATTCAACTCCATCGGACTTATTTATTTAGAGTTACATTAAGTCATTGGTACAGCAATCATCCAGCAAATTTAGACTATCTTCAGGTCAATATTGAACGAGGAATTGCTTATATACAACCTGATTTGTGTGAGAGGATCAGGGAAAATTGGGTTCAACGACTTCATTCATGCCTGCGTTTCCTTGGTAGACATTCAAATGGTGTTTTATTTCGTAGCTAATGGTATTCATTGTACTTTATAATGAATTAAAAAGATTGGGGTTTTTGAATTTTTTATAAGGAATTTAGTTTTTTCAACTGTGGAACATATTTAAGAAAAATGAATTTACTAATTTTGTCTCTAATTTTATCATCAAACATATCAAATTCTACTGGATGGAGTTTATGAGTCAATACTGCATGAGTACCTTGACATAATGTTGTACAGTATGTCGCTTCTGGTACAACCTATGTACAAGGGTAAGTAAAAATAATTGGAGTTAAGAATCATTCATAATTTCTAGATGAATTTCCGTCAAGTAAAGACTGAAACAATCATAGATAATAATGATGTGCATTATGTCGAGTTTCATGACAATACAGTATGCTTTCAATGAAGTTATCAGATTTTACAACCCAAGATATATTCAGTTCAATTTCCTTGAAACCCATACCTTGTTCGATTCAGATTAAGAAAACATCTTTTCGCTTCCTGCCAGTCGGCGAAGCCATTGCACCCATTTGATTCCGATTGTAATAATAGATATAAAATGAACCATAATGATCATAATGAAAAGCTCACGTTATAATTTGTGATAGCTGTTACTTTTGTTTGTCTTGACGAAGCACAGCTATAATTTCAAATCTCGTGGCCAGGGCATGAGTATCTTCAACAGGTTGATTATGAACTGGATGTAATAATTATAAGTTATCGTTGATCTTGAATTTCTTCGAGACGCCTATTAAATGGCGAAATAACGACAAGACGAAACGGTTATTATTACATCGTAACCTTTGGAAGCGTTAATTGCCATATAAGTGCCCCTTAAGGTAATGAAGCGGCGTTAACTTCTGTACATAAGTATAAAGGAGTCATCAAGTTGTGGAATGGGATGCTATCGTTCGGCTTTACAACATTTAGAAGCACAATCAAATGCTTCAGATATCTAATGTTCATTATATAGAACATTAACTAAAATGTCCAGCAAGTTGATTATATGCTGATGGTGTAGAGTATTTACATGTAACTATAAGGATATTCAATGTAGACTACACGATGGCACTTTAAAAAATCCCCGACTTTTTGAATTTTCCGCCTACTAACATTAAATGTAACATTTGTATATTTAACAATAAAAAGAGGTTTTTCCCATGATGGAAGGATTATTTAAAAATCATGAATGCCATTCTCTTAACCTCCTACAAATTTTAATTACAAAAAATTTCATTCTAAAACTTTCAGAATGAAATTAAATAAATGTTGAATAACAATGTGTCAATTTAGTAGACATATAGAATAAAACACTCATTGCACGGTACCAAAGGGAATAAAAGAATACAAATAAATAAAAATTATCAGTTGAATCTACTAGAAAAATAATTGAAGGGTACAAAATTTTATTTCGTACATTGCAATTTTGAAGAGGAATTCAATAACACAAGGTACGAATTAAAGGTACGTTGTTAAATTTGATTTTTGAATCCAAGAATCAAATTCACAATCGAAGAAAAAAAGAACCACAGTATTAATTCTCTTGACCTCACAATAAAAAGACTAGATAATTTATACGATTGTAGTATTTTCCAAAAACCCACACTTACAGATATTACAATACATAAAACTTCAAATCTTCCCACCAACCATAAGCTGTCAGCATATAACAGTTTTATCGTAGACTACTAAATGTCCCTCTGAATTCAGATAACTTTTTGAAAGCATTAAATATTATTGAGCAGGTAGCTTCAAACAACGGTTAAAACCCCTTCTTATAGACAAAATGGTATCCAATAAACAAAAGAACATAGCATTAAATCTCGTGTACCCAATCATAAAAGAGAACAATACACAGAAATACTCTTCGTTATCTTATGTTAATGGATTATCTGAAAAAATTGATTAATACTTCAAAAAGAGTTTCAATTAAAACGCAACTTTTGAAACCATTTATTATATTAGTACTTACATAAAAAACAATAAGGATCGAACAAATAAAGAAGATGAATCTAGAGTCACGATTGCCCTTTAGTATAAATTGGCCAGACAAGTAGATCATTAAAAAAAAGAATCTAAGAACACTAAAGGAGTTTCATATCGAACTCCATACATTCGACATGTGCTAATCAACTTATGGAATTCAGGCATAATTTCGACAAAAACTATGAAATTATCCATCTATCATCAATCTATAGATTTGTTAAGATAAGAACGCTTTGATTGGAAAGCATATTTCAGGTATTTGATCAGAATCCTTCAATTTTCCAACTCGTTACTCTCGTTGATCGAATATTAATGACACGTGTGACCTTGAAATTCACTTTTTCCCTGTTTTCGAAACTTCATGTTTATTTTTAACGATTCCTTCCATTTGGAATTAACATAACCAGAATATTCCAGGTAAAAACTGAAACTGTTTATGCTCTAGCTCATCTAACAATTTTTCATTAGGAGTGATTTGCATCAATCGTAAATCAGAATCGCATTTGGCGCTCATCCATTCTCCATTAATATAAACATATTGACGTAGCGTGATTTATAATAATAGCAGCTTAATGCAAGTTGTGGTCTATTCTGCATTTGAGCACGATATACCAATAATTCCACATTAACCTTGTAACGTAGATCTGTCTAACCGAGGTTTTCATCTCGGTTAGGTCCTAAATGATGGTTATATAATTGATAATTCTTAAATGTTTGAACTCGTTCTTAGATTCTAGTTCCATTCTGGTCGACGTGACAATGATTGATTCCTCGAACGTTCAGTTTTAGTGTTAGTAATTCAGCTAGGTGAATAATGTTTGTACCACAGATTGTTTACTGTAGTGGATTTGTTTGTTTCAGTAACTTGGGATCAGGGATATACAGTATATTTCAAAATTTGCTCCCTAGCTCTCGGGTTCAATAATTGAAAACTAGACAAAAATAGAGAATAACCAAATTCCAAAAACAAGGTAGATTTCTGGCATTTTAAAAGAGGGACACACAGTTCTTAAATGCAGGGTGCAAAACTAACTGTAGTATCAGATAAAATATTAAGATCACGTATTTGATCTACACGGATAAGAAAGTGGTATCCAATGAAATAATCATCAACCAGAGGCTGAAATATTCTGCACCAGATTATTTCTTGACCACCAACCCAAAACAAATTGCAAACTAGAGTGAAACAGTCTCGAATCAGTTCTGACAAGTATTTTCAAGAACTGGCTTCAGGTCATCAGCATACCCCAAAAACCATGTTTTTCAAGGAATTCAATAGATCATTTATGATAAACAGAAATGGACCAAGAATGGATCTCTGCAGAACCCCAGTTTCTAGCTCATACTCAAACGACCTGAAACCATTATGTAATATATTTCAAAGGTTTATTAACATCACAGAATGTCTTCCATATATTCCAATCGTATGAACAAATGGACAATTGTGATATGTGGATTTTCTGAAATCACAAGATGATGCTTTTGCAGCATTAGGAGAATTCACCTGACGTGAATGCAGGGATTGACTCAGCTTAATATTGAATGCACGGTCATATGGATTCTTGGTAACAAAGGGCATTTCATAGCGGGACACTGCCACATCAAGAGCACCACCGGCAAGAAACAGATATAACAATCGTTCATCTCAGTTAAACTCAGTATTAAGCAGTTTAATATCAAGCAGATCACGAAAATTTTTGAGCAGTGTAGCCCTCGGACAAAAAGACTAAAATATTCTCACGTAAAGGTTCAAACACTAGATCAGATATGAAAGTTTAAAGGTGAAATAAGGATATACCAGGAGTTAAATATACCATACAATTTATTAGGCCAGAATAAGATATTATGGTAAAATAAGAAGGAACGGTTTTTTACTTGATAGAAGGATTATTACAAAATTTGAATATCAAAACAGATTTAATCTGTTGTCTTCTACAATTTTAATTTAAAAAAAAATTTTGAAGAAACTTTAAGAATTAAATTAATGTTTTTATGAGCACTGCTCATATTTAATAAACGTATAAATCAAAATTCATCATACAATATCAAATGGAATTAAGAAAAACCAACGAATATAAATTGTCAATTGAAATTAAAATATAAATAAGCAAACATTTATTTGTTTCGTTCCAGGCATGCGTACTGAACTCTTCAGACAAATGTACGAAGCCCCGTTTGTTACAAAATGTATCGTTTTCTGATCCTGTATCAATGAAAAATAACTCTTTCTCAAAAATATAAAACATAATTTCAAGAACTTCTCAAAAACTAATTTATTTGAAATATTCAATATATTTAAATAAATTACTTCAAAAAATCTCAGAACATGTAGCACATCCTCAAGAAATAATTAAAATTACGATAAAATCAGTTCAACTTTACATATAAAAAATAATAAAATCAATTAAACAATGTATAGACTTACCGAGAGCTATCTTCAGAAATATATGATCCTTAAAAACATCTAAATAGGTACATTTATATCCAAGGTACTCTATGTTCCATGTTCACAAAAAATCATACAAAGCTTATAAGGCACTTGGTCTTAGTTAAAACCATTCAAAACTGTATAATGAATTTCTTTATTTAAAAAACCTAATATAATTATATATTATATATAAAATAAGAAGGAACGGTTTTTTACTTGATAGAAGGATTATTACAAAATTTGAATATCAAAACAGATTTAATCTGTTGTCTTCTACAATTTTAATTTAAAAAAGTTTTTTGAAGAAACTTTAAGAATTAAATTAATGTCTTTATAAGCACTGCTCATATTTATTAGACGTATAAAATCAAAATTCATCATACAATATCAAATGGAATTAAGAAAAACCAACGAATATAAATTGTCAATTGAAATTAAATATAAATAAGAAAGCATTTTTTTGTTTCGTTCCAGGCGTGCGTACTGAACTCTTCAGACAAACGTACGAAGCCCTGTTTGTTACAAAATGTATCGTTTTCTGATCCTATATTAATGAAAAATAACTCTTCCTCAAAAATATAATCTATAATTTCAAGAACTTCTCAAAAACTAATTTATTTGAAATATTCAATATATTTAAATAAATTACTTAAAAAAAATCTCGAAACATGCAGCACATCATCAAGAAATAATTAAAATTACGATTAGATCAGTTCAACTTTACATATAAAAAATAATAAAATCAATTAAACAATGTATAGACTTACCGAGTGCAATATTCAGAAATATATGGTCTTCAAAAACATGCACATAGGTACATTTATATCCAAGGTACTCTATGTTCCATGTTCACAAAAAATCATACAAAGCTTATAAGGCACTTGGTCTTAGTTAAAACCATTCAACACTGTACAATGAATTTCTTTATTTAAAAAACCTAATATAATTATATATTATATATAAAATAAAATAAGAAGGAACGGTTTTTGAGATTTTTTGAAGTAATTTATTTAAATATATTGAATATTTCAAATAAATCAGTTTTTGAGAAGTTCTTGAAATTATGTTTAATATTTTTATGAAAGAGTTATTTTTCATTAATATAGGATCAGAAAACGATACATTTTGTAACAAACAGGGCTTCGTACGTTTGTCTGAAGATTTCAGTACGCATGCCTGGAACGAAACAAAAAAATGTTTGCTTATTTATACTTTAATTTCAATGGAATGAAATAAGGAATTACTTTGTTTTCTATCACTTTTTATTATAACTGATATACAGTGACTCGAGTTTCGTAGTGTTTACTACATTTTCAAACTGAACGAACAAATTAGATCTCAACTATTATATATGGGGATTGTAGGCTTCGGCAGAGCTTCGAAGAGAGGGGTTTTCCAAAGTTCCGTCTGTTCGTTAAGTAGTTTTATTATTGGTACGTGCTTTTTATATTTTTCAATTTCTATGGATTCCAGGATGTCAAGTTTTTTCCCTTTCGCTTCCACGTGCAAGATAACAAGGTTGTTCAATTCTGGGAAGGTGTGATCTGTAGTGAAGAAATGGTTCGCAAAATTGGAATTATTCTTCCGGTTCCTAAAAGCAGATTCATGCTCTTTGTACCTTTTATGGAAAGGTCGGCCCGTTTGACCTATATACACACTATTACACTCTTGACAACTTAATTTATAGACTCCAGAATTATTCAGTCGGTTCTCTTTGTCTTTCGGATTAAAAAAGAGATTAGAAATTTTATGGGAGGGTGTGAAAGCTGTTACTATGTTAATTTTTGATAAAATTCGAGCTATTTTTTGTGAAATTTATCAAAAATTAACATAGTAACAGCTTTCACACCCTCCCATAAAATTTCTAATCTCTTTTTTAATCCGAAAGACAAAGAGAACCGACTGAATAATTCTGGAGTCTATAAATTAAGTTGTCAAGAGTGTAATAGTGTGTATATAGGTCAAACGGGCCGACCTTTCCATAAAAGGTACAAAGAGCATGAATCTGCTTTTAGGAACCGGAAGAATAATTCCAATTTTGCGAACCATTTCTTCACTACAGATCACACCTTCCCAGAATTGAACAACCTTGTTATCTTGCACGTGGAAGCGAAAGGGAAAAAACTTGACATCCTGGAATCCATAGAAATTGAAAAATATAAAAAGCACGTACCAATAATAAAACTACTTAACGAACAGACGGAACTTTGGAAAACCCCTCTCTTCGAAGCTCTGCCGAAGCCTACAATCCCCATATATAATAGTTGAGATCTAATTTGTTCGTTCAGTTTGAAAATGTAGTAAACACTACGAAACTCGAGTCACTGTATATCAGTTATAATAAAAAGTGATAGAAAACAAAGTAATTCCTTATTTCATTCCATTAAAATGAACTATCACAAAGTAACGGACTACTCCATCCAATACTTTAATTTCAATTGACAATTAATATTCGTTGGTTTTTCTTAATTCCATTTGATATTGTATGATGAATTTTGATTTTATACGTCTATTAAATATGAGCAGTGCTTATAAAGACATTAATTTAATTCTTAAAGTTTCTTCAAAAATTTTTTTGAAATTAAAATTGTAGAAGACAACAGATTAAATCTGTTTTGATATTCAAATTTTAGATATTATGATATTCGTAAAGGCTATAGACTACATATTGAGATGTTCATATCATCAGCAAATAAGGTCAGCATTTTGAATAACATATTTTACGGCAAGCTATTTATGAATAAAATGAATATAATAGGTCCCAGCAGTAATCCTTAAGGGATACCAAGATCATTCATATCAGAGAGAGAATGCTGTATTTTGACAAACGTTTTCCTCTCATTCAGAAAATCACCTAACCAGTGCAAAAATACCTCTAAAACTCAAGTTAATCAATTTCCGATACAAAGACAAGATTAAGGCAGTCAAATTCTCTTGATAAATCGAAGAACAAACCAGTAACATGCCAGCCAACATCGAAAGAATAATTTACTTGCACGAGTAAGATACCTGCAGCCGTTTAAGTGGATCTATCTTTGCAGAAATCATGCTGGTGACTGGTTATGATATTAAACTCAGCTAAAAATTCAATCAATCTATAATATACTGCTTTTTTGACTTTAGAGAATTCACTCATTGAAACGTCTTTTGAATCGTTCTTTTTATCAACTGATATAAGTGTAAAACTTTAATGAAGAACGAACATTTATCTAGAGTAACGCTAACTTGTGGCATTAAAACTCGAAGTTCTAGTATAGTAAAATTTTTCTTCATTCAAGTTGAATTTCCAAACGTGTACGTTTCATAATACGAAGTTTGATGGAGATAAACAATGAACAGAATGTTATTGAAATAAACCGTCAGCCAAAAGTCATACGTATGGTTTTATCAGTACATATTTATTCAAATCAACATTCATTACTAGTCGTTCAAATATCATTCGAATAATTTATTCATTAGCAATGAGTCAAATGATCAATAGAATAAAGTAGTCATGAATAATTCAAGTCACAAATATTCCAATAAATATTCGACTATTCAAAGCAAGCATTTCACATTCTCGTCCATAATCTGGATAACAATACACTGTACCCTAAAAATCAACCAGATTAACCTGTTAACCTCACTACAAATTTGAATTTTATAAAAAAATTTTCCGAGAATCTTTTTGAAAAATAATTTAAATTAACGTCTTAGAAAACAAAGTTTTGATTAAGTAAACATAGCATTATCACTCAATATACAGCACCATAAGAAATGAAAGAACCTGAAGAAAATATAGAAATAATAATCAGAACACTTTGTTATTAGCATTTAAAACAACGGGGACCTTTTACATGATAGATTTTTTCAATATCTTAAATAGTAGACAGAGTAATTCTGTCGTACCTTGTTACAAATTTTAATTTCATGAAATTTTTCGAAAATTAAAAAAAAATTAAATTAAATAAATGCCTAAGAAGCGCTTCTTCTTTTTGGTAGACATTTTGAATGATTACTCATTGCACAAGATCGATCAAATGGAGGTATATTTTCTTCGGATTCATTTAACTTCTTTTGATGCTATTTCAATAGTGTTAATAATAATACGATTTCAAATTCAGAATAATATATTCTAACTTCTACAATATATATTGAAACTAGATGAAAAAGCTATCAAATTGATATCCTTTTATATAATCGATATAATTTTTTTTATATACAGGGTGTTTTACGAATGATTGTACAGGCTGTCAGGGCAGATGCGTGACATTTTGGTGAGTCTGAATCAGTGCTCGAAATATGTCCTAACTATATTAGTGCAAGAGGATGTTTTATGTGTTTTATCAAAATCTTTCAATCGGCATAACTCTTGAACGCCTGCATGGACCTTCATGAAAATTTGAGAGAATGAGTATAGGCCAATGCCTAATATGTGCACCTAATCACTTGTCGATAGCGCAGGTTCGGACTGAAAAAACTATATTCTTTTTTCCACATCTTGTAAATCACCCTGTACATGAAATTTTCGAAAAGTGAAATTTTCCTCAGAATCTACAATGAATACTCTTTCAAACAAGCTCATTTGAAATAATGGCACACTTCGCATCAATATATTATGAGCTATTGACTATCTGGAATTTGCGATTCATTGACACACGCATACAAAACGAAATACTTTTCGAAATCTTATTTACACTTTCGCAAAAGAAATTCTTTTATATCCCTTGCCCCATTAATTTCCGTCTGTGATTTGTTCTCGAAAATTTCCCTATTTCTTTTTGACATCTGCTAGCTCTTGTATTGAATGTTCTGCAGCTTTCATTAGCCTTTCTTTCTGGTCCACTATTTATCTTCTCACATGGTGCTTGAATCGATCTGAAGCTCAAGATATCATTTAATTTCAATGCTATGTGAAAGATCACAGAAGACATTCGTTTACTCTGAATTCAACCCATTTCAAAATCTAGGTGGCTGATGCTGAGAATTTTGACATTTCAAACCATTGTCGGGTAATTATTGAAATAGAAGCTGCTAGGAAATATCGAAGGCTATATCCGGATCGTCGAATTCTTAACCACCAAACATTCGAGCATGTTAATCGCTCACTTCGTGAAACTTGACACTTTTCGTCAATAAGTATACGAGAAAGAACAAGTTCGATGGTAAACCATGAAGAGATAATAGAAGCTGTCCAAGAAAATCTCTCAACCAACACTCGGCGTCTTGGTTCAATTTTAGGTTTCCCACATTGCCAGGTCTGGCGAGTTCTGCGCCGTGAAAAGTGCCATCCATTTCATTTACAATCCGTCCAAACCTTGGAGCCAGGCGATGAACTACCGAGGATACGATTTTGCAGATGGGTTTTGTGAAACCAGCGAGCTATCTTCAGAACGCCTTTTACTGATGAAGCGACCTTCACAAAAGATGGCAATGAATGTTCGCAATGTACATATCTGGTCCAGAGTAAATCCGAAAGTGACTAGGAAACGAATTCACAACATCATTTTTCAGTCAATATTTGGTGTGGAATTTACAATTATCGCCTAATTGGACCATATATTCTTCCACGCAGGCTGAATGTAGTGACATACCTACAATTTTTAATCGAGCATTTGCCAGGGTTCTTTAATGATGGAAGCAATATTCCAAAAGGAATGTGCTTCCAACATGATGGAGCTTCGCCGAATTCTACCTGTGAAATTGTAGCGCATTTGAATGAAGTTTATACAGATCATTGGTTTGGTAGAGAGGGACCTCATGACTGGCCTACAAGATCCCCAGATCTTACATGCTTGGATTATTTTCTCTGGGGGCATTTAAAAAATGAAGTTTACTCTGAAGAAATCATTGACAGGGAGCATCTTATCAATCGTATTCAAGCTGCACATGAAGCAATACGAAATCCACCGGAAATTTTGAAGAAAACTGGGTCTCATTTGATCACAAGACCTAAAAAATGATTAGAAGAGGGAGGGGGTATTTTCGAAAACAAGTTATAATTTTTCCTTTTATCTATTGTCAATGTTTTTCAGTTCCACACATGTTTATAAGATACATTTTATATTTTCATTATTAAGTCCATTTTATAATAGTCCAATTGAATGTTCAATGTTAATTCAAGTTTTCGGTTAAATTTAGTTTTGCAAAAGATATTTGATGTTGACCCTACATTCATGTATTGGATGGAATAAGATCCAGCACAATACCTAAGTCATGTTACTGAGAATTTCAATCGATTCAATATGAATAGACAGACGCATTATTCGGAGATTCACAGGTCCGTGTTTGCTATAAATTGAAAATTCCTAATATTCAATGGTTCATAAAATGATGATTCGAAGTGTGCCATTGATCCTAACAGGCTTGCTTGAAAGAGTGTTTATTGTAGATTCTGAAGAGAGTTTCACTTTTTGAAAATGTACAGGGTGTTTTACAAGATGTGGGGTAATTTTCTCAGTATGTACCTGTGCTATCGATAAGTCATTATGATCAAATATTTGGCATTGACCTGGACTCATTCCCTCAAGTTTTCATGAAGATCCATGCAGGTGTTCAAGAGGTATGCCTGTACAATCATTCATGAAACACCCCGTATATTTGAATCTGAATTCAATACATTTCTGAAGAGATCGAGAGACCGAAATAGCTATCACATGTTGGAATTATCGTTCAATTATTTTTATTTGATCCTCTATTTTGAGAATTTTAGATGATTTTAATAGTGGATTTTCTTGTGTTTGTGTCTTAATATACATACTTATATAGTTTTTATTAATACATTTGTTTTAATACGTTTTATGGTGAGATGTAAAAAGATTTTTCCGGGACATTGAAAAATATTATATATTGATTGCATATAAGGATATTAATTTGATAGTTTTTGTATATAGTTCCAACATATATTGTAGAATTTAGAATATATAATTCTGAAATTAAAGTCATTCAAAGTTTAGTGCTATCAAGTATTGACTCACATTCAAATTGAATACTAAAAAAAACAGTGTTTCTGAGGTATTTATTCAGTTTAATTATTTTCAAGAAAATTTATGAAATTGAAATTTGTAGTAAAGTTAACAGAATTACTGTTTTTGATATTGAAAAACCTTCTATCAAGTTATTATAAAACTTCTCACTATCATCTCTAATTTCTCATTAACTCAGAAAATTAATTGCCTAATCCGTCTTTTCAGAGGTAAACCTCGCTTTGTGATGTAATAATAAAATGAGTTTCAAATTATACTATTCATCGATGCCCTCAAGAACAATACCGAACACTTTTCAAGAATGATCATCAGGAGGATTATTCAGTGGCATAAAGACATCCTCGGCTCCATTATATGAAGGCTGGCAATTTTGCATCACCCCCAAATTCGTTTAGCATCCCATCAGCTCGTTGAGTGCCTTTGACAAGTCAAATTCTGTCTTTGTGATGCACATTCTTTGTAAGGGGAGGCAGTGACAGATCGATAAGGAAACATTATGAGTGGATGGCACTCAAATATAACAAAACCAGAAGCCAGAAAATGAGCATACAATTGACTTCAATTTTCATGGAAAAGTCAGTATTAAACACTTTAATTCAGAAGACAACAAAATTTCACAGGCAGACGATCACACTATCAACTTTTCATAAACGGCAGATCATTTTAATAGAATATCACATTGAAAAAAAACTTTGATTATGCTGAAATTGATAAATATTCCTAGTTTCATCTTAGCAGGTTGAATCTCTGTTGGAATTTTCCAACTTTAGAAAAAATTGGCACGCAACAAATGATTGAGGAATCATTCTTCAATGTTTTAATTTAGGTGACGTTGCAAAGTTCCACTTGATCGTATGTTTTTTCCACATTTTTCTGTGAAACAGCCAGTTTTTTCTAAATATTGTTCAACTCATTGTCTGTATTTGTTAAAAGTTTGCTTTGAATAGAATATTTGGTGAAAAATGGTATATTTTACTGATTGTTTTTATTTAGCATCCAAATAACTCTCAACTGAGAATATAGGTCAAAATTTCAGATTCATTTTTTGAAGTACTCCGGAAGACATTGAAATATTCAGGAAAAAAACTGACCATTCAGTGATTGGTTGGGAAAAAATCCATAATTTTTGCGTGAACTTCAAGACTTTATTCCACATTTTTGGGATTGTCCGATTTCGGCCAAATTTGCACCGTTTAGTCCTATAATTTGTTGCTATTTTAAAGGTAGCTTCATAGAAGTCTTGGTTCTTATTGCCGAAAACCTAAGGTAATCGATTTTCACAATCTTCTCTTGATGGTAAATTCTAATCTAAGATACCTGAACGGAATCGGCAAAACCAAAATTGCACACTTTCAGCCGCCCGTCTTGCAGTTTCAACTATCGGGAGTTTTTTTAAGAGTGATAGATATGGATAACTGTGATTTGACAGAAGGTAGAAGCCATGTTGTTTTGACATTTCTGTTCAGTAAGCATTGACAAATTATCATGGAAAGACTCATGCCGCAACAACGTTTACAAATTGTTGAATCTTATTTTCAAAATCAGTGTTCTATTCGCCAAACTTATAGAGCACTTCGTGAAATTTATGGTTTACATAATCGTCCATCAGAGCAGCTTGTTCGTCGAACTATAGATAGATGTCGGATAACATTTTCTCTACTCGATGCAGCAACAAAAACAAGACGAAGAACTGTACGTACAGAAGAAAATAACACTGCTGTAAGTCCTAGTATTAATGATGATCCAGATTTATCTATTCGTTGGCGTTCACAACAATTTGGACTCTGTGCATCCCCACATGGAAAACTTTGCGTAAAGATCTTGGTCTACATTCATACAAGATCCAACTGGTTCAAGAACTAAAGCCACTTGACCATAATAAATGGCGTTTGTAAACAGCAACTCCATATATGGAGTGAAAACAATCCTCAAGAAGTTCAGCAGGTTCCATTGCATCCTGAAAAATGCAATGTATGGTGTGCTTCACACGCTGGAGGCATCATTGGTTCATATTTCTTCAAAAAGGATGCTGGAGCTACTGTTACAGTGAATGGTTTTCATAACAGATCGATGATCAATGAGTATTTGTTTCAAAATTTTAATGGTATCGACCCAAAAGTGTTTAGATTCCAACAAGATGGTGGTGCACCTCATGCTGCTACCGCAACAATTGATTTATTGAAGGGAAGATTTGGCGATAACATTATTTCAAGAAATGGTCCAATTAATTGGCCTCCAAGATCATGCGACATAACTCCACTGGATTATTTTCTTTGTGGTTATGTTGGTTCCAACAAGATGGTGCTACACCTCATGCTGTGACCGTAACAATTGATTTATTGAAAGAAAAATATTCAAATTTATTTTGTCCTAGAAACCTAAACGGGCCTAAAAACCAATTAAGAAACGAAGATATTTCTCCCTTAGATTATTCCTAGAAACCCATTAGAACCCATTAGTTTTAGCCGTTTCAACAGTTGAACACATGCCCTGCGCCAGACAGGTCATGCGATACTCATGCTGTATAAAAGGTCAGTTAAGAAAATTCAATTGAAGACAAGTTCTGATCGCACGCACTTAACTTGTAAAACATTTTTATTTTTATGCTTGAATTATTTTATATTCGCATTTTTCACTTTAAACTCTTTCTCTCTCTCTCTCTTTCTACACTTGTATTATATGTACTTCTGCCCCCATTTGAAGTTTGCTTAACCAAGAATTTGCATACTAATTGGTTACCGTTTAATCAATTACTTTCGGAGAATTCAAAAAGGTATCTCTACATACCAAGCTATTATTTACAAAAGATTTGGTGATAACATTATTTCTAGAATTGGTCCCATTAATTGGCATTCAAGATCATGCGACATAAGTTCAGTGGATTATTTTCTTTGGGGTTATGTCAAGTCATTGGTTTACAGTGATGAACCAGAGACAATAGACGCTTTGGAAGCCAACATAACTCATGTTATTGATGAAATGAGGCCTGAATTACTCGAAAAAGTGGTCCAAAGTTGGTCTGGTCTAATGCGGTTCCCCAGAGCTAGTTGTGGTGGACATATGCCGGAAATTATTTTTAAAACATAAATGTCATAAAATTATCTTTCAAATAAGAAAAAATTTGGCTTCAATCTCAATTTAAATGTGTTTTATTTCAATTTAAAGTTTTATCACTCTAAAAAAGACACCCGATAGTTAATAGCAATTGTCTCATGAAGACGGAAATATTGGATGTCTTTATGTTCGTTAGAGGCGAAATTTTTATTTGGAGATAAGACTGTAGCTGCTCGTTATTTTGGAATGATTAAGAGGGTTATAATGTACTTGATATCGGCCTGCATTTTCCACTAGAAGGATTCTTACATGTTTGCTTTTGAGGAACGTCGCAAACTTCCAGGAATGCCGGATTCTGGGAGCCATTACATCACCTCGGTCATGTATTCCGATTCGGTATCAGTCTTAACAAGCCATTGAAAACTCACTTACACGAAGACCGGCCAAAGTTCTTGTCTTACAAGGGGCAAGACTGTCTGATCGTAACATGCGGAGGCTTCAAGCGATGCGATATATTTGGTTTGCGACGACAAATGGAGATCTGAATATAATTTCCAAGTTGTTAGTCCGTCGCACTTCGAGCGAAACTAATTTGGCGCTAATTTATGCAGATCAAGATCGAGCGGGATGTTCAAGATCGCAGAGTTTCGGCATGCCTTCAAAGGATTATCGTCTAGACGGAGGCGTTTCTTGTTTTGGTTCTGATGCGATGTAATTGACAGTGTTTTTGCGCGAATTCAGCCAACCACGAACAGGTAATAGTATCATTCGCTCGATGAGCAGTATAGTTTTGCTGGTTGTTCACAAGCGATATCGGGAACTGCAATTGTTCATTGTTTTCTATAAGTTCTCTCGAATTCACAGGTTGTCCAGGTGAAAAAGACTTTTTGAAACGAAATACTGAAGAGGAAAGCCATTCTAGCACCATGGTGAGATACCTATGATAACACTGGTTGACAAGAATTTTCAAACACAAAGCATATCTTTATTTTTTTAATGGAAATACCCTTTTGATACCGGTCCACAAAAAGGAAATCAAGAGTTATACGAGAACTAGGTAGGTACCAAATTGTTTATTTGGAAGGTAAAAGGTCTTCCAAGATGAAAATTACCGCAGGAGTTCCCCAGGGATCTGTGCTAGGGCTCTTGCTACCATATATCGATGACCTGATATATAACGTTAGTGCAGATGATGAGACCCTCTTCGCTAACGATACAACATTTTTGAACAGAGCCAATGGCACAAATCTACTCCTGAATAAATTATATGAAACAGTCGAAGATGCAATAGAAGGGTTTAGTTCAAATGACATTAAAGTGAACGAAGAGAAAACTCAGGAGTTGATTGTAAGCACAGAACGTCAAGAACCAAAAAGTATTTCTCTGCTTGGGGTAATTTAACTTGGCTGAAGTACATAAATGAATTGTGCCATAGACTCTCAACAGCATTATTTTCAACAAGAAAAACAAAAAACTTGCTCACAAAAAAAGAAGCATTACTTACGTATCACGCACATTTCCACAGCAGGATGAGCTACTGCATCATTTTATGATGTGCATCTTCAGAGGCACAAAGAGTGTTCCTGAAACAGAAAAAAGCTTTAAGATTAGAAGCGGAAGTAAACCAGGTCACTAGCTGTAGACCCTTCTCTAAGAAATATGGAATACTTAAATTAACATGCTGTTAAATCCTAGAATGTCTTATGTATGTACACAAAAATCGGAATACTTTCCAAACACACTCATCGATTCAAAGTCATGACACCAGGTATAGAAACAACTTTATTGCCCCAAGACATAGACTGCAGAGGACACAGAACACTCAACATGACAATTTTTTGTGTGTGGAATCTTCACTATCTTATCACTTAAATGAAAACAAGAAACCAGCAAAAAATGTTTCATGTTCGGGAGAATACAGTAATGCCCATAGTGGCGCTTTCCTGGAAACCGGCAGCGTTGCCCGGAGACCGGTGCTTGGTTGACCCAGAGTAACATCTGCAAGAGAAGATTATTATATCGCAACTGTTACTGGAAGGAATCGAACGGTATTTGTAACAGCCCTTCGAAGTCATTTTTTGAGGACCTATAGACGGGTAGTCTCAACCAGTAGCATAAGGAGACAATTGCATTCCATTTAAGGGCAAGTAGACTTTCAAGATTACCTCAGTTATCACCTGGATATAAAGCTACCCATCGGCAATGGGCAGAACAACACCAAGGCTGGCTTTTACCACATTGACGCAACGTACTCTTTTCGAACGAGTCAAGATTCGGTTTACGAAGTATTTGTCGACGCAAAAGGGTTTGGATAGGTCCAGGCAGACTACAGCGATTTAATTCCGCCCGGGAAGTTGTGTCCTTTCAAGGCGGATCAATAATGTGCTGGGGGGTATAATGTTCAGTGGCCCTACCCCTCTTATTAGCAGCATCAACCTAAGAAAAACCAAAATGATGCTGTTCAGTAGAAACGATCATGATATCAGACTGACATTGAACAACCAACCAATTGAACGTGTTGATCATTACTCCTACCTTAGCTGCAATATAGCGGAAGACGCATCATGCGATTGAGAAACTAGATGTAGTATTGAAAGAGTCCGCCCCAGCTTCTACGGAATGACAACCTAAACTTTGAAATCCTCCAAAGAATGATGAAACGCTACATATGGTCAATCTTGTTATATGGTGTGGAATCATGGACCGTCAAAATCAACACCCTCAATAGGCTGGAGGCGTTCGAGATGTTGATTCATCGCCGTATGCTCAGAATCTCATGAACCACCAGAACAACTAATGATGAGGTTCTAAGAAGAGCTAATAGTGATAGGTAACTGCTGAAGAATATCAAACTCAGGAATGTTTCCTATCTGGTTCACGTTCTAAGGGGCTACATTTTGTAATAAAGGGCAAAATGGAGGGACGTCGAAGGACCTGGCAGACATAAAATATCATGGCTCAAGAACATTCAAGATTGGACCGGCAGAGCAGCGTTGAGGAATTATTCAGATTAGCAGAAGACCGGCAAGCACTCTCTGAAGTGATCGCCAACGTCAGGGGGACCTGATGCGGCACTATGAAGAAGAAGGTCAAATGACACCGTCTCCCAAAAACCCCACCAAACAGTAATTCGTTGAGGATGCTTATTAACGTAACCTCCAACGTGAAAATGGAACTCATCACTGAAAATGATATTTTGTTGAAAATGCGGATCATTTTGATGCATTCCAAAGACCCAATCAGCCGAGATACGACTTTGCTGGTGATCGTCCGGTTTGTTTTAACTGAATTTTAAAAGCTTTAAGACTTGAATCTTTATGCAGAATACGGCGTAACGTCGTTTGTGGAATGGCTTATTCCAAAGGTCGACGAGGAATCAACAAACATAGGTTTTCGTCAAAACTACGGACTACAGCAGCAATATTCTCAGTTGCTCTTGAGCGACAACTCTTCACACCACTAACTTGTCCCAACAGCTCAAATTTTTCGACCAGTTTCATTATTGCCGATCAAGAGGTTTAGTTTTGCGAAATGTGACTGTAAAATTTTCACCATTTTTGTAGTGAATTTAAGCAATATCCTGCGCTGTTGGAGCAAGCATTTTTACTAATTACGTAGTTTTTACTTGTCAAATGTCAAAGAAGACAGCTTCAAAAGTGACAGCTGCAAATATAGCGGACTATTCAAAATGAAACCTCTTATTGGAGAACCCTTTACAAGAAGGCTAACACAAATTCTTGTGAAGATCGTATAATCAAAAGGTAAAAAAAAATTATTTTGTGAGGATCTGTGGTTATAGGAACTAGGATGCGAAAGCTACTGACTACCTCAGTGATTTTTGTCTTTTGTCCTTCTACTACCCTCGGACCCATTCACACCAACGAAATTACATTACGTTGGTCCAAATGAAAAAAATTCTGATGCGGGATTTACATACATAACAACAATAATATTTACCCGCATGTAATATCCATTTTAGTTTTCTTCTGAACGGACAGATTTGAAAGGGCGAATAAATTTCGTTTCATATTGAAGCGCATATGCAAATCCAGAATAAATATTTGTTTTGTAAATTCATTAGGGTACTCAGTAGGCATGAATTATTATTCACTGCGGATGTTAACAGAGTATGGAACGGGGCTCTCTTGAAATAACAAGGGAGTCTCGGCTTTAGCTGAGCGAAGAAGACATTATTGTTTTCTCTAAGTATTTGGTGTTTGGTGTAGTATGCATTTTTGCATTCAAGGCTTTCGCCTCATCTGGAAAAATCGTCGAAAGAGTTTATTCTGTTTCTTTTCTCGAATGAGAAACGTTTGCAATTTTGCGTCGCGATGCATTTTCTGACCCCAAATGAAATTTTCATTAAAGTTGACCATCTAGAGTTTGCATTTTGAAGTAAAGATTATTTCGAGTTTGGCAACACTTCTGTCGTTCGTTTTTTGACAAAAAGTCAGTTTAATATTTGACATCAACGGAATGTGTCGATTCACGCTTGAACAAAACTAGGAAATATCGAAAAGCTTTTTTCAGAAGTGGTGAATCTTCTGTCTAAACTATTACAAATTCACGAGTAAAATTCAATAGAAATGAAATGATTTAAACAAGTTGTAGAAATTACTGTTATACTATCAATAAATTGATATTTTACACATTTAATTTTGACTCGAGTTTCGGGAATTAACTATGTCGTCTTCAGACAACTAGACCTAACAAGCAGGACAGGATATTTATGCCTATCAGAGGTAGAAGATGTGATAACCAGGTTAAAAAGAGAGGACGCTTAATAATTATTAGAATGTCGGCAAGCCGAAGAAGATTGGTAAACAGATGTTACTTATTTAAATATCTCAAATATTTAGGATTTACATAGATCCGTACAGTCATTCATTATTTTTACATAATTTTTATTGTGAACTAATTTGAGTATTTCAACAGATTCTGAAAAATCAAGCTCTTTCCTTTTGATTCTATATGTAAAATTTTAAGATTATCTATCGTCGGAAAATGCTGATCGTTTTTTAAACAATGAGCGGCAAAAGTAGAATTTTGTTTATTTTTCATGAAATTCATTTTCTGTTCGTTGAACTTGGTCTTAAAGGAACGTCCTATATATCGGTTGTTTTTTTAGAGTGATAGAACTTTAAATTGAAATACACATTTAAATTAAGATTGAAGTCAATTTTTTTTATTTGAAAGATAATTTCATGACATTTATGTTTTAAAAATAATTTCCGGCATATGTCCACCACGACTAGCTCTGAGGAACCACATTTGACCAGACCAATTTTGGACCACTTTTTAGAGTAATTCAGGCCTTATTTCATCAATAACAGGAGTCATGTTGGTTTCCAGCATAAACGAATGACTTGACATAACCCCAAAGAAAATAATCCAGTGGAGTAATGTCGCATGATCTTGGAGGCCAATTAATTGTATTTCTCGAAATAATGTTATCGCCAAATCTTTCTTTTAATAAATCAATTGTTTCGGTAGCAGCATAAGGTGTAGCACCATCTTGTTGAAACCAAAACACTTCTGGGTCGATACCATTAAAATTTTGAAACAGATAATTATTGATCATCGATATTTAACGAGCACCATTCACTGTAACATTAGCTCCAGCATCGTTTTCAATTAAATATTGTCCGATGATGCCTCCAGCGTGTAAAGCACACCATTTAGTGCATTTTCAGCAATGGAACCAGCAGAACTTCTTGAGGATTGCTTCCACTCCATATACGGCAATTTTGCTTGTTTTCATAGCCGTTCAACCAGAAATGAGCTTCATCCCTAAACACAATTTTACGATAAAAAAGTGGATCAATTTTAAGCTGTTCTAGGACCCAATCAGCAAACAAACGACGCTTAGGATGGTCAAGTGGCTTTAGTTCTTGAACCAGTTGGATCTTTTTTTTACACCAAGATCTTTACGCAAACTTTTCCATGTGGTGGACTTACAGAGTCCAACTTGTTGTGAACGTCGACGAATCGACAAATCTGGATTATCATTACACTATGACTACAGCAGCGATATTTTCTTCTGTACGTAAAGTTCTTTATCTTGTTGGTGTTATCCGAAATCTATCGATAGTTCGACGAATGAGCTGCTCTGATGGGCGATTATGCAAACCGTAAATTTCACGAAGTGCTCTATAAGTTTGGAGAATAGAACACTGATTTTGAAAATAAGATTCAACTGTTTGTAAACGTTGTTGCGGCGTGAGTCTTTCTATGACAATTTGTCAATGCTTACTGAAAAGAAATGTCAAAACAACATGGCTTCTACCTTCTGTCAAATCACAGTTATCCCTATCGAAAGTTCTGTTACTCTAAAAAACAACCGATACTTAACATTTCTCACGCTTCTCTGCGGAGAATTTTGCATAAGTTAGCTTTACCCTTTACGCTAACTGCCCAGAAATGATTAATGTCTTGAAACACGAAATCGAAATTGATAGTCATGAGATTGAGCCCCAAACAATAGACAAGGTACAGAAACATTGGATTGATCAGATGGTGTACTGTAGTCAGTCGTGATGGTTCTTTGAATGATATCTGTCTTTATTCGTGAATGTCAAGGTTCAACCTTTCTAATGAAATCATAACTTTGAAGAATATTCATTAGTCTTTTATTTATGACCGATCAAAGCGTAAATTTTAAATATTATACTGAACATTGTTCAGTTTTATAATTCGCTTTCTCTCAGCAAGGAAATGTATTTATTTCTCCTCTAAATCCGTAATTGACAGATTCTCTAATAATATTGGGGAAGGAACACTATAGGTGTTCAAATTTTCACATTTTATGCACGAAAATTCTTACACTCGGCGCGTTTTGCTCGTTGAGTTTATTTTAGTAGACATATAGGATTGTTTGATTGATTTGGTCTTTACTTAGTGGAAATAGATTTTAGTGTAAAAATATATGAAACAGTATTTCAATTTCCACAAAAATGTTCATCATACAACAATTTTTTCACCACGATGAGGCTTCTTCGGGTATCTACATTCTACTGACTGATGGTGTCCAGTGTAACCGAGTTTAAATACAGTGATAAAATAATGGAAGAACTAGTCATAAAAACTTAAGGTGTTTATTGGAGTTTGACGCTAAAAAATGCTATTAGGAAAGATATTCAGTAATGGAGATTTACCAACATCTATTTGTTCATGCAAAAGGGTTTTATGTCATTGTACCTGTTGATTTCAAGAAATTCTAAAAGTGTTGATTTAGAACTTTCGCTTTCGATTGATACTAGGATCGAGTGTGCATTGAATCATTTGAATATCATACTAATAACCGAATATTAGTGAAAGGGGTTATTTAATTACTGCTTTGAAAATTTCCAGTGGTGAAGAAACATTGTAAATTCCAAAGTAATTAATAAGGTGAACGAATACACTTGGCTTAAGTTTCACAAAAGTTTATTTTATGTTGTTGACATATATAATATGTTTCGTCTTTCAACCCATTTTAACTCATTTTCACAATTAAGGAGAATACACTCAACATTACAATTCATAAATTTTTGCGATAATAGATGGAAGTGACCGTCAAATACACAGAATGATCTTCTCGCTACGGATATTCGGCTTGATAGTTGATGATCAGGCACTTATACGTTACTCGAAGTGACTCTTAAGTATTTTTGCGGGTTCCTCTTGCATTTGTGATGGATCCTCATCGAACCTTGTCTCTAATTCTTCATCCTTAACCTTTGATGGAGCTCTTGGTCGCTCTTCATCTTTCAAATAAAAATGCCACTTTTGAATCGGGCAAACACTTCTGACACGTTAGTGTAGCTAGAGCATGGTCATCTGAAACATCCACTAAAATACGATGACTGTCGGCAACCTTTTTCTGCATATTGAAGTAAAACTCCTCGCAAAACACCTTATTCTGTACAAGATTTAACATTTTCAGAGCATACGGAAACCACTTCAGCGAAACGATAGCTACTGAAAAGAAAGTCTAAGGATGGCACTTCAAAATGAAGGTGGCGCCAGATGAAACAATGAAATAATAAACTAGTAGTGACCTCTATTCTCAAAACCAAAACTTATTTCAACTCCTACTAGAACAACATAGAAATTTCTCAGAAATAGTTTCAATTACGAAATTTTTTTTAAATTCGCATTTCACGGGAATAGCTACCATTCATTACACGAATTTTCTGTATCCAGAAAGATGAGAGAGATCTGTATTCATTTTTAACTGACATCTTTGTTTTCGTGCTTCCTTCATATCGAGACGTCCCCGCTTCGACAAGAAGAGACACATAACAGGGTATTATTCGGAAACACATCCCCGCATACAAGAGACGCAATTTCACTATTTTATACGCTGTCTCTTCTCTTGATGGGGTGGTATGTAAATGTGGCAGTTTTCACGCCCTGATTGACTGAAGTAGCGGGGAATTTGCCCGCATACTCTCGTATGAAGCTCCCCTTTATAAAACGAATTCAGGACCTTATTCAACTGATACTTATGATACTATAGGCGAATTCTATTGAAGTGGTGAGTTTCCTAGAGATAAAGAGTAGGCCATATAGAGTTTGCATTTTGAAGGAAAGATGGAAATCGCTTGGCGTCAGATCCGGACTATATGGTGAATGCATTAAAACTACCCAATCAAGCTCCCGGAATTTCTGGCGATTCACTACAAACTTGTGTGGCCTGGTGCTGTACTAATAGAACACAACACCACTTCTGTTGGTCAATTCTGGCCGTTTCTTGCCACCGTTTGAGCTGCTTCACCGCACTTTGACCACGATCGCTTTAGCGCAATATTAACATATGTCACATATCAGTCACCATTCGTTTAAGAAATGGGTCGATTTTATTCCGTTTGGCCAAGGCTTGGCAGATAGAAATTCTGTACATCAGTTTTTCTGGTGTTAATTAGTGTGGCACCCAAACATCGAGCTCCTTTCTGAATTTAGCTCTGTGCCAATGGTTTGAAACTGTTTGGATCGATCTTCAGCTGAGCGATGCTGAGACTATTAACGACCCGGTCAACTTCGATTATTTCCGTGATTTCATCGACATTTTCGTGCATCATTAACATTGAAAATACCTGAATGGAATCGGCGAATGGCAATTAGCTGTTACACTATCGGGACCATAAACAAACAAGAATTTCAGCCGTCTGGCTTGCATTTTCACCTTTATTGAAGAAAAACTGTAAAATGTAATGAAATTCAAGGAAAAGATTCACCCTTTCATATATGTTGACTCGTTAGAGTGTAATGAAATCGAAATTATTAAATTAAATCAATTCAGACAAAAATATTAATAATTCAACTCATGAACGTACTCCCAAGCCCAAAATTATGAAGAAAAGGCACATTTAGAATACATAATTACTATCCGAATGAACATTCTTTAAAAGATAGCCAATAAAATCTTGAATAGAATTCACAGGGAGCATTCAATTTATGAATATTAAATGTTTAAGAGAGCCAAAGTTGCAAGAAATAGAATTAATTGTAATTTAAATATCTGATTTGAACTTAAAAAAACAATTGTTATTTTCACAATTCCTCTATAAGCTGTATCGAAATTATAAACAGTTAACAAGTTTAATTGAAGAAATAAGGTAAATTTTGTAAAATCATCGAAATCATCATTTTTCAATAATTTTGACAAAGGCTAGTAGGCTTTGGAATTCAATTTTTTGTGAAAACTATAAAAGGAGGAGCACGGAAAATGTCATTCGGTATTAAAAGACTCCAGAGCACATACACGTCGCTCTGATTAAAGATTTTCTATCTTCAATAATCCAGTTCCAAAACCTAAAAAGAAATTAACTTCATTATTGTGAACGGAAATGTGGTCAAGAAATACGTTACCTAAGTGTTTTAAATGGAAATATGCATCATAGAAACCAAGTATCAAGTATTAATCCAAAATTAGAATATTAGAAGATGTCAACTAAGTTGGCTGTGAGCTTGGAACTTTCCAGATGCATCATTCGTCATTAAACCAAAGCAGTTTTGAGATCAATGACAATTAAAAAAGAACATTGAAACTGAAGAAAAACTCAATGAAGGTAGAACTAATTAAATCTTGTAATCTTTCAAATTTCGGAAATTATATTTTGTTTACATTAGGATTATGAAATAGAATTAATTCTGCTTCACAGGGAATCTCTCGATAAAACAATATTCCGAATTTGAAAGTATAAACCTTTCCTTTCTGTGGATGACAGAAGACCAGGGAAGACTTGAGAATACTGAAAATTGGCACATCGAACCCTCGTGTACCCATATTTATATGAAACTTTATTGTTCAACTCTGAACAAACCGTAAATCAACGACGCGTGGCACATAAAAACAGCGGCGGCAGGAACTGAAAAACAACATAAAAAGTGTCAAAAGCTCTACAGGAGAGGTGCTCGACTAAACGAATTCGAATCTCAAAGAGTTGTCGTCCTAATAAAAATAGGTCGAGCATCATGTTCCTTTTACTGCAAGGAAATGAAGCGTCGCATTTTTAATCCAGAACCACAAACATTTTCCTTCCTTTACTTTCATCCCTTATGAATTTTAGCGGAAAATTTCCTGCATTGCAGCGGACAAGTCGCGAATATACGAAAATTCCCGTGAAAGCGTTCGCTATAAATTCTATGTTTTTTTAATACGCAGAGGTTCATTAGTTGAGAAAATAAACAAAGCATACAGCTTTACTTGAACGCGTAAAATTAACTTATTAAATATTAATTTTCACTCGATTTGAGTCTATGAAGGAAGCAAGGATTTATATTACTCTTCTAGCGGTTGGCTCTAATGTCCAGCCAAGTGTTACATCGGTTAACGATAATCCTATCCTATATTTTAAATATAAAGGGAACTAATTCAATGAAACCTCTACAAAATTTAATATGAAGAATTTCTCAATTCAAAATATGAATTATTATACGTATTCCATGATTTTTTCCAACTAGATTGCTCTAACATTGAGAATTGAACACAGCAATAAAAATGAAACTTACACTCGAAGAATATATTCTAAACAAAACGCACATGCACTTTACAACGATACATGCCTGTTAATGACTTTGAAATTGAAACACAGAATTTCATTTTGAGGTTGTCAACATATATTAAAAAATATATATGAGACTGTATTTTAATTTCCACAAGAATGGTTATAATTCAACAAATTTTTCACCTCGATGTGGCTTCTTCAGGTATCTACATTCTACTGGCTGATGGTGTCCAGTGTAACTGAGTTTAAATACAGTGTTAAGTACGTGACAAAATAACGAAAGAACAAGTCATAAAAACTCAAGGTGTTTATTGGAGTTTGCAGCTAAAAAAAATGCCATTAGGAAAAGATATTCAGTAATGGAGACTTATCAACCTCTGTTTGTTCATTCAAAAAGATTTTACAGGTATTGCACCTAATGATTTCGAGAAATTCTAAAAGTGTTTATCCAGAACTTTTGCTTTCGACCTGGATAATTTCATAGTTATTGTTGAAATTATGCTTGAATTCTTCAAGATGATTAGCATATGTCCAATGTACGGAAACCGATATGTCACTCCTTTGGTGTTCTTGAATTCGTTTTTTGAATGATGTACCTGTCTGGCCAATATATACAATTTTGGACTACTTTTTCGAGTAATTCAGGCCTTAGTTCATCAATAACACGAGTAATGTTGGCTTCCAAAGCGCCTATAGTTTCTGGTTTATCAGCATAAACCAATGACTTGACACAACCCCAAAAAAAATAATCCAGTGGGGTTATGTCGCATGATTTTGGAGGCCAAGTAATTGAATCATTTCTCGATATAATGTTATCGCCAAATCTTTCTTTCAATAAATAAAATGTTGCGGTACCAGCATGAGGTGTAGCACCATCTTGTTGGAACCAAAACACTTCTGGGTCGGTACCATTGAAATTTTGAAAGAAATAAGCATTGATCATCGATCTGTAACAAGTACTATTCATTGTAACATTAGCTCTAGCATTGTTTTTAAAGTGCCTTTTTCAGGATGCAATGAAACCAGCAGAACTTCTTGAGGACTGTTTTCACTCCATATGTGGCAATTTTGTTTGTTTACATAGCCGTTCAATCAGAAATGAGCTTCATAGCTAAACACGATAAAAAAGTGGATCAACTTCAAGCTGCTCTAGGGCCCAATCAGCAAACAAACGACGCTTCTTATGGTCAAGTGGCTTCAGTTCTTGAACCAGTTCGATCTTGTAGGGGTGTAGACTAAGATCTTTACGCAAAATTTTCCATGTGGTGGATGCACAGAATCCAACTTGTTGTGAACGTCGATGAATGGACAAATCTGGATCATCATTAACACTATGACTTACAGCAGCGATATTTTGTTCTGTACGTTCAGTTCTTCGTCTTGTTGTTGTTGTTGCATCAGGTAGAGAAAATGTTAAATGTTATAAATTTTAACAATTCGTATACGTTGTTGCGGCGTGAGTCTTTCCATGATAAATTGTCAATGCTTAATGAACAGAAATTTCAAAACAACATGGCTTCTACCTTCTGTCAAATCACAGTTATCCCTATCGAAATTTCTATCACTCTAAAAAAACACCCTATATGTATATATAATTTTTCCCTTGGTGTGAAACAAAAAAAATTACAAATATCACGTCTGCATGTCGTATGCAGTCATATAAAAAAATGAAAGTTTTTCCAGACAAATATTAATGTTTTATTGATATTATGCATATATGCAGCATACGAGTATATAGGAAAAGTTTTTCCGATTTCAGATATTTTTCATAGAGTAGACTCAAATTCAAAATGCATCAAAATTAAACTCTTCAATTTTGTTTTCAATTCACAATCGAAATACTCGATACAAAAATCATCTCCATTTTGATATTCTCAGTATCATATTTCAAATATTGTGTAAAAATCTATACAAACGCTGTGGGATATTCAGGGCCTTTTTTCATCCTTCTAGACCCAAAATAAAAAAAAATTTAGTACAAAATTCGAGTTCGAATGCTTTCAGCCAAATTTTAAGATATCGAATGAATTCGTGGTGAATGAGCTATAAAAATGTGTATTCGACAATTTTTGAGAAGCAATCACCCATTTATTAGAAATGCCATAAACTGTTGCGAAAAGAAGCTGAATAACCATAAACATAACTTTCAATTCACTCGGTTTGAGTCGCAAGAATCCTTTTTTCGCGAAACATATTTCCGCAATCTCTATGGAAAGATGTTATTTTAATAAAATTATTGCCAACATTTCCTCGTATAAAAAGTAGGCTACGATTCAGATGTGAGCAGGCGGAAAGCTATTATTGCGCTTTCCTTATGTAAAAATGTAACATTATCCGAACAGAATTTTTCCATTACCCAGCAGAATACGTGGATTATGAAGTCGATAAAAGTGCTCTCTTATTTAAGGAAGCGGTTTATGAAAAAAATATAATACAGACGTTTGACGTGAATGTAAGATCGTGTGGAGACAAGTTTTCAAATTTGTAGACTATGTACCTACTGAATTAAATATTAAATTCGATTCGTTTACAATTTTACCCAAAACAGTTGGTACATAAAGTGTGACAAGGAAAACCTCGGACAAATTTTTTTTCATTTGAATTTATTTAACAAAAGAAATCAAGCAGAACAACAAAGAAAAATAATTTGGTAATAATATAAAACTGTTATTTTTAGGGAAAACAACTTTGTAACATCTATGTTCTATGATCTATGTTCTATGTCTAAGATTCTAACCTAAAACTATCGCATATTATTTTTAGTCAGCTGCTAGAAATGTGAATTGAGAAACCCGAAGAAATAGCAATGTTTTTGATTTCTTCCAGGTTAGTAAACTATTTCTTTTTATAATCTTTATTTGTATGTTATTATTTTATTTTGTGTATGTTATTATGTTATATTTTAAACTAATGAAAATAAACACCTCCAGAATCATGACACCAAATCCTCTAATTCTTCGATTATAAAAATAAGAATTGACAACATTCTCAATTTTCATTCTAATTTCTTTCAATTTTTTCATTCTAAAACTATCGCATATTATTTTTAGTCAGCTGCTAGAAATGTGAATTGAGAAACCCGAAGAAATAGCAATCTTTTTGATTTTTTCCAGGTTAGTAAACTATTTCTTTTTATAATCTTTATTTGTATGTTATTATTTTATTTTGTGTATGTTATTATGTTATATTTTAAACTAATGAAAATAAACTGCTCCAGAATCATGACACCAAATCCTCTAATTCTTCGATTATAAAAATAAGAATTGACAACATTCTCAATTTTCATTCTAATTTCTTTCAATTTTTTCAAAAACTATCGCATATTATTTTTAGTCAGCTGCTAGAAATGTGAATTGAGAAACCCGAAGAAATAGCAATCTTTTTGATTTTTTCCAGGTTAGTAAACTATTTCTTTTTATAATCTTTATTTGTATGTTATTATTTTATTTTGTGTATGTTATTATGTTATATTTTAAACTAATGAAAATAAACTCCTCCAGAATCATGACACCAAATCCTCTAATTCTTCGATTATAAAAATAAGAATTGACAACATTCTCAATTTTCATTCTAATTTCTTTCAATTTTTTCATTCTAAAACTATCGCATATTATTTTTAGTCAGCTGCTAGAAATGTGAATTGAGAAACCCGAAGAAATAGCAATGTTTTTGATTTCTTCCAGGTTAGTAAACTATTTCTTTTTATAATCTTTATTTGTATGTTATTATTTTATTTTGTGTATGTTATTATGTTATATTTTAAACTAATGAAAATAAACTCCTCCAGAATCATGACACCAAATCCTCTAATTCTTCGATTATAAAAATAAGAATTGACAACATTCTCAATTTTCATTCTAATTTCTTTCAATTTTTTCATTCTGAAACTATCGCATATTATTTTTAGTCAGCTGCTAGAAATGTGAATTGAGAAACCCGAAGAAATAGCAATCTTTTTGATTTTTTCCAGGTTAGTAAACTATTTCTTTTTATAATCTTTATTTGTATGTTATTATTTTATTTTGTGTATGTTATTATGTTATATTTTAAACTAATGAAAATAAACTGCTCCAGAATCATGACACCAAATCCTCTAATTCTTCGATTATAAAAATAAGAATTGACAACATTCTCAATTTTCATTCTAATTTCTTTCAATTTTTTCATTCTAAAACTATCGCATATTATTTTTAGTCAGCTGCTAGAAATGTGAATTGAGAAACCCGAAGAAATAGCAATCTTTTTGATTTTTTCCAGGTTAGTAAACTATTTCTTTTTATAATCTTTATTTGTATATTATTATTTTATTTTGTGTATGTTATTATGTTATATTTTAAACTAATGAAAATAAACTCCTCCAGAATCATGACACGAAATCCTCTAATTCTTCGATTATAAAAATAAGAATTGACAACATTCTCAATTTTCATTCTAATTTCTTTCAATTTTTTCATTCTAAAACTATCGCATATTATTTTTAGTCAGCTGCTAGAAATGTGAATTGAGAAACCCGAAGAAATAGCAATCTTTTTGATTTTTTCCAGGTTAGTAAACTATTTCTTTTTATAATCTTTATTTGTATGTTATTATTTTATTTTGTGTATGTTATTATGTTATATTTTAAACTAATGAAAATAAACTCCTCCAGAATCATGACACCAAATCATCTAATTCTTCGATTATAAAAATAAGAATTGACAACATTCTCAATTTTCATTCTAATTTCTTTCAATTTTTTCATTCTAAAACTATCGCATATTATTTTAGTCAGCTGCTAGAAATGTGAATTGAGAAACCCGAAGAAATAGCAATCTTTTTGATTTTTTCCAGGTTAGTAAACTATTTCTTTTTATAATCTTTATTTGTATGTTATTATTTTATTTTGTGTATGTTATTATGTTATATTTTAAACTAATGAAAATAAACTCCTCCAGAATTACGACACCAAATCCTCTATTTCTTCGATTATAAAAATAAGAATTGACAACATTCTTATAAATCAAAAACGTAAGCTATAATGACGAAATCCATGAAAATTTGCATCGCTTTGGAAGTATCAAATACTGATAAGAAGAAAAATACATACAAATTCAAATGGATCCAAACTACGGGAACGGAAAATACATATTATGAAATACCAGAGGACAAACAGGATATATCTGATCATCATGAACTTTTGACTCTACCGAAGGTGAAGAATATCTTGAAATCGATTGAAGTAAGAGGTTTATATCGTACGAGTGTAATTTCATTAACTCCGGAATTGAAAGATATATATTTTAATGCCGAAAAAGATGTGATGTTTAAGAATTAATATTTGCAACTGATTTATTCACCCGCATATGTTAGAACAGTATTTGGACAAGAATCATCATAACCACAGGATACGGGAAAATTTTCAAGAGAAAGCAAGGAGAACAAAAAGGATTTCAAGAGGATAAAGGAAGATTTTGTGCTAAATAATTTGGTAAGAGTGTTTCAGTGAATTTATGGTTGAAAAAATTCGAGACGGCATGCACGCGTTGTGAAGTAGAAGAAGATAGAGATGAAATTTTGATTTTACGGTTGTTTCTGGATGGAATAGAGAAATAATGGTTTGATTCTAAATAAGAATAATTATAAGTAATAATTACATTAGGTTTAGACAAAAGTTTTCAAATATGGAAAGATAACTGCTTAGAGAGTTTTTGTGAAACGAGTTGGCATAAATATAGAGAGGCGTATTCATTTAGGTACATAGGAGGAAGTTTAGTTGACTACGCTTTTAGGAAAGAAAATTTATTGTACAATCTTCGAAATAATTTTCCAACTGACATATTAATTCATTTAATTGTGACAAGTTTGCCAAATACTTTACAAGATAGAATTGATCGATCAAATGTAACAACTTTCGTCTATTCGATTATAAAAATAAGAATTGTAAACATTTCTATACATCTATATATATACACATATCGGAATAATGTGTTTTTATTAATTTTTCAAGTGAATTTTTGGTTTTGTATGAGAGTTATATATAACACTCATACAAGGTGATGCTGTATGTTTGGTGGGATTTTAAGGAAATCGTTTTTTTCAGGCTTTTACCGGATAACATAACAACTACTTCGAAAGTACACTGTCATCAGTTGGACAAATTGAATGATGTACTTCAACAGAAAAGACCAGAATTAATCAACAGAAAAGCTGTAGTGTTCCACCAAGATAATACGAGACCTCATCCAAGTTTGGTCACTCGCCAAAACTTTTAAACCTTGAATGGGATACACTGCCACACTCACCATATTCTCCGGATCTGACGCCTTCGGATCATTATTTGTTCCAGTCATGGAAAATTTTTTGGATGGTAAAACCTTCACCACAAATGAAGAGGTCAAAAATCATATGGATCAGTTTTTTGCCAGATAATACTAAAAAAAGATGTTGGATATAATTTAATCAAATATTTATTCACTATACGAAAATTATCTACCATTTTTCCAAAAATGAACGAAATTATAATGTTATCGAATTGTAGACGTATACTCTAAAGTCTTCCAGTGCGAATTGGTTGATATCTTAGGATATTTTTGCGAATTTCTGTGATTTATATTTCAAGGACGGCTGAAGAGATTGTATGAGGAACCTTCAAAGATGTCACGATCGAACAAATGTGTTATATTTTAGGAATGGTGTATTTTTACGACGATTGATAAATTTCTTCTAAACGAGAATCATCGTCCCGATCAAGAACATTAGTTATATTCTTTATAATTCCAGAATATTGAATATTAGTCGAAGTTCAATGTCTATAAAATAAAAACAATTCTTGTTAGATGTTATTTTAATAATTTTTGTTAAATCAAATAATAAGTTGGTAAAAAAAATAATTATTTTGCGTAAATTTCAAGAATTTATTTAACATGTTTCGGATGGTCTGATTTGAATTTGTTGCTAATTTGAATTTAGCTTTATAATGCCTCTCTCATCAAAGTCCTGGTCCTAATCTCCGAAAAACTCAATAGATTTTCACAATCTTCTCTTGAGGCAATTTTCTGATCACTCAGAAAGTTTTGTAATGCAAGGAAAAAATAGTAATTGCTTGGTGCCAGGTCCGACCTATATGGTGGATACATTAAAACTTCCCAACTAAGCTCCGAGAGTTTCTTACGAGTCACTACAGACGTGTGTGGCCTGGTGGTGTCGTGAAGAAACACAACACCTCTTGGTTTGTCAATTCTAGTCAATCGCTAGCTTTAAAAGTTCCATTTATTGATAGTAGAGATAGGAATTTAGTTCATTGATTCTATGTTGATTACAACATAGGATGTCTATTTTGAAAAACTAGAAATCAACTGGTTTTGTAGAACATTCTATAGAAAATAATCATGTTTTTAATGAGAAAGATGTCACTTTACTATATAATGTTAATAAGTCTAAATTGATGGAGTATTTGGAGATTCTTCCAATCTAACGAAGCATTGAGAAAAAGGATAATTTAACAAATTCCCAAATACTCTTTGGCAACACCCCTATATTGGATGCTGTTATTTCCATGCGTCATAAAAATACACAGATGTTCTGAGTGTAATAAAAGAACATTTTCAATTTTAAGTTAAGTTCATTTTTGTACTCCTCTGAAGATGGTCGAAAGACCGAAACGCGTGTCAAGATTCTGGATAAATTGTGAAACATAAACACTGTGTGATTTTTTTTTAAATTAAAATTGTTATAATGTTTCACCTAGGGCAACCGCATACTCCATTCATTTAATTGATTCTATAAAGGTTAAAGAATGTTCTCTTTCCATATTCGCATTAAATATTAACTTTTATCGAGTATGAATTCAATAGATTGCTTTTTATTTCTTCAGAAGTTACTGCTCTCAGGTTCAATGCGTCGATAATCCTTCACAACTTGAACCAATTCTTCACATACCACAATTTTTTCACGGACTGTGTTCTAGCAAAAACCTGTAGAATGACAGAGTCGGCAATTTGAACACCGAACTTGGCGTGACATTAAATTCCATTTGATGCTACTGGCTGCATGATGGAAATTCCAATTTCCAGGGGTGCTACAGCAACCGACGTGAGCGTATTCGAATTAATTTAACTAAAATCGATTCCTACAAACGGAAATGTGAACGAGGTCCATTATTTCATGTATAATTCACGGTTAAATGCCCTGCTATAGGACCAGTTACCACTGTTTATCACAATTTGATAAAAATATATTGAAAATTAACGACATAATACCGAATTTTAATTACGTGGACTGTATCCTGAAATGCCTGTCCCATTTCACATCAGTTATGTATGGAAACAATCTGGTACATACCCAAAATAAATATTATCCGCCTGCTGACTGTGATTAATATTTCAGAAATGTATATTGAAATTAATATCACTGTTTGCTGGATTTCGTCATGTCTGCAAACATTATTATTATAATCAAACATAATTCACCCAGTTCCTGTTTTTCCTCAGGAATATATTTTATTTAGTCGAGAATGAAACGCCTACAGCCCTTTGCAAAACGAAACGGTAGGGATGATTTGTGTTTTTAATTTTGACTTGTCGCATTTGTATACAGGTCTACCGGAAAGTTTTGTCCGTTTTTAGAATGAAACAAAAGAATAAAATAAAAAAAATGTATATGAGACAGTAATTTATTTCCACAAAAATGTTTGTACTACTACAACAATTGTTTCACCACGATGTGGCTTCTTCAGGTATTACATTTTACTGTCTGATGGTATTCAGTGTAACCGAGTTTAAATACATTTTTAGGTACGTGACCAAATAATGGAAGCACAAGTCATAAAAACTCTAGGTGTTTATTGGAGTTTGCCGCTAAAAATGCCATTAAGGAAAAATATTCAGTAATGGAGAATAATCAACATCTGTTTGTTCGTTCAAAAGAATTTTACGGGCATTATACCTGTTGATTTCAAGAAATTCTAAAAGTGTTAATCTAGAACTTTTGCTTTCAACGTGGATAATTTCATAATTATTGTTGAAATTATGCCTGAATTCCTTAAGATGATTAGCATATGTGGAATGTACAGAATTGTATATATAACCCCTTTGGTGTTCTTGGATACGTTTCTTGAATGATCTGCCAGTCTGGCCAATGTATACTAAAGGGCAATCTTTGCAGATTAACTTGTAGACTCCGGATTTATTTTCTTTATTTGTACGATCTTTATTGTTTTTTATGTAGGTACTAAGGTTATTAATTGTCTTAAAAGCCGCGTTATAATTGAAACAACTTTTGAAATATTTAGCAATATTTTCAGATAATCCATTGACATAAGATAACGAAAAATATTTCTGTGTATTGTCCTCTTTTATGAAAAGGTACACGAGATTTAATGCCATTTTCTTTTGTTTATTGGATACCATTTTGTTTTTAAGAAAGGGATTGTAACCGTTGTTTGACGCTATTTGTTTAATAATATTTAATTCTTTCATAAAGTTTTCTGGATTTAAAGGGACATTCAATAATCTATGAATAAAACTATTATATGCTGACATTTTTTGGTTGGTGGGGTGGTTTGAAGTTTTATGTATTGTGATGTCTGTATGTGTTGGTTTGTGAAAAATACTAAAATCATGTAAATTACTTAATCTTGTTATAGAGAGGTCAAGAAAATTAATACTTTGATTCTTTTCTTTTTCGATTGTGAATTTGATTTTTGGGTGGAGTGTATTAATGAAATTCGTGAAGATATGTAGTTGTCGGTCGGTGCCTTTGAAACAACAAAAAATGTCATCTACATATCTGTACCAATAAAGAAAATATTTGCTTATAGGATTCAGGTGTATTTTTGATTCCAGATCATCCATGAATATTTCAACTAACATTGAACTGAGTGGATTTCCCATTATTAAACCATTGTCAGAAATATAGACGGTTCCGTCAAATTGAAAGTAGTTTTGTTCAAGACATATTTCCAGGCAATTAAGTATATCATTCATTTTGATGGGATTGGTATTATTTTTAATTAATAGTTTTTTTACAATTTGTACTGTTTCAATTGGAGGTATACTAGGGAATAAATTTTGTACATCAAAAGAAATTAATTTACAATTTTTGGGCAATTGGATGGATTTAATATTGTCTATAAGTTGGGTGCTATTTTTAATAGCGTATTTAGCTAAAAAGTTTGTTTCGGTTTGAATAATAGAAATTAAAACTCTAGATAATTTTATACTTGGTGATATGACGATTGAAACTACTGGTCTAATTGGATTATTTTCTTTATGAAGTTTTATTAATGAATATATAATTTTGGGATTTGTCGGTTCATTAAAGTGAGCAAATCTTTTTTTGGGAAGTTATTGAAAAGGCTAACAGATTGGTCTATTATATTTTTTATTTGTATTAACAATAATTATGAAATTATCCACGTTGAAAGCAAAAGTTCTAGATTAACACTTTTAGAATTTCTTGAAATCAACAGGTATAATGCCCGTAAAATTCTTTTGAACGAACAAACAGATGTTGATCATTCTCCATTACCGAATATTTTTCCTTAATGGCATTTTTAGCGGCAAACTCCAATAAACACCTAGAGTTTTTATGACTTGTGCTTCCATTATTTGGTCACGTACCTAAAAATGTATTTAAACTCGGTTACACTGAATACCATCAGACAGTACAATGTAATACCTGAAGAAGCCACATCGTGGTGAAACAATTGTTGTAGTAGTACAAACATTTTTGTGGAAATAAATTACTATCTCATATACATTTTTTTAATTAAAATGAGTTTCCACTAAGTAAAGACCGAATCTATAAAAAGAATGAAATGTTCATACTTTGAATAAACTTCAATCACTATTTATGACTTTTTGACAGCCTGATGGCAATTTCTATAACCCGTTTTTAAAAAATGTCGTATCTCTAGAAACCAAAAGTTGAACCAGTGCTTGTCTGATATCTTCTTTCCTCTTGAATTGCTTTTCCTGCAAAAAATGTTGTAAGGACAGAAACAACAGATAATCGGAAGGTGCTGGGTCCGGGTAGTATGGTGGATGCGACAGACTTTTCCAGCCTAGCTGTGCGACTTTCTTCTTGGAGTTCAGTTTCTAATTTATTCAATTTCTGATAGCACCTTTCCGAATTTAACCTTTCGTTTGGTTTCAACAGCTAAAAGTGTATTGGTCCTAGAATGTCCCACCATATGCACAACATTATCTTATTCAGGCTTAACTTCGGTTTAAAGGTGGAGGGGATAGGTTTTCCGGGTTCACAATATGCCCTGTTCCTTACTATTTTGTCATAAATTTCATCCTCAGTTATGATCCGGTCCAAAAAGGGTTCGATTCTGTTGCGTGCAAGCAGAGATGTGCATATGATGATCGATCATTCAAATTCTTCTCACTTAACTTTGGTGGCACCCATCTCGAATACTTCCACACAAACTCAAGTTTCTGAATATGGTCGGAACTGGTTTGTTGAGCTGAATCAAACCTTTCTTCAATCTCTGATGTTGTCCAAAAGGGCTCTTGTTCTAACATGATATTGACAGTATCGTCGTCGATTAAAGATGATCGCCCAGAGCGTCAGAAAGATCAAAATCACCTACTTCAAATTTTTCGAAGCATCTTCTGCATGTTCTATCCGAAACTGTACTATCCCCAACACTTTCAATAAATTTCTACACGCTTCTGTAGCATTTGTTCCTTGTTGGAATTCGTACAAAATATAGTGGCGTAAATGAACTTTATCGATTGTCATGGGTACACAATTGCGTCTCCCTTAATACTAACAAGAATGATCTCCGTTTTACTGTGTTGTTCGGAAAGTAATTTTGTTTCTTTTTTTTTAGGAAAATTAAAGACAATTTTTGTGTAATGATATATATATAAAGTCATATATTGGCCATTCTGGTCCAAAACCTTTGTCATCTTTCTAGTAGTACCATGATTCTGTGCTGGCAAAACACTGGTTCAGGTGATTTTTGAGAAAATACCGTCTGAAAATTTTGCAATGACCGGAACAAAGAATAATCCGAAGGCGCCAGATCTGTAGAATATGGTGGGTGTGGCAGTGTATCTCATTCAAGCTGTAAAAGCTTTTGGCAAGTGACCAAATTTGTATGAGGTCTTGCATTATCTTGGTGGAACACTACACCTTTTCTGTTGATGAATTCTGGGCTTTTCTGTTGAAGTAGATTCAGTTTGTCCAGCTGATGACAGAAGGTAAAAGCTCAAAAAAAACGATTCCTTCAAAATCTCACCAAACAGACAGCATCATTTTTTTTTATGGATATTGGCTTTCGAAATGCTTTATTTTTCATCAACAAGAAAATTTAATAATTCTTAATTGTTTTTTGAAAAAGTGCTGCAATTTTCAGGAAGTTTTCTGTGAAGTAAGTTATTGTTGACGAAGTTCTTGAAGTGATGTTTTTCATTTTTGGAAAGGGATTTTGTTTTCATATTACAACATACGAAACAAAATTTTATATCATTCAAGTGTTTATTTAGTAATCTCAATTAATGATTTATATTTCTTGGAATTATTTTATTATTTTTGGTACTGTGTAATGAGGATTACTTCTGTCGGGTGTTTTTTTTAGAGTGATAGAAATTTCGATAGGGATAACTGTGATTTGACAGAAGGTAGAAGCCATGTTGTTTTGACATTTCTGTTCAGTAAGCATTCACAAATTATCATGGAAAGACTCACGCCGCAACAACGTTCACAAATTGTTCATAGTGTTCTATTCGCCAAACTTATAGAGCACTTCGTGAAATTTATGGTTCACATAATCGTCTATCAGAGCAGCTTATTCGTCGAACTATTGATAGATTTCGGACAACATTTTCTCTACTCGATGCAACAACAACAAGACAAAGAATTATACGTACAGAAGAAAATATCGCTGCTGTAAGTTATAGTGTTAATGATGATCCAGATTTGTCTATTCGTCGACTGTTGAAACGTCAACAAGTTGGATTCTGTGCATCCACCACATGGAAAATTTTACGTAAAGATCTTGGTCTACGCCCAAACAAGATCCAACTGGTTCAAGAACTAAAGCCACTAGACTATGAGAAGCGTCGTTTGTTTGCTGATTGGGCCCTAGGACAGCTTGAAGTTGGTCCACTTTTTTATCGTAAAATTGTGTTCAATGATGAAGCTCATTTCTGATCGAACGGCTATGTAAACAAGCAAAATTGCCATATATGGAGTGAAAACAATCCTCAAGAAGTTCTGCAGGTTCCACTACATCCTGAAAAATGGACTGTTTGGTGTGCTTTACACTCTGGAGGCATCATCGGTCCATATTTCTTTGAAAACGATGCTGCAGCTATTGTAACAGTTAATTGTGCTCGTTACAGATCGATGATCAATGATTATTTGATTCAAAATTTGAATGGTATCGACCCAGAAGTGTTTTGGTTCCAACAAGATTGTGCTACACATCATGCTGCTACCGTAACAATCGATTTATTGAAAGAAAGATTTGGCGATAGTATTATTTCGAGAAATGGTCCAATTAATTGGCCTCCAAGATGATGCGACATAACTCCACTGGATAATTTTCTTTGGGGTTATGTCAAGTCATTCGTTTATGTTGATAAACCAGAAACAATAGACGCTTTGGAAGCCTACATAACTCGTGTTATTGATGGAATAAGGCCTGAATTACTCGAAAAAGTGGTCCAAAATTAGTCTGGTCGAATGCGGTTCCTGGGAGCTAGTCGTGGTGGACATATGCCGGAAATTATTTCTAAAACATAAATGTCATAAAATAATCTTTCAAATACAAAAAAAATTGGCTTCAGTCTCAATTTAAATGTGTTTTATTTCAATTTAAAGTTATATCACTCTAAAAAAACACCCGATATTTATCTATTGAACATTGCCATGGTTTGTCTTGAATGGAACACAGAACAAGAGTAATGAATGTTATAACTAGTAAAAATTCAATGTTGCTGGCAGCTTATTTCAAAACCTCATTACAGTTAATTACTGAATTTTCTGTTATTATCTGCAACAACGGCGATATAAATTTTATAGAAAGTCATTTTGCAATTTGGTCATATTTTGCTGATATTCTTGTCAAATTTAGTTATTTTTGAGGCAATTGAAATTAGGCATAGGTGGTCTTATTTATCGATGCGCTAAACAGGAAAGAGGATCTTTGGAATCGAATCATAGACATGTAAGTTAATATTTTCGGTGTGATATAATGAAAATATATCTTTTCCACTCCCCTCATAGAAAATAATGAAATTTGTACCACTCGCCAACTATGTAACTGTCTATGTAAGCACTGTGCAACATAAAACTGTACGATTTAATTTTGCCGCGAACAAAGAGCACGATAAACAACCAATACGGTAACATCTGTAAAGTAAATCGCACGGCATATAACCAATAAGGTAGACTCTTCTGTAGTTGCCAAGGAAACGAATAACAAGCCGCATAGTCGATAACATTTTGACGTTTCATGACATAATGGATAACATTTTGACGTTTCGTCACTTGAATCTTAAGTTTTTATAGGAATTAATACGGTCGTAGAAAAAGTATAGTGCACAACTCGAGTTGTAAGACTATTACGCACTCGCCGCTTTGCAGCTCGTGCGTAACTATGCTTCTTACAACTCTTGTTATGTAATATACTATTTTTTGGGTTATTCAGGTTACGTCGTAATTGAACATCAAATTCTCAAATAAGTCGCTTCTTACTTATTGAGATATTAAAGGGTTCATTAAGAAAGTGGTTTTTGGTATTGAAAGCACGTATAACGCTAACCAAAAATCAGTAAAAAGCAGAGTTCGAAAAGGCCCCACGTCCCTGCAAGTCTAGACGGAAGACGTACAGGGCTAGAAATGTAACCGGAAGGAAAACTACTCACTCCAGAGGCTCACGGATGAATTATGTACGATATCCCAACTTCTCGTTTTTCGGAAATCGTTCGTTGGGGTCTATCTCGGCCTGATTCGGTTAGTTTTTGGCGGGGGTTAAGGGTTGCGGTTTAATTCTGTTATTTTACATCGGTGCAACTTTCGAGGAAAGATAAATGTGTGCAAAAAGAAGATCGGTATAGATACAGCGAGTATTTATCATCGATATTCTCGGTACGAAATGAAAACGTACGTGTATTCTCTTTTGCTTCTGCTATCCAGTTATGAACTACTTCTTTTTCATGCACGCAGAACTTTAATAATAATTATACGTTTTCATCTGTTTGGTACTGTAGACTGTTTCAGTGTATATGTGTACGAGTATGTATCATATTAATTTCATTATTTTATCATTGATTTTATTCATATAATCAGTTTGTTATTAACACACATCGGCAAAAGTCTTGGTCCCTCTCTCAACTTGTTGAATGTAACATGACAAGTTTTTGTGTGTGGAATCTTCACTATCTTATCACTTAAATGAAAACAATAAACCAGCAAAAAATGTTTCTTATTCCGGGGAATACAGGTGTATTCGAATTTAATAATTTATTGCAAATTTGTTATTCTAATGAAATTTCTATTGACGTGTCATGTATACTATTAATGACCAAAATTTTGTAGGCTCGTGTATAGAATAAATGAATAAATGACGCATGTCCTTACCGAATTTCGTGAGAATTGCTCAATCAAAAGATCTCACAAAAATTATTTAGCTGAGCAGCATCATTTAGCATAGTAAAATTACTATGATCGAGATTAAATTCAGCGTATAGACGTTAAATAACCACAAGAGGAATAATGTGAAATTTTCAGAGGATCATGTATCATATAAACAAGCGCGCGAAAGAATTTTTGATTATTTTTATCAGTAAATATTAATCAAGAATATTTTAAGGAAAATCAGTTACCACTTTCAAATAAATTATAAATTGAAGTGGAACGGTTGGAATACTAGATTGGGGCAAATATCCATTATCTTTGATTCTTTATTTTTTAAGTCTCTACTAGACTGAAATTCATCGTATATGATTTAAAGTAAATCACTTCGTTTCCGCTAATATTTCATCAGGTGAGTACCTGATGAAGTCAAAATGTAATGGACGAAACAATTTTTGTGTAAACAACAAATATTAGCGGAAATGAAGTGTTTTACTTCAAATCCACTATTTTTGCGTGAACTTCAAGACTTTACAGAATAACAGGTGGGATTAATTCTCCAGAACCTCTGCAGATTTTAATCTAAATAGAGCTCATGAAAACATTTAGAATTAAATTTTAAAACATGCCCTGAATACTCTGTATCACTTTACAGACATACTACTCTGTCAAGAAAGTACCGGGAATTTTCAATTAAAACAACATTTTTACATTTAATCGTCAAAATTTATTGGGTCGCCTTCAAAATAGGCTCCATTTGCTCCAATACATCTATGCCAACGGTACTTCCAATTATCGAAACATTTTTTATAGGCGCTTTCCGGGATGGACTTTAGCTCTCGCGCCGAATTTTGTTTTATGGCTTCAATCGACTCAAAACGGGTGCCACAAAGGGGCAATTTTAGTTTTGGGAAGAGGAAAAAGTCACAGGGAGCCAAATCCGGCGAATACGGTGGTTACTGAAGCACGTTTGTTGAGTTTTTGGCGAGAAAGTCAGTCACAATCGTAGCTCGGTGAGAAGGCGCGTTATCGTCATGCAAAATCCATGAGTTGTTCGCCCACAAATTTGGCCGCTTCTTACGGATACGCTCATGCAAACGTTTCATAACGCCTAGGTAATACTCCTTGTTTACCGTCTGACCCTCTGGAACGAATTCTTAGTGCACCACGCCACGGATATCGAAGAAAACAATGAGCATCACCTTCATTTTCGAGCGGCTTTGGAGTGGTTTTTTCAGTTTCGGCTCATTTTTTGCCACCCATTCCGATGATTGCTGGCTTGTTTGCATATCGTACTCGTAGACCCAGGTCTCATCACCAGTTATAATGCGTTCCAAGAATGTAGAATCGGAATTACAGCGATCCAGCATGTCTGAAGCAACCTGTTCGCGATAACATTTTTGAAGAAAATTCAGGTCTTTCGGTACGAGTCGTGCGGCCACCTTTCTCATGCCCAAAATATCAATCAAAATCGTACGTGCGGATTCTTGGGATATCTTAAGATCATGTGCTATCTCTATCAAGGTTGTACGACGGTTTTCCAGCACCCTTTCCTTAATTTTATCGACGTTATCTTCGATCGAAGCCGTCGCTGGGCGACCACTTCACGACCGTCCTTGAAGGCTCTGTACCACTGATATGCACGAGTTTTCGATAGAGCATTATCACCAAAGGCCTTTTGCAACATTTTCAATGCATCGGCATACGAAAATTCATTTGCAACACAAAACTTTAAACAAATTCTTTGTTCAACGTAATCACCCATAGTAAAAATCGGCACGCACTCTGACATCGACTGACTTAATCAGCTGTTGCAAATACACTAGTTGACAGATCCCGCTCAAGCTTGGCATAGTAATTAAGGACAGTGGTACCAACCTAGGAAAAAAAAATTTTACCTGCCTCATTGCCCCGCCAGATTTAAATCGATAATTCCCGGTACTTTCTTGACAGAATGTATATTATCGTCACATGTAGTGGTAATTAACTAATAAAGAATCAAAAGAAATATAAAAGAATGAACAAATTAAAAAATAATAAAAAATGGCCTTTTTGAATTCTATGTTGAACATTTTTTGGTGATGGAACATGTTCTTTAATTTAACATCCCATCGAAACATATATATGTTTAAGGTGAAATCTAAATAATTTGTTCATTATTTTATATTTTCTTCGATTCTTTATTTGTTAATTTCCACCACATGTGATGATAATATATAATTTTCGTGTAGGCTCCGCTTATCCCAAAATTGGTTAGTTGTTGCAGAAATGTCTTGTGAGAAAGAAGATATTTTTTTATATAAATTTTTAAATGATTATTTTGTTTATTCGAATAACTCTTTACTGAAGATATTTTGGGTCCGAATTTATCAGTTTCTTTCTCTGGCGAATGTGCTATATATCATTTAAAAAAGAAAAATCAAAAAAGGGCTTTTTGAATTACATGTTAAACATTTTTGGTGATGAAACTTGTGATTCTTTAATATCCAATCGAAACATATATATGTATGAGTTGATGTCTAAATAATTTGTTCATTCTTTTATATTTCTTTTGATTCTTTATTTGTTAATTTACACCACACGTGATGATAATATATATGTCTATAAAGTGATACAATGTATTTAGGACATGTTTTAAAATTCAATTCTAAATGTTTTCATAAGATTAATTTAGATTGAAATCTGTAGAGGTTCTGGAAAATTAATTCCAGCCATTATTCTTTAATATGATTTCCAATTTATATATTTAAGACTTTATTTAATATTTTCTGAATTGTCCGATTTGGGTCAAATATGCTCCGTTCTGTTCTATAATTTGTTGTTATTTTAAAAGAAGCTTCATAATGTCTCTTTTATAGAAAGGAGTCTTGGTCCTTATTGGCGAAAACCCCTAGAAATCGATTTTCACAAGCTTCTCTTCACTCAGAAATTTTTGCAATGAGAGAAAAAGATGGTAATCGCTTTTTTCCGAACTATATGGTGGCATTAAGACTTTCTAACCAAGCTCCCGGAGTTTCTGGCGAGTCACTACCGACGTGTGTGGTCGGGCGTTTTTCCGATGGAAAACAACACCTCTTCCTTTGGACAATTCTGGCCGTTTCTGGCCAATGGCTAGCTTCAAACTGTCGAGTTGTTTACAGAAGAGATATGAATTTAGTGTTTGGCCAAATGGAAGCAACTAGTAATAAATGATTCCCTCCAGTCCCACTATGGTCTCCAAATTCATATATCTAGAACCAAGCCAACTTATTAATGAACGGAAATAAGGTAGAACAATTATCAGTCAGTGCGACAAAAGGAAGGAGATCAGATCACGTATTGAGCAAGCAAGGAGAGCATTCATCACAATAAGGAAATTCTTTACTTGGTCTGAACGCAGTCTTGAGCTGAGGGTTTGGGTGGTTTGGTGATATTTTTGCCGTACTGCTTTATGGATGCGAAGCATGGACTCTTGTTAAAAACTCTAGAGAAAAAACTGGAGGCCTTTGAGATGTACCTGCATAGGCGCATGTTGAAGATATCTCGAGTACAAGGAATAACAAATGTGGAAGTTCTGGTCGGAATGAGAAAGCCACTGGAACTCCTTAATACTATAAAGGAAAGGAAGATTTGGTATATAGGACGAGAGGTGAAAAATGTGAGGTCGTAAGGCTTAAAATTGAGGGTAAAATTCATGGAAATTCATCAGAATTCTTAGTTGAGGGATCTGAGAGGACGGTATAAGTGCACATCGAAGGATATCTTCAGGGCGACTACTTCTGGAGTTCTGATAACCAAGTGGATCGCTAACCTCCGCATGGGGACGGCGGATTAAGAAGAAGAAGCCCCACCAAATACACAGAAGAACCTTCCTAGCCGTTAGTCCTGGTTTGGTCACCGTTTGAGCTGATTCACCACCGCTTTGAGCTGCTTCTGCACAATACTGTCACCATCTGTTTAAGAAATGGGTCGATTTAAATCCGTTTGGTCAAGACTTCGCTGATGGAATGTCGGTCCATCATGTTTTGCACAAATGGTTTAAAACTGTTTTGTGGTCGATCCTTAGCTCCTGGACGATGCTACAACTACTAACATGCCGATCAGCTTCAATTATTTCTGTGATTTTCACGACATTTCAACAAAAAAAAATACCTGAACGGAATATACGAATCCAAAATTGCACGTAATTAGCTGTTACAGTATAGGAACCATAAAAAACATTCACAAATAGAGCCGCCTGGCTTGTATTTGCACCGTTTCCAAAGAAAATCTGTAAAACGTATCGAATTTCGTTTTTCTTGACTTCCTTTTTTAAGACCCTCACAACTGAATGGACCAAACAAAAAGACGCCAGAGAATCTTTTTCTGAGTGTGAAATGTCACCTTGACAACGAGCTGCTCAAACATTTTGATCGATACTTTACGAGATACCAATCACTACAGTCATATGCTGAAAAAATAATGGATTTCTTTCTCCCCTAGCTATTATTGGGGTTATTTGCTTTCGTTAATATGTCATGATATTAGAAATGATGTATTCATGAATGCTTCGTTATTGATGACCGACATGTGCCAAGCGACAAGATGAATTTCCCGTGATACTGTTTGATTGCCGTAATGACAATTCGACATAATAAGCTCATTATGAATTCAAATGTATGCGCAAATCACATAATTAGCACCATTTCGGCCATATTGACCGTATTGTAAAATATAGCACACATTTGTTAATGGGATTATGACGTATATCCAGCAACCAAATTAAATTGGATTATATTTGAAGAATTATACGTTGAATTGTGTAAAGGTTATATGAATTACAGAATGATAGCTGGAATGAATTCACACGAACTTCTACAGATTTCAATTTAGATAAATCTCATGAAAACATTTAGAATTAAATTTTAAAACATGTTCCAAATACTCTGTATCTCTAGACATATATATTATCATCACATGTGGTGAAACATAACTAATAAAGAATCAAAAGAAATATAAAATAATGAACAAATTATTTAGACATCACCTTATACATTTAAATGTTTCGATTGGATATTAAAGAATCACAAGTTCTATCACCAAAAAAGTTCAACATATCGGGTGTTCTTTTTAGAATTTTAAATTGAACTAAAACAGATCTAAATTAAGATTGAAGCCAATTTTTTTTATTTGAAAGATAATTTTATGACATTTATATTTTGAAAATAATTTCCAGCATATGTCCACCAGGACTAGCTCTGAGAAACCGCATTCGACCGACACCAATTTTGGACCACTTTTTCCAGTAATTCAGGCCTCATTTCATCAATAACAAGAGTTATGTTGGCTGCCAAAGCGTCTATTGTTTCTGATTTATCAGCATAAACCAAGGACTTGACATAACCACAAAGAAAGTAATCCAGTGGAGTTATGTCGCATGATCTTGGAGGCCAATTAATTGGACCATTTCTCGATATAATGTTATCGCCAAAACACTTCTCGGTCGATACCATTCAAATTTTGAAACAAATAATCACTGATCATCGATCTGTAACGAGCATATTCACTGTAACATTAGCTCCAGCATCGTTTTTAAAGAAATATGGACCGATGATTCCTCCAGCGTGTAAAGCACACAATACAATGCCTTTTTCAGGATGCAATGGAACCTGCAGAACTTCTTGAGGATTGTTTTTACTACATATACGGCAATTTTGCTTGTTTACATAGCCGTTCAACCAGAAATGAGCTCAATCACCCAACACAATTTTACAATAAAAAAGTGGATCAACTTCAAGGTGTTCTAGGGCCCTCAGCAAACAAACGATGTTTATTATGGTCAAGTGGCTTTAGTTCTTGAACCAGTTGCATCTTGTATGGGTGTACACCAAGATCTTTACGCAAAATCTTCCATGTGGTGGATGCACAGAGTCCAAATTGTTGTGAATGTCGACGAATGGACAAATCTGGATCATCATTAACACTATGACTTACAGCAGCGATATTTTATTCTGTACGTACAGTTCTTTATCTTGATGTTGTTGTTGCATCGAATAGAGAAAATGTTGTTCGAAATCTATCGATAGTTTGACGAATAAGCTGCTCTGATGGACGATTATGTAAACCATAAATTGCAACGAAGTGCTCTATAAGTTTGGCGAATATAACAATTGTTTTGAAAATAAATTTCAACAATTTCTAAAGGTTGTTGCGGCGTGAGTCTTTCCATGATAATTTGTCAATTCATACTGAACAGAAATGTCAAAACAACATGGCTTCTACCTTCTGTCAAATCACAGTTATCCCTTTCGAAAGTGCTATCACTCTGAAAAAAACACGCGATATAAGGTGATGTCTAAATAATTTGTTCATTACTATATATTTCTTTTGATTCTTTGATAGTTAAGTTGCACCTCACGAAACGATAATATTTATGTTTATGAAGTGATACCATGTAATTAGGACATGTTTCAAAATTCAATTCTGAATGTTTTCATGAGATTCATTAAGATTTGAATCTGTGGATGTTCTGGTGAACTTATACCAGCTATTATTCGGTAATATGCAAATACTTTTTCATAGTAATTTTCAATTTATATAGGTTATATGAATGCTTGAATGATAATATTTAGAATACTAGACAGAAAATATTAACGAAATTTGAAAATTATAAAAGCGCAATGAAGAATTTCCTGGTATGTTAATATACTTTTTGAATATTTCAATAGAAATTGAACATTTATCAATTAGTATTTATACTACGAGGAGAAAAGTTTATTTGCAGTTCATAAAGGTGTGAATAAAGTATATGAAGAGGACTCAGGAATGGTTATTTTTTTCTACGACGTCTTCCTGCGAAGACAATGTTTTTTGTGCTAACTTCCGAACGATTTAACCGATTCTAGGTAATTCTCTGGATCTGAGTCAATACAAATGTCAGCAATGATTTGTTTCCAGCACTCTCCTCATAAGTATTTCAGACCGCCAGGAATGGACTGACTCTGGCACTTAATGGCCAGAAACAGTTTTTTGGGAAGATATCGGCGAAATTCCTTCAATTATAATAATAATAATTGTTATTATGTTTATCATAATTGGCCACAGATCTTGTGATTTAACACCTTCAGACACTTTTCTTTAGGTCACGTGAAAGATGAGATCTACGCCAGTGTTCCATAATCGATTCAAGAACTTAAAGATGGAATTCGTGAAGTTATCGAGGACATGGAGCTGCAAATATGCGGATTTGTCATAGAAATTTTCATGGAAAGGATATGGTGCTGAAACTGTAGCCGTAGCGGTTATTTCGCTGATATCGTTTTACTCTTTACAATGAAATCAACATCCATTGATTCATCTCAAAATATACTCGACCTTTTTAATATAAAAATAAAACCTCTAATTGGAAAACCCTTTACTAGCGGTTAAATCCCAATTGCCACGTTTTTTGACGCAATCAACAGATTACCGTCATTCCATGCGCTAGTACTGGAATTGGTTTTCTCGAAATGTATTAAAAGAATGTTTTGATGTTGGAATTATTCGTTGGTAATAGTGGTTTATTTCGAAAGGGGCATACCACGAAAGCACGCAATGAATATACAGGTATGGAAAAGATAGTCGGAAATATACAAAATCTAGTGCTAATCAAGACGACGACCAGGGTCCAGTGGAGCAGTGGAACAATCAAAGCCTCGGCGCAATGACGAATAAACGACTGTTTTCTCTCAACGGTGAATGGGGATGCTTCGATCGAAAGGCTCAGCAGTCTTCTCCAATTCACACTTGAAAGGTGAGATGCGTTAGACCATATTAGTTGAAATTAAAGTGAATCAAAACGTTCAGTGTAGAAGAGTACAAGAGAATTTTGATAGGGAACTGAATATAATAAAACATATTGCATTTAACAATGGCTTCAATCCGTTGATTTTAAATAATTTATTGGAACGAATGCAATTCAAACAGTCAATTTCGCTTGTATATCCAACAATAGCTATTCATACAAAATATATTTATTTATCTAACGTACATAAACAAAAAGTCCGAAAAAAAGGAAGATATTTAAAGAAAAAGAACAACTGCTATATTTCATTCAAATCAAAAAATACGTAAGGAAATTCAATAAAAAATAATAAAGATTTGATCCATAAAAACGAAGTCTAGATATATATTATAACGGTATTAGATATATTATTCTGTAAATATTTCGATCTAGAAATATGACCAATTTATTATTTACCGATTATAAATTTAATCCATAAAAATTCAGACCTTCAAGGAATGGAAATAAACGAACTCACTTCAAAACAATTGATGTGAAGTAAGAACATATGTGATAAGCGAACGGCCAGCGCTTTTCGATATCAGATGTGTATAATGCAGCAAAAAATCTTCGTACAACCAAAGGGGAATTCAATTATTGATAATTAAATTGCACAAATTATTTATTGGATTGTATCAGTCCTTACTTGGTGAAAATCCATATTAAATAATTTGAAATAAGATTATTCTGATTTTCACAAATTTTTATTGTTAAACTCACAACAATTGTTTCGCTATCACAGTAGCATCATCAGGCAAGATCACATTTTGAATAACTCAAAATGTGATCTTGCCATGGGCATTCCACAAGGTAGCATACTAGGACCATTACTATTTCTTGTATATATTAACGAGCTCGACTCTATTTCGCCAGAAAATTGCACATCATATAATTTTGCGGGTAACGCCAATGTTTTGATTGAATATGACAATGTCCCTTCATCGATTGAGTGCCTCAAATTAGTGCTGAAATACCTATGCAACTGGTGCTGTGATAACAAACTTGTTCTGAATCGACAAAAAACTGTCTGTACTTATTCCTCTACGGATAGATCAAAGCAAATTTTCAGAAATATTAACTATGAAGAGTTTGATATTGTAGTAAAAAATGATCTTGCGTTTTAAGGAGTTTCAATTAATGAAAATTCAGGTCGATTAACAAGGAAAAAAATTAAACTCTGTAATATACAGTTTAAATGTAGTAAAAAAACAAGTTGATGCAGATTTATTGAGGATCATTTACTTTGTAAATTTTCACTCTTTTACATCTTATGGCATAATTTTTTGGGGCAGTTCCTCATGTATTGAAAAAATTTTCGTTACACAAAAATGGCCAATTAGAACAATGCTGGGTTTAAAATATGGATAAACCTGTAGAACTTTATTCAAGAAAACTGAAATATTGACAGTTCATGGGCTCTACATATATCGCTTATTGTTATTCCTCCACAAATATAATAACTACCTTGTGAATTATAGAAATGGGAATAATACTAGACGTATGTTCCCATTCTTCTTCCTAGCCACTTGCTCACTTGCAAGTTAGAAAAAGCATCCTCTCTATATGACATTTAAAATGTTCAATGCTTTACCTAGAAAGATCTAAAATATCATAGAATATAAGAGTTTTAAAAAAGAAGTCCATAAGTGCTTGATAGATTGTGAACCTAATGACATTAAAGAGTATATGAATTTTTGTTATTGAGAATATTGTAATTTTGACTTGTGTCAAATTTGGAGTTCACTATAATTGCTGAAATAAATATTTACTTACATAATTATAAATGTCAATTTCAAAAAATTTTATTCGAAAACTTTTAGAATTAAATTAATGTCTTATAAGCACTGCTTGAATTAAGTATACATACATAGTATAATATCAAATGGAATAAAAAACCCAACGAAATATAAATTGTCATTTGAAATTAAGTATAAATACATATTATAATATCAAATGGAATAAAAAACCCAACGAAATATAAATTGTCATTTGAAATTACTAAATAAATACTTGAAGTAGACAAAATTTTGTTTCTTATATTTATGTAAACCAAATCTTTTTCAAAAATGCAAAACATAATTTTAAGAACTTCTCCAATACTAATTTATTTGAAATATTTAATATATTTCAATATTTAAAGAGGTTACATCAAAAATCTCTCAAAGCATGGAGCACATCCTAAAAAAACAATTTGAAATTAAATAAGATCTTCGTCAGTCCTACTTCACATTTAAAAAATATTTCGTTAGGTTTTTTTATACCATTTGATTTTATATAATGGGTTTTGATTTTGTGTGTCTACTCAATTTAAGTAGTGCTTTAAGACATTATATCAATTGGTTTTTGAATAAAATTTTTTTAAATTAAAATGTATAGGAGGCCTACAAAATAAATCTGTTTCGATATTTAAATACCGATTGTTTTTTAGAGTGATAGAACTTTCGATAGGGATAACTGTGATTTGACAGAAGGTAAAATCCATTTAATACAGTCCACTTAATTCTTATCTAGTTTGTTGCTCTATATTAGTAGTTATATCTAACAATAATTCCAACACCAAGTCTACACACAGACTACCTATAGTGAGTATATCTTGGGGATTCAAATCCTACGTTGATTCCGAAATACGCAGGCTATTTTGATATACTGGCAATACATTCTGTCAAGAAAGTACCGGGAATTATCGATTTAAATCTGGCGGGGCAATGAGGCAGGTAAAAATTTTTTTTCCTAGGTTGGTACTACTGTCCTTAATTACTATGCCAAGCTTGAGCGGGATCTGTCAACTACTGTGTTTGCAACAGCTGATTAAGTCAGTCGATGTCAGAGTGCGTGCCGATTTTTACTATGGGTGATTACGTTGAGCAAGGAATTTGTTTAAAGTTTTGTGTGGCAAATGAATTTTCGTGTGCCGATGCATTAAAAATGTTGCAAAAGGCCTTTGGTGATAATGCGGAGCCTTCAAGGACGGTTGTGAAGTGGTCGCCCATCGACGGCTTCGATCGAAGATAACGTCGATAATATTAAGGAAAGGGTGCTGGAAAACCGTCGTACCAGCTTGAGAGAGATAGCACATGATCTTAAGATATCCCACGAGTCCGCACGTACGATTTTGATTGATATTTTGGGCATGAGAAAGGTGGCCGCACGACTCGTACCGAAAGACCTGAATTTTCTTCAAAAACGTCATCGCGAACAGGTTGCTTCAGACATGCTGGATCGCTGTAATTCCCATTCTACATTCATGGAACGCATTATAACTGGTGATGAGACCTGGGTCTACGAGTACGATATGCAAACAAGCCAGCAATCATCGGAAGGGGTGGCAAAAAATGAGCCGAAACCGAAAAAACCACGCCAAAGCCGCTCGAAAATGAAGGTGATGCTCATTGTTTTCTTCGATATCCGTGGCGTGGTGCACTACGAATTCATTCCAGAGGGTCAGACGGTAAACAAGGAGTATTACCTAGGCGTTATGAAACGTTTGCGTGAGCGTATCCGTGAGAAGCGGCCAAATTTGTGGGCGAACAACTCATGGATTTTGCATGACGATAATGCGCCTTCTCACCGAGCTACGATTGTGACTGACTTCCTCGCCAAAAACTCAGCAAACGTGCTTCAGCAACCACCGTATTCGCCGGATTTGGCTCCCTGCGACTTTTTCTTCTTCCCAAAACTAAAATTGCCCCTTCGTGGCACCCGTTTTGAGTCGATTGAAGCCATAAAACAAAATTCGGCGCGAGAGCTAAAGTCCATCCCGGAAAGCGCCTATAAAAAATGTTTCGATAATTGGAAGTGCCGTTGGCATAGATGTATTGGAGCAAATGGAGCCTATTTTGAAGGTGACCCAATAAATTTTGACGATTAAATGTGTTTTAATTGAAAATTCCCGGTACTTTCTTGACAGAGTAGTATTTCTAACAAGCTACAAATCTTAGGCAATTTCGATCTCACAGAAATTCCATTTGCAATAAATTCATTGCAAACTTACACATTATTTCGAGAAATGGCCCAATTAATTGGCCTCCAAGATCATGCGACATAACTCCACTGGATTAATTTCTTTGTAGTTGTGTCAAGTTATCGGTTTATGCTAATAAACCAGAAACAATGGACGCTTTGGAAGCCAACATAACTCGTGTTATTGACTAAATGAGGCCAGAATTACTCAAGACAGTGGTCTAAAATTGGTCTGGTCGAATGCGGTTCCTCAGAGCTAGTCGTGGTGGACATATACCGGAAATTATTTTAAAAACATAAATGTCCTAAAATTATCTTTCAGATAACAAAAAATTTTAGCTTCAATCTTATTTAAATAGGTTTTATTTCAATTTAAAGTTCTAGCACTCTAAAAAGAACACCCGATATGAAAGATTTTTGTTGTTATTGTGGGTATGTTCTAGGTATAACTGAATAAGATAAAATAACTTGACCCCCTCTGTTTCTTGTGGAATGGCAGATAGTTATTGTATCAAATATAATTATGCCTCTTAATGAAAATTTGCTCGCTTTTCCAATTTAGAGAACATCAGAACAAACCTTGTACAAAATCTCCAAAGGGAAACGGTACTTTCGTCTATTTGCATTACTTCTACTTACTAACTGAGCAGTTTTCTCCCAACGGTATGCAACATATAGTTAGCAGGTCAGTAATCTGCAGTCATTTGGGCTTTATATATATACATGTGGAAACGCTTCATTGTTTCAGGTAATATCCAACCAGGAGTCAGACCCTTCTCCCAATCGCCCGATAAAGCGTCCAACGAACTGGCTGTACACATTATAAACTCCATATAATTTCTAGGATTCCGTGAAGAAAATGGACTCTAGTTCACAATATACACGGGCAGCCGTTTCACGTTATGGCCACTGCAAGGCGATAACACATTTCATCCGGCGAAAGGCGTTGGCCCGATTTATGTACGAGGGAGTAGAGGAAAAGGGAATTTAATGAAAAGGGACGATGAAGATTTTTCATTCCCGCGTTTTTGTTTAGTCCTGGTAGTCCCTTGATGGGTTATTCGCTCCTTTATGGGGCCAACTGAAAGGATGGAAGTCTGCCGTCATCAAATGGCCTAACTTTTCTTATTCTCTTTTTCCGTTATGAATATGAAACGTAACTGTGCCTTAATTCTCTCTGAAAGTTTAATCTAGATTCAAGTATCATTATTTTTCACGGAATTATTAGAAGCTTTATTGGAAAAAAATGGTCACACATTCAAAGTTTGAAGTAAAGTACATCATGACATCGATTGGCCTTTCAAATGACAGACAGGAAGCGCTAAATTAAAGTACCTTCATGAAACTGGGATAAAAGATGAAAAATGAAGGCTGGAAGTATCATGTGTTTTTTTTTGAAGTTATAGAAGTTTAACTTGAAATAAAACACATTTCATTCAAGATTGAAGCCAATTTTTTTTTATTTGAAAGATAATTTTATGACATTTATGTTTTAAAAATAAATTCCGGCATATGTCCACCACGACTAGCTCCGAGGAACCGCATTCGACCAGACCAATTTTGGACCACTTTTTCGAGTAATTCGGGCCTTATTTAATCAATAACACGAGTTATGTTGGCTTCAAAAGCGTCTATTGTTTCTGGTTTATCAGTAAACCAATTTCTTGACATTACCCCAAAGAAAATAATCCAGTGCAGTTATGTCGCATGATCTTGGAGGCCAATTAAGTGGACCATTTCTGGAAATAATGTTATCGCTTCTTTCAATAAATCTATTGTTACGGTAGCAGCATGAGGTGTAGCACCATCTTGTTGGAACCAAAACACTTATGGGTCGATAGCATTCAAATTTTGAAACAAATAATCATTTATCATCGATCTGTAACGAGCATCATTCACTGTAACATTACCTCCAGCATCGTTTTAAAGAAATACGGACCGACGATGCCTCTAGCCTGCAAAGCACAACGTACAGTGCATTTTTCAGGGTGCAATGGAACCTGTCTAACTTATTGAGGATTTATTGAATTGAATCATTCCTTACTTGGTGAAAATCCATATTAAATAATATTTAAATAAGGTTATTCCGATTTTCACAAATTTTTATTGTTATGTTTACAACAATCGTTTCACAGTACCATCATCAGGCAGGTTTACATTTTGAATAACTGAGGTTGTTTCCGAAATCCGTTGCTATTTTTTACAGTAAGTACAATAAATTTTTATTGAGCACTAAAACCCTAAAAAGGCGTCTCTGCAAATTCCAGCGTATTTGAATATATTTAACAGAGGTAAGTTATTTAAATCTAATTGTTCGTTAAATAATATTCCAATTTTATTGTGTTTATTTATATCTAGGGATTCTAACAGATTTAAGGCATAACTTTGACTTTCTAGAAATAGGAATAGAAAGTAAAAGTTATGTCTTAAATCTGTCAGAATCCCTAGAGATAAATAAACACAATAAAATTGGAATATTACTTAACAAACAATTAGATTTAAATAACTCACCTCTGTTAAATATATTCAGATAAGCTGGAATTTGCAGAGACTCTTTTGGAGTTTTAGTGATCAATAAAAATTTATTGAATATTTGATTGATTCGGTCTTTACTTGGTGGAAACTCATTTTAATTAAAAAAATGTATATGAGACAGTAATTTACTTCCACCAAAATATAGACAGTACAATGTAATACCTGAAGAAGCCACATCGTAGTGAAACAATTGTTGTAGTAGTACAAACATTTTTGTTGAAATAAACTACTGTCTCATATACATTTTTTAATTGAAAATTTATTGTACTTACTGTTATATAAATTGCAACGGATTTAGGAAACAAGCTTAGTTATTCAAAATATAAACCTGCCCGATGATGCTACTATGATAGCAAAACGATTGTTGTAAACAAAACAATAAAAATTTGTGAAAATCAGAATAACCTTATTTAAATATTATTTATTGAGGATTGTTTTCACTCCATATATAGTAATTTTGCTTGTTTACATAGCCGTCCAACCAGAAATGACGTTCATCACTAAACACAATTTTACGATAAAAAAGTGGATCAACTTCAAGCTGTTCTAGCGCCCAATCAGCAAACAAACGACGCTTATTATGGACAAGTGGCTTTAGCTCTTGAACCAGTTGGATCTTGTATGGGTGTTGACCAAGACCTTTACGCCAAATTTTCCATTTATTGGGTGCACAGAGTCCAACTCGTTGTGAACGTCGACGAATTGACAAATCTGGATCATCATAAACACTATGACTTACAGCAGCGATATTTTCTTCTGTACGTACAGTTCTTTGTATTATTGTTGTTATTGCATCGAGTAGAGAAAATGTTGTGCGAAATCTATCGATAGTTCGACGAATAAGCTGCTCTGATGGACGATTATGTGAACCGTGAATTTCACGGAGTGCTCTATAAGTTTGGCTAATAGAACACTGATTTTGAAAATAAATTTCAACAATTTGTAAACGTTGTTGCGGCGTGAGTCTTTCCATGATAATTTTTCGATGCTTACTGAACAGAAATGTCAAATCACAGTTATCCCCATCGAAAGTTCTATCACTCTAAAAAAAACACCCGATACATAAAGGCATCGATAGGCCTTTCAAACGAATAAAAAAAACGATGACATACGCACACTTCATTTCATACAAATTTAAAGACAGGAAGCGCCTAATTAAATAACCATCATTAAATAGGGATAACAGATGAAAAATGAAGGCTGGAAGTATCTCATGCTATTGATAGAAAGAGGTCGGTTTATTGAGATTGAGCGAAAGAAGAGAGTGTGCTTAAGAGAATCGGTAAGACTGACCGACTAAAAATTATTTTGGTTCTAACATGAAGCTGAATAGCATATTGTGGTAGAATGAGGACGTATCCAAATACTTAAATGGGAAAAAAGTTGTAACACGTAAGGTTTTCTTGGTACATTTAAAGAACCACATTCTATGTTACAATAATCGTATCTTACATTGAAGGAAAAAACAAAGATTAAAAATATTGATTTAAAATACTAATTCCATTCTATTTTTTCCTTTTATATCTTCTCTCTTCAAAAACCAGCAGTAATCACCCATCATGGCTGGATCCAATCGTCTTCGATAGCGAATTTCCATTGTTCTAAACTCTTGGTGGAATCTTTGACCCTGCTCGTCACTCCTAAATTTTCAGGAAAAAATGATAGATGTGAATGGAGGAAATTAATTTCAATGACATTCGGACAACAAGCGATTTGTAGGCATCTTATAGTTCATTAACTAACTATTGGTAATTTGCATCCATATTCTTGCCCAAAAATCCTCTCACTACACTAACAAATAAGTAAAAGAATTTGAATATTAAAACAAATTAATATATGTTTATCTTCTACAATTTTAATTTAAAAAAATTTTATTCAAAAAACTTTTAGAATTAAATTAATGTCTAAAACAAGCACCGCTTCTATTTAATAGACGTATATAATCTAAACTCAATATACAATGTCAAATGGAATAAATAAACCAAAAGATATACGAAAGTCCCTAAAATTAATAAATAAATATTTAAAGGAGACAAAATTTGTTTCTGGTCTTGCCTTCAAAACGCCATTTGCATCTTAAAAACATGAACACACTTAAAGGACCTCTCAAAGAATATAATTTATTTGAAATATTTAATATATTTAAATATTCGAATAAGTAAATTCAGAAATCTCTCAAAGCATGCACTATATCTTCAAAAAACAAATATAGTTCTAAGCAATTCCGTCTTCAGTCCTGAAATATATTCAAAATATCAAAATCAAAAAACTAACCTATACCAAACAACTCACCACGTGTAAATGAATAATGTTTCGAGACATAGATCATCTTTATAATTCAAGATTTATCTATGCTCTAACAGAATCAAAGAACAGTGTAAGCTATTTTTAAGGCTTACTTAAATTCATTGACACTGCATAATGAGATTTATTGAAGCCAAAATATAATTATATATTATATATAAAATAAAATAGAAAGGCCTTTTACTTGATAGAAGAAATATAACAAAATTTGAATATTAAAACAAATTAATATATGTTTATCTTCTACAATTTTAATTTGAAAAAATTTTATTCAAAAAACTTTTAGAATTAAATTAATGTCTAAAACAAGCACCGCTTCTATTTAATAGACGTATATAATCTAAACTCAATATACAATGTCAAATGGAATAAATAAACCAAAAGATATACGAAAGTCCCTAAAATTAATAAATAAATATTTAAAGGAGACAAAATTTGTTTCTGGTCTTGCCTTCAAAACGCCATTTGCATCTTAAAAACATGAACACACTTAAAGGACCTCTCAAAGAATATAATTTATTTGAAATATTTAATATATTTAAATATTCGAATAAGTAAATTCAGAAATCTCTCAAAGCATGCACTATATCTTCAAAAAACAAATATAGTTCTAAGCAATTCCGTCTTCAGTCCTGAAATATATTCAAAATATCAAAATCAAAAAACTAACCTATACCAAACAACTCACCACGTTTAAATGAATAATGTTTCGAGACATAGATCATCTTTATAATTCAAGATTTATCTATGCTCTAACAGAATCAAAGAACAGTGTAAGCTATTTTTAAGGCTTACTTAAATTCATTGACACTGCATAATGAGATTTATTGAAGCCAAAATATAATTATATATTATATATGACATTGTATATTGAGTTTAGATTATATACGTCTATTAAATATAAGCGGTGCTTGTTTTAGACATTAATTTAATTCTAAAAGTTTTTTGAAAAAATTTTTTTTAAATTAAAATTGTAGAAGATAAACATATATTAATTTGTTTTAATATTCAAATTTTGTTATATTTCTTCTATCAAGTAAAAGGCCTTTCTATTTTATTTTATATATAATATATAATTATATTTTGGCTTCAATAAATCTCATTATGCAGTGTCAATGAATTTAAGTAAGCCTTAAAAATAGCTCACACTGTTCTTTGATTCTGTTAGAGCATAGATAAATCTTGAATTATAAAGATGATCTATGTCTCGAAACATTATTCATTTACACGTGGTGAGTTGTTTGGTATAGGTTAGTTTTTTGATTTTGATATTTTGAATATATTTCAGGACTGAAGACGGAATTGCTTAGAACTATATTTGTTTTTTGAAGATATAGTGCATGCTTTGAGAGATTTCTGAATTTACTTATTCGAATATTTAAATATATTAAATATTTCGAATAAATTATATTCTTTGAGAGGTCCTCTAAGTGTGTTCATGTTTTTAAGATGCAAATGGCGTTTTGAAGGCAAGACCAGAAACAAATTTTGTCTCCTTTAAATATTTATTTATTAATTTTAGGGACTTTCGTATATCTTTTGGTTCATTTATTCCATTTGACATTTTATATTGAGTTTAGATTATATACGTCTATTAAATATAAGCGGTGCTTGTTTTAGACATTAATTTAATTCTAAAAGTTTTTTGAATAAAATTTTTTTAAATTAAAATTGTAGAAGATAAACATATATTAATTTGTTTTAATATTCAAATTTTGTTATATTTCTTCTATCAAGTGAAAGGCCTTTCTATTTTATTTTATATATAATATATAATTATATTTTGGCTTCAATAAATCTCATTATGCAGTGTCAATGAATTTAAGTAAGCCTTAAAAATAGCTTACACTGTTCTTTGATTCTGTTAGAGCATAGATAAATCTTGAATTATAAAGATGATCTATGTCTCGAAACATTATTCATTTAAACGTGGTGAGTTGTTTGGTATAGGTTAGTTTTTTGATTTTGATATTTTGAATATATTTCAGGACTGAAGACGGAATTGCTTAGAACTATATTTGTTTTTTGAAGATATAGTGCATGCTTTGAGAGATTTCTGAATTTACTTATTCGAATATTTAAATATATTAAATATTTCAAATAAATTATATTCTTTGAGAGGTCCTTTAAGTGTGTTCATGTTTTTAAGATGCAAATGGCGTTTTGAAGGCAAGACCAGAAACAAATTTTGTCTCCTTTAAATATTTATTTATTAATTTTAGGGACTTTCGTATATCTTTTGGTTCATTTATTCCATTTGACATTTTATATTGAGTTTAGATTATATACGTCTATTAAATATAAGCGGTGCTTGTTTTAGACATTAATTTAATTCTAAAAGTTTTTTGAAAAAATTTTTTTTAAATTAAAATTGTAGAAGATAAACATATATTAATTTGTTTTAATATTCAAATTTTGTTATATTTCTTCTATCAAGTAAAAGGCCTTTCTATTTTATTTTAACAAATAAGTTCCATGCTCTGAGTTCTTGCCTGGTAAGCTCCTCTGAAAAATTAACGTCGTCCACGAATTTTCTAATTTGTGGTCCAATAAAGATTACTTCCTTTAATTTGGCTTTTCTTAATGTGGGAAAGACTTGTTTTAAGTATTTGCATCCATCACTATTTTCATTCATAGCCTTAGCCTTCACAAAGTTTCTCATCAGTTCAAGTTTGATGTGAAAAGGGAGCAGAAGGTTATTTTTGGGTTCTACAAAAGGTCTAAACTTAACATTTTGAGATCTTGGTTGGAATAAACTTCTGTCTGGCCAAATTTCTGTTTTATAATGCTGATTTTCTGCATGATTGTTCCACAGACAAAGAAAACAGCAGTATTTTTTAAATCCTCTCTGAAGTCCCACTAAAATTCCTATTGATTTCAAGTCCCCACAGATCTGCCATTTATACGTGTGTAGTTTATTTTATCCAAAAAAGTGCGAATATTTTCATAACTTTCTTTCATCGTTACTGAATTTAGACGAATTTATAAATAAACGCCACTCAGAGGGGAAATGCTCAATATCAAATTCCTGTATTGAACCATCAATATCAGTGCACGCACACAATGAATTTTCGATATGCAGGAAACGAAGCATTTCCTTTTCTGAAATTTGTAATTTTAATTTCGTTGCTTCATAAGGTCCTTTCCTTAAGACGGGAAAACATTTTGCGGATCTAAAAGTGCGATCGGCACTTGTAAATCTGCATTATGAGGAACAGATCGGAATGCAGACTGCAAATTTGTATAATCGATCTTGTGCTTTCCCTTTTTGGAATAACCTTCAGTGTTTGTTAAGCAAAAATAGCAATCGTCCAAATGATTAGTGGGTTCTAGCCATACCACAGGGGCGCAAAAGGCATGATTTTTCTCTTCCCATTCATCCACTGCATCCACAACTGAAACAGCACAGATGGGGAAACCACTGCTTGTCTTGATCTCCAATTGAAACACATGTGATTGTGATTTCACCATAAATTCTCTACAAATATAACGAAATTTGTCAGGAGAGATTTTGCAACAGGCCTATCTCGACATTTTCGTCCTTAAAACTATTTCTTTTCTACACACAGGGAACCATTAATTTCGAAAGTCAACAAAACACCGATTTTTAATCTTAATTTTATGTCTTATATATTAACAACACAGTTTAAGTACTCTTCCTGATACAAAATACATCCATTTTAACCGCCCTGTTGTACCTGTCAGGAATATTTTTTCTATTGTTAGAAGGGTATTTTCATCAAAGAAAAAATATATCTGCTTTGTATTACAAAATCTTGTCGACCAGTGAATCAGTATATATTCACTGATTCAGAATAAATCAATAAAACCCACCTTCGAGTTTCGCATCATGCAGCTTTTCTGAACTTATGTAAATAATGTTGCTTCACTCAGGTTTCTCCTGCAAATCTCCATTAGTGAAATCATTACCGCTACATAGAAACAATAAAGAAAACCGAGATGCCGTCGACATCGACAGGAATTAATTAGGGAGTTGGGTGCACATGTTTTGTCCAAAAGACAAGAAAAAAAGACGAGCAGAATGTTCGTTCAAATTGGTTTTCATTCTGCCAGGAGGATAAACGCCGAATTAGACGTTTTCGAAATGCATGACTGCTGTGTTGTTTGAAAAAGGTTACGGTGAACGGGGTTCAATTCAATGCCACAGTCCTCAGATTTGATTTGAATACGACTAATTGAAACTCGCCGTTGGCCAAAATGAATTCAGATAGAGAGGTAGCGAGTTGTTTTCTGGAGCGTAAAAGCTGAAATGTTTAGAATTTGATTCGGACAGATTTGGACACTTTGAAAGGAGGGGAGAACACATAAAAGGAGAAACAACAAAATTTCTTAATACCCATAATCGATTCTATCTATGTTTCAACAGTTTCCAAAGAAAATAAAAAGAGAGAGGAAAAATATGTTTTGATTTAGCAAATGGTTTGAATTCAACATCAAACAAGAAATTTTTAATCTTTACTCGGCAGGTACAGTACAACTACGTTCCCAGAGTTCAACAATTTAAGCCTCTCCAAAATGTCTCATTTTTTCCTAGAAACCTAAATGGGACACTAGAAACGACAATAGCCAAATGTCGTTTCGGAATTCTATCTGCTCGCGTTAACAATCGGAAAGAATCGTTTCAGTACTATTGAAATTAGCACTGGTCCTACAAATACACAAGTGAAATCACTTTCTCTCGCCGGTTTTCGACCAAACGGTCACGCAACATTCTCTGCTCAATCAAATAGCTCTTTGGCTTCTTCGCCACACTGATGGGTTCCTTAAGAACGAAAGCTAAGCAGTACGATATGGGATCAACTACATAACACAAGGTTATGGTGAAACCTCAATTGTAGACTTCAGTTCGTCTCTCCAGTCAGGGAAAGCACCCTGAGATAAGGCATACATTTTCAAGTCTTCATCAAAGTTTCAAATCAATCAAGATTTCTTCGATGGGAGACTCAGCAAATACTCGACCTGGTATAACCTTTGGTCTTTGAGCAAATTACACAGTATTCTCTGCTTCGAGTCAATCTACTTGTTTTTCCAGTTCTTCTTTGCTTGTCGCTTTTACTTTTTTCTGTCTTTGTCTTTTGTGTATCACACTTTTGACTTAGACTTTGGGACTGTCTTTGCGTACTTGAAAATTGAGTCCACAATCTGAGGTTTCACCATAACCTTGTGTTATGTAGTTGATCCCATATCTTACTGCTTAGCTTTTGTTCTCTTGGAACTCATCAGTTTGGCGAAGAAGCCAAAGAGCTATTTGATTTTGTTATCTATATTAGGTATTTGTAATTAGATAGTTATTCTGTAGAGTGAATCGAAAAGTGAACCCAACACTGAACCCAGTAAAAGTGAACTCAGTGGAAGTAAGCAACGGTGGAAAAGCTCAAAGATCTTCTACTTCGCGAACAATATAGTGTTTTCACCGCAATTAGAGTTCAATACTAGACTACAGTAATTTCCTCAACTTTTGGGTAAATTAACTCAGACTTGTACATCTGTAATATATATATTCAAGCTGCAAATACACCAGTTGAGGTCTATTCTTTTCTCTCACACTCCTCATTTAGAAGTACATATACTTATCCCAGAATTCGCATACTAATTGATTGACGTTAATCAATTACTAGGAAGAATTCAAAAAGGTATCCCTACATATCAAGCAACTTATAAATGGATAATGACTTCAGTCTTTCTGCCAGTATTAAATTCTTTATGTGCTTATTATTTTTCTTGAAAAAGTGTGTACACACACATTTTTTGAGAAAAGAATTGAAGTGTGTAGATGGTGCTTTCTATCAGCTCCACCGGGGAGGCTCCTTATTGCACCCATTAGGGGGATCGATCGGGTATTTTCTGTTGTTCTGTTCTTGATTCGGATCTTGTAGAAAAACGGCCTGCAGGACTTGTGGGTTATGTGGTCTGCTCACAAATTTCTTTTCCATCGTCTGAAGTCCACTCAAAATCGGTTATATCTTCAGTGATCGTCAGCCTAATTGAAATTGGTGTTGTCTTCATACCGAGGCTTTTATGCAAAATTCTTTTCAGAGAAGTGCGAGATAGAATCAGTTCTTGAGCACGATGACGAGTTGATGTTGATGGATGTTACATTCTGGGCTACAGCAGAAAAGTTTTTAGATGTTTGTTGCATCAAATAACGATCCAGTTTGATGAACTCTTTTCACAATTGATCCACAAGCTGCTGTGAGGGCATTTCATTTTTATTAAATTTTCCACGTGAATTTCTAACGGTTTGGATAGAAGGTTAACTAAATTTCTGTCAAAATATTTTCATCGAGAAGTGTTGTTAGACTCAAATAACGAATTTTCAACCAATTCAACCAATTTTCAAGTACGCAAAGACAATCTCAAAGTCAAAGTCAAAAGTGTGAAACACAAAAGATAAAGACAGAGAAAAAGTCAAAGCGTCCAGAAAACGTGATCTCAACTGAAAAACCAGTTGAGTTCGTTTTCTGCAGGCTTATTTCGACTTCAGTTCGTCTCTCCAGTCAGGGAAAGCACCCTGAGATAAGGCATACATTTTCAAGTCTTCATCAAAGTTTAAAATCAATCACGATTTCTTCGATGAGAGACTCAGCAAATGCTCGACCTGGTATAACCTTTGGTCTTTGAGCAAATTACACAGTATTCTCTGCTTTGAGTCAATCTACTTGTTTTTCCAGTTCACCTTTGCTTGTCGCTTTTACGTTTTCTCTGTCTTTGTCTTTTGTGTTTCACACTTTTGACTTTGACTTTGGGACTGTCTTTGCGTACTTGAAAATTGAGTCCACAATCTGAGGTTTCACCATAACCTTGTGTTATGTAGTTGATCCCATATCTTACTGCTTAGCTTTTGTTTTCTTGGAACTCATCAGTTTGGCGAAGAAGCCAAAGAGCTATTTGATTTTGTTATCTATATGAGGTATTTGTAATTAGATAGTTATTCTGTAGAGTGAATCGAAAAGTGAACCCAACACTGAACCCAGTAAAAGTGAACTCAGTGGAAGTAAGCAACGGTGGAAAAGCTCAAAGATCTTCTACTTCGCGAACAATATAGTGTTTTCACCGCAATTAGAGTTCAATACTAGACTACAGTAATTTCCTCAACTTTTGGGTAAATTAACTCAGACTTGTACATCTGTAATATATATATTCAAGCTGCAAATACACCAGTTGAGGTCTATTTTACTCTCTCACACTCCTTATTTAGAAGTACATATGCTTATCCCAGAATTTGCATACTAATTGATTGATGTTAATCAATTACTACGAATAATTCAAAAATGTATCCCTACATATCAAGCAATTATAAATGGCTAATGACTTCAGTCTTTCTGCCAGTATGAAATTCTTTATGTGCTTTTTATTTGTCTTGAAAAAGTGTGTACACAATTTTTAAGAAAAGAATTAAAGTGTGTAGACGGTGCTTTCTACCAGCTCCACCGTGGAGGCTCCTTATTGCACCCATTAGGGGTTCGATCGGGTATTTTCTGTTGTTTTTTTCTTGATTCGGATCTTGTAGAAAAACGGCCTGCAGGACTTGTGGGTTATGTAGTCTGCTCACGAATTTCTTTCCCATCGTCTGAAGTCCACTCAAAATCGGTTATATCTTCGGCGATCGTCAGCCTAATTGAACTTGGTGTTGTCTTCAAACCAAGGCTATTATGCAAAATTCTTTTCAGAGAAGTGCGAGATAGGATCAGTTCTTGAGCACGATGACGAGTTGATGTTGATGGATGTTACATTCTGGGCTACAATTGCAAAGTGTTTAGATGTTTGTTGCATCAAATAACGATCCAGTTTGATGAACTCTCTTCACAATTGATCCACAAGCTGCTGTGAGGGCATTTCATTTCTATTAAATTTTCCACGTGAATTTCTAACGGTTTGGATAGAAGGTTAACTAAATTTCTGTCAAAAGACTTCTATCAAGAAGTGTTGTTAGACTCAAATAAGGAATACTACAAAATGCAAACGCTAGATTACTCATCCTTCAAGACACGTACAATAACAACCCCTAAACATCCCGCATAGAAATTAATGTGAAATGATACATCGAAGAAATATTATGAAATTCGGATATCACTGTTGTATCCACTTCTCGTTTTTATGCTTCCAAACCATATGACTTGTTTCCAGATAAAGAGAAATATTTCATTTGTTGTCTGTTGATATTTCCGTAGGAATATAGGCTGAAAACGTCCCCCGTCCCCATACGAAATATAAGATTCAAAGTAATGAGAACTATTCATCTTGACATTCCTAGTCGCTGTTTTCCTTTTGGCCTTGTCGGATTTCCAACATGATAATGGAAAACTTTACAATAGCCAGTTGTAGGGAAAACGTATGAATAGAAATTGGAACACAACTAGAAATACGGCCGTTGAATCTCCGCCGTCGGCAATTTTTAATCACGTTTCTACTCTGGTTATATTTTCGGAAACGGATGCTGAGGTGAACAAAAATTTGTGAAAAACACTGACGTAAGCTTTTGAGCACTTCAACATTCTTCATCGTTGTTGCGTCAATCATTCTGGTCGTCTTTCACTGAGGACACCAAGAAATTTATTCAGGCTTCACTTTACGTTAATTGAAAGGTGTAAATTGATTGAGTTATGAACAAGGACACCACAAACTTAAATTGACGCTATATGTTCATTTTGGTTCACTATTTCCACAAGTAATAAACCATTGAAATTGAGCATAGGAATAAAGTAATAATTCGAAGTTTGCATAAGTTTTTTGGGATGCCTTCGTTACGCCAAGAACTATTCCTTAAAAAAATACGTTACAATAATAGCTTGGGGGAAAAAATTTATAATTTTTTCGTAGATAGCTGGTAAAGTATCGATCTGGTAAGGTCGCGATCACACAATTTCAGATTTATGCTCATTGTCAAGGTAACATTTCACGTAAAAAAAATTATTTTGCTTGGTCCATTCAGTTGTGAGTTACAGGGTGTTGAAAATGGAAATCAACAAAGAGAAAATTCGGTGCATTTTATAGTTTTTCTTCATTAAAGGCGAAAATGCAAGCAATGCTGCTGAAATTGTGAATGGTGTTTATGGTCCTGATACTGTAAAAGCTTATTACGTGCAATTTTGTTTTTGTCGATTCCGTTCAGGTATTTTTGATGTAAAAGATGTGACTTGCACAGGCAGGCCCCGTCGTCGAAAATGCCGATACAATCACAGTAATAATCGAAGTTGACGGACATGTTAGTAGTCGTAGCATCTCCGAGGAGAAGATCGACCATAAAGCAGTTTTGAACCATTTGCGTCAAAGCTGGATTTCAAAATAAGCTCGATGCTTGGGTGCCTCACCAACTGACACAAAAAACCATGATGGATGGAATTTCTATCTGCGAAGCCTTGGTCAAACCGAATGAAATCGACATTTCTCAAACAGATGGTGACTGGAAATGAAAAAGGGGTCAGATAAGACAATTCTGTGCGAAAACAATCATGCATAAAGCACGGTGAAGAAGCTCAAATGGTGGCGAAATGAGGACTAACCGCCAGGAAGGTCCTATTGCGCTTTTGGTGAGACTGGAAAGATTAATTTATAAAGAGTTGCTTCCAGAAGACCAACCACTAAATTCGTATCTCATCTGTAAGCAACTGCACCATTTCAACCTAACGATTGACCAGAAACAGTTTGAATTTACCAACAGAAGAGGTGTTGTGTTCCATCAGAAGAACGCCAGGTCATATATGTCTGTAGTGACTCGCCAGAAACTCCGGGAGCTTGCTTAGGAGGTTTTGATGCATCCACTATATAACAGGACCTAGAACCAAGCGATTGCCTTCTTTTTCTCGCATTTCAAAACTTCCTGAGTAATAAGAATATGACATCAAGAGAAGGTTGTGAAAATCGATTACTAGAGTTTATCGCTAAGACTTGTATAAGAGAGGCATTGTGAAGCTACCTTTAAAATGGCAACAAATTATAGAACAAACCAGAGCATATTTGACGCAAGTTGGAAAATCCGAAACATGTCAAATAGAGTCTTGAAACTCACCCAAAAATTATGGATTTTTTCTCAACCTTTTATATATTTAGAGTATTCCAAGGTTAGAATGATGAGATTTCATGTACATGATGTATTCACAAAAACCAAGCTGTCCCGAGTATTCAAAGAAGTATATAATTTCACGAAAACAGTTATTCCGAAAATTTCAACTTCTATTCATCCTTAATACAAAGTATGACAACCAAGTGGATCAATAACTGCTTGGCATCTTCTGTGCATGCTGTTCATAAACTTTTTGAGAGTATCCTATTCAATTTATTGCTAAAATGGTGGCAAAAGATATTAGAGCTTTTAAAGCTTTTCGGCTGTGGTTTGTGGGCATCATGAATTTCTGGTAATTGTTACGAAGCATGCTCGATTGTACTTAAGGCGATCTTGGGGAAAATGCTAAATGTGGAATGCCTTGTTTTTTTCTCTAGCAGTAATCACCTACAGATATCTGTTCGGGAGTGCTTTATTATCCATAAAAATTAAATTTCTACGTGAAATTAGGACGTCATGGTTCTTGGAAGTACTAATGAGTCAGGTCTGGCATCGAAATAAACTCCTCCCCAAACCATAATTGTACCTGCTTGAAGTGGATGGACTTCTTGAACAGAGTGGAGCTTCTTCATGTGAGTAGACCTGTCCACACCCGCATTCGTTGCCAGTGTACACGCTCCATTGCTTATTCTTTAACACTTGTATTCGTGAGTGAGTGGAACTATTCTAAACAATCGTCTCGATCTTAAATTGACTTCATGGAGACATCTTTCAACTGTGATTAGGGAAACTGAAATACCTGCAGCTACTCGAAGACGTTGACTTGCCATTCTGCAAGTGCTGAGAGGTTGTCTTTTCACCAGAAGAGTTGAAAAACAGTATTTTACTGGCGTTGCGGCATTTGGCCTACAACTTCTTGTTCTCTGTCAAACAATTCCAGTGAAAAAGTAAAGTTCCAGTAAACGTGATATCACACGGCTAACATTGAATAAATTCAAATAAATAGGAACGGTTTTTTACTTGATAGAAGGATTATTACAAAATTTGAATATCAAAACAGATTTAATCTGTTAGTCTTCTACAATTTTAATCTCAAAAAAATTTTTGAAGAAACTTTAAGAATTAAATTAAGGTCTTTATAAGCACTGCTCATATTTAATAGACGTATAAAATCAAAATTCATCATAAAATATCAAATGGAATTAAGAAAAACCAACGAATATAAATTGTCAATTGAAATTAAAATATAAATAAGCAAACATTTTTTGTTTCATTCCAGGCATGCGTACTGAACTCTTCAGACAAACGTACGAAGCTCTGTTTGTTACAAAATGTATTGTTTTTTTATCCTATATTAATGAAAAATAACTCTTTCTCAAAAATATAAAACATAATTTCAAGAACTTCTCAAAAACTAATTTATTTGAAATATTCAATATATTTAAATAAATTACTTCAAAAAATCCCAAAACATGTAGCACATCCTCAAGAAATAATTAAAATTACTATAAGATCAGTTCAACTTTACTTATAAAAAATAATAAAATCAATTAAACAATGTATAGACTTACCGAGTGCAATCTTCAGAAATATATGATCTTCAAAAACATGCACATAGGTACATTTATATCCAAGGTACTCTATGTTCCATGTTCACAAAAAATCATACAAAGCTTATAAGGCACTTGGTCTTAGTTAAAACCATTCAACACTGTATAATGAATTTCTTTATTTAAAAAACCTAATATAATTATATATTATATATAAAATAAAATAAGTAGGAACGGTACTTGATAGAAGGATTATTACAAATTTTGAATATCAAAACAGATTTAATCTGTTAGTCTTCCACAATTTTAATTTCAAAAATTTTTTTGAAGAAATATAAGCAGTACTTATAAAGACATTAATTTAATTCTCAATGTTTCTTCAAAAAATTTTTTGAAATAAAAATTGTAGAAGACTAACAGATTAAATCTGTTTTGATATTCAAATTTTGTAATAATCCTTCTATCAAGTACAAAACCGTTCCTACTTATTTTATTTTATATATAATATATAATTATATTAGGTTTTTTAAATAAAGAAATTCATTATACAGCGTTGAATGGTTTTAACTAAGACCAAGCCTTATAAGCTTTGTATGATTTTTTGTGAACATGGAACATAGAGTACCTTGGATATAAATGTACCTATGTGCATGTTTTTGAAGATCATATATTTCTGAAGATTGCACTCGGTAAGTCTATACATTGTTTAATTCATTTTATTATTTTTTATATGTAAAGTTGAACTGATCTTATCGTAATTTTAATTATTTCTTGAGGATGTGCTACATGTTTTGAGATTTTTTGAAGTAATTTATTTAAATATATTTAATATTTCAAATAAATTAGTTTTTGAGAAGTTCTTAAAATTATGTTTTATCTTTTTGAGAAAGAGTTATTTTTCATTAATATAGGATCAGAAAACAATACATTTTGTAACAAACAGGGCTTCGTACGTTTGTCTGAAGAGTTCAGTACGCATGCCTGGAATGAAACAAAAAATGTTTGCTTATTTATATTTTAATGTCAATTGACAATTTATATTCGTTGGTTTTTCTTAATTCCACTTGATATTGTATGATGAATTTTGATTTTATACGTCTATTAAATATGAGCAGTGCTTATACAGACATCAATTTAATTCTTAAAGTTTCTTCAAAAAAAATTTTTGAAATTAAAATTGTAGAAGACTAACAGATTAAATCTGTTTTGATATTCAAATATTGAATAAATTGTCCACTTATACTTTTACTCGACCAGATTGAGGAATCCCAAGAGCTCTATTGGCATCGTTTTTAGTTGAAAGTTGTCTCGGCAGGATGAAAAATTGATTTTCAATTCTAATTATCGATCTTATGGATATATATATATATAACTTTTTTCGATTTCATAAAACTGGAATCGGTATTTTCGCAAGAATTGGAATTTCAGAGTTTCAAAGTGGAGATCAAACCATCAAAACAAAATAGCCTGAATACAAAATACTTTTCCCTTCGAGCAAATAAAGGTATGATGTATCGACAAGATTAGAACTCATCAATATGCATCTCCCACTTCAGTATTCAGTTTACTTGACGAAAAAAAACTTTAACGTACGTTAGCAACATCCGAATATTTCCGGCAAAAAAGTAGAAAGTCCATAAAAGGCTCCAAATGCAAGGTTTAATAATGTATTCCCATCATAAGTAGGATGGATTCAGCGTTTCACTGTCTGCATCGAAATTTCTCAGGATTGTATCTCCATGAAAAATTCAGGAAATGAATTATTAATCAATAGCAGATGAAAGTAACGACAGGACACGGTAAATGTTATTGGAGTTTATCCGACAAAACTCTTGTGTCCCCTCTCTCTTTACATTTTGAATGAATGACCTCCTAAATTTTCTATGCAGTTCCTAGGATTTTTCTTTTTTCAAATTACCGAAATGCTCTGCAGCTACTTTGACTGCGTTTTTGCATATCTACTAGGTGGCATCCCAATAAGAACAGTTACAGCTGGAAATATACGTAGGCTGAAATTTTCGAAGTAGATTCAGGTCACTTCGAACTTTACAGTAGATACTTTTTTTATGGAAAGATAGGAGAAGTTAAGTTCATTTTAAGGCCTCATGCCGAAGAGAAGAAAATGTTAAAAGTATAGAACAAATTAGAGATAATAGCTGGAATTAATTCTCCAGAACCACTGCACATTTGAATCTAAATGAAAACATTTTGAATTAAATTTTTAAAACATGTCCTAGATACACTGTATCCCTTTATAGACATATATATCACCATCACATGTGGTAGAAATTAACTAATAAAGAATTAAAAAAATATATAAAATAATGAACAAATAATTCAGACATCACCTTATACATATATGTTTTGATCGGATGTTTAAGAATCACAAGTTCCATCACCAATAAATTGTAATATATAATTCGAAAAGGCCCTTTTTATTTTCCTTATATTGCACATCCTCCAGAGAAAGAACCTGATAAATTCGGACCCAAATCTCTTGAGTAAGGAGTTATTCGAATAAACAAAATAATCATTAAAAAATATATAAAAATAACTTGTTCACTACACATTTCTGCAATAAATAACCAATTTTTGGATAAGCATGGCCTATACAAAAATTAGCGTATATCACAGAAATATATACTTATCCAAAAATTGCTTAGTTTTTGCCGAAATGTCTAGTGAAAAAGCTATTTTCATATATTTTTTAATGATTATTCTGTTTGTTCAAATAACTCCTTACTGAAGAGATTTGGGTCCGAATCATCAGGTTCTTTCTTGGAGAATGTGCTACATATTGTTTAAAAAGGAAAATAGAAAAGGTCTTTTTGAAGTATATGTTGAACATTTTTTGGTGATTGAACTTGTGATTTTTAACATCCAATCGAAACATATATGTATAAGTTCATGTCTAAATAATTTGGTCATTATTTCATATTTCTATTGATTTTTTATTAGTTAATTTCTACCATGTGATGATAATATATATGTTTATAAAATGATACAGTGTATCTATGACATGTTTCAAAAATATAATTCAAATTGTTTTCATGAAGATTTAAATCTGTAGAGGTTCTGGGGAATTAATTCCAGCAATTATCTGTAATATGCAAATACTTCTTCATAGAAATTTTCACTATATAAATGTATAGAAAAAAAGTGATGATGCAGTATCATTCAGAGACGGCCCTGTTTACATTAGAACTTATTCATTAATTTGTCATCAATGAAAAGATATTTGCAACATTCAATGTTGATATATTTAACCTAGCAGTTTTTGAGCTGTGTCCTTCGAATTTTGAAGTTTATTGCATCGGGACACTCGGTTTATCGCCTCTTACACGGGTATATTGACTTTAGAACGTGGAAAGTCTTTAGAGCTCTTGTTATATTTAGTGTCTATTAACTACTTATATTCAATGACACAGGATTGGGAATTACAAACTATTTCATTCTATCCTTTTCTACTGCCATCGATCTCATAATTTCTGCTTGAATCAATGAGAAACTCATTCAGTCCACTCACGAATTATTTTTCCAAACAGTTTCGTAAATTTCCCTCTTCTTTAAAAGGGCTGCCTTGAGACATCCAACATTCAGTTTCTGAATATGCAGTAAAATCAACATTCTTGTGCTAGTCAGCCTTTTCCCTTAAGGCCTATCGATCTAAGATATTGCATTATTACTTTGGTAATAAAAATAAGCCTTTGTAGTTTTGTGGCTTCGGTCCAAATTATTCATTATCCCTGCGATAGTCAACCGCGTCGCTTGTGCCCTTTCGGTTCAAGATATTGCATTTTTATTCCCGTAATAATCAAGCCTTGTTACTTCGGTCCAAATTATCACATTTAGTATTTTCATTCTTTGTTATATCGGGTGCTTTTTTTAGAGTCATAGAACTTGTGATAGGGATAACTGGGATTTGACAAAAGGTAGAAGCCATGTTGTTTTCGCATTTCTGTTCAGTAAGAATTCACAAATTATCATGGAAAGACTCACGCCGCAACAACGTTTAAAAATTTTTGAAATTTATTTTCAAAATTATTGTACTATTCGCCAAACTTATAAAGCAGCTTATTCGTCGAACTATCGATTGATTTCGGACAACATTTTCTCTATTCGATGCAACAACAACAAGACAAAAACCTGTACGTACAGAAGAAAATATCGCTGCTGTAAGTCATAGTATTATTGTCTATTCATCGACGTTCAAAACAAGTTGGACTCTGTACATCCACCACATGGAACATTTTACGTGAATATCTTGCTCTACATCCATACAAGATCCAACTGGTCCAAGAACTAAAGCCACTTGACCATAATAAGCGTCGTTTGTTTGCTGATTGGGCCCTAGAGCAGCTTGAAGTTGATAACTTTTTTATCGTCAAATTGTGTTTAGTGATGAAGCTCATTTCGGCTATGTAAACAAGCAAAAATATCGTATATTTAGTGAAAGATATCCTCAAGAAGTTCTGCAGGTTCCATTAAATCCTGAAAAATGCACTATTTGGTGTGCTTTACACGCTGGAGGCATCATCGGTCCATATTTCTTTGAAAACGATGCTGGAGCTAATGTTACAGTGAATGGTGCTTGTTACAGATCGATGATCAATGATTATTGTTTTCAAAATTTGAATGGTATCGACCCGGAAGTGTTTTCGTTCCAACAAGATGGCGCTTCACCTCATGCTGCTATCGCAACAATTGATTTATTGAAAGAAAGATTTGCCAATAACATTATTTCGAGAAATGGTCCAATTAATTGGCCTCCAAGATCATGCGACATAACTCCACTGGATTATTTTCTTTCGGCTTATGTCAAGTCATTGGTTTATGCTGATAAACCAGAAACAATAGACGCTTTGGAAGCCAATATAACTCGTGTTATTAATGAAATAAGGCCTGAATTACTGGAAAAAGTGGTCCAAAATTGGTCTGGTCAAATGCGGTTCCTCAGAGCTATTCGTGGTGGACGTATGCAGGAAATTATTTTTAAATCATAAATGTCATAAAATTATCTTTCAAATAAAGAAGAATTTGGCGTTAATCTTAATTTGAATGTGTTTTATTTCAATTTAAATTTCTATCACTCGAAAAAAAAAAAACACGATACATATAAGTTCAAGTCACCGCTAAACTACATTAGATAGAGTCCACAGAATATATCGTAATTAATCAGCACGTGGTACGATAAAACTAGCATCAGTCCGATTCAATCAAGCGACGCTGGAGAAATATAATTTCTACAGGATCTACATCAAAGACCTTTTTGACTCGTTATCAAACCAAATATCTACATTTTCCCTAGCTTCTCTTGCAATTTGCAGTATTTCACTTTCTTGCTGAGTTAAAGCTCAGCCCATAATAAACCCAAGATGCTAAAATCCTCCTTGTCGGCAGATGGTGATTTTGTAATTATCAAACCGAGAACAATCGAACCTTTGTATATAACCGAAGCTCCAGCTTCCATTACTATGTAAATCTGGCATAGATTGCAGACATGTAAATAACCAGAATGAGTTCCAACCGCCGCCATAATGGAAAGCATCACTTACGAGCATTTAAAGTGCAAATTTGCGTACCCTCTCTATTTTTTGAGTAAATATTAAACGTGTGAACTCTCCCACTAGATTCGGAATCATCTCGCGGTGATAATAAGTCCTCTTCAAGTGGAGTCGTGAGTGAGTTTTAATTAAACTGGTTATTAATGTGCTAGGATAAACGGCAACTTGAGGGATCTGTTTGCCGACATGTCTGGCGGATCTGTACTGCACACAGTATCTTCAATTAGGCTTGTGGTTATCTGCCGTTTTTGCTCTTCTGCAGCCGAATTAGATTGAATCTCTTTTGATTTGACTGTTTTTTGAAGTTTGCAGGGCAGGTTATTTCTTGAAAAATCACGAAGGAGTTCATAATCTGGAAATTGTCACATAAAAGTTTGAATGGAATTATTACGTTTTCGGTTGATTGAATTGGTTAATTTTCTCTATACAATGTATTGTACACTCTGAAACAGATATATTCAGTTGAATTACAGGGTGACAAGAAAAACTTCCGACAAATTTTACTGCGTTCTGGAACAAAAGTTTTTAGCGCAGCCAAATAATTTTTATTCTATTAGATTCTCTACACTTTTTTGTACTTATATGTGGATTTTTTGGTTGATATTACTTTATTTTGCAGAATGTTAGAATGTCAAACAAACGTAGTGCAATTTTCAAGCTGTTTCGTCAAGGTAAGCCTTGCAAACATTTTTCGTTTGGTCAATATACCTCGACAAACCGTTTCCAATGCAATTTTCCGTTCCAAGAAGCTTGGCCATGATGGTCGTCATCCAGAAAGTGGGAGAAAACGCACTGTCAATACGCCTAGCAATCGCAACATCGTCAAGAAGCGAGTCTATCGAAATCCGAGGGTCTCCAATAGGAAAATAGCCCGTGAGACCGGTATCAACCGTGAATCCTTTCGTCAAATATCCAAAAAAAGCTCAACCTCAAGCCATACAAGCTCCAAAAAGTTCAACTCCTTTCAAAAAACAAGCGCGTACGACTCGAAAGATGCCACCAACTCCTTTGTCCCGCCGCCAGTCGGCAAAGTCGGGAGCGCATTATCTTCACAAAGAAGAAGCTTTTCACCGTAAAACAATCCCACGACCACAAAAACGGCAGGGTCTGGTCCGCACAGGCTCCCGGTACATCAGCCATCGTCTAAACCGCAATCAGTGATGGTCTGGTTCGGAATTTGCGCCAGCGACAAAACATCTTTGGTTTTCGTGAATCAAAGGGTCACAATCAATCAAGAAGTCTACCGCTGCGGCATTCTCGAGGCCGTAGTACTTCGAGGACACGCATTGGACCTTTCAACTGGACTCCGTATACTTCATCAGGTTTGTCTTCTTTGGCGTAATCAGCAGACATGCATATATCAGAGCTTGTTGACTTCATTATTACTGTCAGTTTTCATACCCAACGAATATACACGCCCCGCATAAGAATGCTAAAGTTTTACGAAACACTTTGATGCACCCCAATATGCATACACATCATATCACACCAAGCTAATTTAAGCGATGTAAATAAAATAATGAATGTGAACTACGGTGGCAAATATCTCTTTGAATCGGGGCATTGTAACTGATATCTGTGGAAGAGTTTACTTCTCAAATCGATCAGTATAGGTATCGTTGATCGTCAGGACATAATAAGCAGACATACATATTTCAGGGCTTATTGACATCATCATCATCAGTACCAGCTCTAATGCCCAACCAATGCAATGCAGTCACGCACCTATATTCACCTCGAAAAGGAATGGAAAGGTTTAAGCAAACACTAGCACCACCTAATATTCTATTTTCTCGTGAGGTCAATATGTAGTATCGGGTGTTTTTTTAAAGTGATAGAACTTTCGATAGGAATAACTGTGATTTGACATGATGTTTTGACATTTCTGCTCAGTAAGCATTGACAAATTATCATGGCAAGACTCACGCCGCAACAACGTTTACAAATTGTTGAAATTTATTTTCAAAAGCAGTGTTCTATTCGTCAAACTTATAGAGCTATTCGTGTAATTTATGGTTTACATAATCGTCGATCAGAGCAGCTTATTCGTCGAACTATCGATAGATTTCAGACAACATTTTCTTTACTCGACGCAACAAAAACAACAAGAAAAAGAACTGTACGTACAGAAGAAAATATTGCTGCTGTAAGTCCTAGTGTTAATAATGTTTCAGATTTGTCTATCCGTCGACGTTTGCAACAAGTTGGACAAGTCTACACCCATACAAGATCCAACTGGTTCAAGAATTAAAGCCACTTGATCATAATAAGCGTCGTTTGTTTGCAGATTGGGCCCTATAACAGCTTGAAATTGATCCACTTTTTTATCGTAAAATTGTGTTTAGTGATGAAGCTCATTTCCGGTTGAACGGCTATGAAAACAAGCAAAATTGCCGTATATGGAGTGAAAACAATCCTCAAGAAGTTCTGCAGGTTCCATTGCATCCTGCAAAATGCACTGTATGGTGTGCTTTACACGCTGGAGGCATCATCGGTCCATATTTCTTTGAAAACGATGCTGGAGCTAATGTTACAGCGAATGGTGCTCGGTACAGATCGATGATCAATGATTTCCAAATTTGAATGGTATCGACCCAGAAGTGTTTTTGTTCCCACAAGATAGTGCTACACCTTATGCTGCTACGGTTACAAATGATTTATTAAAAGAAAGATTTGGCGATAACATTATTTCCAGAAATGAACCATTTAATTGCCCCCCAAGATCATGCGATATAACACCACTGGATTATTTTCATTGGGGTTATATCAAGTCATTGGTTTATGCTGATAAACTCGAGTAATTGATGAAATAAGGCCTGAATTACTCGAAAAAGTGGTCCAAAATTGGTCTGGTCGAATGCGATTCCTCAAAGCTAGTCGTGGTGGACATATGCCGAAAATTATTTCTGAAATATAAATATCATAAAATCATCTTTCAAATAAAAAAAACATTTGGCTTCAGTCTTAATATAAATGTGTTTTATTTCAATTTAAATTTCTATCACTCTAAAAAAACGCGATATATATATCCAATCGAATTAAATTATGGGCGGACACATTTTCTCAAAATGAGTGAGAGTATCGCTATAGTTACAGAAATTTCAATACAAAATATATAAATATTATGACGGGTCAACCTAACTCTGCTTGCATAATCTCTTCAAATGGATATTAAACGTTTATGTAATTTCCCAAAATAGAAATTATACTCTCTTCAAATGCCATCATGCTATTTCGTGATGATTAAATTAGAAAATATTGATTAATTTTAGTTATTTCTGCAACAAACGACGCCAAATTGTACGAAGGCCGCTTCCAAAGTCGAATGCCGAACAAAATGCGGTACATTTTGACCACACATTGCCTCATGCAAAAAGGGACAACGCAGTTTTAGTGATGAATATCTACATTAAAAAGAGCTAGACGATAATGCCTTTCGGGCAGAGTTATACATCAACTAGGCAGCTATTTTTCACCCATGAAACGCTTCGGTGAAGTGAAAATATTACGAAAATTATCTGATCTAGTTCCAAATAGTGTTGAAGAATAACGATTCATCAACTTTTCTATTCGTTAACAATCTGTATCAATCATTGTGTTTTTGAAGGATGGTTTTATCTGGTTCAGATCTTATTTTATATTGTGTTGTTGACCATTGTATTTTATGAATGAATTTTCACTTTAAGGTATAACTTAGATGTTTGAATTGTATTTTTGGTATTGGAAGACTTCTACTTGGTTAGTTTCGAATTTGAAACATTTAGATTTCCAAATTTTTACTGCAGCTCACTTGATACCCTCACAAAAATTTTGATTATTTCATGAAATAACGAAGGAGAAAAATTCTGCTTATCAAATTTAAATAGAAAAAGGTCCATAATTTTTGCGTGAATTTCAAGACTTTACTTAAAAGCTTTCGGATTTTACGATTTTGGTCAAATATGCACCGTTTTGTTCTATAACTTGTTACCGATTTAGAGGTATCGGGTGTTTATTTTAGAGTGATAGAAGTTTAAATTGAAATAAAACACATTTAAATCAAGATTGAAGCCAATGTCATTTTTAAGTCGAAATATAATTTTATGACATTTATGTTTTAGAAATAATTTCCGGCCAATTTTGGACCACTTTTTCGAGTAATTCAGGACGTATTTAATCGATAACACGAGTTATGTTGGCTTCCAAAGCGTCTATTGTTTCTGGTTTATCAGCATAAACCAGAATAACCCCTACTTCAAAATTCAGAAACCTGTAAACCCTCTTAAATAATAAGTTATCGTCACGTTTTTGAGGAGCTCAGTGTATTCTGTTCTACGAGCCATTTACAGTAATAAAGAATGTGTCTTAATCAATTCACTACTGTTCCTTAAAAACTTCCTTGTACCATCGTGTGAGACACAAAGCAGAATTCGCAGAGCACTTACATACGTTCCCTTGTCCAGAAAATATCCCTTTTTCGCTGCAAAAAAACTCTCGTTATATACAGGTTTGGAATACCACTTTTTACGGTTAGGATATTCAATGCATAAGAAAGAGAACAGTTGAAAATCCGATACAATACGATATTCCTATTTCATTGCATATTGCATGGGAGAATTTATTCGCGACAATGAATGACGCAGATAAATTCATCTCTGAAAATCATTACTTGGGTTCTTTTGTTCCCATAACTGGTTTGAAAACGACATCAATTCTTCAAAAATAGAAAAACACGAGGAAAGAATAAAAATGAATTCTTAAAAGAGCTCAACGAAAGTCGAAGGCTCACAAATTTAAATCAATTGACTTCAATTGAAGTATTGTAAAAATGTATCAATATGTTTGATATCTTCTACATGTCTTTTTAAATGCATCACATTTACTTGATACTTGTAGAAGGCAGATTATAAATTTCAATAAAGGAGAAAAAAATTTCCTGGATAATGTACTATTTTCTTTGTACATCATCGTTTTACAAAATTCTATCCATTTTATTTTGTCATCGGAAAAAATTACATGGTTAGTAGGGACTTTATAACAATGGTAACCATTGGTACACATTTGTATTTATGAAGAGTCTATTTAAATATTTTAATATTCACAGATATATTCTGTTAGCATTCTACATATTTAATTTCAAAAAATTATATTTAATATTATAACTTCAGGAATTAAATTAATGTTATATAAGTACCACTCATATCAAACGAAATAAACATTCATTATAAGATATCTGAATGATATAACAAAATCCAATAAATATGAATTGTTAACAAAAATCATATACATTAAATATATTGAGTAGAAAAAATTTTGTTTCTGCTCATCCCTCTTATGAAATTAAATATCTTTCAAAAATGTTTAACATGATCATAAGAATTTCATCATAAAACTATCTTACTTAGAATATTCCACATTATTGGATATCTAACTAAGTTACTTTAAATAAAATCTCAAGATATTTAAAAACATTACTAAAAACACAAGTTTTAAGAGAGACTTTGCTTCGTCAGTACTCAATCGTATTCAATAAAATATAACATCAATCAACAAGAGTATTTACTTACCCTTCAATTTAGAAAGCTTATTGGTAAATGAATACTGAACATTTAAATGGAGTCTAATATGGCTCGAATTAAATCATTACGTGGTTTACCATTGATCTTAAAGATTGAAAGGCCGGCCTATGATATACTTATAATATTAAATATTTTGAGTAGACAAAATTTTGTTTCTGCTTATCCTTCTTATGAAAACAAATATTTTTCAAAAATGCTTAACATTATGTTAAGAATTTCATCATAAAAGTATCTTACTTAGAATATTCAATATTATTGAATATCTAACTAAGTTACTTTCTGGAAAATCTCAAGATATGTAAAAACATTACTAAAAAACAAGTTCTAAGAGAGACTTTGCTTCGTCAGTTTTCAATAGTGTGCAATAAAATATAACATCAATCAACAAAAAGTATTTACTCACCCTTAATCCAGAAAGCTCCTTGGTGAATGAATAATAGTATTTATTTCAATGCCATACCATTGATCTTAAACATTTAAAGGCAATTTAACGGCCTCTGTTATAGCACAAGGACCATATGTATAAAGAATGTTAAGGAAACCAAATAATTATATATTATGAATAAAATAAAAAAAATGGAGGTTTATACTTGATAGAAGGTATATAAAATTATTTAAATATTTTAATATTTACAGATATATTCTTTTCGAGTTATAGACTGGGTTAGATATTTTCTGCTCAACATTAAAATACAATTTTTGCGATATGTTGTAGAGACCGCTTTCCAAATTGCATTTTCTAATTTTTCGAAATTTACCCGTAAACTTTAAATATAAATAAATAAATGGAGGTTTATGCTTGATAGAAGGTATATAAAATTTTTTACATATTTTGATATTTACAGATATATTCTGTTAGCCTTCTACATATTTAATTTCCAGAAATTATATTTAATATTATAACTTCAGGAATTAAATTATTGTCATATAAGTACCACTTATATCAAACGATATATAAAATAAATATTCATTGTAAGACATCCAAATGCTATAACAAAATTCCATAAATATAAATTGTTAACAAAAATCATATACATTAAATATATTGAGTAGAAAAAATTTTGTTTCTGCTCATCCCTCTTATGAAATTAAATATCTTTCAAAAATGTTTAACATGATCATAAGAATTTCATCATAAAACTATCTTACTTAGAATATTCCACATTATTGGATATCTAACTAAGTTACTTTAAATAAAATCTCAAGATATTTAAAAACATTACTAAAAACACAAGTTTTAAGAGAGACTTTGCTTCGTCAGTACTCAATCGTATTCAATAAAATATAACATCAATCAACAAGAGTATTTACTTACCCTTCAATTTAGAAAGCTTATTGGTAAATGAATACTGAACATTTAAATGGAGTCTAATATGGCTCGAATTAAATCATTACGTGGTTTACCATTGATCTTAAAGATTGAAAGGCCGGCCTATGATATACTTATAATATTAAATATAAATTTTGAAATTAAATATGTAATAATAATAATAATAGTGCCTTTATTCATACATTTACAATATATAAACATAGGGCGAAGTCTAGCTTAAAGCTACTCTAATCAACCCTGAAAAAAAAATGTAGAAGGCTAACAGAATATGTCTGTAAATATTAAAATATTTAAATAATTTTATACACCTTCTATCAAGTATAAACCTCCATTTATTTTATTTCATTCATAATATATAATTATTTGGTTTCCTTAACACTCTTTATACAGATGGTCCTTGTGCTAAAACAGAGGCCGTTAAATTGTCTTTCAATCTTTAAGATCAATGGCAAACCACACAACTATTTATTTCGAGTCAATATTAGACTCCACTTAAATGTCCAGTATTCATTTAACAAGACGATTTCTGAATTGTTAAAGGTGAGTAAATATTTTTGTTTATTGATGTTATATTTTATTGAATATGAATATGATTGAGTATTGACGAAGCAAGGTCTCTCTTAAAACTTCTTTTTTAGTAATGTTTTTACATATCTTGAGATTTTCTAAAAAGTAACTTAGTTAGATATCCAATAATTTTTTATTGTCTCGGTCTTTACTTGATGGAAATTCATCTTCAATATAAGAAAAACAAATGTTAACTTCCGGTATTTTATTGATTTACACGACAATTGTTTCGTCATAACATGACTTCATCAGGTGAGTATTTGAACTGAGGTAAACAATGCAAAACATGACCTTAAATACACAGCTCTGGTACAGAAAATAGAGGGGTGGAAAGAGATGGTTGACAATTAATGAAAAATATTAAGTAAGGGGGATCTGTTTAAATCTATTTGATCAATCAATAAAATTTGTCTTTTATTATATCTATTGATCTCTTAAGTTTCTAACAGATTTAGTTTCTGACTTTTGTTTTCGATATGTAATATTTCATAGTTCATATTAAAATTATGGCCAGTCTCTAACAAATGGTTGGCATAAGTTGAATTCGGTTTATTATTAATATAACATTTTTCATGTTCTCGTATCCTTGTTTGGAATAAACGGCCTGTCTGTCCCACATATACACATGGGCCATCACTACATGTTAGCTTGTAAACTCCTGATTTTTTGTTTTTAGGAATGACATCTTTATTATTTTTTATTAAGCTGTCTAAAGAATTAATGATTTTAAAAGAGATGTTATATTTTTCTTTTTTCTTTAAATATCTAGCAATCTTTTCAGATTTTTGGCCTATGTAAGTTAATGAAATAAATTTGGTTTCGTTTGAATTTTGAAATTTTGGATATAAGGATTAAGTGATATTGCTTCCTTGTAATTTATTTTTTCAATTAAATTGTCTACAATTAACGGATTAAAATCATTATTGAAAGCTATTTGTTTAATGGTTTTATACTCTTTGTCAAAATTTTTTTTCGTCATGGGTATGTTAACCAATCTATAAAGCATACTATTATAAGCTGACAATTTTTGTGAAAATGGATGGTTTGAAGTATAATGATGAATCGTACCATCTGTATTTCTAGGTTTTCTGTATATGAAAAAGTCGTGTCTATTATTGATTTTGGTGATTTTTAAATCTAAGAAAGTGATGCTATTATTTACTTCATCTTCCTGTATGAATTCAATTGTTGGATATAATTTATTGATGGATTCCAAAAATGAACAAAGTTGTCTATTTGTGCCTTTAAATAAACAAATTATGTCTTCTACATAGCGGTACCAATAAACGAAATCTTCAAAATATGGGAGTTTTTGGATATTGGTTTCTACGTGATCCATGAATATTTCTGATAACAAGGGGCTTAATGGGTTCCCCATTGTTAGACTTTCTTCGTCTAGATAAAACGTGCCGTTAAACATAAAGTAATTTTGATCTAAGCAAACGTTTAAGGCCTGTAATATTTCTGTTTTTACAAAAAGATCATTTCGTTTTTGGTGTAATAAATCATCAACTAATTTTATGCTTTCACTGACCGGTATACCAGGAAATAAGTTTTTTACATCAAAGGAAACAAATTTGGCGTTGGTTGGGATATGTATATGCTTAATTTTTTTGTATAAGTTGATAAGAGTTTTTTATTGCAAATTTGGCTTCAAAGTTGGTTTCTGTTAGTATATTTTTGATTAATGTTTTTGAAAGTAGAAAATTTTTTCTACTCAAAATATTTAATTTATAGGAATTTGGTTAACAATTTTCATTTACCTTATTTGGATGTCTTATAATGAATGTTCATTTTATATGTCGTTTGATATGAGCAGTGGTCATATGACATTAATTTAATTCCTGAAGTTATAATATTGAATTAAATTTTTTGAAATTGAATATGTAGAGGGCTAACAGAATATATCTGTAAATATTGAAATATTTAAATAACTTTTAATATGGTTGTAGTGTCTTCGCATCCAGATGTTACCTTGGCTTTTTCGGAAATTCCATTCCTCCAGTGAAAAGTTTCTAACAATATTATGGAAATATGGTCCGTCTAGAAAGTATCCGTGATTTATTATTTATCATGATTTTAATATACTTTTTTTGTGAAACATTCTTAAACAAAAGTAATGTATAAAATAGGTCGTGCAGATGGTTGGCTATGGCCAAAGATGCATGGCAACACTATTTGTCAAATATTGTTGATTGTGAAGAAGTATACATTTGATGAAATAATGTCGCTACTAGAAAAAAGAAAACAAGTATAATATATAATATTTGTATAAAAAAAATTTTCGAAAAATTATTGCAATTGACTGAACTGGGAAAAAGTGCTGTATATGAGGCAATAAAGAGGAAAAAATGGCATGAGGCATAGACCAGTTTCAGGAAGATTAAAGGAAACAATTTAAACCCCTTATTGGCTTTAGGACGACACAAACCAGAAACCGTTCGTATGTCACTGAAAAGATAAGGCTGTGTATCAAGGAAACTAAAAAAAATCCCTATAATGACCGTTACAAAAGGAACGAAGGATAGAATTTTGTCAATGTTTTCAAGCAGATAGTTTTTATTATGGCTTCATATCGGATGAAAGTTGTTTCCAGCTTGGAGGAAATCACTTAAAAATCCTATCAAAATAACCTGCTACCGTTCAAATTTCCCACCAAAATAATGGTTTGGGAAGCGATATATCAGAGTGGTACTACGCCTCTTTGTATAGTTGGTGGTACCATTAATAGTTGCAATCTGGCGTTGTTAGCAAGATAATGCAAGATTCCATACTTCGGCTTATACTCAAGCTTGAATGCAAGAACAACACCAAGTGACAACCATTTCAAGGCCAGCAGCTTCACCATATCTTAGCCCCACTGAAAACATATAGGGACTAAAGAAGACTGAAGTTGAACGAGCAGTACCACGAAATGAAGATGATTTAATTCATTTATTTTTAAGGTCCTGTGCTACCATCACCGAAAATTATGGAGGTGATCTAGTTTCGGGTGTAGCTCGACGTTTAGTCAAGTGTTTACAGTTAAATGGAGGTTGTATAAGTAAATAAGATGAATATTTTGTTATAATTTTCTAATTCAAGAATTAAAAATATATACTAAATAATTATAATTGAGATTTGTTTTTTCCGGATACTTTCAAGATGGACTCTAATTCTTCTGAAGGTTTTTGCGACCTGACGCAACACAGATATTTTTTAATTGAAATATTTCTCCTTCTTTTCCAACCAATGTAGGTCTTGCAATAATCACTAGTTCAAGTAGTCATTAGAATTTCAACTGCCGAATTATTGTAAAGTGCTCGAAATTAAAGTTAAATGCTGTGGATGCGATGTGGGAATTGAAATTGCGAGTGATAGAAGAAATATGCCGTTTCTAGCATTAACGAGAAGGAATAGTACAATTGAGAACGATCTGGTCTTTTGTGACCGAAAGGAAACTTTCAAGTAATTTTCGTTTCGGCCAGCTTATGAACGCGGGTGCGGCAACGGAAAATAATTCAACTACTTAATTATATTCAAGCGTGATGAAACAGGTAAAGAGATCTGCATCTGTTCGAACTGTAGTGCCAGAACTTGCTCCGAGCGGATTAAATGTATTCTGCTAACAGGGTTGTATTCCGAAAATTGCCGAATGTTCTGAAGGGTTTCATGAATTAGTCTCTGGTATGTTCAGTTCTTAGATAAACTACATACATTACATGCCCAACATCCCTACTGAGCATGTGTTACAAATCCGAGACGCCTGTGTCAGTTTCTAGATCTACAGTGGGTGATCAAATTATTAGAGTCAAATGAAAAATGAGCAATTCTGGTTATGGTAGAAAAATTATACCAGTTTTTTATATATCTTCGAAAGTTTTTATTGAAAAGACAGAAAAAAAATTGAACAGAATTGACTTGTTAAAATACAAAATTTTGCCCCGGACCTAATACTTGGCATTACAACCTTTTGCGTCTATGACTGCCTGGCACCTTCTGGGCATACTTTCTATGCATTTTTGACAATTTTCTATTATTTTTTCGCTCCTGTGCCACTTTTCTGTTAAACGTTCTATTAGTTGACGCTTACTAGTGATTATTTCGTTTGCAATTTTTTTCTTCATGAACTTCCAAAGGTTCTCGATCGAGTTGAGATCTGGAGAATTGCCAGGTCAGTCTAGAACCTTTACTCGCCTGTCAGAAAGAAATTTGGTAACATTTTTATCCTTCTGGCATGGCGCCGAGTCATGCATGAATATGTATCTTCCATCTGGGAACCACTCCTGGGAAGTATTTTTTTCAAGGACATTCATATACTGGTCCTGCTTATTGTTCCTCCAACGATGTACAGATGACCTGTTCCTCTCTGCTGATTATAGACCACACCATGATGCTTAAAGGATGCTTGACCGCTCTCACAATGCAGTCATCCTTAAATTTTTCTCCTTGTCTTCTCCTCACAAATGCAGATCAGCTCATGATAATTTGTACGGTTGATTCATCCGCAAAAGCAGACCTGAAATATTCAGTAAGGCTATTAGTTTACCGTTTATTTATCGTTATATTTGTGAATCACCTGTTTCCAGTCATCAACTGCCCAGTCCTTGTGATATTTGGCCCATTGGAGTCTTTTTTCATCATGGCTGGGGAGAAAAGAGGTTTTTTGCAGGTCGGCATGCCGAGAACCCCAAATCTTTTATACGTCTTCGAACTGTCATTGGCAAAATGTTCACTCCTGACTCTTGCATGATTCTTGTGAGTATCCTGCAAGGCTGTTTTCTGTTTGCCATAACAAGATCACGTACTTTTCGCTTATCTCTTGTGTTGTAATTTTTTTTCGACCACATTTTCTTTTGCGTCGTGGGGTCATATCAACGGTTTCATCCATTTTTTTCTTTATTCGGTCTACTTTTGCCCTCGAAACTTTAGTAATGGATGTTTTTTTCTGTTGGAGTAATCTGTATTTTATACTAAAGATTTTATCTCAGACTTTCCTATTATAATTTCATTTTTTTAACAAGTGGTGTATCAAACACAGAACAAAGACTTGACTGCTAAAATCACGTGAAAATAAAGCACAAGAATATAATACGTCGATATAAAGTACAAAAACAAACCTGAACGTCTCAGAAAATAAATAACTTGAAAATATACAATCGCACGGCGAGAGTGATCAGCTTGAACTAACAAAACTGATCCATCATGGCGCATGAGTTAATCGGTAGGGGTGTGTGCAGTGTTGCCGGTTTTGCACCTACCAATTAATATACTCTAGTATCATAATAGAATGAGAAAACGCGGATTAAAATGCGTTGTACCCTAATTTCAGTTCATTTCATACAGAAGTGTTCATTTTTTTAAGGTGGCTCTAATAATTTGATCATCCACTGAACTTGTATATAGCGCAAAATATTCATATTCGAATTCAAATAGTATTCCAATTATATTTTACAGAATGTAGACTTAGAGTTATATCCAGTTTAAATTGCGTTAGCTATTCACCCAATTTCTAAACAGGCTGAAACTCGCGCCATGTGTGAAGCATATGAGTATAAATAAAAATATGTTAGAATGGCACATACCTGGAATGTATTGATAAGAATGAAATTAATCAAATGACAAAACAATAAGTTGAAGATATGGAATAGATATGCTAATAATTTATTTTTTCGATATTTCAATTCGGATCTCGAATGAAACCAGCTCCTGCCTACAATCTGCTATAAAAAAAATTTGTTCCTAACCAACAGATAACACATTTTCATTATGAGTGTTCTGATTATGTTTAGATCAAACATTGATTCTCTTCTAAACCATATGTCTACGCCAATGTGCCATAAGAATTTTGCCTGTTGTTTTATATATTTGAATATTAAAACAAAATTTGAATATTAAAACAAATTGAAATATGTTTATCTTCTACAATTTTAATTTCAAAAAAATTTTTATTCAGAAAACTTTTAGAAATGAATTTATGTCTAACAAGCACCGCTTACATTTAATAGACGTATATAATCAAAACTCAATATATAATGTCAAATGGAATAAATAACCCAACAGATATACGAAAGTAATTAAAATTAATAAATAAATATTTAAAGGAGACAAAATTTTGTTTCTGGTCTTACCTTTAAGAACACCAATTGCCTTTTAAAAACATGAACACACTTAAAGGACTTCTCAAAGAATATAATTTATTTCAAATATTTAATATATTTAAATATTCGAATAAGTTAATTCAAAAATCTCTAAAAAAATGTGCACTATATCTTCAAAAAACAAATATAATTCTAAGCAATCCCGTCTTCAGTCCTCTTTTAACATTCCAAATATCAAAATCAAAAACATAACCTATATCACTCACGTGTTAAAAGACTTAAGCTTCGAATACAGATCAACTATATAATTCAAGATTGATCTATGTTCTAACAAAATCAAAGAACAGTGTGAGTTATTTTAAGGTTTATTTAAATTCATTGACATTCTATAATGAGATTTATTGAAGCCAAAATATAATTATATATTATATATAAAATAAAATAGAAAGGCCTTTTACTTGATAGAAGAAATATAACAAAATTTGAATATTAAAACAAATTGAAATATGTTTATCTTCTACAATTTTAATTTAAAAAAAATTTTGTTCAAAAAACTTTTAGAAATAAATTTATGTCTAACAAGCACCGCTTACATTTAATAGACGTATATAATCAAAACTCAATATATAATGTCAAATGGAATAAATAACCCAACAGATATACGAAAGTAATTAAAATTAATAAATAAATATTTAAAGGAGACAAAATTTTGTTTCTGGTCTTACCTTTAAGAACACCAATTGCCTTTTAAAAACATGAACACACTTAAAGGACTTCTCAAAGAATATAATTTATTTCAAATATTTAATATATTTAAATATTCGAATAAGTTGATTCAAAAATCTCTAAAAAAATGTGCACTATATCTTCAAAAAACAAATATAATTCTAAGCAATCCCGTCTTCAGTCCTCTTTTAACATTCCAAATATCAAAATCAAAAACATAACCTATATCACTCACGTGTTAAAAGACTTAAGCTTCGAATACAGATCAACTATATAATTCAAGATTGATCTATGTTCTAACAAAATCAAAGAACAGTGTGAGTTATTTTAAGGTTTATTTAAATTCATTGACATTCTATAATGAGATTTATGGAAGCCAAAATATAATTATATATTATATATAAAATAAAATAGAAAGGCTTTTTACTTGATAGAAGAAATATAACAAAATTTGAATATTAAAACAAATTGAAATATGTTTATCTTCTACAATTTTAATTTCAAAAAAATTTTTATTCAAAAAACTTTTAGAAATAAATTTATGTCTAACAAGCACCGCTTGCATTTAATAGACGTATATAATCAAAACTCAATATATATTTCAATTTGTTTTAATATTCAAATTTTGTTATATTTCTTTTATCAAGTAAAAAGCCTTTCTATTTTATTTTTGTTTTATATATGTCTTTTCCCAGTCTGTGACGGAAACTACGTGCAGTAACAAATTTATTGTTGTAAAGCATTCAAGTGGAAGTTGCCGTACGAGGCAACTGTTTCATACTTCAAGCCCACCTTCAGGGCAAATAGTTCTTAAGTGTAAATAATAAAATATTATCTTAGAAACTGTATTATTTAATTTCAAAGTAGCAGAAAAAAGTTCATTTACAATCATTACACCATGAACAAACTTCGAGAGGTTATCAACACATTTGTTATGCAAGCAGAAATGCAAACCTGATTTTGATTTAGTACTGATGAAAAGCATTGGTACTGCATCAATATGTTGCTTTTTGTTTCCTGGGGTTCGTTTCCAGAAAACAAGAGGTTTTGCATCGAAACGACGATGACATACCAATTTTTTCTATAAACTTCTTCTGGCAAGGTTTGACCTTTCTAATAAAGTCACAAATTTGACAAAATGTTCACTAGTTTTACATTTATAGCCCATCAAAAAAGCAAATTTTCAATGGCCCGCCCCCTTTTTGAACTTTCTTTCTTGATTTTTATCAGCGCAGTTTCTATCAAGAAACATCCCTGGTAATTTGCAGGAACCGAAACACTTCCTAAAATCGATGGCTCTCTCTATCCCTATGTGAAGAACAAAATGAAGCGGGCGATGTCATGAAAAAGGTCGGTCCAATAAATTTGCATAAGCATCTAGGATCCTCACGGTGTGGAGGCCTCGGAAACAAAACAATTTCGGGTAATTTGTCGCGGAACTGTACAGCATCTCCGAGATTATTTGGGGTTTCACGTTTTACCGCCACATTTAATCCGACTGTCCTGGACGAAAACGGTAAAAGGGAATGATTAATATTGATCGATAAAGATAAGGTTCGGTATTAGGCCAACATTATCTGCGAGATTAATGGAGGAGGCTGGAGATGATGCTATGACTGTTCCTGAATGTAATTAGGCAGGGATTGTAGTCCCAGAGGTTGCTTGAGCAACACTTTTCATAAAAACGTTATTTCACAAGATTAAATTTTCATTACCTTAAATTTAAAATGGAGAAATTCTGAAATACCTTAAATAAATGCCTAAGAGAACACTTTTTAAGAGATACTACTCTGTCAAGAAAGTACCGGGAATTTTCAATTAAAACAACATTTTTACATTTAATCGTCAAAATTTATTGGGTCGCCTTCAAAATAGGCTCCATTTGCTCCAATACATCTATGCCAACGGCATTTCCAATTATCGAAACATTTTTTATAGGCGCTTTCCGGGATGGACTTTAGCTCTCGCGCCGAATTTTGTTTTATGGCTTCAATCGACTCAAAACGGGTGCCACGAAGGGGCAATTTTAATTTTGGGAAGAGGAAAAAGTCACAGGGAGCCAAATCCGGCGAATACGGTGGTTGCTGAAGCACGTTTGTTGAGTTTTTGGCGAGAAAGTCAGTCACAATCGTAGCTCGGTGAGAAGGCGCGTTATCGTCATGCAAAATCCATGAGTTGTTCGCCCACAAATTTGGCCGCTTCTTACGGATACTCTCACGCAAACGTTTCATAACGCCTAGGTAATACTCCTTGTTTACCGTCTGACCCTCTGGAACGAATTCGTAGTGCACCACGCCACGGATATCGAAGAAAACAATGAGCATCACCTTCATTTTCGAGCGGCTTTGGCGTGGTTTTTTCGGTTTCGACTCATTTTTTGCCACCAATTCCGATGATTGCTGGCTTGTTTGCATATCGTACTCGTAGACCCAGGTCTCATCACCAGTTATAATGCGTTCCATGAATGTAGAATCGGAATTACAGCGATCCAGCATGTCTGAAGCAACCTGTTCGCGATGACGTTTTTGAAGAAAATTCAGGTCTTTCGGTACGAGTCGTGCGGCCACCTTTCTCATGCCCAAAATATCAATCAAAATCGTACGTGCGGACTCGTGGGATATCTTAAGATCCTGTGCTATCTCTCTCAAGCTGGTACGACGGTTTTCCAGCACCCTTTCCTTAATTTTATCGACGTTATCTTCGATCGAAGCCGTCGATGGGCGACCACTTCACGACCGTCCTTGAAGGCTCTGTACCACTGATATGCATGAGTTTTCGATAGAGCATTATCACCAAAGGCCTTTCGCAACATTTTCAATGCATCGGCACACGAAAATTCATTTGCAACACAAAACTTTAAACAAATTCTTTGCTCAACGTAATCACCCATAGTAAAAATCGGCACGCACTCTGACATCGACTGACTTAAGCAGCTGTTGCAAACAGTTGACAGATCCCGCTCAAGCTTGGCATAGTAATTAAGGACAGTGGTACCAACCTAGGAAAAAAAATTTTTACCTGCCTCATTGCCCCGCCAGATTTAAATCGATAATTCCCGGTACTTTATTGACAGAATGTATATAGAATTAACACTAATAACATAACATCAAAAGGAGATAAAAAATGCAAAGAAAATACCGAATATCGATCTAATTTACTCAACAAATTTGTTTTTGGCGGAGACTATTGATTCATATCAGTATTATACGAAAACAAATTCCACTCTAAGAATGGCCAACATAAAATTAAGAAATTTTTCCAAACAAATTCTCTTTTAATAGAAGTTCTTTCAAAAAATCCTTCAAAACTATGTATCAAACCTTCAAAAAGGCATTTGAAAAACTCACCGGTAATCAACAGTCAACTTTTAAATTAGTCGAATGAAAACAATCATTAAAAATATCTTCAATACTTATATGCCTCGTCTATCTAGAACAGGAAGAACTCAACCAGTTAAGTGGCTAAACTAAACAACCATTTACACTCACAGAGATTATATGAAGTATCGGGTGTTTTTTTAGAGTGATGAAACTGTCAATTGAAATAAAACACGTTCAAATCAAGATTGAAGCCAAATTTTTCTTTTACTTGGAAGATAATTTTAGGACATTTATGTTTTAAAAATTATTTCCGGCACATGTCCACCACGACTAGTTCTGAAGAATCGCATTCGGCCAGACCAATTTTGGACCACTTTTTCGAGTAATTCACGCCTTAATTCATCAATAACACGAGTTATGTTGGCTCCCAAAGTGTCTATTGTTTCTGGTTTATTAGCATTGACATAACCCCAAAGAAAATAATCCAGTGGAGTTATGTCGGATGATCTTGGAGGCCAATAAATTGGACCATTGCTCGAAATAATGTTATCGCCAAATCTTTCTTTCAATAAATCAATTTTTACGCTAGCAGCATGAGGTGTAGCACCATCTTGTTGGAACCAAAACACTTCTGGGTCGATTCCATTCAAATTTTGAAACCAATGATCATTGATCATCGATCTGTAACGAACTCCAGCATCGTTTTTAAAGAAATATGAACCGATGATGACTCCAGCGTGTAAAGCACACCATACAGTACATATTTCAGGATGTAATGGAACCTGCAGAGCTTCTTGAGGATTGTTTTCACTACATATACGGCAATTTTGCTTCTTTACATAGCCGTTCAATCAGAAATGAGCTTCATCACTAAAGACAATTTTACGATAAAAAATTGGATCAACTTCAAGCTGTTCTAGGCCCCAATCAGCAAGCAAACGACACTTATTATGGTCAAGTGGCTTAAGTTCTTGAACCAGTAGGATCTTGTATGGGTGTAGACCAAGATCTTTACGCAAAATTTTCCATGTGTTGGATGTACAAAGTCCAACTTGTTGTGAACGTCGACGAATAGACAAATCTGGATCATCATTAACACTATGACTTACAGCAGCGATGTTTTCTTCAGTACGTACAGTTCTTTGTCATGTTGTTGTTGCATCGAGTAGAGAAAATGTTGTCCGAAATCTATCGATAGTTAGACGAATAAGCTGCTCTGATGGACGATTATGTAAATCATAAATTTCGCGAAGTGCTCTATCAGTTTGGCGAGTGGAACACTGATTTTGAAAATAAATTTCAATAATTCGTAAACGTTGTTGCGGCGTGAGTCTCTCCATGATAATTTGACAGGCTTCTTCCTACTGTCAAATCTCAGTTATCCCTACCGAAAGTTCTATCACTCTAAAAAAACACCTGATATTTATATTGAAAGTAAATTCCATAATTAAATATAACCCATTAAAAGGGATGAAACAAAATTTATCCAACTAATTCTTTTGAGTAAGCATAATAAAACATTCTTATATTCCTTCTTTCTATTTCTATGGAAAATTTTAGAATGTGTAACGTGGTCAGATTGTTTGCTCGGATCAGCTGATCCGCCTGAACTTGATTCGTGAAATCCAAATTCGTTGATCCGTTTGTCAAATCTGACAAGAGTATCTGTTAATACAGTGATCAACGAATATTCAGGAAACCCAGCATCGATATTCCGATTATCCTGCATTCGTTTCCCCAATCCTAGCACCACTTTTCGGTTCGAATATCACGTCCAGCTGATTAGAATATGTCATTTCATAATCTCCGACAAACTCCGCGTTAATACAACCCCGTCGGGGGTGAAACGACAGGACGTACGCACGGTATCGCATTTCTGGACCAGCGACCCCATCGGACACCCTCCGTGATGTTTTGTCATAGTCACAGCGTCGTTGTGGCCCGCCAGTGATGTCACCAACAGTCACCGCCTGCTGTTGAAGAGTGCATACGCACAACCGAATATCAGGCGGCAAAACGAGGGAGTTTTCCGGGTGTTTTAATTATTCCGGAATAGGGACGACAGGAACAGTTGTACAAACAGCACAATAAACCGGGATGTCGTGCCAAATTCCGAAAATGTGGAATGACATGAAGGTCCAGGGGGTAACTTCTCCAGTGAAGTGAGTGACATTAGTGTGGGTTCTCACAATTAATGAACAAATGAGAACTACAGAAAAAATGTATCCATAAAACATTTCAGTAAGAAAGGAAATGCGTGCACTAGATGGCGCTAGTTTATGATTAATACCTTAGGGTTCCTGTGCTTATCGAATATGGGTACCACAAAAGTTTGAAGTCGCTGAAGCAATCCTGGTGCCGGAAATGGGACCGATTAACACCTGAAGAGCTGCGGCCTATTGCCGAAAGTTTCAAGAAGCATCTGAAGCTATTTATCGCCGCCAAGGGAAGGCACTTCGAAACCGCTTAAATATATTATTACCAAATGTTTATGTTATTATTATTCGTTGTTGTTTTATTCAATTTCTTTCGTTCAATAAAATTAAATGATAAAAAAGTTTGTCCGAGACGTTTCTTGTCACCCTTTAAATGTATTTATTTTACTAGAAACCTCAAAGGAAATTTCACCCCAAGGGTCCAAGTATATTTGAACATAACTCAATCAAAAATGAAAAAAAAAATTGAAGAAGGCAAGAAAGTGAAAAAATATATGAGCATATCAGTAAACATAATTCACAAAGATTATCAAGACATCACGTTGATGAGGAATCAAGGATATGAGCTTTTATCTTTATTTTGAACCTTGCTTGATTTAACAGTTCAAATTCATCAGGAATGCCGCTATTCAGCCTATAAATCTTGTAACTGAAACTTCTTTCAAAAGTAAGATGTCCTGTGATAAGGACACGATAACATATTCTGAACGTCAGCTTTGTGAATTAATTTTTTGTAGGGATAAGGTGGATTTCTCTTCAAAATGATATTATGGAATGTACAGAGAGCGAAAAAATTCAAAACAAATACCAACTCAATTCTCCCAACTTATGTGACACATGATCATACCTCCTACTTCCATAGATGAACCTGATACAGCACTTCTGCACACGCTGGATCGGACCCAAAGTTTCCTGATCAAGACAAAAACTAAGCACAGGAGAACAATAAGTGAAATGCGACAAGACCAAAGTCTCGCATAGAACCTTTTTAGTATGAACGAGCAGGTACGACCTATGTGGATAGAGCATACCAATGCCGCATGCGCTCTTCGAACTGCACTCACCACGTGTTCACGAAATCTCAAAGAATCGTCCAAGACCAACCCTGATGTCTCTCACGAAATCAACGAATTGAATAGCATCACTATTTATTGTTGGCTTGAATTTGTCTTCAACAATTTTTTACTCTTATTCGAACCGAAAACTAGAGCTAATGAATTTTTTGTTCAAACTCAATGAATGTTTCGCTGCGATTCCGCATCATTCATTCTCAATGCTGCGTTATTTAGGTCACTTACGGTGAAATCGTGAGTGATTAATTCACAAAGCTGACGTTAAGCTGAAAGCCATCTGCGTACATATGGACGTTACAATATCAAATGGACTTGATGAATTGGCTGGTGTAAACCAAAAAAGGAGCGGACCAGAACCTGAGCCCTGTGGGACACCATCCAGAACATTTCTAGCATGAGAAAATTTATCACCCAACTTTATACTTTGCGAACGTCCCGTGACATATGACGCAAAGAGCTGAAGCTCTCTGTATGTCAATGTCTTTGTTAACCTCTAATAATAATCTTTCCTTTTTAGTGGCATATTCCAATAATGATCCAGTTTGAAATCGATATGTGAATGCATATTTAGCTTGAGACCAACCTTTATTTCCATACGTCTCACAGAAGGTGTCCTTCCATACTGCCCATTGTGAATTAACTGTTAATTTTATTATCATACTATGATACCAATCCAGGCACTGTTTATCTAGAAGGTGTTTTAAAATCTCTATTTTTTCCTTATCCTGTAGAATCTCAAATCGCTCACATTCACTCTCAAATTCAAAAATCCATTGTCCAGCGTCCAATGTTTTAGGAGAAAATTTTTCAATTACATATCTGTCAGCAATTTTTCCTAAATTCTTTTTTTCTATTGAACTTACATTACTATCATAACTAATCAGTGAATGCTTTGTATCATGTGTTGTAATTTCTGCTAAATATTGATTTTCAAACTGTAGATTGTCTCCTTCGTCTAAGTAAATTTTTCTAAGATCTGTACTAAGAGGGATCCATATCGCCCTTGTTTGGTGTCTTTTTTTAAGAGAATTTTTTATTTTCGTATAGATTTCCGAAGACGTAATAACAGAATGCTTATTTACAGGTTTTAATTCATCTGGGATTTCATAGACGGATCCATGTGGAGTCTCAATAGAGGTTACGCATATCATGTTTGATTTTCCATCGTTCGACCCCAAAACAGTGAATTTAAATCGTAGTTTATCCATTTTTCACTACTGATTTCAACTGGAATTGTCGTTTTATAAGTCGATGGAGGTTTTACCATGAAATAAACCAATGCGTTGCTCTGTAACGAAGTTTTTTTTATTGTTACTAAGTATCAGGTTTACAAACACTTTTTATACAACGTATACAACATTTTAATACGCTTCAACATACCTGTAAAGAAGAAACGACAATTAAAGTCTATTTCTTAGGTTTCTTATTTCCAATATCTTTAATTATTTTATATAGCCACTTAGTTTCCAGTAAGATGCCACAATCAAGATGGCTGCCCTACGGTCGTGTCGTACATATGACATTCTTTTAGTATCGTTCGTTTCCGACCGAGCGTAGCGCGCCAAAATCAAAATAACTGAGAGAATGATAATTTATTATCATTACATAGATATAAGAACATCGTGTTTAACCGTATCGAAAGCGCTGCTGAAGTCAAGCAGAAACAAGGCCACACACTTGAAGTTATCAAGTGAGCGTAGGATATCATCAGTTAGTTATCTTCAACAGTGCACTAGTAGAACTATATCCGGGACAGAAACCCAGCTGGATTTCAGGCAAAATCGCGTTAGTTTCCAGATACTCGGCAAGTTGGTCAGCCATTATGTTTTCCAGCAGTTTGGATAAACTTGATAGAATGCTGATGGATCTTAGATCTAAGAGCACTTCATGGTTTGGGAAATAGGCGTAACTTGTGCGTGCTTCCATAAAGCAAGGAATCTGGAACTGACCAAAATTGAATTGAAGATGTTTACAATGTATGGAAGGATAAGAGGACAACAGATCTAAATGAAAGATACCGAAAGGTTATCGCAGCTGGGAGTACTATTTTTGAGTTTTTTCAAGAATTTCAAGGCAGTGTCTTCGTCAACAAATCGAAAACGGTTCCGAGCAGATAAGATTGTTTCTATAATAATCAAATACCGAACTATCTGAACTTTGCCACGTGTTGCTCAGAAAATAATCATTTATTTCATCAGGGTCATCAAAATTTAGATCTGACCGTGATTTATTCGATATTCCTAACGATTTAAGTTCTTTCCATTGTTCCTTATTTGAAGTATTCATGGTGATATAATGAAAATATAATAATTTTCATTCAACATAATTCACACTGTTTTTGTTTCAAAATTTATTCAAAATCCTGACACGTGTTTCGGTCTTTTGACCATCTTCAAAGGAGTATAAAAAGGTACTAAACTTAAAATTGAAGAAGATTCTGCTATTTCACTTAGGACACCTGTGTAGTTTTCTGGCGCATGGAAATAACACCCTTCAATATAGGGGTGTTGCCGAATAGTCATTGGGAATTTGTTAAATTCTCCTTTTTCCCAACGGCTTTTTTGATTGAAGGAATCTCTTAAAAGTAAAACAACTCAATTTCCACTAATTTATTCAATTTCACAATGATAATTTCGTCATGAAAACTTGACTTCGTCAGGTAAGTATGGTAATAACTACATATTTGAGACTAAGTTCTTTAAATATTCAAAATATACAGAAAAGAAGGTAGTGGGAATTCACAGTAATTTGTTATTTCATTATTATACAAAGTTTCAGAAAAGTTTAAATATGGGGGAATTATTGAGGTACGTCTGGTTGTTTAGGAGAATTTATTTTTTATTGAATTTGTTAATTTTGCGGGCTTTTGAGTAGTTCAACCTAAGGTTCTTGATTTCTAGGTGTAAGATTTTGTAGTTATTGTCAAAATCATGTGCTGTCTCCAAAAGTTGGTCAGCATATGTTGAATTTCCGTTTCTACCAAGATATGCTCTCTGGTGTTTACGTATCCTAGTGCCGAAAGATATACCTGTCTGACCAACGTATACATATTTCATTTAAAGCAAAACACACGTTAGGAAATTAAATAAAAAATAATGAAGATTTGATCCATGAAAACAAAAAGTATATAGGTTAAACTGCGGTACTTGCCCATGTGTATACGTTGGTCAGACAGATAGATCTTTCGGCACTAGGATACGTGACCACCAGAAAGCATGTCTTGGTAGAGACCGAAATTCAACATATGCTGACCATCATTTGGAGACAGGACATGATTTTGACAATAACTACAAAATCTTACACCTATGAAACAAGAACCTCATTTTGAACAACCTAGAAGCCCACGAAATTAGCAGATATAATAAAAACAAATTCTCCTAAACGACTAGACGGACCTCAATAAATCTCCCTTACTTAAGATTTTCTGGAACTTTGTATAATAATAAAAAACAAATTACTGTAAATTCCCACTACCTTCTTTTCTGTATATTTTGAATATTTGAAAAACTTAATCTCAAATACGTAGTTAGTACCATACTCACCTGAAGAAGTCATGTTACCATGACGAAACAATTGTTATCTTCTTCTTCTTCTTTACGAAAGCTTGCTAGCTTGTTTCGCCCATTTTCCTCCTCTCGTTCTTGAGATGTTGAGGTCCAGCTGTCCTTCCACCTCTTTGGCGGTCTTCCTACGGGTCGTTTGGATGCTGGTCTTCCGTTTCTAGCGATATTTGCTATTCTGTCGTCTGTCATACGTGAGACACGTTCATTCCAGAACCTTCTCCTCGCGCGGGTCCATCTAACTACGTCCTCCGTCTGGTATTCCCTTCTGATCTCGTCGCTCCTTCTCTGGTCTCTCAATGTGTTCCCCGTTATTGCTCTCAAAACTCGCATCTCGTTTGTCCGTGCCATTCTTTTAGTTTCAGCTGTATCTGCTCTTGTTTCCGCCGCGCATGTCATCACGGGTTTGACGCACGCTTTGTAAATTCTCACTTTACTGGTTGTTGTCATGCAGTTGTTCTTCCAGATGATATTCCTTCTCTGGCAATTACCATACTCTTAGTTTTGGGGATTGATATTACCATGTTGAGTTTCAGAGCCTCCCTGTGAAATGCCTGCATCAACCATAGCAGCCCGTCTTCGCTATCCGCAAACAATGTTGCGTCATCTGCATAACACAAGATCTTCAACAGTTCGTTCCCCATTCTGTATCCTTGGTTCACTTTTCGTACGTTATGTATTATCCTGTCCATTATCAGATTAAATAACAGTGGGCTAAGACTATCTCCCTGTCTCACCCCTAGGTTGATCTTTACTTTATCGATTGTGGTTGCTCTTGTCTTGACTGTGGTAGTGTTGCCTGCGTTTAGTTGTTTGATCGTCTCTACAATGTTTGGGTGTATTTCTCTGTTCTTCAGTTCGTCCACAACATCCGTCAGTTGTATTCTGTCGAATGCCTTACTCAAGTCTATGAAGCACATGTACGCAGGTTTGTCATATTCAATGGCTTTCTCCATTACTTGTTTGACAACGAATACAGCGTCGACCGTGGAACGATTTTTACGGAAACCCTGTTGTTCTTCCCTTAACGTGGTGTGTTGCAATATATGTTGTCCCAGTATGCGAGTGAACAGTTTCATAGAGGTGTTCAATAATGATATTCCTCTGTAGTTTGCTGGATCTGATGTTTTTCCCTTTTTGAATAGAGGTATTGTTATGCTCTGTTTCCATTCATCTGGTATTACTGCGCTCCCTAGGATCTTATTGAAGAGTTTGGTGAGCTGTTCGGCCAATCTTACTCCTCCTTGTTTCAACAGTTCATTAGGAATGTTGTCTGGACCGGGAGTTTTCCCGTTTTTGAGATGTTTCATTTCGTTCATCACTTCTTCTGTTGTAACCCGCTTGTCCTCTTCCAAGCTTAGTGCATATTCTCGCCGCAGATTTTTTCTCCTTTCTGATCGCTGTTCGTTATTCTGGTGCGAACTTGTGAAGTACTTTTCCCATTTATCCGCGGTGATGTTATGTTTGTACTGTCTCATTTACTTCCTTTTTCGCGGCTTTGAGCATTTTCCATATGCGCTTTTGAGTTCCATATAGGTCATTTTCCATCTCTCGACTAAAATTCTCAATTGTTATGAAATTAAATAAATTAGCGAAAATTGAGTTGTTTTACTTTTAATCATTCTTGAAATGCATTAAAATGATCCATATTTCCACCGCAAAATCATCTATGTCACTGTTTGATGCGCTTTTTGGGCTGGCGGTGTGAATTGACCTTACTTATTCGAACATGAGGCTGGTGGAACTGTTACGATAAATAGATTTGGCTACCGAGCTACGATTTATGATTTTTTATGGCCGGAATTGGAAGATATTGATGTGGACGACGTTTAGTTTCAACAAGACGGCCATATTGCCAAACAAGCAACGAAACAATAGCAATTTGGCAAGAAAAGTTTCCTAACCGTGTTATTTCTCGAAGATGTGATCACTATTGGCCACCGGGAACTTGTAGTTTAACAACTTTAGACTTTTTTTGTGGAGACGTGAAAGATAAAGTTTTTGCCAATGCTCCACAATCGATTCAAGACCTTAAAGTTGGAATTCGTGAAGTTATCGAGTACATACAAATTTGCGAATTAAGAAAAAACGAAAAAAGATGTTATGCTGCAACCGTTGCATCCATTGATTTCTTCCAAAATATACTCGTTTTTTCTTATCAAAATGAAACCTCTTATGGAAAACTCTTTATAAAGATTGCTGTTGAATATTCGTCACCGACTATGTACCTGGGCTGTTCTACATGCTTCGTTTTTAAATGCCGTTGTTGGAATATTAAATAACTGGAAGATGAATTTAAAATGGTTTTCAATTCGTCTAACGTAGCACGTGATGAATGGGCCAGCAGGGGACTCGTTGCTACATACAGGAGAAACTCTCCGTAAACATCTACAGTAAGCCCGTGGAATACAAACAACTTTGATGGATGGTAAGGGCACTTATCTACGTGAACGAAACTTCACATATTCAAGTATATTAAATTACTTATGCGAATCTCGAGATTGCAGAAGAGATTTGGCTTCATCTTATTTATTATCCACAATAAAATTTCGTATATTTTGGCCCGATGGACGTTCCTTCATACATCCCCATTTGTCGACCTCATGTATTCGAGATTCTCCAATTTATAAACTTGCCAGATAAGGATTCTGCGATAAAATACTTGCTTCCCTTGGAATTGCGGAGTTTTCTGGGTGTTATCAGGAAGATATAAAGATATATTGCCTGATTCCGCGAAGGAGGAAGGGAGTATACTGAGGAAATATGTGGATTAGAGTCGCCATAGTTGACATCCGACGATTAATGGGATTTAGTTGCCAGAGGAGTATGAAGCCCGTGTGGTGTGGTCGGTATCAATTTAGTTTCAGTCCATCAACTCAGCTCCAATATAAAGGGTTTTCCAATAAGAAGTTTAATTTTGTCAATGAAAACAAACTGATATATTTCAAGAGAAAAGACTGTATGTTTATTTCATTGTGAAGAGAAAGGTACCTATGCCATTTACAATGGAAAACGATATAAGCCAAATGGCTCCATGACTTCGGTTGCAACACCATACCTTTTTCATGAAATTTTCCATAACCAATTCGCACATTTCCAGCTGTATGTCCTCGATACCTTCATAAATTTCATCTTCAAATTCTTGAATCGATCGCGCTCAGCATTGGCATACTCCTTATCTTTCAGATGGTTTCAAAGGAAGAAGTCTAAATTTATTAAATCACAAGATCTCGGTGGCCGATTGTAATTACCAATATTTTTTTATATATTTGTATTCATGATTTACCTGTATGTAGTGTAATTTGGATTTTTTGTTTGTTTTTCACATAAGTTCAGAGTTACTTTTCTCAGTTTGTTTGTATTATTGATTGGTTGCTTAGTTGTATTTTGTGAGACGATAATACTCCTATCGTTTGTACTAATATTAATAGTAAAAACGTTAGTGGTAATAATAGTGTGAAATAAATAGTGAAATAAAACACAATGAGATGCCTTATTATCAGTACAAACTAAACCAAACCGTGCAACACAACAGACCAGACATAACAATAATAGATAAATCACAAAGAAAAACTTACCTCGTCGATGAGGCGATTCCTAATAACCATAACCTTCAACAGTACTATCGGGTGTTTTTTGCAGAGTGATAGAACTTCAAATTGAAATACAACACATTTGAATTAAGATTGAAGCCAATTTTATTTTTATTTGAAAGATAATTTTATGACATTTATGTTTTAAAAATAATTTCCGGCACATGTCCACCAGGACTAGCTCTGAGGAGCCTTATTGGATCAGACCAATTTTGGACCACTTTTTCGAGTAATTCAGGTCTTATTTCATTAATAACACGAGTTATGTTGGCTTCCAAAGCATCTGTTGTTTCTGGTTCATCAGCATAAACAAATAACTTGACATAACCCCAAAGAAAATAATCTAGTGGAGTTATGTCGTTTGATCATGGAGGCCAATTAATTGGACCATTTCTCGAAATTATGTTATCGCCAAATCTTTCTCTCAATAAATCAATTGTTACGGTAGCAGCATAAGGTGTAGCACCATGTTACCTGGGTGGATACCATTCAAATTTTGAAACAATTAATCATGGATCATCGATCTGTAACGAGCACCATTCACTGTAACATTAGGTCCAGCATCGTTTTCAAAGAAATATGGACCGATGATGCCTCCAGCGTGTAAAGCACACCATACAGTGCATTTTTCAGGATGCAATGGAACCTGCAGAACTTCTTGGGGATTGTTTCCAAATACGGCAATTTTGCTTGTTTACATAGCCGTTCAATCAGAAATGAGCTTCATCACTAAACACAATTTAACGATAAAAAAGTGGATCAACTTCAAGCTGTTCTAGGGCCCAATCAGCAAGCAAACGACGCTTATTATGGTCAAGTGACTTTAGTTCTTGAACCAGTTGGATCTTGAATAGGTGTAGACCAAGATTTTAACGCAAAATTTTTCATGTGGTGGATGCACAGAATTGTTGTGAACGTCGATGAATGGACGAATCTGGATTATCATGTGTCACTTGTTGTTGTTGCATCGAGTAGAGAAAATGTTGTCCGAAATCTATCGATAGTTCGACGAATAAGCTGCTCGGATGGACGATTATGTAAATAAAAAATAAATTTCAACAATTTTTAAACGTTATTGCGGCGTGATTCTTTCCATGATAATTTGTCAATGATTACTGAACAGAAATGTCAAAAAAACATGGCTTCTATCTTCTGTCAAATCACAGTTATCCCTATCGAAAATTCTATCACTCTTAAAAAAACACCAGATATGAGGAGAAAATGATCAAGTACGAAATACTTTGTACGGTGTAATAAGTGTTTAAATTCTAGATGTCTATTAAATTGAAACGGTGTGTTCTTAGAAATTTATTTATTTTTTTTTCAAAAGTTTTTGAATAAAAATTTTTTTTGGAAATTAAAAGGAGGTTAACAGAATAGAGATGTATAATATTTTAAATATTTAAATAATCATTCCATCAAGTGAAAAACCTCTTTTGATAAATTTATCTAGCTATTATTTGTAATATAACAGTAGAAAGGTTTCACCATCGATAAAAAATTTTGTTCGATCGATAATTTTTCCCATTCTGTAAACTTAATAAATTCAAACGTAATTCTCATTCATACTCATTTCTACCAGATCTATTTCAGACCTAATTTAAACAATTTTCATTCTGTTCCCTAAAACTCTGAACATCGTGAATAAACTTCGAATTACCCATAAAATAACGTAATATTATACTTAAACGAGATAAAAAAATGTCAGCTGTTACGTTTAATACCACCCAGAATAACAATAGAAGTTAAGAAGCACGGAGAGCGCTTCATCCCTTCGGGTCATCCCAAGATATAATAAAGATTGTAACATGAGACAGATCAAGTGGAATTATTTATATATAAATCACAAGAGAAAGACATTTAATTTCACGGAAACAAAACACAGAAAGACCAAAAAGAGGTATTACAAGTATACGACATTTACGAGTCCGAACTTAGATATTTTCATGTCATAAAATACGTTCATTGAATTTTCTAAGAGGCCGTAACTCATTTTCCAAATGATGAATGCTCTGCCTGTTCACCTGCTTGGTATCATCTAAGCTAAATTTAGTGCTTTACAAAAAGACCGATCCTAGCGAACCCTTCTGAAAGTTTTCGTGCTCTTTATCAGAATGTATTTCTCGAATCCTCTGACCATTATTTGCTACCAGATCAACCCGGTGGATTATAATTCTTTTGTGAATTATATCAGGGTGGGTTTCTGTTGGAATTCCTTGGAAATGTATCAATTTGTTTTATTTTGTAGCAGGTGCTAGTAATAGAATGATCGTTTGTAACCAGCAAAATATGTCGAGACCCTATTTCTTCCACTGTTATGAATATTCGTTTTTTGGTTCTGCAAGTAGCAATAATATATTCTTTAAATATCATACAGATTTATTATGTTAACCTCCTAAAAATTTTAAATTAAAACATTTTTTTTTTATTTTTAGAATTAAATTAAATAAATGTCTTCAGAATAAGCTGTGTCAATTTATTAGACATATAATTAACACTCATTGCACAGTACCGAAAGAAATGAAAGAAATTCAAAGAAATATAAATTGTAAATTAAAAATCATTAAATGAATATCGGGTGTTTTTTTAGAGTGATAAAACATTAAATTGAAATAAAACACCTTTAAATTAAGACTGAAGCCAATTTTTTTTTTATTCGAAAGATAATTTTATGACACTTATATTCTGAAAATAATTTCCGGCATACATTCTGTCAAGAAAGTACCGGGAATTATCGATTTAAATCTGGCGTGGCAATGAGGCAGGTGAAAATTTTTTTTCCTAGGTTGGTACCACTGTCCTTAATTACTATGCCAAGCTTGAGCGGGATCTGTCAACTAGTGTGTTTGCAACAGCTGATTAAGTCAGTCGATGTCAGAGTGCGTGCCGATTTTTACTATGGGTGATTACGTTGAGCAAAGAATTTGTTTAAAGTTTTGTGTTGCAAATGAATTTTCGTGTGCCAATGCATTGAAAATGTTGCAAAAGGCCTTTGGTGATAATACTCTATCGAAAACTCGTGCATATCAGTGGTACAGAGCCTTCAAGGACGGTCGTGAAGTGGTCGCCCATAGACGGTTTCGATCGAAGATAACGTCGATAAAATTAAGGAAAGAGTGCTGGAAAACCGTCGTACCAGCTTGAGAGAGATAGCACATGATCTTAAGATATCCCACGAGTCCGCACGTACGATTTTGATTGATATTTTGGGCATGAGAAAGGTGGCCGCACGACTCGTACCGAAAGACCTGAATTTTCTTCAAAAACGTCATCGTGAACAGGTTGCTTCAGACATGCTGGATCGCTGTAATTCCGATTCTACATTCATGGAACGCATAATAACTGGTGATGAGACCTGGGTCTACGAGAACGATATGCAAACAAGCCAGCAATCATCGGAATGGGTGGCAAAAAATGAGCCGAAACCGAAAAAACCACGCCAAAGCCGCTCGAAAATGAAGGTGATGCTCATTGTTTTCTTCGATATCCGTGGCGTGGTGCACTACGAATTCGTTCCAGAGGGTCAGACGGTAAACAAGAAGTATTACCTAGGCGTTATGAAACGTTTGCGTGAGCGTATCCGTAAGAAGTGGCCAAATTTGTGGGCGAACAACTCATGGATTTTGCATGACGATAACGCGCCTTCTCACCGAGCTACGATTGTGACTGACTTTCTCGCCAAAAACTCAACAAACGTGCTTCAGCAACCACCGTATTCGCCGGATTTGGCTCCCTGCGACTTTTTCCTCTTCCCAAAACTAAAATTGCCCCTTCGTGGCACCCGTTTTGAGTCGATTGAAGCCATAAAACAAAATTCGGCACGAGAGCTAAAGTCCATCCCGGAAAGCGCCTATAAAAAATGTTTCGATAATTGAAAGTGCCGTTGGCATAGATATATTGGAGCAAATGGAGCCTATTTGGAAGGCGACCCAATAAAATTTGACGATTAAATGTAAAAATGTTGTTTTATTTGAAAATTCCCGGTACTTTCTTGACAGAGTATCCACCTTTACAAGCTCTGAGGAACCGTATTCGACCAGACCAGTTTTGGACCACTTATTCGAGTAATTCAGGCCTTATTTCATCAATAACCGAGTTATGCTGGCTTCCAAAGCGTCTAATGTTTTTGGTTTATCAGCATAAACTAATGACTTGACATAACTCCAAATAAAATAATCCAGTGGAGTTATCTCGCATGATCTTGGATGCTCATACCAATTCTCGAAATAATGTCCTTCTTTCTTTCAATAAATCAATTGTTACGGTAGCAGTATGAGGTGTAGCACCATCTTAATGGAACTAAAACACTCCTGGGTCGATACCATTCAAATTTCGAAACAAATTATCATTGATCATCGATCTGCAACGAGCATCATTCCCTATAACATTAGCTCCAGCATCGTTTTTAAAAAAATATGGACTGATGATTCCTCCAGCGTGTAAAGCACACCATACAGTGCATCTATCAGGATGCAGTGAAACCTGCAGAACTTATTGAGGATTGTTTCCACTCCATATATATATGGCAATTTTTATTGTTTCCATAGCGGTTCAACCAGAAATGACCTTGATTACTAAACACAATTTTACGATAAAAAAGTGGATGAACTTCAAGCTGTTCTAGGGCCCAATCAGCAAATAAACGACGCTTATTATGGTCAAGTGGCTTTAGTTCTTGTATGGGTGTAGACCAAGATCTTTACGCAAAATTTTCTGTGGTGGATGCACAGAGTCCAACTTGTTGTGAACGTCGAGGAATAAATAAATCTAGATCATCATTAACACTATGACTTAAAGCAGCGATATTTTCTTATGTACGTACAGTTCGTTGTCGTGTTGTTGTTGTTGCATTGAGTAGAGAAAATGTTGCCCGAAATCTATTGATCTTAACGAAGAAGCTGCTCTGATGGTCGATTATGTAAACCATAAATTTCACGATGTACTTTGTAAGTTTGCCAACTAGAACACTGACTTTGAACATAAATTTCAACAATTTGTAAACGTTGTTGCGCCGTGAGTATTTCCATGATAATTTGTCAATGCTTACTGAACAGAAATGTCAAAACAACATGACTTCTACCTTCTTTCAAGTCACAGTTATCCCTATCGAAAGTTCTAACACTCTAAACAAACACCCGTTACTTGAAGAGTACAAAATTTTGTTTTGTTCCTTGTTTTATGAAAACTAAATTCCCTTCCTAAAATCGAAAACATAACCTCAAGAGCTTCTTCAATCATTTATTTCATTTAATTCTGAAAATATTTGAATAAAATTTTTTTGAAATTGAAATTTGTAGGAGGTTAACAGATTAAATCTGTATGATATTTAAAATTTTGTAATAATCCTTCTTTTGAGAAAAAGACCACTTTTTATTATTTAATAATATATTTACCGACGATATTTACATGGTTTTTCAATAATTTTTGTATGCATTCATATATCACGCCAAATTACAACAAAATACTCTTCTGAGGAAGTTAAGGAATAAAATACACCTTTCACTGTGATATCCTGTATATAAATAGCATTAAAGAAATATATAAGAGACAGCTTCTTTATTTCTACAAAAATTTTCAAAATACAACAATTATTTCACCACGATGTGGCTTCTTCAGGATCTATATGCTACTGACTTACTTAAAATGGGTTTCCACTAAGTAAAGACCGAATCAATCAAGCATTGAATAAATAGCAGGGTTTTTCATTGTTAAGAATTTGTGTTTCTGCATATCAGTTATTTCATGGGGTTTTGTCCTTGATTCATCACGAATTTCTTACCAATACTAGTAAAATATTCATTATATTAATCAGCGTGAAGTTTTGAAATTATATTTTTCTTTTTCTTTTTGAATTGCTTTTACTTCGTATCATCTCCCATAATGCTCTCCCTTTATTTTCGTATCTGGTCAAATACTTTTTGTTCATTTCTTTTATTAACTTATTTATTTCAGTACTGTTTTCTTTTTGTCGGGCCTATATGCTCTTGGCTATGGCCAAAGTTGCATGGCAATATTAGTCGTTGAAAATTGTTGATTGTCAACAGATGTTCAATTTATGAAATAATGTCGCAACTAGAGGAAAGAAAACAGGTAGAATATTTGTATAGAAAAGGTTTTCGAAACTAGTGCAATTCACTGAACTGGAAAAAGAGCTATATATGAGACAATAGAGGATGAAAAATGGCATGGATATGAGGCATAGACCAGTTTCAAGAAGACCGCGTAAGATTAAAGGAAACAATTTAAACGCTTTATTGACCTTAGGACGACACAATCCTCGCCTGGGGTTTCGCAAATTGGTGAACAGATTTGTAAATCAGCTAAATATACAAGTATGTCCAGAAACCGTCCGTATGTCACTGAAAAGACAAGGCTACATACCAAAGAACCCAAATGAAATCCCTATAATGACACCCTAACAAAAGGAACGAAGGATAGAATTTTGTCAATGTTTTCAAGAAAATAATTTCAATAATGTCTTCATATCTGATGAAAGTTGTTGTCAACTTGGTGGAAATCACTTAAAAATCCTATCAAAACAACCTATTACCGTTCAAATTTCCAAATTCCCACCAAAATAATGGTTTGGGGAGCAATACCTCAGCGTGGTACTACGTCTCTCTGTAAAGTTGATGGTGAAAAGTATTGTGGCAGTCTAAACGATTTTCTCCTTGCAACGGCCATGCTTTATATCCAGAGGGGCGGCGTTTTCAGCAGGATAATGCAAGATGCTATACTTCAGACTATTTTCAATATACTCAAGTTTGGATGCAAAAATACCAAGTGAAAACCATTTCCTGGCCAGCTGCTTCACCAGATCTTAGTCCCATTGAACAATACGATGAATAATGAAGATTGAAGTTGAACAAGTAGCGCCATGAGATGAAGATGATTAAATTCAGTCAGTTTTACAGTCCTGGACTACCATCATCGAAAATTATTTTTGAAAATCTAATACATTACCAAGTGAACTGATGATGGAAATACATCTGGGAAGCAAGACTTATATTAGAAACTCATGGCGTAAAAATGAGGAAAAGTAACTAATATTCTTGTCAAAAATACTTCATCCAACAAATGGTGCACGCGCCAAGAAATGTAGTGTTCCAAATCAACGTCTCTTGCAGAAATCCGATATGAATTCCATTTAACGCACTTAAGCGTTCCGAATGGCGAAGAATTTGTAAACAAATGATTTCGTGCTCTTTGTTATTTATGTTCGAATTCGTTCATAGCGACGTTTCGTATTTCTGGTACCAAAGATGGAAACTGCAGCTAAGAATTCACTTTGAAGAATTTGCCTCAACTTATATGCACGCTCCTAACAGGATCATTTGTTAGCTTGAACTTTTCCACTTTGAGAAATTCTCTAATTCGGTTTCCTCGAGTGATTTATCCTCCACAGACATGTTCTTGTCGTTTCACTTTGCGCTGAAATCCAGCAGTGAGAGGAAAAAATGGTGTCGAATTTTTGGCGGAATGTAGGGAAATGTGAGATATGAAGTGTCACTCAGATGAAGACTTTACACTGCGATGAACTGATATCTCTTCCAACATAGTATTTGGTATACTGGATGTCTGGTTATCGCTTGGACACTGTTCGAAGGAAGGAAGAGGATGATTTAATCAGTAAATAATAGTTTGGGGAAAAATAAATTCATTATATTTTCGGTAGATGGCTATAGTGGTCGATATCTGCTAAAGTATCGATCAAACAATTTCAGATTTATGCTAGTTGTCAAGGTGACCACAAGGGTCTGTCTTGGGACCACTTCTTTTCTTGTTGTTCATTAATGACTTTATACATTTAAAAACATGTTTTTTTTGTCACTTGGTAACTCGGACTTTAATTTTCTCATGAACTCATTGAGATTGGTGTTATTCGCTGATAATAGGTCAGTAGTTATTAGTGCTAAGTCATACGATGAATTACAGCATTTATGTCAACTGTTAATAAGTGTTTGTGGACTGGTGTCGTCAAAATAATATAAGGATTTATGCCAATAAGACGGAATGTTGATTGCACTCAGTTGACTTTAAGGAATTCTGATAGCGAAATAGAGGCTAATCAAAGCGTTAAATTTTTGAGAGTTAACCTCGACCAGAATTTAACGTGGTCCTCACACGTCTGTTCTGTGGGCAAGAAACTACATAGTTTTTCTAGGCAGTCAGTAGGGTCAGAAAGTTACGCCCCTGCAATCACTAATGAACATCTTTCACGATGTCTTGTGTACAGCCACATTTCTTATAACATTATGTTGTGGGTGAACTCATCTGATGTTGGTAGAGTGTTTTTAATTCAAAAAATGGATTCTGCGAATGACGCTCTATATCACAACCCGAACTTCGTGGAGACTCTTTTTCAAGGAGAGTTTTATTTTAACTGCTGCATTAATATTCATCCTCAGATGTCTTCTGTTTGGTAAAGAAACTAAAACTAATATAACTAAGCTCACAGCTACAACACAAGAAATGAAGGAGTTAGGTCCATTCCGAAACAGAGAACTACCAAATTTTAAATGTCTCACATGTATCAATGTATCGGGTGTTTTTTTTATAGTGATAGAACATTGAATTGAAATAAAACACATTTAAATTGAGATTGAAGCCAATTTTTTTTATTTGAAAGATAATTTTATGATATTTATGTTTTATAAATAATTTCTGGCGTATGTCCACCACGACTAGCTCTGAGGAACCGCATTCGACCAGACCAATTTTGAACCACTTTTTGGAGTAATTCAGGCCTTTCACTGTAACATAAGCTCCAGAATCGTTTTTAGAGAAATATGGCCCGATAATGCCTCCAGCGTGTAAAGCAGTGCGTTTCTCAGGGTACAATGGAACTTGTAAAATTTCTTGTGGATTGTTTTCCCTGCATATGCGTTAATTTTGCGTGTTTACATAGCCGCTCAATAACTAAATACAATTTTACGATAAAAAAGTGGATCAACTTCAAGCTGTTCTAGGGCCCAATCAGCAAACAAACGACGCTTATTATGGTCAAGTGACTTTAGTTCTTGAACCAGTTGGATCTTGTATGGGTGTAGACCAACATCTTTACGCAAAATTTTCCACGTGGTGGATGCACAGAGTCCAACTTGTTGTGGACGTTGACGAATAGGCAAATCTGGATCATCACTATGACACACAGCAGCGATATTTTGTTCTGTACGTACAGTTCTTTGTCTTGTTGTTGTTGTATCGAGTAGAGAAAATGTTGTCCGAAATCTATCGATAGTTCGACGAATAAACTGCTCTGATGGGCGATTATGTAAATCATAAATTTCACGAAGTGCTCTATAAGTTTGGCGAATAGAACACTGAATTTGAAAATAAATCTTAACAATTTGTAAACTTTGTTGCGGCGTGAGTCTTTCCATGATAATTTGTCAATGTTTACTGAACAGAAATATCAAAACAAGATGGCTTTTACCTTCTGTCAAATCACAGTTATTCCTATCGAAAGTTCTATCACTCTAAAAAAACACCCGATATTAAGCTCTTTAATAATTAACCAAAAAATATTGAATGTCTTAGTCTTAAGGAGTTTAAAAAAACATAGTTACGAATAATCTTTCAGGTAAATGTTATTACTCTGTTGATGAATTTTTCGCGATAAATGGCTATTGTTAAATAACAATCAGACTTGTCCTATACCATGTCTCACAGGATGAATAAATTTATTATCATTATTATTATTGGGAATAATTTCAGGGCTCTTATCTCGGAGATACGGGGTGTTTACGCCAATCAGTTTTTTAATTCTTTTTCAGTTCAATAAGTTCAGATACACATTTCGTGTATGCATGAATACATTCAGATAGACATTACGAACCAAATGACGTCGTCGTTTAGTTGAAATTTCGGAGTTTGCTTGTGAATTAAATGTATCTTATGAAATAACTTTATGGTAATTTGGTTTCGTGGAAACAAAAGCAATTAAATTAATTACCACCACACATTAATATTCGCAATATTCAATTATGTCAATTCCACTAAAAGGTACACAACAGACAATGTTCCGATGTTTGTGCAGGCTCATTCATTCAATCAGCACTCTGGATTCAATATCTCTGTTAAAACCGTTATTCGTCAAACCCAACTGTCATTCTAGACCGCATTACTCGATCAATGAATGGTTTCTCGGAATTTCTGCTATTAATACTGTGAAGTTCTGCTAAAATATCTTTCAAAATTTGGAGAAAACTATTCCAAACCATTAAATTATTTTCATTGATCTAACTACAAAACGTTAGAACATTCCCAATGTACTAATCCCCGAGCATCAAAATAAAAATGATGATGGTTTTCCGAAAAAGGATCACATATTGATCACATGCAGCGTGGTCCAACGAGAGCTTAACACCTCGATTTTTTTATTTCAAAATAAAAATGTGGAAAATCACTGAGACCCGTCAATTTCTGATTCTAGGGGAAACAACTTTTCCGCTGTTTTCATTCCCGTAACTTCAACCCTCTAACGGGGGTGAGCACAACCCCTTGATTTTGAATAGGAATGCGGGGTGTTACGATGACTAATTTTGAAGATCGTGTCGAGTACTACCTGACCCTAGAATTTCGCTTCAAAATATCCATCAATAACGAAATAACAGCGAAAATATTGAAAGAGGCAATGTGGAATTTATCTCGAAAATATTATTCGTATCCGACACATTTCAAAGGTATTTGGTAGCTATGTTGTTAATATTTTATCCAAAAAAGTATTAATTTCCTGCCCAAAAGAGTAGACGGACCATGTTTTCGATTTACCTTAGTCTATAGTGAATTTTTATGAACGTTACAAGTGTGTCGAAGGGATTGTAAATTTGTAGTAGAATTAAAATGAGAAGAAAGGGTGAAAATGATAAAATTATTTCTTAGGTATAACGACTCTGCGCGAACAACAGCGGCTTTATTTAACGAATGACATCCTGGAAAAAATGTATCCGCTGCTTACGTTGTGCAACTCGTTGCCAAATTAAACGCTACTGGTTCAGTCGGAAACAAAAAGAAGGTGCACGAAAAAGACAAAGCGAGGGACGTAACTATCTTAGGTCATCTAACAATGGATGCGACTTTGAGTACTAGGAAATGGTCCGATGTATCTGGTGACACTAGTTCTGTGAAGTGCTCAGTGAAATGATTAACGGTAATCAAAACTACATGTTCGATATCTGTTTTTCGGTCAAGTGTTCATTTTATTTTAACGGCATTGTAAACCAGCATAACTGTCGGTATTAGTCAGATGAAAATCCAAGTTCATTTCTTGAGGTGCATACTCAGCGTCCCCAAAAATTAAATGTTTGGGCGGGTATTATTGGATATCACAAAATCGGCCCTTTTTTATACCGGGTAATCTCACTGGCCAAATTTATTTAGATCTATTGGGGAACGCTATTTATCCAGCCCTCGTGCAAGTATTGGAGAATGCAGAAGGCCATCAAACGATCATTTTCTAGTAAGATGGCGCACCTCCACATTTCGTTCAACCGGTGCATCAGTTCCAAGATGAAAATTTTCCCCACGCCTGGATTGGAAGAAGGGGACATATTGAGTGGCCACCCAAATCCACCTGATCTGGCTCCACTGGACTTTTTTCTATGGGGTCACCTGAAATCCAAGATTGACACTATCCAGCCTGAGTCATTGGATGATTTGCGAACTAGGATCATTAATGAATGACGTCAAATTACACCAGAAATCTTGAGTAACGTACGTGAACGTTTTCAGCCAAAGTTACATTACTGCATGGAAGTGAATGGTGCCCGTTTCCATCATTTAATAAACTAATCACAAAAGTAAGTACTATTCCACTATTTTACCTGTCATTTCGTTATTGATGGAAATTTTGCAGCGAAATTTCAGAATCAGATAGTACTCGATAAGATCTTCAAGAAAAGCGGAAAAGTTGTTCCCACTCGAGTCAGAAATTGGCGAGCGCTTTTCCATATTTCCATTTTAAAGCCGGAAAATCGAGGTGCTAATTTTTCGTTGGACCAAACTGTATATATTCAACCAATAACGAATTATCCATTTTGTTGTCCGGCTTTCACAGCCCTGCTTTAACGCCATATGTCGAACAAAACTGTGATCCGAAGCCTCATATGCTCAGTTAAAGGTTAGCCATTTAACAATATGGATCGTTTATGTACTGCTAAACGTGTGAAAATTGTGAAGACTCACTACAAAAAGAATGAGCCAGTTGATATTAGAAATAAGAATTTAGTGTTTGCCCATATGGAAGTAACTCGTGAGAAATGATTGCTTTCCATTCCCAGCAAATGCACAGTAGAACCTTCCTGGCCTTTAGTCCTGGTTTGACCACCATTTGAGCTGCTTCACCGCGCTTTAATCAAGATCTTTTGCGCATAATATTGTCGTATGCGACCCGTTTCTCATCCCAAGTCCTTCAAAAAACGGGTCGATTTCATTCCGCTTGGCCAAGGAAGGCTTCGCAGATGGAAATTCGATCCATCATGTTTTTTGATGTTACTTAGTGTGACACTCAAACATCGAGCGTAAGAATCCAGCTTTGCACAAATGGTTTAAAACTGTTTTACGGTCGATCTTAGCCTTTATCAAAGAAAAACTGTAAAACGTACCTAACTTGGTCTTTGTTGACTTCCATTTTTAACATCCTGTAACTCACAAGTGAATCAATATTTCGCTCATGTAGATGGAACAACTAATTGCGAATTGGATATATTGAAATGTGGTCCATGTATTAATTTTCTGAATGGTAAATCTTTATATTATTTTCCTGTTTCTGAGAGCGAGCTGATAAATATTGTTGAAAACATGAAAAATAAGAACTCCTGTGGTTTCGATGATATACCTATATCTCTAAAAAAAATCGGTTCATATTATTGCTTGACCTTTAATGCATATCATCAATCGAGCATTTACTGAGGGTACATTTCCATCGGCCCTTAAATTAGCTCTGATTAAACCACATTACAAGAAAGAAGATCCTGATGACATTAAGAACTATCGTCCGATAAGCCTGCTCACTTCATTTTGAAAATTTTTTAAAAGATTTTGGTGGACAGACTGCTCAACTTCTTCCATAAATGTGGAGTATTTTCGAAAAACCAACATGGGTACCTGAGAGGCAAGAGCACAAGCACTGCTCTTTATGAATTGACTTCTGAAATTCTTGAAGCACTCGAACGTAGAGAAGTACCTGTTAGACTGTTTTTGGATCTGTCTAAGGCCTTCGGCCTTCGACAGTGTGAACCATGAAAGGCTTATCAACAAATTAAATACATATGGTATTCGAGACGCTGAACTGGAATTGTTGAGTAGTTACCTCAAGCTTAAAATACAGAGAGTTTCTATTGAATCTGGCGAAAGAAATCACTTATCTAAGGATGAAACTGTAATTATGCTACCTCAAGGTAGTATTCTGGGACCTCTACTGTTTGTGGTATACATAAAGGACTTACCTAAGTCTTTGTTTTCTTCCATCTCAAGAAGGATAAAAATACTTTGGTTTGCTGATGACGCAAACGCTTTAGTGCTTAATAAAGATTTACAATTCGGCATGGAGCAAACTCAGATAGTTTTCGACTAGATAGGTGTCTGATGTGCTCAAAATGGGCTCCTTCTGAATGTTTATAAAACTGAGTGTATTATTTTCAGGACTACTCAGTTCAAGGAAAGTATTCCAGCAACTATCGACCTCAACATTACAGAAGTCGGCATAACAGAATAAACCAAGTTTTCTGGAAATATATCTAGACTGCTTTTTAAACTGGCACCAACATATATGTAAACACTAGATAGAGTTCGGTACACGATGAGAGTATTATCTCAACGAGTAGATAAGGGGCTCTTAAGATCAGCATACTTCGCAAATTTCGATTCTTTGATGAGATATGGTGTTGTTTTTTGGGGTGGCACCTCTAGAGCCGAAAGGATATTAATTCTTCAGAAATCTGCTGTGAGGTCAATGTGTGGGCTTAATTATCGAGAATCATGTAGAAGAAGATTTCGACAAAATGAAATTCTGACATTCATTCGGATATATATCATACAATGTGCTCAATTTTTGAGAAAAAATCCACATTTCGTCGAAGATCTACGTAATATGAATAAAAAAAGATGGACGCTTCCTCACCATTTTTCTAAACATAGTCTTACATTGACAGAAAAAAACACCACGTATATGTGTATCAAAATTTATAATAACAATAACAAATTATATTAGAGATGTTACAAATCATAGACAGTTCAAACAATGAATTACCAAATTAATTGTAGATATTGAACCCTATTCTAATTTAGAATTTTTCAATCATTTTCTTGGAATTTCCAGAATGTAGTTTTTTTTGCATATATATATTTTCCTTTGACGATTTCTCATTTCCTTGTAAACAATGATTCTGAGAATAAAGTTATTGTTTATTGTTTTATTGAATGTACCGGTCAAATAGGAGCAGAAGAATTGTTTTGGTGTGAAATGTCACCTCGCTAACGAGCATAAATCGGAAACTGTTTGACCGATACTTTACGACATATCGATCACTACAGCCATCTACCGAAAAAATAATGGATTTCTTTATCGCCAAACTTTTATACAGGCATTCAGAAAAACATTATATTCTCCAAATTCCACTTTGGTTAATTTTGTACGCAGTAGCTACAAATAAATTCGCAGTTTATGTCCCATTAGCCTTTTCTTTTGCCCGTCACATTCTCAAGCTTTGTCGACCTGGGATTGAGGAGAATAATGATATAACATTCTTCATGACTCAATCCAAACCACGATCCGTCCCATCACATACACCAGGGCAACCTATGGAGCCACCATTCCATCACCATCCATAAAATCCTAATACAATATCCTCCAATTCATTACATAGTATCCAGAGCCGGGACAAAGGCGATCTCGGCTCACGAAGCTGGTTCCATACCGTCAAGATAAGCCAGGGGCAGACCGCCGTACAGCGACGAATACACGATTTACTTCGCTATCAGGTCGCGGGCAGGCTTCGTCCTTCGTTAATCTGGCCTGGGTCCTCCGAGACACTTCAATCGGCCAATCGATCAATCTCTGCACGGCACCCTTGTCCGGCCTGTCGTGTGCGTGAGGCTATTTTTATCGATTGGTATCTTTGATATAAAGTCTAGTAGGTACACGGATGACCACATGGTCGATTTGAGGTAATGAGTTGAAGGATTCAGTTCATTTCGAAGCTGGAATGAATAGGCGACTGGATTTCTTCTTTTTGTAGCAGTTTTAATAGAACCTGAGTTCCTTCAACTGAAGGGTTTTCCATTAAGAAGTTTCACTGTTACGAGGGTGGTTCAATTATGATAGAGAGAGAGAGAGTTTATTAGTGCTTTTTACAATTGCAAGAATTGCTTTCACAGGTCAGAGCAAACAGATATAAGTACTAATAAAATACAAATATTACAACACAAAGATAGAAACAGATAGTTAAGCAGTTTTCCAGAACGCCATAATAATTCTAAGATTGAAATTGCAAAGATGAAGTCATATTTATAAATTAAAATAAACAAACTCATAAGCATAAAAATTTACCTAGTGAGTAAAGATAAAATAACATTTACACCTCAAAATTAAAAGATGTACATGTAAACATATTTAATACAATAGTATTAAATTGAAGTGTATAGATAAAAACAATATTTACAAACTAAAATTAATAAAAAATAAAGTATAAATATATATAAATTAAAGTGTATAGATAAAAGTTACATCCACAATCCAAAATTAATAAAAAATAAATTATCAATCAATTGTAAAGATAAAATTAAACCAAAACAGACAGGAATTTATTTTCTCCATAATGACTGGTATTCATCTATTGAGTAACAGACATTCTCGATCAGTATTTCCTTTATTTATTTTTTGAACTTTTAGCTGGTAGGCTTTTAAGTTCAACAGCTAGTCTATTATACAGAGATGTCGCATAATATTCCGGACCGTTCTGAGATTTTTTCAATCGTACAAAGTTTTTCCTAATGAGTGATTTACTCCTGGTTTTATGCTCGTGTATATCAGATTGCAAACGATAACTTTTATTATTGTTATGTATATATACTAAGTTTTCAAGTATGAAGATGGATGGAAAGGTAAGTAATTCAAGTTTCTTGAAAACATGCTTGCACCATTCCTATATCCAAGCCCACCCAAAATTCTTATTGTACTTCTCTGCAATCTGAAAACTGATTCTTTTCGGGCAGAGTTGCCCCACAATATGACACGATACCTCAGCTTAGACTCTACCAGAGCAAAATAAACTGATATCAGTGTTGTCGTGGATAGTGAGTGTGAAAGAGCCTTCAAACCAAATATATTTTTGCTGAGTGCTGTTATCAGTTCATCCACATGCGCACCTCAGGAAGGTGAAACGTCTAGATGCACTCCCAGAAATCTGACTGAGGCATCTGTACCACATCTTACTTACATTCATGCTAAGACCGTTAGCCGTAAACCATTCAGGAGCCCCTGTTAAAGCCTCCGTTGCCAGCTCCCGCAAACCCTGCAGGTCACCGAACCTAACCTCAAACGTTGTGTCCTCCACGAATTGAGTAGTATCCACTTCAGGAACATAATCAGGCATGTCGTTAATGAAAACGAAAAACAACACTAGTCCTAGATAAAAGCCCTGTGGGATTCCGATGTTGAAATTCCTCATACCCGAATATGTACCATCAACCAAAAACACCTTCGTGATTTACTTTCTGTCTTCCTGTCTTCTATCACTCAAAAACGCGCTAATGAGCTTCAAAGAAACTACATCAAAACCGTATCCTTTCAGCTTATAGAGCAGTCTGTCGTGGGGAACGCAGTCGAATGCCTTCGATAGGTCAAAACGAAGCCATGTAATGTTTTTCTTGCTCAAAACAATCAATTGTAAAATCAATAAAATTGATAATGGCTTCTACCTGTATCCATATTGACTGCTTGAAAAAAGTTCATTCTCCTCAAAGTAATCTACTACTTGTTTAGCTATTATTTTTTCAATAATCTTAGAAAATATTGGCATAAGTGAAATGGTTCTGTAATTATTTTTATCTTTACGATCTCCATTTTTATTAATTGGGATTACTTTAGATATTTTCAAGCAATTCGGAAAACTTCCTGTTATCAAACATCTGTTAATTAATTTAGAATGCGGTAGAATGATAGTGTTTATATTCAATTTAATTATTTGTACTAAAAGTTCATAGTAGTCAATACACTTGGTATTCCTAAGACTTTTTATTATTTCTCGTACCTCAATAAATCCTACCTCACGCAATTTGAACTGTAGACTGAGTGGAATCTGTTATTTGAATGATAAATTGAAAGGTATACTCGATACGAGCAGGTCTGTTAGGATTTTCTCCGATATCGTAGAGAAATGTTCATTCAATTCATCAGAAGCAATATCTAGAGGAGGTGAAACTTTATTTTTCTGTAAATGCTCATTTACTAACCGGCAAGCCATCTTACATTTATTATTCGACGCTTTGATTTTTTCATCATAGTATGAAATTTTAGCCATCTTTATTGCTTTTCTCTATTTCCGTGTTAAATTATTTCTTATAGTAGGAAGATTGTTTGTTTTACATTCTGTGTATAATTTCCGTACAAAAATGAGCGATTTCCTCATTTCTCGATGTTCCTGAGATAACCATCCTCTATCTTTTTGTGTATATTTAGTTCTTTTTGTTTGTTTAGGAAAAGAAAATGGAAAGATATCTATAATCATTTCATGAAATCTCTCAAAACATTCACGGCAATCTGAATCAACATTTTTAAAATCCCAACTGATCTTCTCAATTTTTGAATATCAAAACAAATTGAAATATGTTTATCTTCTACAATTTTAATTTCCAAAAGAATTTTTTTTATTCAAAAACTTTTTTTTTAATGTAAGCGGTGCTTGTTTTAGACATTAATTTAATTCTAAAAGTTTTTGAATAAAAAAAATTCTTTTGGAAATTAAAATTGTAGAAGATAAACATATTTCAATTTGTTTTGATATTCAAATTTTGTTATATTTCTTCTATCAAGTAAAAAGCCTTTCTATTTTATTTTATATATAATATATAATTATATTTTGGCTTCAATAAATCTCATTATAGGGTGTCAATGAATTTAGGTAAACCTTAAAATAACTCACTTTGTTCTTTGATTTTGTTAGAACATAGATCAATCTTGAATATATAGTTGATCTGTAGTTCGAAGCTTAAGTCTTTTAACACGTGAGTGATGTAGGTTATGTTTTTGATTTTGATATTTGGATTATTGAAAAACGGCTGATGAAGGGATTATCTAGAATTATATTTGTTTTTTGAAAATATAGTGCACATTTTTTAGAGATTTTTGAAATAATTTGTTCGAATATTTAAATGTATTAAATATTTCAAATAAATTATATTCTTTGGGAAGTCCTTCAAGTGTGTTCATGTTTTTATAAGGCAAGTAGTATTTCTTAAGATAAAACCAGAAACAAAATTTTGTCTCGTTTGAATATTTATTTATTAATTTTAATTACTTTCGTATATCTGTTGGGTTATTTATTTCATTTGACATTGTATATTGAGTTTTGATTATATACGTCTATTAAATGTAAGCGGTGCTTGTTTTAGACATTAATTTAATTCTAAAAGTTTTTGAATAAAAAAAATTCTTTTGGAAATTAAAATTGTAGAAGATAAACATATTTCAATTTGTTTTGATATTCAAATTTTGTTATATTTCTTCTATCAAGTAAAAAGCCTTTCTATTTTATTTTTGATCTTCTCAAGTTCATCATGCATAGTATTGAATCGTCTTTGTGTTAGAGGTCTTATTGTATTGTGAATATAATTTGAGTAGGTACCTAAGCTTTCTTTATGTAAAACCTGCGCATCATGCTCCGAGAACTCTGTCTGTATTACCCCTGCATATTCATTCTGTGTGTCGAAGTTAGTGAATATATTATCAATGCAATTTCTACCCCTAGTGGGTCCAAATATTTTCTGCTTGAAACCGTACGACACCAAAAGATCATTAACTGCCTCAGCTTCCCTATCTACAACAATTTCTACATCACAATTTACATTGAACTCAACATTAAAATCTCCACATATTATCACTTTGTCCCTGTTGTATTAGAACAATTGAGTATCAATTCAAAGTTGAGAATGAACATATCAAAATTTCTCGATGGTGATGAATAAATGCACACGATAATAACACCATTCTCAAGAAGTTTAACAGCTGCTAATTCGCAGTGCACTTCTATAGATTTTTCTTGGATATTCTTTATAATTGAACACTCTGAACACTTCACTCGAGAGTTTACCAATATCATTGTTCCCCTATGTCTTGATATTCGCCTTGTGTAAGCATGTCCCACGTACCAATCTTTCGAACATAAACCCATGGACTCTTTTTTTCTAAGCCAATGCTCAGTTAGGCATATCACGTCATATTTTTCTGGTTGAGCGTAAATTATACTCTCCAAGTCATCTATTTTATTTCTGATGCACTGCAAATTCAAATGCATCAAGTTAAATTTTCATTGTTTTTTTTTAATGTGTCAATGACTTCTTACCGGGGCAAAAGTTATTTATTCGAGTTTATTATTCGATCGGGACAAAATCTCTTACGAACGAAGTGGCATTTGTTTTCGTCGGAGCACGTGTTTCACCCGTGTGCTACGACCAAGTGAACGTTAAGTGCCGACTGCCGTTGCGCAACGTATTTTTGTTCGTTTTTTAGTTGGAGAAGACGTTAAAAACACGGATATTTTTTTGCGCTTGCAGGAGCAGTTCGGTATTGAGTGCCTGAGTAGGGCACGGTAAATAGGCCAAAGCATTCAAGGATGGCCACGAAACCGTCGAGAATGAGCCGCACGATCGTCGACCGCGAACCTGCGTCACACCAGACAACATTCGCCGCGTAGAACAACTCATTTTGAAGGACCGTAGGATGAATGTTCGAGACATTTCGGCTGACGTCGGCATCAGTATTGGTAGTGTAGAGTCTATCATCCACAAACACCTTCAATATCGCAAAATAACGGCGCGATGGGTTCCTAAACTGTTGAACTTTGAGCAAAAATTAACGCGTTAGGAAGTTTGTCGCCGCTTACTGACGCGAAACGAGGTGGAGGGGGATGGTTTTTAACGCGAATCTTCACTACAGACGAAACGTGGGTACACTGTTACACTCCCAAAACCAAGGTGTCAAGTAAAGAGTGGAGGAAGAAGGAGAAGGAGGCGAAGACAAACTGGTGCGCGGGTAAGGTAAAGTATACTGTGTTCTGGGACCGACAGGGCGTGCTGTACGTCGATTTCCTGCGCTCTCACTGTACCATCAATGCTGCGTACTACTCTAACCTTCTGAAAACACACGTGAAACCCTCTTATCGCTCGAAACGGAGGAGCATCCCAGAACGAAGTGCGATTCTCCTCCAGGATAACGCGCGCGTCTCACGGTCGATACAATATCGGAATTGGGGTGGAAGGTATTGGAACATCCCCCCCCTATAGTCCGGATTTATCGCCCTGCGACTACTACAAGTTTGGACCACTGACAGAGGCCCTCGGAGGTCAAAAGACCAACACCGACGCCGAGGTAGAGGAATTCGTGCGCACATGGCTGTCCGAGTTGCCCAAGGAATTTTTCGATACCGGCAACAAAAAACATCCGAAAAAATAAACAAAATGTGTAAATGGTGACGGGAATTACCTAGAAAAAAAGTGATTTTTTGTAAATTTTTCGATAATATATTTTAAGATAAATCAATGGATGTTTATTTCATTTTAAAGAGGAAGGTATGCCATTAATAATAAAAAACGATATCAGACAAATAACCACCACAGCTACAATTGCAGCATCATATCCGTTTCGTGAAAATCTCCATGACCACTTCGCATATTTGCAGCTGTATGTTTTCGATAACTTCATGAATTCAATCAGTAAGGTGTTGAATCGATCGTGGAGCATTAGCATAGAGCTTATTCTTCACGTGGCTCCAAAAGAAAACTCTGAAGGTGTTAAATCACAAGATCTTCGAGGCAAATTGTGATAAACTCTTCGAGAAATAACACGACGGAGAAATATTTCTTGCAAAATTGCGATTTTTTCGTTGCTTGTATGCCAATTAGAGCCATCTTGTGGTCCACATCCATATCTTCCAATTCTGGCCATAAAAATTCATTAATAATCACTCGGTAGTACAATCCATTCACCGTAACACTGACACCAACTCATTTTCGAATAATTAAGGTCAAATCACACCACCAGCCTAAAAAACGCACCAAACAAGTGACACGCTGAGGATGGAGAGGGTATTCAACAATCATTCTTGGATTTTATGAGCCCCAAATGCGTCAGTTATGCTTATTAAAGTAGCCTATGGGGTTAAAATGGGCCATTATCACTGAAAATTATTTGTCGAAAAAATACGGATCATTTTGATGCATTTTCAAAGACTCAATCAGCGAAGATACGACGTTGCTGTTGATCGACCGGCTTGTGTTCTTGTGTGAACTGAACTTAAGACCTAACTATTGATGTAAAATACGATGTAATGTCGTTTGTGGAATGCCTAATTCCAAAGATCGACAAGGAATCGACAAACCTGGGTTTTTATGAATACTACGAGCTACAGCAAAAAAATTCTTTCTTCTTGAGCGACGCACACGGTTTTGAGTCTTCACATCACTAACTTGTCCCAACAACTCAAATTTTCCAGCAGTTTCACTATTGCCAGCCTATAAGGTGATTCACGACAACCCAAGAGTGCTTCAGTTTTGCAAATTTTGACCATTTTCGTAACGCCTAGATAGCAGGCTATTCAAAACGAAACCTCCTATTGGAAAACAATTTACTGCAGTGCCTAAAAATCAAAGAGGTATCGGGTATTTTTTTTTTTGAGTAATAGAACTTTCGATAGGGATAACTGAAATTTGACAGAAGGTAGAACCCATGTTGTTTTGATATTTCTGTTCAGTAAGCATTGACAAATTATCAGAGAAAGACTCACGCCGCAACAGCATTTACGAATTGTTGAAATTTATTTTCAAAATCAGTGTTTAATTCGCCAAACTTATAGAGCACTTCGTGAAATTTATGGTACACATAATCGTCCATCGGACCATCTTATTGGTCGAACTATCGATAGATTTCGGACAACATTTTCTCTACTCGATACAATAACAACAGCAAGACGAAGAACTGTACTTACAGAAGAAAATATCGCTGCTGTAAGTCATAGTGTTCATGATGATCCAGATTTGTCTATTTATCGAAGTTCACAACAAGTTGGACTCTGTGTATCTACCACATGGGAAATTTGATAAAATACAACTGATTCCAGAACTAAAACCACTTGATCATAATAAGCGGCGTTTGTTTGCTGATTGGGCCCTAGAACAGCTTGAAGTTGATCCACTTCTTTATCGTAAACTTGTGTTTAGTGAAGAAGCTCATTTTTGGTTGAACGATGTAAACAAGCAAAATTGCCATATATGGAGTGACAACAATCCTCAAGAAGTTCTGCAGGTTCCATTGCATCCTGAAAAATGCACTGTATGGTGTGCTTTAAACGCTGGAGCCATCATCGGTCCATATTTCTTTGAAAACGATGCTGGAGCTAATATAACAGTCAATGGTGCTCGTTACAGATCGATGATCAATGATTATTTGTTTCAAAATTTGATTGGTATCGACCCAGAAGTGATTTGGTTCCAACAAGATGGTGCTAAACCTCATGCTGTTACCATAACAGTTGATTTATTGAAAGAAATATTTGGCGATAACATTATTTCGAGAAATGGTCCAATTAATTGGCCTCCAAAATCATGCGACATAACTCCACTGGATTATTTTCTTAGGGGTTATGTCAAGTCATTGGTTTTTGCTGATAAACCAGAAATAATAGACGCTTTGGAAGCCAACATAACTCGTTTTATTGATTAAATAAGGCCTGAATTACTCGAAAAAGTGGTCCAAAATTGGTCTGGTCGAAAGCGGTTCCTCAGAGCTAGTGAATATATTCCGGAAATTATTTTTATAACATAAATGTCATAAAGTTGTCTTTCAAATAAGAAAAAATTTGGCTTCAATCTTAATTTAATGTGTTCATTTCAAATTTTAAAGTTCCATAACTCTAAAAAACACGTATTTATTTTTCAAAATCACCAACACCAGCCTCCATACAATGATAAAGTTTACTTTCAAATCCTTCTCCAACATTTTCGACAATGGCTGGTGCAGTAATTGGCATTCCGTTATGATTCTTTGTAGCAGTTCTGCAAGATTTTCAGGTGAAGTAGCATAGAATTTGAACTTCAAATGTCCCCACGAAAAAAATGTTGATATTTTTTTCAAATTTATGTGAATGCCATATAAAGAAATAATGAATGTGATTGGTTTATAGCTTCTTCGGAAAATATCTTCTGGAAATGAGCAGTGCCTGTAATTTTCTTTGATTTCAATTCTGAACCATAATTCTGAAACAAATGAGATTTCCCTTCTACATTTCCAACTAGTCTAACTTCAGAAGAATGGAATTTCTCCATTGAACATCAAAAGAACAGTCGAAAAAGTTTCCAACAATAATTCTTTCGGATTGGATTACAAGAGCCCGAGAGACAACTGCGATATTGTTGTGAAGTTCGATTGAATGAGACGCCATAGAGGTTCTGACGAGGTTGTCTCGACTCAGGGATTTCCGGGACGTTTGGAACTTTCGGGGTTTCTCTGAATGGAGATCCTTAGGCCGAAGATGGTCCAACTTTGATTCGAGTTGAAGCGGAATCAGTATTGGGATTTTCAAGGAAGATCATCCGATGGGAAAACTTTGCATTTTCTAATCAATATTGGTTTTGTTTCACTTATTGAGAAATAGAAATAAGGTCGTGTGGTTTTAATGATAGATGTCGCTACTAGTTTACTATTCCATTGTTTCATCTGGCAACACCTTCATTTTGAAGTGTTATCCATAGGATTTCTTTTCAGTATCTGTCATTTCGCTGATGTGTAAATAACATAGCTTCTTTCTGCTCTGAACATGTCAACTTTTCAACCGAATTATGTGTTTTTGCGTGGAGTTTTACTTCAATATGGAGAAAAAGGCTGCCGAAAATATCGTATTTTAGTTAATGTTTTATTAAAAAGTTAAAAACGCTCTACTGTTGATATGAAATTCTCCAATAATGTGATTAAACTAAGACCATTAAGAAGTCTGGAGTTTCCTCGATGAAAGTCGATTCTGTTATCGCATGCGCTGTAGAGTTGCATTGTTTTCAAGAAGCGTAGAATTTCCCAGATTTCTTTTGCTTTGTATTGCGAGGTTACACGAAGACACACATAGTGGTATGTTCATCGAACCTAATCCTAGAAAATCGTGGAATATTGAATTTTTATTGTTTCTTATAAGACGTCTAATAAGAAGGCGGTAAATAATATGTAGATGCCGATAAATATTACCTGCTTTTGTGAATGGCAATTATTATTTTTGATTTACTTCATTCTCTGCAAGTTACACAGGTTAACATGTTGCTTTGTATGATATTATGCATTTAATTTTCCTTCTCATGCACATGATCGAATAACGTGATCTTATTCCTGTGTTCTGGATATTTCATTTTATGTTTATTAACTTGTAAATGAGTCTAATAATATCTAGAGTCACTAGGAGTGAGATCACGTGTTGCAGGCACTATCTTATAGATTTGAAATTTACAGTCTTAGTACCGAATGTTCTTAGAACTGAACAATCTTAAGTGCCTTTTTGCTTGGATTATCTTAATGCCAGACAATATTCCTTGTGGCGGATTTAGAGTATCTTATTACCGCACCATCTTAGTTCCGGACGCTCTACTGGTCATTTGGAACAATTTGAAACTAAACACCTGCTGATTATATGCAGAATGGGAACTATTCTTGGAGAAAGCACTATCATTCCGAAATCTTGGAGAACAATATTCAAAGAGAATCTCAGAGATAAGTCCTTGTAAATCTTGGACCTCAAGCTAACTGTAAAACTGTTTTATATTGTAAATGATAATCACTCACTATTTTAATTGTAAAGTTGAAATAAATAGATAGGGAGTAAGAGTTTGGATTTCCACTATCAGATTGACAATTTGAGATTCATTTAGGAAAGATAAGTTTTATTTATCTTTTCATTGGCGAACTATGATTCATTTTACGAATTAGGATGTTTCATGTGCGGACGGACAAAATCTCTGACGAAAACTAAACCGTTCTACATTTCCTTTTATCTTTTTATAATAGCCTTCGCTGTGGTGGATTTAAAAGTGGCAAATTTGATTTGGAAGATGGAGCGAGCGCCACTAAAGTTTGAGGATGAAGAATGATAGACAAGGCTCGATGAAAATCCAACACAAATGCTAGAGAAATTCGCATAAACACTATGGCTCATCTAGCCATTTTCCATCGTTCAAAAGCAATAAGAACGATTCGAAAGTTTGGAAATTGGGTACCGTATGAACTGAAGCCAGCCAAGTGACGTCGAAAGCCGTTTTTCCATATTTGAACTACTGCTCCAACGGCGAAAAGGAAGGTGTTTTTACATCGATTTATGACTGGCGCTGAAGAGTGGGTCCATTAAGATAATCCAAAACGTCAGGCAGCGTATAGATGCGTCATTATCAACTGTCAAGCTGAATATCATGCTGTGTATTTTATGGGAGCTGGTTGTGGTATATTATGAGCTACAACAATCGAACGAAAGGATCACAGGGAGGTCCACCGACGACAACTGATGCGTTTGAGCAAAGCACAAAGAGAAAAAGGCCGAAACACGCCTACAGACACTACAAAGTTATTTTGAATCATGACACATGTTGCGTCCCTTGTTAGAACGTACAAGCGCTCAAATATCAAGTCATACCCAACCCTCTGTACAGTCTAGGCATTGCTCCTTCCGATTACCATCTCTTCTGATCAATGCAACATGGCCTGACTGACGAGCACTTCTCGTTGAAGTCAAAAAAGTGATCTATGCATAGATTGCGCTTAAAGAGTTGGTCTTTTTTTGCGATGGGATCCGTCAATTGTTGCAAAAATGAAAAAATTAGTGGCTAGCGACGGACAATACTCTAAACTTCAAATGTATAACCAATTTTTCACTATAAAGGTTCACTTGAAACACAAAATGGCAGTTTCCATTCATGAGATTGAGCCCCAAAACAAGGTTCATCCTTGGATGGAGTAGTCCGTTACTTTGTGATAGTTCATTTTAATGGAATGAAATAAGATTATAAAAAGTGATAGAAAACAAAGTAATTTCATTCCAAGGTTCATCCTTGATAAACTCTTGAGTTTGAAAACATATTCATCAATTTCTTATTTATATCCGATCAAAAATGTTTAACAGCTCAGCTTTTATCTCATCAACGATGTTCGCGAAATAATCAAGATACTCAGAAGAACTTAGTAGAAAAACAGGAGCATAAAATAAATTCTCCACACACTCTAAATAATATTTCCCAAGAGTTTCAGTAGTGAAGATTAAAGTAATTGGAAATTATTAATAGGAGAAGCTACGCCATATTTCACTATCAGTATTCCATATCGACTACTGCGATGTGAAAATGCTTATTCCGGTAACAAAGGCTCATAAATATTGCTGTCAATAACCAACAAATAGGAAAAGGAAGAAGGGAGAAACTTTTCGTGAAAGATTTATTCGCCAACTCTGGCGTTCTCGGTTTTGACGAATAAAAGGGATCATATATTATTAGTTTTATGTTTATTTACTACCGACTTATCCAGAAGTTGTCGTCGATGAATAAATCAAAATAAACCTACGCATCCGTAACGATAAAACTTTGTTCGATTGATCTGATATTGGTTAAAAAAAAAGATGAATGATATAGACACTTTTTTTTATTTTGCTGTTTGGCTATCGAGGTTAAGTTGAGACTTCATTGGTCACTTGCTAGATTATCAGGGGTAGAGGTATGAAGTAAGAGCCATCTAGCGTTTGTAGTTTGAAGTTGGGGCAAAACTTCTGTCAGAAAGTCAGCTTAATATCTGACATTAATGAAATGGGTCGATTGACGCTTCAACAAATCTGGGAAATATTAAAACTTATTATATCGGGTGTTTTTTTTGAGTGATAGAACTTCAAATTGAATTAAAACACATTTGAATTAATATTGAACATATGTCCACCACGACTAGGTCTGAGGAACCTCATTCGATCAGACTAATTTTGGACTACTTTTTCGAGTAATTCAGGCCTTACTTCATCAATAACACGAGTTATGTTGGCTTCCAAAGCGTCTATTGTTTCTGGTTTATCAGCATAAACCAATGACTTGACATAACCCCAAAGAAAATAATCCAGTGGAGTTATGTCGCATGATCTTGGAGGCCAATAAATTGGACAATTTCTCGAAATAATGTTATCGCCAAATCTTTCTTTCAATAAATCAATTGCTACTGTAGCAGCATGAGGTGTAACACCATCTTGTTGGAACCAAAACACTTCTGGGTCGATACCATTCATATTTTGAATCAAATAATCATTAATCATCGATATTAAACGAGCACCATTCACTGTAACATTAGCTTCGTTTTCAAAGAAATATGGACCGATGATGCCTCCAGCATGTCAAGCACATCATACGCATTTATCAGGATGCAATGGAACCTGCAGAACTTCTTGAGGATTGTCTTCACTTCATATACGACAATTTTTCTTGTTTACACAGCCGTTCAACCAGAAATAAGCTTCATCACTAAACACAATTTTACGATAAAAAAGTGGATCAACTTCAAGCTGTTCTAGGGCCCAATTAGCAAACAAACGATGCTTATTATGGTCAAGTGGCCTTAGTTCTTGAACCAGTTGGATCTTTTATGGGTGTAGACCAAGATCTTTACGCAAAATTTTTCGTGTGGTGGATGCACAGAGTCCAAATTGTTGTGAAGGTCGACGAATAGACAAATCTCGATCATCATTAACTCTATGACTTGTAGCAGCGATATTTTCTTCTGTACCTACAGTTCTTTGTCTTGTTGTTGTTGCATCGAGTACAGAAAATGTTGTCCGAAATCTATCGATAGTTCGACGATTAAGCTGCTCTGATGGGCGATTATGTAAACCATAAATTTCACGAAGTGCTCCATAAGTTTGGCGAATAGAACTCTGATTTTGAGAATAAATTTCAACCATTTGTATACGCTGTTGCGGCGTGAGTCTTTCCATGATAATTTGTCAATGCCTACTGAACAGAAATGTGAAAATAATATGGCATCTAGCTTCTGTCAAATCACAGTTATCCTTATTAAAATTTCTATTACTCTAAAAAAACACCCGACATAGTAGAGAATAAAATACTCTAGTTCGTCAAAATATTTACTCAAAATGTGATTATACGATGCGGTTTAACCGTAAAATCATCTGGTTCCTTGAGATTGAATTTGATTAGTCACAAATGAGTACGAACAGATTTCTTTCTTTGTGTCCTTAATAAAACTATTCTGTGTTTTTGTGAGAGAGGACTTCTTCATTTGGACTAGCAATGCGCTAGAGATGCAGGATTTCGATTCACTTGGCCGAAGTCTTTTTTGATTGAATACCGTATATAAGTTTTTATAACTGACTTTGTATTAGTATTCTACTAGGCCTCGATGGCTCAATCGGATCGAGCTTTGTGTGAAAACTGTCTTCATTATAACAGGCAGATACTGCAAGGGATCCTTCACCACCTTCCAAATAAATGTTGTGTTTGGAAGAATCCAACAATATTTATTGGAATTTTTATATCTCTATGAACTGATATAATTCCGCTTCAGAACAGTATAACACCCAAGGCCGATCATAAAGCTCATTTAGTTCCTCGTCATCCATTTGTCATGAAACTGACACAATTGACAGCAGTTTTTCGGTAGGAGCAAGTGATTGATTTCTCCAGGGAACCCCACCCTAGGATCCATCAGCCCTGATTAAACCGCTTCGAAGCTGCTAGATTATCGACTAATATCTGGGCTAATGTATTTTTTATGTACTCCTGCGATCATTCCAGAGCGGATAAAATCGCCGATTGTCAAGTTAAGGGCAGATAAACTAGAGTAATTGTATTACATCGAGAAACCGTATCGGACGGGACTATATAGATATCGATCAGAAAAGTCATTATCTTATGGAATATATTGGAAAGCTCCTCCTTCAGCGAAACATGTAAACAAAGGGGAGGAAGGTTTGAGGCAGATAAATGACCTCTCCTGAAGGCATGATTTCGGCCTATAGGTAGGAGATCGAAAAATGCAAATATTTGTCGACGCTTGTATATTCTGACATGATGATTCCTTCACCCCTACCAATTTCATTATCTTCCCAAAGTTCCTGCAATTTGAGAGCCTTCTACAAAGGGAGAGTCTGACTAAAACCGCATCTTAAATATACAGGATGTTGAACGCTTTTGTACAATAGCATGTTGGAGAATCATAGACAACCTCTAATTTCCCACTTCGTATGGTGTTGAGCTTTACTTGAGAGACATCGATTGTAAACTTTGAACCACAGCGAAAAATTTTAAAGGAAATTAAACTAAAACATTCTAATTTGCGCTAGCGATTCTGTCCGTCCGCACATGAAACATTCTACTTCGTAAAATGCCTCTTAGCGCGCCAGTGAAAAGAAAAATAAAACTTTTATTTCCTGAATGAATCACAAATTGTCAACCTGATAGTGAAAATGCAATCTCTTACACCCAATCCACTTATTTCAACTTTACAATTAAAATATTGACTCTTATTTACAATTTAATACAATTTTACAGTTAGCTTGAGGTCCGAGATTTACGTAAGGACTTATATTTGAGGTTCTCCTGGAATATTGTTCTCCAAGGTGTCGGAATGATAGTGCTCTCTCCAAGAATAGTTTCTATTCTGCATATAATCAGCAGGTGTTCAGTTTCAAATTGTTCCAAATGACCAGTAGAGCGTCCAGAAACAAGATGGTGCGGTAATAAGATACTCTGGATCCGGTACAAGTAAAATTGTCTGGTATTTAGATAATCCAAGAAAAAAGGGACTGCAGCAAGATTTTTCAACACAAGATCATCCGGTACTAAGATGACCGATACTAAGATCTCCTGTACTAAGATCTCCGGTACTCAGTCTGTAAATTTCAAATCTATAAGATACTGATCTCAATCCCAGTGACTTTAGATATTATTAGAATTATTAACAAGTTAATAAACATGAGATGAAATGTCCAGAACACAGGAATAACAGCACGTTATTCGAGCATGCGGAGGGAAATTAAATGCATATTATCATATAAAGAAACATGTTAACCTATGTAAGCCGCAGAGAATGAAATAAATCAAAAATAATAACTGGCATTCATAAAAGCAGAGAATATTGGTCGGGATCTACGTATTACTTGCCTCCTTCTGATAAGACGTCTTATAAGAAACAATAAAAATTCAATATTCCACGATGTTCATTACAGATGGCCCTGTCATTCGAAATTAGTTTGTCATCGATACTTAGGTCTTCTACGTTGATACTTCGATTTAACAGTTTTCAGAATTGCCGTTGGAAGTGTTTACACTTAAGATTATTTGTTTTCTAATGATTATATATGGCCTCAGAAAACATGGAAAGTCACTTACAGATTTAGATATATTTATGCCTGTTAATTTCACATGACGCAGCATTCGGAGTTATAAATTGACTTTATGCTTCTTTACTTGCATTAATCTCATTATTTTTTTCTGTAATCAACAAGAAGTTTTATTTCGGTCATTCAGTCCACTTCCAAATGGATCTTCCAATCAATTATTATTATTATTATCCTGATACTCCTAGATCTTCTGTGAAGATCCTTCAGAAGCTTTTTTTTCAGCTCGTGCGAGTTAGGAGTTCAGTTGTGTTCTGGGTAGGCTTTGTTACTGCGATCTTGCGCCACTTTAGGTCATAGCACTGTTAATTTTCCACCCAACAGTGAAATGGTTGCAGACACCCGTCCAACTAGAAAATTTCTTTTCCACCTGAACAGGACTCGAACCTATACCTCTCGGTTACGAGCCCAATGCTCTCCGCTGAGCTATCCACACTATTTATTGTTAATTATTATTATGTTAATTTCCCTCTTTTTATTAGAACGGGTGCATCGAGCATCTCTAACGTTCAGTCTTTGAAAAGACTGTAAAATCATTATGATTTTAGTAATAATCAATCTTGTCGCATGTAGCCTTTGCTACATCACGCACTATCATTCAGATAGTCAAATTTGTCGTACGTAGCCTGTGACATTTCGGTCCAAGCTATCGCGGTTATTATTGTTAATATAGTAATCCAGTCGATTGCAAAATTATGACATTTGTTTTTAGTGTAATAATCATGTCTTTTGACTTGGTTTATATACAGTAAACCAATAATTATAGTTTTTGATTGTCTCGGTCTTTACTTGACGGAAATTCATCTTCAATATAAGAAAAACAAATGTTAACTTCCGTTATTTTATTGATTTACACGACAATTCTGTGAGGTGTGAGGTGAGTATTTAAACTGAGGTATACAATGCAAAACATGACCTTTAATACACAGCTCTGGTACAGAAAATAGAGGGGTGGAAAGAGATGGTATACAATTAATGAAAAATATTAAGTAAGGGGGATCTATTTAAATCTATTTGATCATTCAATAAAATTTCTTTTTTGTGATATCTATTGATCTCTAAAGTTTCTAACAGATTTAGTTTCTGACTTTTGTTTTCAATATGTAATATTTCATAGTTCATATTAAAATTATGGGCAGTCTCTAACAAATGGTTGGCATAAGTTGAATTCGGTTTATTATTAATGTAACATTTTTCATGTTCTTGTATCCTTGTTTGGAGTGAACGGCCTGTCTGTCCCACATATACACATGGGCAATCACTACATGTTAACTTCTCAGCTCCTGATTTTTTGTTTTTAGGAATGACGCCTTCATTATTTTTTATTAAGCTGCCTAAAGAATTAATAGTTTTAAAAGAGATGTTATATTTTTCTTTAAATATGTAGCAATCTTTTCAGATATTTGGCCTATGTAAGTTAATGAAATAAATTTGGTTTATTATTAATATAACATTTTCCATGTTTTCGTATCCTTGTTTGTCCCACATATACACATGGGCAATCACTACATGTTAACTTGTACTCTCCTGATTTCTTGTTCTTAGAAATGACGTCCTTATTATTTTTTATTACGCTGCCTAAAGAATTGATAGTTTTAAAAGAGATGTTACATTTTTTTTTCTTTAAATATCTAGCAATCTTTCCAGATTTTTGGCCTATGTAAGTTAATAAAATAAATTTTGTTCCGTTTGAATTAAATTTCAAAATTCAAACGAAACAAAATTTATTTCATTAAGAGACAGATTCATTCCAAACAAGGATACGGGAACATGAAAAATGTTATATTAATAATAAACCGAATTCAACTTATGCCAACCATTTGTTAAAGACTGGTCATAATTTTAATATGAACTTTGAAATATTACATATCGAAAACAAAAATCAGAAACTGAATCTGTTAGAAACTTTAGAGATCAATAGATGTAATAAAAGACAAATTTTATTGAATGATCAAATAGATCCCCCCTACTTAATATTTTTCATTAATTGTAAATCATCTCTTTCCACCCCTCTATTTTTTGTACCAGAGCTGTGTATTTAAGGTCCTGTTTTGCATTGTATACCTCAGTTTAAATACTCACCTGATGAAGTCATGGTATGACGAAACAATTGTGTAAATCAATAAAATAGCGGAAGTTAACATTTGTTTTCCTGATATTGAAGATGAATTTCCGTCAAGTAAAGACCGAGACAATTAAAAATTTGCTACAACTCTAGTTAAATGAAACACATATAAGTTGATTTCTATTCATTATCTTGAGTTAAATACATGACTTCTTTCGTTAACATACGAGGGGCGTTCAATGTACCCTCGGTATAGGCATGAAACAAAACTCAGAAAATTATGGAAAAATTCTATTTTTCAATGTAGTCCCATAGAACTTCAATCCATTTGTTACATCGAGAAATAATCTTCTGTGAACCTTGTGAAAAATATTCTTCCGGCTCTCCTAAAAATAAGTACTACTTGCTACCTTCAGTTCTTCATCGTCGGAAAATCGCTTTCCACGAAGATATTTTTTCACATTTGGGAAACGGTAGTAGAAGGTGGTCGCTGGGGGGCAAGTTTGGACTGTACGGAGGCTGAGTAATTACTTCGAAGCCACATTCCCACACAGCAGCCTTCTCCACGAGAGACTTGTGAACCGGCGCGTTGTCGTGAAGCAGCAACGCCCCTTCTGTGAATTTTCCTCGCCTTTTTTAGTGTATTGTATCAATAAAATACCTTTAGAATCCCAAAAGAGCGTAGCAACTATTTTGTAACATTCTTGCACTGATCTTTGAGAGGTGAAGATGGTCATTAAGGATAGCATGTATGGTACTCACGGATAGGCTTGTCATCTCTGCTAACGTCTTGATTCTTATTCAAGTACTAGCTTTTCCAATTTTCTCACACTTTATTCAGTGGTGCCGTTAACGGACCCACCCGAGCGAGGGTCGTTTTCAATGTTTTCTGTGTCCTCCTAATGAGTTTTCGTTTCTGTAAGATATATTTTATGTGCATATTATTCAGAAATATTTTTATTTGTGATGATGGTTTTTCATAGTAAGAGAGCAAATTGTATTGTATATTTCATTGACAGTATTTTTATATTCTTTTTTGACTACCATACTATCTATTATTAATGACGAGTAATATGTTTAATGATATAAATAAACGTCATTAATAATAAATAGTATGATAGCCAAAAAATAATAAGAAAATTCTGTCAATGAAATATACCCCACTCTAAAAACCGGGTATACGACTCCCTCACTTATGAATCATCATAACAAAAATTAAAAAAACATACAATTCCCTCACTTATGAATCCGCATAACAAAAATAAAGAAAACATACAATTCCCTCACTTATGAATCATCATCATGAATAAAAATACCCCTCAATAATATACAGGCTGCTTTAAAAAAAGGTGATTCCATCTCTAGGATAGGTAGAAAACTGAAAAATAATTCGGGTTTGTTTCCAAAACACATTCGTATAAAATTTCATTACTATGTTGCCAGTATTTTCGGCCAAATCGTAAAAAATGTCTATAATTTTTTTTTCTTCAACGCTTTTTATCTTGAATACGGATAGGGTTACAAAAATTTTTTACTGATTAAACCCCAATTATTTTTCAGTTTTCTACCAATCCTATAGACGGGGTCACCTCTTTTTGAAACACCCTGAAGATATAAACATATCTTATAAAACCGACAACTCATTGTGAATTTTTTTTTTTTAACCTAAAAGGAACAAATCACAATGATAACGGGTGTTTTTTTTATAGTGATAAAAGTTTAAATTGAATTAAAACACATTTACATTGAGATTGAAGCCATTTTTTTTATTTGAAAGATAATTTCACGACATTTATGTTTTAAAAATAATTTCCGGCATATGTCCACCACGATTAGCTCTGAGGAACTGCATTGGACCAGACCAATTTTGGTCCACTTTTTCGACTAATTCAGGCCTTATTTCATCAATAACTCGAGTTATGTTGGCTTCCAAAGCGTCTATTGTTTCTGGTTTATCAGCATAAACCAATAACTTGACATAACCCCAAAGAAAATAATCCAGTTGTGTTATGTCGCATGATCTTGGAGGGGAATTAATTGGACCATTTCTCGGAATAATGTTATCGCCAAATCTTTCTTTCAATAAATCAATTGTTACGGTAGCAGCATTAGGTGTAGCACCATCTTGTTGGAACCAAAACATTTCTGCGTCAATACCATTCAAATTTTAAAACAAATAATCATTGATCATCGATCTGTAACGAGCACCATTCACTGTAGCATTAGCTCCAGCATCGTTTTTGAAGAAATATGGACCGATGATGCCTCTAGCGTGTAAAACATACCATACAGTACATTTTTCAGGATGCAATGGAACCTGCAGAACTTCTTTAGGATTGTTTTCACTCCATATACGACAGTTTTGCTTATTTAAATATCCGTTCAACCAGTAATGAGCTTCATCACTAAACACAAGTTTACGATAAAAAAGTGGATCAACTTTAAGCTGTTCTAGGGCCTAATCGGCAAACAAGCGACGCTTGTTATGGTCAAATGGCTTTAGTTCTTGAACCAGTTGGATCTTGTATGGGTGTAGACCAAGATCTTTATGCAAAATTTTCCCTGTGGTGGATGCACAGAGTCAAAATTGTTATGAACGTCGACGAATAGACAAATCTGGATCATCATTAACACTATGACTTACTTTCTTTGCCTTGTTGTTGTTACATCGAGTAGAGAAAAGGTTGTCTGAAATCTATCGATAGTATGTGAACCATAAATTTCACGAAGTGCTCTATAAGTTTGGCGAATATAACACTGATTTTGAAAATAAATTTCAACAATTTGTAAATGTTCTTGCGGCGTGAGTCTTTCCATGATAATTTGTCAATGCCTACTGAACAGAAATGTCAAAACAACATGGTTTTCTGTCAAATCACAGTTATCCCTATCGAAAGTTCTATAAACTCTAAAAAACCACCCGATAAGTTGGATTTTACGTATACGCTACATCTAATGAAAAAGAAACGTGATTTTGGCAAACGTTTTTGATTTTGCATACAGAAAATGAGGATCTTAAACTTAACCTGTTGGAAAGCATGGAAATACACCCAACTATAAATTTATTGAATGAACCATCTGAGTCACCTAATTAACCCCTATTATATCTTTTCAACTAGGGTTCCGGTGATTTTACTAAAAGTATTGAAAATATTTTATTGTACCCTCATCTCAAAACCGAAAATATTTATATACTCTACGTTATAAATTTTACACTATTTGTTTATAATCATCTGAAGAAGTTGACTATAATAACGAAATGCGTCATTGAACAACTCAAAATAATAAATAAAAATCAAGATATGTTTCATTTTACTAAAGTGTACAATGGATTTCTATCAAGTGAAGGCAAACGCGAAGAGTCAATTTCATATACGATTTGATATTTCAAATCTTAATGAAGGTTTATCGCAGCGAATAACAAACTGATATCAACTGGAGTTCAGAAATTATTGACATTACCAAAATCTCAATTGTTATCTTGAAGCTACTTCGATAAAGGATAATAAACATCAAACCACCAGAATTCATATTTCAAAATATCATTGATTACTAATATTCGGTCCTAATTAGATCGAAAATGAAGTTTCTCGTGATTTTGTTACTAATAGGTTATAATACAGAATCAAATTCAAATGAACAAAACATCAATCTTATTTTATTTTTTAGGCTTAACGGTATGCACTAAAGCCGACGTCTTCGATGAGTATGAAAATATAGGCTTCCTACAGGCTTTTGCTATCCACATCATGACAGGTTGTCCATATAGAGGAAAAATAATGGTAACAGCAGATTAAGAACTTTTTCAAAGTTGATGACATCGTGATTTTTTTTTTCAGGAGGAACAGAAGAAAGCAGTAGAGTGTGTTAAAAACATCAGATCTAACAGTTCCTTTTGTGATACCTTCGTGAAACATTTCAAACCTTGCATTCAAGGACTATTGGAAGAATCTAAGAAATGTGAAAAGCCTTCAGATTTTGCAATTAAAAATACCGTGATGGATTCTGTTATTGAAGAAGCCAGATACGTATGTGGTACCGATGGTGAACATATCTTGGGTGAGAAGAACAATTTCAATTTTATTTAAAATTATTTATTTTCTTTGAAATGTTCGGAATATTCGTTCAATTTTCAAATCATGGTTATAACTGTTGTGTTATTTTTCTGAAATGGATTCAGTAAATATTTTTATGAGTACCCAGGGTGTTACAGAATATAAAACAAAATTTATCCCCGATAGAAATATCTTTGTTTTTTCTACTACACCACGTTCCTTTTCTGATATTTGGAATATTGAAGATTTTGTTGATCTTTGGGCATAAGCAGTAGATATGCATGTTTCATAGCTTTTTGGCTACTCCTCCGTTCAATGCCGACAATTGCCGACGAATGAAACACATATTATGTGCACTTATATAGTCCCTGTAGAAGGACACTATTGTTTTGCCAAACAACAGCACCATCTAATGCACGTGAACACACATATGCAGCATACCACATCTGGCTTAGTCAAGAACAGATGAAGTTTCAAACTGTAACAAAACTGCAAGTTGAACTTGTTGAAAAATTTTGTGTCTACCATCCTCATAATAGTTATCATATAGGGTGTTTTTAAAGAGTGATAGAATATTCGATAGGCATAACTGTGATTTAACAGAAGGTAGCCATGTTGTTTTGACATTTCTGTTCAGTAAGCATTGCCAAATTATCATGAAAAGACAAACGCCGCAAGAACGTAAACAAATTGTTGAAATTTATTTTCAAAATCAGTGTTCTATTCTCCAAATTTATAGAGCACTTCGTAAAATTTATGGTTTACATAATCGTCTATCAAAACAGATTATTCCTCGAACTATCCATATATTTCGGACAACATTTTCTCTACTCGATGCAAGAACAACAACAAGACAAAAAACTGTACGTACAGAAGAAAATATCGCTGCTGTAAGTGATAGTGTTAATGATGATCCAGATTTGTCTATTCGTCGACGTTCACAACAAGTTGGACGCTATGCATTCACCACATGGAAAATTTTGGTTTACACCCATACAAGATCCAACTGGTTCAAGAACTAAAGGCACTTGACCATATTAAGCGTCGTGTGTTTGCCGATTGGGCCCTAGAACAACTTGAAGTTGATCCACTTTTTTATCGTAAAATTGTGCTTAGTGATGAAGCTCATTTCTGGTTGAACGGCTAAGTAAACATGCAAAATTTTCGTATATGGAGTGAAAAGAATCCTAAAGAAGTTCTGCAGATTCCATTGTATACTGAAAAATGCACTGTATGGTGTGCTTTACACGCTCGAGGCATCATCGGTCCATATTTCTTCAAAAACGATGCTGGAGCTAATGTTACAGTGAATGATGCTCGTTACAGATCGATGATCAATGACTATTTGTTCCAAAATTTGAATGGTATCGACCCAGAAGTGTTTTGGTTCCAACAATATGGTGCTACACCTCATGCTGCTACCATAACAAATGATTTTTGAAAGAAAGATTTGACGATAACATTATTTCGAGAAATGGTCCAATTAATTGTCCTCCAAGATCATGCGATGTAATTCCACTGGATTATTTTCTTTGGGGTTATGTTCAAAGTTGGTCATTGGTTTGTTCTGATAAACCAGAAACAATAGACGCATTGAAAGCCAACACAACTCGTGTTATTGATGAAATAAGGCCTGAATTACTCGAAAAAGTGGTCCAAAATTGATCTGGTCAAATGCGATTCTTCAGAGCTAGTCGTGGTGAACATATGCCGGAAATTATTTTCAAAACATAATTGTCATAAAATAATCTTTCAATTTGAAAATCACACTAAAAAAACACCCGATATATTCTCATTTTCCTTTTTTCTATTTTTGTGATGTTGCGGTCAAATTTCAGGAAGTGCGACGTTGTCACACATCATTCTACTTCTGACTGTCGCATTTCACATCGATCGAAGTTGTAGTTCAGAAAATTTTTTGAAAAACATGAAAACTCTTAAATCGTTAATAAACCTTAATTCCTGTCTAAAATGTTCAAGGCTCCGTTCGAAAGTTAGCGTGTTTAATGTCGGATTGGCCACTCATAAAAGATCAATAATACGTACAACATTTTCAATTTTCTTAAATAATATAATGTTGAAAAGGAAACGAATAATCAAATAAATTGCCAAGTCATCAATTCGAAAAAAAAACATAAATTCTCTCATACACAAAAAAGATAAACAATTCATTCGAAACAAATATACCTCAATTTCCAAGCAGAGAATAATGATAAAAAAAATTGAAACTAACATATTTTACACCAATCTCGCCTTATCTTCACTAACTTACATAAAAACAGCTTTCACATCCTCACATAAAATTTCCAACCTCTTTTTAAAAACAACTAAATAATTCTGTAGTTTAGACTACTCTGTCAAGAAAGTACCGGGAATTTTCAATTAAAACAACATTTTTACATTTAATCGTCAAAATTTATTGGGTCGCCTTCAAAATAGGCTCCATTTGCTCCAATACATCTATGCCAACGGCACTTCCAATTATCGAAACATTTTTTATAGGCGCTTTCCGGGATGGACTTTAGCTCTCGCGCCGAATTTTGTTTTATGGCTTCAATCGACTCAAAACGGGTGCCACGAAGGGGCAGTTTTAGTTTTGGGAAGAGGAAATAGTCGCAGGGAGCCAAATCCGGCGAATACGGTGGTTGCTGAAGCACGTTTGTTGAGTTTTTGGCGAGAAAGTCAGTCACAATCGTAGCTCGGTGAGAAGGCGCGTTATCGTCATGCAAAATCCATGAGTTGTTCGCCCACAAATTTGACCGCTTCTTACGGATACTCTCACGCAAACGTTTCATAACGCCTAGGTAATACTCCTTGTTTACCGTCTGATCCTCTGGAACGAATTCGTAGTGCACCACGCCACGGATATCGAAGAAAACAATGAGCATCACCTTCATTTTCGAGCGGCTTTGGCGTAGTTTTTTCGGTTTCGGCTCATTTTTTGCCACCCATTCCGATGATTGCTGGCTTGTTTGCATATCCTACTCGTAGACCCAGGTCTTATCACCAGTTATAATGCGCTCCATGAATGTAGAATCGGAATTACAGCGATCCAGCATGTCTGAAGCAACCTGTTCGCGATGACGTTTTTGAAGAAAATTCAGGTCTTTCGGTACGAGTCGTGCGGCCACCTTTCTCATGCCCAAAATATCAATCAAAATCGTACGTGCGGACTCGTGGGATATCTTAAGATCATGTGCTATCTCTCTCAAGTTGGTACGACGGTTTTCCAGCACCCTTTCCTTAATTTTATCGACGTTATCTTCGATCGAAGCCGTCGATGGGCGACCACTTCACGACCGTCCTTGAAGGCTCTGTACCACTGATATGCACGAGTTTTCGATAGAGCATTATCACCAAAGGCCTTTTGCAACATTTTCAATGCATCGGCACACGAAAATTCATTTGCAACACAAAACTTTAAACAAATTCTTTGCTCAACGTAATCACCCATAGTAAAAATCGGCACGCACTCTGACATCGACTGACTTAATCAGCTGTTGCAAATACACTAGTTGACAGATCCCGCTCAAGCTTGGCATAGTAATTAAGGACAGTGGTACCAACCTAGGAAAAAAAAATTTTACCTGCCTCATTGCCCCGCCAGATTTAAATCGATAATTCCCGGTACTTTCTTGATAGAATGTAAATCAAGTTTCAACAGTAGCGTATATATCGCTATAATAAAACACATTTGAATTAAAATTGAAGACAATTTTTCTTTTACTTGAAAGATTATTTTATGACTTTTATGTTTTGAAAATAATTTCCGGCATATGTCCACTACGACTAGCTCTGAAGAACCGCATTCGATCAGACCGATTTTGGGCCACTTTCTCGAGTAATTCAGGCCTTATTTCATCAATTACACGAGTCACGTTGGCTTCCAGAGCGTCTATTGTTTTTGGTTTATCAGCATAAACCAATGACTTGACATAACCCCAAAGAAAATAATCCAGTGGTTATGTCGCAGGATCTTGGAGGCCAATAAATTGGACAATTTCTCGAAATAATGTTATCGCCAAATCGTTCTTTCAATAAATCAATTGTTACAGTAGCAGCATGAGGTGTAGCACCATCTTGTTGGAACCAAAACACTTGTGGGTCGATATCCTTCAAATTTTGAATCAAATAATCATTGATCATCGATCTTTAACGAGCACCATTCACTGTAACATGAGCTCCAGCATAGTTTTTAAAGAAATATGGACCGCTGATTCCTCCAGCAATACAATGCATTTTCCAGGATGCAATGGAACCCGCAGAACTTCTTGAGGATTGTTTTCACTCCATATGCGGCAATTTTGCTTGTTTACATAGCCGTTCAACCAGAAATGAGTTTCATCACTAAACGCAATTTTACGATAAAAAAGTGGACAAATCTGGATCAACATTAACACTATGACTTATAGCAGCGATATTTTCTTTTGAACGTACAGTTCTTTGTCATGTTGTTGTTGCATCAAGTAGAGAAAATATTGTCCGAAATGTATTAATAGTTCGACGAATAAGCTGCTCTAATGGACGATTATGTAAACCATAAATTTCATGAAGTGCTCTATAAGTTTGGCGAATAGAACACTGATTTTGAAAATGAATTTCAACAACTTGTAAACGTTTTTGCGGCGTGATTATTTCCATGATTATTTTTCACTTAGATTTGGACAGACTGTTTATTTAGTGTATTGATATGTTATCACTGTAATCGATAAAAACTTTTTTTAGAGATACTGAATCCATGCACTCTTAGGAGCGTTGTACAAAGTGAGGAATGTAGATATAATTTAACAAGACCATTACCAGACGGTGATGACCTGGGCGTTATTTGTAGGTGAGATAATTTACTACTAATGATTTTCACTTGATTCCGAAAATGAAATTTTAGTTTTGGAAATCGAAATTTCAATCATCTCCAAAATAATGAATTCTCTGTAGTGTTGATTTTTCAAATGTTTCTCACAGGACAATACCAGGTCTCCAAAAATGCTTCGAAGATGAAGTGCAGCATGAATGTGAAAATGAAATTACAAGAAATACAATACATGATTTTCTATCCGTCGATGCGAAGCCCTGTAACATAGCTGTTCAACTATTCTTCGAATTAAGACGATTCCTATGATGTTACAAAATGGGATATGGTTTCGATTGAAATATTTTTATTTTTTCAAAGCAATCAATTTGAAAATATCAATTCAGTGTGGCTGCAATTTTTTTGACATCTCATATTCTAGCAGGATATTGTTCAAAATAGTAAAAATTCTTGCATATAATTTTTTTGTTCCTCCACACCTAATCACTAAATTATTATTATCCTAATACTCCTAGACCTCCTGTGAAGATCCCTCAGAAGCTTTTTCTGCTTGTGCGAGTTAGGAGTTCAGTTGTGTTCTGGATAGGCTTAGTTACTGCGATCTTGCGCCACTTTATGTCACAGCACTGTTTACTTTTGACCCAACAGTGAAATGGTGGCAGACACCGGTCCAACTAGAAAATGTCTTTTCCACCTGAACAGGATTCGAACCCGGACCTTCCGGTCACGAGCCCAATGTTCTACCACTGTGCTATCCACACTCAGAAGTGCATATATTCAATAATTTTCAACACGTGCGATGAAAGAAGGATATGCTCGTAACTCAACATGGCGAAAACTATACAAAAGTAGTTTCCTTTAAAGATCTTCAAGTTGATTCTTCAAAAACAGCAGAATGCAACATCATGAATCCTTTGTCTGTTACCAACTAATGTATTGCAGCAAGCAGGTTTCACAGGAAAAGATACGCAAATTAGGAGATTTGGCCAACAGTCCAGAAGGAAATTTCTTAACTTTGTTATAATGATTCCCAAGGTTTTCAAATTAATAGGTGGTACAACTGAACTAATGAAGAGAAGTAATTGTAAAGGGGGCCATCTAGCGTATGCATTTTGATATAAGGGTTTTTTCGAGTCTGGCAACACTTACAAATTAAAGTCCCTCTAGGAAGTATCCGGAATTTATTATTTTTCATAATTTCAATACACTTCTTTTTTCTACGACAAAAATAATGCAAAAAATAGGTTATGCAGATAGTCGGCTATGGCCAAAGTTGCATGGAAGCACTTGTTAAATATTGTTGATTATCAACAGGTATACAATTTATGAAATAATGTCGTAACTTGAAAAAAGAAAACAGGTAGAATATTTATATAAGAAAGGTTTTTGAAACTTTAGAGAATTAGTGCAATTGACTGAACTGGAAAAAATTGCTATATATGAGGTAATAAAGAGAATAAAAACTGGCATGGATATGAGGCATAGATCAGTTTCAGGAAGACCGCGTAAGATTAAAGGAAACAATTTAAACGCTTTATTGGCCTTAGGACGACACAATTTTCGCCTGGGGTTTCGCAAATTGAATAGCAGTTCTGGAAAACAACGAAATATAAAAGTATGTCCAGAAACCGTCCGTATGTCACTGAAAAGACAAGGCTTCATATCGAGGAAACTAAAAAGATCCCTATAATGACACCTTCACAAAAAGAACGAAGGAACTAGGTGAAAATCACTTAAAAATCAAATTTCCACCAAAATAATGGTTTGGGGAACAATATCTAAGCGTGGTGCTACGCCTCTCTGTATAGTTGATGATATGATGATGATTTTCTCATTGAAACGGAACGCATGCTTTTCATCCAGAGAGGTGGCGTTTTCAGCAGGATAATGTAAGATGCCATACTTCGGCTTATACTCAAGCTTGGAAGCAAGAACACCAAGTGACAACCGTTTCATGGCCAGCAGCATCACCAGATCTTAGTCCCATTGAAAACGTATGGGGACTAATGAAGATTGAAGTTGTTCTAGCAGCGCTATGAAATAAATATGATTTAATTCAGTCAGTTTTACAGTTCTCTGTCATTTCAACTCCCTTGCGACGTTTTGAGTGTGAATCTGTGATATCCAGTTTCTCATAAATTATATCAAAATAAGAACTGTTACTCCTAAATTCACGTATTTTACTCGGTGTTGTCTGCAGTAAATTAAAGAAGTAAAGCGACCTGTTCCAGATCTGAGTAAATGTTCTGTGACTATGGGTGGGTTCGGAAAATCTAATTGGGGGTTCCAAAATACATGCTATGACAAAAACGACTGTCAGTATAAATTGAAATAAATTTTTTTTGGCCGTGCATTTTATTCACAGCATCTAATACAAATTCTGACAGAGTTTGGTCAATAAGTGGTTATAGCGATTTGAAAAATTTGTCTCAGGTTCTATTGCTACACAATAAAAGTTCTCGATATATTTCATCTAATTGCAAGCCTACCCTTATAAGAAAACGAAAACAAAATCTCACCACAGCAAATAGAAATTCAAAATTTCAATGCTTGAGTCGAAGAAAATCGACAAATTCTAAAAATTCTCATAGATATTACGATGCACCTCTGTATGCAAGATACCTTTTAGTGGGCACGATGAATCTAATGAATCTTTAAATCGCGGGAATTTCAAAGAATTGGTTATTCTAGATAGTAAATTTGACACTTATTTAAAAAACCTTTTTAGAAAAGGATATCAACAGTAGATCAAAATTTGAATATCAAAACAAATTGAAATATGTTTATCTTCTACAATTTTAATTTCCAAAAGAATTTTTTTATTCAAAAAACTTTTAGAATTAAATTAATGTCTAAAACAAGCACCGCTCACATTTAATAGACGTAAATAATCAAAACTCAATATACAATGTCAAATGAAATAAATAACCCAACAGATATACGAAAGTAATTAAAATTAATAAATAAATATTCAAAGGAGACAATTACTTTCGTATATCTGTTGAGTTATTTATTTCATTTGACATTGTATATTGAGTTTTGATTATTTACGTCTATTAAATGTGAGCGGTGCTTGTTTTAGACATTAATTTAATTCTAAAAGTTTTTTGAATAAAAAAATTCTTTTGGAAATTAAAATTGTAGAAGATAAACATATTTCAATTTGTTTTGATATTCAAATTTTGTTATATTTCTTCTATCAAGTAAAAAGCCTTTCTATTTTACAGTAGATCAGTTTTTTCTGGCACATCTAAAACCTTACAAAATGAATTAATCGATTCGGTCGCTTTTGTTGTGAATAAAAAATTAAGGACGAAATTGCAAAATCTTGGATTTATTCCTGGTAAGTTGATGAAACAAACAACTGACTTAAGTTGCCATTCACAATTATCCGTCATTTTCCTTAAAGTACTAAATGACCGATTCATGGGATTTTATGATGTAAGTTCTGGGCGTTCTGCTGAAGATTTATTTTAATTGTCAATGTATTAATTCCATATTTCTATTAAAAAATGTATCTCATTTAATTTCAAATAGTTTTCAAGCAATTTCGTAAAATTAAAATTTGTGGCGAGATACTACTCTGTCCAGAAAGTACCGGGAATTTTCAATTAAAACAACATTTTTAAATTTAATCGTCAAAATTTATTGGGTCGCCTTCAAAATAGGCTCCATTTGCTCCAATACATCTATGCCAACGGCACTTCCAATTATTGAAACATTTTTTATAGGCGCTTTCCGGGATGGACTTTAGCTCTCGCGCCGAATTTTGTTTTATGGCTTCAATCGACTCAAAACGGGTGCCACGAAGGGGCAATTTTAGTTTTGGGAAGAGGAAAAAGTCGCAGGGAGCCAAATCCGGCGAATACGGTGGTTGCTGAAGCACGTTTGTTGAGTTTTTGGCGAGAAAGTCAGTCACAATCGTAGCTCGGTGAGAAGGCGTGTTATCGTCATGCAAAATCCATGAGTTGTTCGCCCACAAATTTGGCCGCTTCTTACGGATACGCTCACGCAAACGTTTCATAACGCCTAGGTAATACTCCTTGTTTACCGTCTGACCCTCTGGAACGAATTCGTAGTGCACCACGCCACGGATATCGAAGAAAACAATGAGCATCACCTTCATTTTTGAGCGGCTTTGGCGTGGTTTTTTCGGTTTCGGCTCATTTTTTGCCACCCATTCCGATGATTGCTGGCTTGTTTGCATATCGTACTCGTAGACCCAGGTCTCATCACCAGTTATAATGCGTTCCATGAATGTAGAATCGGAATTACAGCGATCCAGCATGTCTGAAGCAACCTGTTCGCGATGACGTTTTTGAAGAAAATTCAGGTCTTTCGGTACGAGTCGTGCGGCCACCTTTCTCATGCCCAAAATATCAATCAAAATCGTACGTGCGGACTCGAGGGATATCTTAAGATCATGTGCTATCTCTCTCAAGCTGGTACGACGGTTTTCCAGCACCCTTTCCTTAATTTTATCGATGTTATCTTCGATCGAAGCCGTCGATGGGCGTCCGGAACGAGGCAAGTCTTCGACCACTTCACGAGCGTCCTTGAAGGCTCTGTACCACTGATATGCACGAGTTTTCGATAGAGCATTATCACCAAAGGCCTTTTGCAACATTTTCAATGCATCGGCACACGAAAATTCATTTGCAACACAAAACTTTAAACAAATTCTTTGCTCAACGTAATCACCCATAGTAAAAATCGGCACGCACTATGACATCGACCGACTTAATCAGCTGTTGCAAACACACTAGTTGACAGATTCCGCTCAAGCTTGGCATAGTAATTAAGGACAGTGGTACCAGCCTAGGAAAAAAAAATTTACCTGCCTCATTGCCCCGCCAGATTTAAATCGATAATTCCCGGTACTTTCTTGACAGAATGTATAACAGAATTACTCTGTTTGATATTCAAGATATTGAAAATACCTTCTATGAAATTAAATATCCGCGTTTTATTGATAACTTCACAATCCACCCCTTAAAATCCATTAATCCTGTGTTATGAATTTTGATTGCAATGAACATTAAGATTCCAAAATGTTCCACGAAGAAAGGGCTGAAGGTGTAATTGGCGAATCAGTAACGAGATAAACTTGTAATCTTTCTCTTCAGATCGCATTATTATTCAGAATGTTCAATTGCAGAGACAGCATAATTTTTCTCAGACACGAACGACATAATTATCGTTCGTCAACCGGACGTATCTCCGACCTGATATGAAACCTAATCAAAAGAATTAGTACTCATTCATTAACTGCCTCATCTTATACTCCCCAGTTTGTATCACGAAGAAAAAACTGGCCAATTTATTAAAACGTTTCATTTAGCTCGAAAAAGAGCAAAGTTGGAATAGATTCTTCGCTGAAATATGTCCAACGATTTTTCTTTTAATATATCACCCGAGAAATTTACTTCAAATTAAATGACATGAAAAATTCACAACAATGGAAGAATTTGAGTTCCGAGTTGTGAACTATACTCGGACATTTTCGTTAAGAAAACTTTTCCAGGTCGGTAGTTTTTGTTCTATTTCGTGAGTAAGCGCCAGTCACTACAACTGACTCCAACTACCGATGTTATCTTGTAATTTTATTTCCGCGTCTATTTTATTAATACTACTGCAACAAATTGAAATTATTTTCCATTTTTATTTTAAGGAGAATAAGACTTCATTCAACATATGACGAAATAATTTGAATACACACATCGTCAAAAGTCTTGACCCCCCCTATTAACTCTCAACTTGTTGAATGTAACATGAAAATTTTTTCATGTTATTCATTCTTATCATTTAAATGAAAACAATAAACCAGCAAAAATGTTTTTTGTTCAGGAGAATACAAGTGTATTCGAAGTTAAACAGTTTTCAACGAATAACGAGAGTTGTAATATTAAGAATATTCCGTGAAAAATGCCGGGACATCCAATTTCCCAGGTTGACCGGGCAAGAATAGTAGCCCTATATTAAGAATCTTTGTAGAACCACCAGCTTGCGCAACGTTTGAATATTCCACGGACTTCACTAAGGCCTTTTCCTGGAAACCGGCAGAGTTGCCCGGAGACCGGTGCCTGGTCGACTCAGAGTAACATCTGCAAGGAGAGACCATTATGTCGCAAATTTTACTCGAAGGAATCAAACGGTATCTGTAACAGCCCTTCGAAGTCATGTTTTTGAGGACCTATAGACGGGTAGTCTCAACTAGTACCGGAGACGGTTGCATTCATCAAATTCAAGGGCACGAAGACCTTCAAGAGTACTTTGGCATCACTTGGACATAGAGCTACCTGTTGGCAAAGGAAAGAACACCACCAAGGCTGGATTTTACCACAATGGCGCAACGTACGAGTCACGATTCGGTTTACAAGGTGATAGTCGACGAGAAAGGGCTTGGAGAGGTCCAGGCAGACTGAAGCGACTCAACTTAGTCCAAGAAGTTGTGCCCTTTCAGGGCGGATCATTAATATGTTGTGGGGTATAATGTTCCGTAGCCGTAGAAAACATCATTGGACCAATCATTGTTTCTCTGCGTAACGAATTTGGGGATAATTTCATTTATCAGAATGATAACGTCTCACCACACCGCACACGAAGTGTTCAAAATATTCTTCAAGAGAACAACATCCAGAGAATGAACTGGCCAGCAAATTCACCAGACAATCTAATTGAGCACATATAAGATTACTTAGGGAGAGCAATATCCAATCGCAAAAACCCACCTTCAACTTTTCAGGAATTGAGTTTAGCCCTTCAGGAAGAATGAAAGGATATGCCTGAAAATTTCATTAAAGACTTGATTCGTGGGATGCCTAGGCGTATTGGGCAGTTGATTGAAAGAAGACGTGGTAATACGGATAATTAATCAAAAATAACTAATCGATAAATTTAGATTTTTTCTCATTTTTCCTATTTCGTCCCATCTTGCATAACGCAAAGAGTAACAAACAAAGATTTTATATCAAATATATTGCAGTTGAAATAGAGGAAAATATTCATCCCATTTCCATAACATAGATTGTTTATTTCTTGAGAAACCTAACGCTCAAAACTTTTGACGATGTTTGTAAATACTAATATTAGGAGAATCTATTGAATATTGATATAGAACAATTATTTAATCAAATTTCCACAAATATAGGGTGTTTTTTTTAGAGTGATAGAACTTTCGATAGGGATAACTGTGATTTGACAGAAGGAGAAGCCATGTTGTTTTGAAATTTCTGTTCAGTAAGCATTATCATGGAAATACTCTCGCCGTAGCAACGTTCACAAATTGTTGAGATTTATTTTCAAAATCAGTGTTCTATTCGCCAAACTTATAGAGCACTTGAAATTTATGGTTTAGATAATCGTCCATCAGAGCAGCTTATTCTTCGAACTATCGATAGATTTCGGACAACCTTTTCTCTACTCGATGCAACAACAACAAGACAAAGAACTGTACGTACAGAAGAAAATATCGCTGCTGTGAGTCATAGTGTTGATAATGATCCAGATTTGTCTGGATCATCCACTACATGGAAAATTTTGCCTAAAGATCTTGGTCTGCACCCATACAAGATCCAACAGGTTCAAGAACTAAAGGCACTTGACCATAATAAGCGTCGTTTGTTTGTTGATTGGGCCCTAGAACAGCTTGAAGTTGATCCACTTTTTTATCGTAAAATTGTGTTTAGTGATGAAGCTTATTTCTGGTTGAACGGCTGTGTAAACAAGCAAAATTGCCGTACATGGAGTGATAACAATCCTCAAGAAGTTCTGCAGGTTCCATTGCATCCTGAAAATTGCACTGTATGGTGTGCTTTACACGCTGGAGGCATCATCGGTCCATATTCCTTTAAGAACAATACTGGAGCTAAAGTTACAGTGAATGGTGCTTGTAACAGATCGATGATCAATGATTATTTGTTTCAAAATTTGATTAATATCGACCCAGAAGTGTTTTGGTTCCAACAATATGGTGCTACACCTCATGCTGCTACCGTAACAATTGATTTATTGAAAGAAATATTTGACAATATCCTTATTTCGAGAAATGGTCTAATTAATTGGCCTCCAAAATCATGCGACATAACTCCACTAAATTATTTTCTTTGAGGTTATGTCAAGTCATTGGTTTATGCTGATAAACCAGAAACAATAGACGCCTTCGAAGCCAACATAACTTGTGTTATTGATGAAATAAGGCCTGGATTACTCGAACAAAATCTTTGGGAACTTGATAAAATACACATGTGCTCAAAATCTTGGGATATTGTAAAGAGTCAGTAATTAATTGATTAATTTGATTTACATGCCGTGTTGGGTAGCATTTTATATAAACAGGGTAGTTCACTCTTTGTAGAACGACTTTAACAGTCGTTAGAATCAATATCTAGATGAAAATGTCCTGCTAAAGCTTAAAAACACAAATGAATGGTGTTTAAGTTAAGAATTCTTTTTTTTTTCTTAACAACTCGATATAAAAAGTCCAACGTTTTAATGTTAGCATACAAGTCTTGTTCAATTATTTGGAGATGGATCTGGCAGAAATATTTGTTTAGGCTTAACATTCATCCATAAAGTAATAGTGATAATATATTTTTCAACTCATAGGAAGCTGAGATCTCCTTGAACCTCGAAAATATGGAACGGTCAAAAAAATGTCTATCGTACATAAATTTAGATGAAAATTTTCGGACCTTTTGAATGATAGGTTTGCATTTTTGATTGGCTATAAATAAAAAAAACTTGTGAATATTTTATACAAATTGTGACTTTATTAGAAAGGCTGAAGCTTCACATTTATAAATGAAAAACAATATCATTCAAATGACCACCACGACTACCTACAGTACCTCATCCGATCAACCCAATTTTTCAGTACATTGTCGATAGTTTCGGGCTGAATCTCATGAATGGAAACTTCGATTTCATTATTGAAGGCATCGTTTCTGGATCGTTTGCGTAAAACTTATCCTTAACGGGTTCCCAAAACAGAGTCCTATGAAATTAAAATGAGCTTTATTGCTTATGATGATTTTTCGGAAAAATGCTCATCTTCGGCCATGCAGTCATTGCGCGAAGTGGCAACGCATCGGATAGACAGGAGGCTTCATTTCTTGCACTAGTTGAACTTTTTAAGCATTTATACCGAGATCTTTATTCAAAATTCTCCTCAGAGAAGTGCGAAAAATGTTCATATATGTTTTTTCAAAGACAGTCAAGAACGAAATGACTAGTAATTTGTCACATGAAATGAGATAAGAAGCAAGAGTAAATTGCGAGTTAATGATATAACATGACGTGTCCCACCCTCATGTGGGTTATATGAGAATAAAGGATCTCAACCCCTCTAAGCTAAGCGTTGTGCACTAGAGGGATGCTTCTTGAAGTGATTTATGACTCGCCACCAACTGTCAAGCATTTTTATATCATGCGAGATAATCTACAAAAGAATTTTGTTGATCCTGTAAAAGTTCGTTTCGTTGAATGGACAAAAATATGCTGTGAAGCATTTCAGAACCATCTGAACTATAGCCGATGAAAATAAATAATAATTCAATAAATTGTGATATAGTCCGTCTATGAAGTATCCGGAATTCATTATTTTTTATAATTTTAATATACTCCTTTTTTGTAACATTCTAAGACAAAAGTTGTATAAAATATGTTGTGCAAATAGTCGGCTATGGCCAAAGTTTCATGACGACACTATTTGTCAACTATTGTTGATTGTCTATGGATATGAAATAATATCGCAACTAGAAAAAAGAAGAAGAAAAGAAGCTATGTAACCCCAAAAAATTATTTGAGATATTTGGGTACCATCTGTTTAATAACCTTCTTTGTCGATTGCCGACATTCCGATATCTCTTGGAAGGCCCCTCTTTTTTAACCGGGTTTTTATCACGTTCCGCTTGTAAACTTCTGTACCACTATTAGGTGTTATCTATTGAAATATTCAAAATATTTATCACTTTTGTTTAAATACCTCTGTACCACTGTTAGGTCTTCAGTTGTCTGATGATGGAATAGTTCATTTCCCGAAACTCGAGTCACAAGAAAATGTGATAAATATATTTTTACTGGAAATGAAACATAGTAATTTCTACAATTTGTTTTAAAAAGAAAACAGGTAGAATATTTGTATAATGGTTTTCGAAACTTTAAAAAAGTAAAGTAATTGACTATATTTATAATTTGTATTTTCACAAGTGCGTGTGGAAGTTTTCAGTTTCTGAGTCTATAATCGAATCTTTTTTTTGACATTTTACCACGAAATGGCCTAGTTTTCTAGATGGTGCTCAAATAGTTAATCACTTCATTAAAGCTCGCTTTCAAATAGAATATTTGGTGAATGAAGGTATGTAGATACACTTTATTTATTGTTTTTATTCAACATCCAAATAACTTCCAATAGAGGAGAATATAGGTACTAATTTCATATTCCTTTTCTGGAGAATGTGCTATCTATTTTTTAAAGAAAGAAATAAAAAGACCTTTATGAATTCTTTTTTACCTTTGAAAATGCTTATTCAGGGTTTAATAGAGATTTTATTTCAGCTCTGCCTTCAAAAAGGTAAGCTTAACCAGGAAAAAATTCATCAACCTCATTGTCAAATAGAAATGAGTTCATTTTATGTTTGAAGCACCTGAAAGCTGTCTCAAATAAATGGATAAGGTACCAAATAATTGAGACATTTAAGGCCTATGTTTAGGATAGCTTTTATTGTTCCAAGAAAATGTTATCTTTACAACAAAATGTTGCCACTCTGGAAAAATAAAACTTTATAAGATCTAATAAACACATGTGTTTCACTGAAAAACAGTTTTATAGGGTAAGTTTATTCTTTCCGGAATATCATTTTAGAATGTTTTCCTGAAAAATTTTACAATTTTCCCATGAAACTATTTGATGCTTCCCCCAATCTATACCAAAGTGGAAAATTCTCAATTATGGAAAATAAGAAACTGACCGAGGATATCTGCGTCTGCCCAAAATGGAACGTAGAGTTCTGTCACAGATAATATATATTATGCCAAAGTATTTTATGCACTTGACTTATTGTTATTGCACTTTAGTGATAATTGATGATTATCGATTTAAAATGAGGTAGATCATTCACGTAACTTTTTAAGGGAAGATTAAGAGTATAGTTGAAATTTATTGCTAGTTTATGGTCAAACAAGTTAGAAGCTCATTGTTAAAGCATTTTAGTATAATTCAATTATTTTGTTTTAGATCTATCCAACTTGTCGCCTTTCAGAGAATGAAATTATCATGCACGTAACTTATAATATAACTATATTCACCCTCGATTGTTTATTTTTATATATAAAATAAACGAAATGGGTACAAGAGAAGATGCAACGAAAAAAATATCACAAAACCAAGGTAATTTCAGCCTTTGCAAAGCGTTGCTTAGAAAATTAAACGAAGTAATTGAAGTCTCTAAAGATGGCTTCACGAGGCTTCACTTTTTCGACAAGTTGAACTTTATGAGCCTTCATACCGAGGTCCTAATGTAAAATTCTCCTCAGAGAAGTGCAAGAAATATTCAGTTCTCAAGCAGGATGACGAATTGAACTGATTTAGAGCTGTATTTGATGGATTCGGTCTTTACTTGATGGAAATTCATTTTCAACTAGTTATAAATCAAATTCAATTTCCACGAACTTTTTATTGTTGAATGGCAATTGTTTCGCACGCTGTGGCCAGAGTGAATTTAATTTTATTTATTACTAATTTAGAGCTGGATGGCATTTCAATAATTTTAATCTATGCAATATGCAGTAGTGATTTTTTGATTGCTAATTCAGGTTGAATATTACAGAAAATTAAAAGTTAACCGCTTCTCTCTACGGCGTTGACATTCTGAAAATACTTGCATATTTTTATCATTTTTACCTAAGCCTCCATAAATACTCTGTGTCTTTTTTAAGATTTCTGTATCTGAGAATGCAGTAATACTTCGAAAATGCAAAAATGTGCATTCAAATTCTTTTGGAACAAAATATAGTACTGTTTTAAAAAAACTTGCTCAACACTGGCAGTATTGAAATATTCAAGATGAAGTAGCGGGAGTCATTTTTAGAGTGATAGAACTTTAAATTGAAATAAAACATATTTACATTAATATTGAAGCCTTTTTTTTTAATTGAAAGCTAATTTTATGTTTTAAAAATAATTTCCGGTATATGTCCACCACGACTAGTTCTGTGGAACCGCATTCGACCAGACCAATTTTGGAACACTTTTTCGAGTAATTCAGACCTTATCTCATCAATAACATGAGTTATGTTGGCTTCCAGAACATCTATTGTTTCTGGCTTATCCTCATAAACTAATGACTTGACATGACCCCAAAGAAAATAATCCAATGGAGTTGTCGCATGATCTTAAAGGCCAATTAATTGGACCATTTCTCGAAATAACGTTATCGCCAAATCTTTCTTCCAATAAATCAATTGTTACGATAGTAGCATAAGGTGCAGCACCATATTGTTGGAACCCAAACACTTCTGGGTCGATATCATTCAAATTTTGAAATGAATAATCATTGATCATCGATCTGTAACGAGCTCCATTCACTGTATCATTAGCTCCAGCATAGTTTTTAAAGAATTATGGACCGTGTAAAGCACACCAAACAGTAAATTTTTCAGGATGCAATAGAACCTGCAGAACTTCTTGTTTTCACTCTATATACGGCAATTTTGCTTGTTTACATAGACGTTCAACCAGAAATAAGCTTCATCACTGAACACAATTTAACGATAAAAAGTGGATCAACTTCAAGCTGTTCTAGGGTCCAATCAACACAAAAACGGCGCTTATTATGATCAAGTGGCTTTAGTCCTTGAACCAGTTGGATATTGTATGGGTGTAGACCAAATATTTACGCCAAATTTTCCATGCGGTTTATGCACAGAGTCCAACTTGTGAACGTCGACGAACAGACAAATCTGGATCATCATTAACCCTATGACTTACAGCATCGATATTTTCTTCTGTATGTACAGTTCTTCGTCTTGTTGTTGTTGTTGTTGCAAGTAGACAAAATGTTCGAGTAGAGAAAATGTTGTCCGAAATCTATCGATAGTTCGACGAATAAGCTGCTCTGATGGACGATTATGTAAACCATAAATTTCACGAAGTTTTCTTCAAGTTCGGCGAATAGAACACTGATTTTTAAAATTAATTTCAACAATTTGTAAACATTGTTACGGCGTCAGTGTTTCCATGGTAATTTGTCAATGCTTACCGAACAGAAATGGCTTCTACCTTCTGTCAAATAACAGTTATCCCTATCGAAAGTTCTATCACTCTAAAAAAACACCCGATATTTCTTCCCGTCTTCATGCAAAGGTAGAAAAATAAATTGAGACATTTCAAAATTAAATAAGTTTTATTCGAGTTACAATCATTAGATTAAGCATAATTTAGATATACTATTTATATACATTTAGTAGGTAGTGCTTTGGAATTCTTGATCAAAATATATTTTAAATAATATTTACACACTATGTACAGACAATTGATTAAACTAATATAATGATAGGATTCATTTCATCACAATTACCAATATTTGAAAAATTATGAATTCAATGATAAAAATTTCTCTCACTCCTTCATAACAGCGGAATTATGATCAAATTAAACATTATTGTTATCGTTGTAGATCGGGATAGTCACAACCTTTTTATTAATGAATAAGATCACAACAAATCCGCCTGTTATCAACAAATTTTATTCTGTAAAATTTTGATAATGGTTATCTTCGAAAGAAAACTCAAATATTTAACTTTGAACTTGTTGTGACCTTCATGAAAAATCGTACAGAACATTTCCAATCACACACATTTCACATCTATATTAAGCTCCTGAAGCAAATATAAGAACATTGATATATTGAAATTCGAAATGTCGTAAAATTCATTGAAATTCGTATCTAAATTAGTCAGTCCTTTGAGTACGAAATTGATAACAATTATAAGCTGAACATCAGGATCCCTCATTGGGTATATAAAAAAACTATTCTTTAGAATTCATATTTTCTACAATATCACAATCACCTTGCGTTACCATCTAGTCGGCGGACGCAACTGGCTATTCCTTTCTGGTTGTCAGCTCTAGAACATGTCACTGAAAAAAAGAGAAAAAAAAAATCAGAAATTTGATATTCAATATGGAGTTCTGAATGTTAGACAATCTCTTAAGGGAATGGAATGGAAAAATACATTTTAACGGGTTTTTCAGTGGGAACGCCCCATTTTTAAATTGACATAACTCACGCATGGAAGCCATTGTTTATTTGTGACATTGACAATTGTATTTGTCAATGCCTACCATTTAATCATGGAAAAATAAACACTCCAATAACGTTTACAAATACTCCAAATTTATTATAAAAAATCGGGATGTACATTCTGTCAAGAAAGTACCGGGAATTATCGAATTAAATCTGGCGGGGCAATGAGGCTGGTAAAAAATTTTTTTCCTAGGTTGGTACCACTGTCCTTAATTACTATGCCAAGCCTGAGCGGGATCTGTCAACTAGTGTGTTTGCAACAGCTGATTAAGTCAGTCGATGTCGGAGTGCGTGCCGATTTTTACTATGGGTGATTACGTTGAGCAAAGAATTTGTTTAAAGTTTTGTGTTGGAAATGAATTTTCGTGTGCCGATGCATTGAAAATGTTGCAAAAGGCCTTTGGTGATAATGCTCTATCGAAAACTCGTGCATATTAGTGGTACAGAGCCTTCAAGGACGGTCGTGAAGTGGACACCCATCGACGGCTTCGATCGAAGATAACGTTGATAAAATTAAGGAAAGGGTGCTGGAAAACCGTCGTACCAGCTTGAGAGAGATAGCTCATGATCTTAAGATATCCCACGAGTCCGCACGTACGATTTTGATTGATATTTTGGGCATGAGAAAGGTGGCCGCACGACTCGTACCGAAAGACCTGAATTTTCTTCAAAAACGTCATTGCGAACAGATTGCTTCAGACATGCTGGATCGCTGTAATTCCGATTCTACATTCATGGAACGCATTATAACTGGTGATGAGACCTGGGTCTACGAGTACGATATGCAAACAAGCCAGCAATCATCGGAATGGGTGGCAAAAAATGAGCCGAAACCGAAAAAACCACGCCAAAGCCGCTCGAAAATGAAGGTGATGCTCATTGTTTTCTTCGATATCCGTGGCGTGGTGCACTACGAAGTCGTTCCAGAGGGTCAGACGGTAAACAAGGAGTATTACCTAGGCGTTATGAAACGTTTGTGTGAGCGTATCCGTAAGAAACGGCCAAATTTGTGGGCGAACAACTCACGGATTTTGCATGACGATAACGCGCCTTCTCACCGAGCTACGATTGTGACTGACTTTCTCGCCAAAAACTCAACAAACGTGCTTCAGCAACCACCGCATTCGCCGGATTTGGCTCCCTGCGACTTTTTCCTCTTCCTAAAACTAAAATTGCCCCTTCGTGGCACCCGTTTTGAGTCGATTGAAGCCATAAAACAAAATTCGGCGCGAGAGCTAAAGTCCATCCCGGAAAGCGCCTATAAAAAATGTTTCGATAATTGGAAGTGCCGTTGGCATAGATGTATTGGAGCAAATGGAGCCTATTTTGAAGGCAACCCAATAAATTTTGAAGATTAAATGTAAAAATGTTGTTTTAATTGAAAATTCCCGGTACTTTCTTGACAGAGTAGTATTACTCTAACTTTACGTGCTTTAACTCCAATTTTTGTTCATTATAATCTTCCGGATAAAAGAACAATGGAACGTTTAGTGAAGAAGTTTGAAACAAATTTCACACCTCATAGTGTTGGAGTGCCAGTGAGACAAAGAAATGCAAGAAGTGAGGAGAACATTGCTGCCGTACGTGAAAGTGTTCTTGAAGACCAAAATTTATCGATTTCTCGACGTTGACAACAAATAGGCATCTCTAGGCGTCTTTGTAGAGGATTTTAGGGAAAGACCTTGGTTTACATCCATACAAAGTTGCTTTAACCCAAGAACTCAAACCAACAGATCTACTGAAGCTAAAAAAATCACTTCATTGAAAACAGAATTACTCCATTGGACTTCTTTCTTTGGAGTTAGATTAAGTCATTGGTTTCACCAATCATCTGGCAACTTTATACGATTTACAGATTAATATTGAACAAATAATTGCTAACATACTGATTTGTGTGAGAGAGTCATGGAAAATTGGGTTCAACGACTTCATTCCTGCCAGCGTTTCCGTGGTAAACATTTAAATGATGTTTTATTTCAAAACTAATGCTATCCACTGTTTATTTAATAAGTATAAGGGAAAATATTAAACATGCACATTGCAAAAATTGAAGCGCTATCACATATTCAACGAAGAGCAATATTTTTCGAAGGATAATAAACCCCGCAAGTCCTAACCCAATATAATGATCTGGTTCACAGAACTTGTAAAAATCGAATGATTCGAAGCGGATTCTTGTTGAGGTTCTAATGATGTAGCTATAAAAAGTAAATGATCACTGAAGAAGACGTAGATCGATGAAAATCTTTATAACATCCGCAATTTAAATGTATATAGCTAAAAAGCAACAATTCAATCTTTTTACGTTAGAAACCAATATTTTATCGACTCGAACAGATAAAATTCCAGTATGTCCGATGCCCAACATTCGTTGGTTAAAATTATGGCAAGACATATAGCAATAATCTAATGTTGGAAAAAACAACGACTACAACACGCTTTATAGCGTCGTTAAATTTTATCTTTGGCCTTATTGCGTCCAAGTAGTCCCAGGTTGGATATTGAACTAGTATATCTATGAAATGGTGGTTTAATTTGCTAAAGAGATATCTCTGGATGGTTTTTACGTTCCTATATTTTGCCCGTTTTCCGTTCGAGCTCAGTGAAGGGTGAATGTTCCGAAAAGCTTCCGTTATTTTTTGCCCCATCAAACTGAATAGTTCACGATATAACTTTTCCTCGCAAGAACTCCGTCGAGAAATAGCTGTCTGATGCTTCCTTTCTCTAATTCCGCTTGATGCAATCATGAAGTTTTCGAAGAATACTGGCTGATTATTTTATGGAAGCGAAAAACGCTTTTCCAATTATTGTCACTGTCTTAACCTAGGTTGAAATTTCTCGAATAACTGTCGAAAAAAAAATTATTGATCCTTGCCTCTTTCAGGTCTGATGGTTTTGCTTTGATGTCATCTACAGATTAAATTTGGAGTTCTTCTAGTGAATAATTTGATTTGGTAAACAAGTTGAACTAAAAGGAATATTCAATGGCCATGCAGTTGTTCAAAATATGATCCATAAATGTTGATGTGCTCTTGGTCAGAGAAAGAGATAAAATTTGCAGCAACTTAGTTTATAATCAATTTCATGACATAATGCTACTATCTTCTGTGTTTATCGCAGTCAATATTAAGAGAATATAAAGTTCCTGCGTTTTATCCTTTTTTATTCATATTATTATAAACTGCTTGAAAATTAAAGTGAAACAACTTAATTTCCGCTAATTTATTTAATTTCACAACAATTGTTTCGTCGTGATAACATGACTTCGTCAGGTGAGTATGGTGATTAAGTTGTTTTACATTAATCATCAAGATGTATTTCCGACAAGTAGAGACCGATACAATCAAACATACTGCTTGAAAAGTTATTGACCGCAGTTAACTCAACAGAAATTTTTTTTTAGAATATTCGGTCTTAAGGGATTAATAAAACACTTTTATCATCCAAGCTCTCCGTGAACTTTATTACCTTTTTTAAGGATCTGTAATTCAAAAAAACCATCACCATTAATGCAACGAAAGACTTAAGTAACAAGACTAACATATCGGTTGTTTTTTTTTTGGGTGATAGAACTTTGAATTGAAATAAAACACATTTAAATTAAGATTGAAGCCAATTTTTTTTTATTTGAAAGATAAATTTATCACATTTATGTTTTAAAAATAATTTCCGACATATGTCTACCACGACTAGCTCTGAGAAACCGCATTCGACCAGACCAATTTCGGACCACTTCTTCGGGTAATTCAGGCCTTATTTCATCAACAACACAAGTTATGTTGGCTTCCAAAGTGTCCATTGTTTCTGGTTTATCACCATAAACCAATGACTGTACATAACCCCAAAGAAAATAATCCAGAGGGGGTATGACGCATGATCTTGGAGGCCAATTAATTGGACCATTTCTCGAAACAAATCTTTCTTTCAATGAAACAATTGCTACGGTAGCAGCATGAGGTATAGCACCATCTTGTTGAAACCAAAACACTTCTGGGTCGATACCATTCAAATTTTGAAACAACTTATCATTGATCATCGATCTGCAAAATTCACATTAGCTCCAGCATCGTTTTCAAAGAAATATGGACCGATGATGCCTCCAGCGTATAAAGCACACCACACAGTGCATTTTTCAGGATGCAATGGAACCTGCAGAACTTCTTGAGGGTTGTTTTCACTCCATATACGGCAATTTTGCTTGTTTACATATCCGTTCAACCAGAAATGAGCTTAATCACTGAACACAGTTTTACGATAAAAAAGTGGATTATCTTCAAGCTGTTCTAGGGCCCAATCAGCAAACAAACGACGCTTATTATGGTCAAGTGGCTTTAGTTCTTGAACCAGTTGGATCTTGAATGGGTAAATGGCAAAATTTTCCATGCGGTGGATGCACAAGGTCCAACTTGTGAACGACGTCGATTAGACAAATCTGAATCATCATTAACACTATGACTTACAGCAGAGATATTTTCTTCTGTACGTACAGTTATTTGTGTTGTTGTTGTTGCATCGAGTAGCGAATATGTTGTCCGAAATCTGTGGATAGTTCGACGAATAAGCTGCTCTGATGGACGATTATGTAAACCATAAATTTTACGAAGTGCCCTAAAAGTTTGGCGAATAGAACGCTGATTTTGAAAATAAATTTAAACAATTTGTAAACACTGTTGCGGCGTGAGTCTTTCCATGATAATTTGTTATTGCTTACTGAACAGAAATGTCAAAACAATATGGCTTCTACCTTATGTCAAATCACAGTTATCCCTATCAAAAGTTCTATCACTCTAAATAAAACACCTGATACATATAGCGTAATTGTTTCCTTATGTTGTTCAAATAATACAGAGAAATGAAATGTTCTATTTAGTTCAGTCTCACTCTCACTAAGACAACTGATTTAAACTTTCCTACACCTCAATTCACTGGTGAAGTGCACAACTTCATTACCGCCAGGGAAAAATTTTTTTTCCTACGTTGGTACCACTGTCCTTAATTACTATGCCAATCTTGAGCGGGATCTGTCAACTAGTGTGTTTGCAACAGCTGATTAAGTCAGTCGATGTCAGAGTGCGTGCCGATTTTTACTATGGGTGATTACGTTGAGCAAAGAATTTGTTTAAAGTTTTGTGTTGCAAATGAATTTTCGTGTGCCGATGCATTGAAAATGTTGCAAAAGGCCTTTGGTGATAATGCTCTATCGAAAACTCGTGCATATCAGTGGTACAGAGCCTTCAAGGACGGTCGTGAAATGGTCGCCCATCGACGGCTTCGATCGAAGATAACGTCAATAAAATTAAGGAAAGGGTGCTGGAAAACCGTCGTACCAGCTTGAGAGAGATAGCACATGATCTTAAGATATCCCACGAGTCCGCACGTACGATTTTGATTGATATTTTGGGCATGAGAAAGGTGGCCGCACGACTCGTACCGAAAGACCTGAATTTTCTTCAAAAACGTCATCGCGAATAGGTTGCTTCAGACATGCTGGATCGCTGTAATTCCGATTCTACATTCATGGAACGCATTATAACTGGTGATGAGACCTGGGTCTACGAGTACGATATGCAAACAAGCCAGCAATCATCGGATTGGGTGGCAAAAAATGAGCCGAAACCGAAAAAACCACGCCAAAGCCGCTCGAAAATGAAGGTGATGCTCATTGTTATTTTCGATATCCGTTGCGTGGTGCACTACGAATTCGTTCCAGAGGGTCAGACGGTAAACAAGGAGTATTACCTAGGCGTTATGAAACGTTTGCGTGAGCGTATCCGTAAGAAGCGGCCAAATTTGTGGGCGAACAACTCATGGGTTTTGCATGACGATAACGCGCCTTCTCACCGAGCTACGATTGTGACTGACTTTCTCGCCAAAAACTGAACAAACGTGCTTCAGCAACCACCGTATTCGCCGGATTTGGCTCCCTGCGACTTTTTCCTCTTCCCAAAACTAAAATTGCCCCTTCGTGGCTCCCGTTTTGAGTCGATTGAAGCCATAAAACAAAATTCGGCGCGAGAGCTAAAGTCCATCCCGGAAAGCGCCTATAACAAATGTTTCGATAATAGGAAGTGCCGTTGGCGTAGATGTATTGGAGCAAATGGAGCCTATTTTGAAGGCGACCCAATAAATTTTGACGATTAAATGTAAAAATGTTGTTTTAATTGAAAATTCCCGGTACTTTCTTGACAGAGTAGTATATTGAATGAGAAATATTCAACATGAAATCCCAGTTTCAACTCAGAAAGAGGTTTATAAATATTTGACGTAACAGGTTTATGGAATTTTCCAAAGCCAATGTTATTTGGTTCCACAATCCCGCAGGGGTTGCAGAATAAACAAAAAAGCTCACTACCTTATTACGGTCCACAACACGAAGTCCACAGATATTTCAATTAACAGAAGTATAAATCCATTTAATATTGAACCCAGACATACCGAACACAAATAAAGGTCCGACTCGAAATTTAATCAATTACAAAGTTTATACAGGAACAATGAAGCCGGAATAAAACACCATTATTAGTGCAGGGTGGACTGCAGATAATCAGAATTCTGCACGGACTTCCGCTTTATGTACGCAGCTGTGTTAATTGGAATCTTTATTTTATTAGAGATCGTGATTCTGTAGCGAGAACACCCTCCTCTGGAGGATTTCTATAACATCGAACAATCCTAGTCGTTAGGCTTAGGCTTTCCCATTCTCTACGTCAAATTGTTGAATATATTGTATGAGGCTGGCGCCAGTGGCGCACAGGAAATATTATTTAAAAGCGTACTACTAGAATTTAACCTTTCATGAAATTTTCGGAATTTTTCATTACGAATATTCAATAGTAATTAATAATCATTGTTATATATTATTTGACGAAATCATTAATTACATTCTGTCACATACAGTTTCAGAGTTTCAGTATCACCGGCTAGCTAGTTATACCTTCTTCAAGGAAGATGTCAAGGTAACATACTGTACCTAGGGTGTGAGAGATTTATAATTTGAAGAAGGAAATAGAGCCACTTAAATTATTAAATGAATTATTACAGACCGTTTGGTCATTAAAAGGGGAATAGGGAATGATGGTGTGCGAATTTATTACTTTAAATCAGATGATCTCCTAAAATACATACAGCAAATAATCAGAGAAAGATCCCAGATATCTGTTCACATAAATCTGCAGTATAATTAAGAACTAAATCGATTATCCAATAGCTGTTGTATATTCTTCAATGTATGGTCTGAAGTCAAAAATGACCTTGATATTAAAATTGTCAATTGATCAATCCTCCTTCTACTACTTGATTTATATCAATCCAAAGTTGATGGTCTACTTAAAGGACGTGTTCGGATACTTCCTTTTCGATGATGGGGGTCCAAAGCTGTATTTTGAAATTCTAAACTTCCTTTTGTTTAACGCACGTCATCAAACTAGTATCAGCTTTCAATTTCTTCTATGGAAACGTTACGAAAGTAAAAGAAAGTGGTTAATCCGAAAAAATTGTCTATACAGGATGTCTTAGAAACCAACGTCAAGCTGGAACTGGTTATCAGAGAAATATACAAAAAAATCTATGTGGCATGCTTGGAAAATGATAGGCATTTCAAAAAATTCTGAAAATTCTACACCCTGTGACGTCTTTTTCCTTCTGTTGCCACAAATCTCCACCTTTTCCAAATATTTTCTTGTTATTTAACCATGAATAATGCTTCTCTAAACTGTTATCAAAATTTTAAAACCAGCTGCTTCAGCTTGGATTAAAAAGAGATATCCCTCCCAAAAAACTTTTCAAAACAAAAATTGTGCCCAGTTTAAACTGACTACTGCAAAAAAAAGTACTACGCGAGTTTGGCAAGTGATGTCAAATTTTGGCGCATTTAGTTAGAATTCCAAAATGGTATAACACTTAAATATTCTTGCTAAAATTGTAGACAACTAAATTTCGTTTCTAACAAATTTATCTACCTCAATTAAAAATTATTCTTATGTGCCATTTTAAGGTGTGTTTGAAATAAAATTCAGTGGATTCCTTAAGTTTTTAATTGAATTGAAATTCACAAGGAAGTCCCAGCATGTGGTACCAACAAGATGTTGTATTTTCTAGCCAAAACTGATGCTGAGTTCCCGTAATATCATTCTTGTCGATATTCTATCCAGAAAATTATCTCTATACAAAATTGAAGGCGTTCAACGAACCATTGCTAAGAATTTCTGAAGTTTTCCCTTGGATATATCAGCTAGAAATTCTTGTGACTCCTTTCGAACGGAATCCAGGCTTCATAGTGTGAAACGATGTAAATGATCAGAGAATTCTGTGCATCAAAAGGATCTTCCACGACGCAGGAAGGGTGAATACGCTTTGATCCTTCCAAACTCCTCTGATCGACGCTTCTGAACAAGGGTTGCCTTAATAAGCGGAATTTCTACCAAGCTTGACTACGGGAAATTTAATTATTGCAGTAATAGTATAAGGTAGTTCATTGTTCTCTTATTACTAATTGAAATACGTCCTAGAAAATTGAAAATAGCTAGATGGGTTCAAGGTTTCTAGATATGAGCGTAGAGCCTGATTTGAAAGTTTTAATATATGACTTGGCTACTGGGAATTGCATAGACTTACTGAAACAGGTGGTCGCAAGAATTTCATTATCATTATGAAAGAGAAGGAGACAAGTATTATTTTCAACACGTCAACTCAAAAGATTTGAGAGGTTGGTATCCTGAGGAAATTTTTCAAAGTCGTTATCCGGTCATTCTCTGAATAGAAGTTTTATTATTTAAGGTCCGCAAGGCATCATAAAGAAAGCTTAATTTATTTATAGTCTAGTAATCAGCATAATTTGACCATTTGAAGTAGTATAGTTGATTGAGATTAGATTTGGTCTAGTAAAAGATACTAGTTGAAAATGAATTCTCATCAAGTAAAGACCGAATCTATCAAATACTCGTAAATTTCCATTGGATATTTTAGTTGGAGTAAAACATTCCTTTCTTCCTAATATTTCAACAAGATTCGTCATAGTTAAATTCTCCCAACATCAAAAATAGTTTTAAACAACATTTCGGTACAATTCAGAGATATAAAACAGTCAAAATAATTATTATAGTTTTCGAATCATTCATTTTAACGGGTGTTTTTTCAGAGTGATAGAATTTTAAATTGAAATAAAACACATTTAAATTAAGATTGAAGCCAATTTTTTTTTATTTGATAGACCATTTTATGACATTCATGTTTTAAAGATAATTTCCGGTATATATCCACCACGACTAGCTCTGAGGAATGGCATTCGGCCAGATCAATTTTGAACCACTTTTTCGAATAATTCAGGCCTTATTACATTAATAACACGAGTTATGTTGGCTTTCAAAGCGTCTTTTGTTTCTGGTTTATCAGTATAAACCAATAACTTGACATAACCCCAAACAAATAACCCAGTGGAGTTATGTCCCATGATCTTGGAGGTCAATTAATTGGACCATTCCTCGAAATAATGTTATCGCCAAATCTTTCTTTCAATAAATCAATTGTTACGGTAGCAGTATGAGGTGTAGCACCACCTTGTTGAAACCAAAACTGGGTCGATACCATTCAAATTGTGAAATAAATAATCATTGATCATTGATCTGTAACGAGCATCATTCACTATAACATTAGCTCCAGCATCGTTTTCAAAGAAATATGGACCGATGATGCATCAAGCGTGTAAAGCACACCATACAGTGCATTTTTCAGAATGCAATGGAACCTGAGAACTTCTTGAAGATTGTTTTCGCTCCATATACGGCAATTTTGCTTGTTTACATAGCCGTTAAACCAGAAATGAGCTTCATCACTAAACACAAATTTACAATAAAAAAGTGGATCAACTTCAAGCTCTTCTAGGGTCCAATCAGCAAACAAACGACCCTCATTATGGTCAAGTGGCTTTAGTTCTTGAACCAGTTGGATCTTGTATGGGTGTAGACCAATATCTTTACGCAAAATTTTCCATGTGGTGGATTCACAGAGTCCAACTTGTTCTGAACGTCGATGAATAGACAAAATCTGGATCATCATTAATTCTATGACTTACAGCAGCGATATTTTTTTCTGTGCGTACAGTTCTTTGTCTTGTTGTTGTTGTTGCATGGAGTAGAGAAAATGTCGTCCGAAATCTATCGATATTTCACGAAGTGCTCTATTAGTTTGGCGAATAGATCACTGATTTTTAAAATAAATTTCAACAATTTGTAAACATTGTTGCGGCGTGAGTCTTTCCATGATAATTTGTCATTGCTTACTGAACATAAATGTCAAAACAACATGGCTTCTACCTTCTGTCAAATCACAGTTATCTGTATCGAATGTTCTACCACTCTAAAAAAAACACCCGATATAAAAGGTTTTCCAATAAGAGCATTGTTGAAGCTGTCATCCTTCGACATTTGACAAAAAACAACGCCATTAATCAAAACGAAACGATACAGGCGTCAAGAACGCTTGAAAATGTTGAAATTTCTCTTAAATTATACTCGTTTTTTTATATAAAAGTGAAACCTCTTATTGAAAAACCCTTTATTGCCCATGAGGAATTTTTTGAAATCAATTAATATTATTATTATTATAAAATTCGTTCAAACATCAGGTACCGCATGTCCTTGATCCTCCATGTTTTTAACCGTATCTGCAAACCATTTGAAGCATTTGAAGAAAAAAGTATTCTTGAAAACTGAGCAACGCGTTGACATGAAATTTAAATTCTATATCATTTCATTATTCTCAAGAATTTGTTGTACCGTTATGAAATATCATAAAAATTTAAATGGTCGGACAAAAATAACTGCTATATAATCACAGATTTCTTACGAACCCAGTGTAATGGTGCAATCTCTTTCCGCCTGAATCATTTATCTTCAATTTTCGATTTCATTCGATGACATAAGAATTGCAGTCATTTGCTTATGGTTCAGAAACTTTCAGATTCTTCAAGATCGAATTCATCGGTCCATTCAGCCATGCCCATGCAGCAACACGTGAAACGAAACAAATTTCCAAGGCCGACTACGCCTAATTTAGTTATTTCCCTTTATCGTATATCAAACGATCCTCTTTTATACCATACTTCACGGTGCGTTAAAATCAAATCAACGCTATGAAAAGCGTCTGCTATCTGGTGGAATAATGACCATACTCAGCCAGTCAAATTGATAATTATGAGATTGAATAACTCTCAGAAAATTTCCCGTGGCGTAAGTAAAGCTCCATCTATTTCGATAATAGAGGAAAGGAAGCATTTCGAAGCTCATTCATTTCGGGGTACTCCAGTCTGCCGTGAGCTGCAGGGATGTGTAATTACTGCAGGACTGGAAAAATGTACTAATATGTTGCTCGGCCATTTATCACGGGCATAAAGCAATATCCTCGCAGCTATCGATCATCGGAGCGTGTTGGCTCGTCTTTTTTTATCATTCAGAAAATGGATCGCAGTGTTTAGCTCGGGTTCTTCGCACAGCAACAGCTTCAACTGAGTAGTAGCAAGGAGATAGATGTTCAGATTTTTTATCGTCGAATCAACTTATTGGTGATTCGACTCTGCTGGTAATTAGTAGAAACTTTTTATCAAAACTTTTAAATTCTACATGCATCAAAAGGTTAAATGATTTTTCTAGCTGAAATATCAATCTTGATTTATTCGCTTACCAGAATAGGTCTTTGCTATACCAGAGTGCACAATGTTAAATTAATTCATTAAAGTGTTAATTCATGATTACCCTAGAACGTTTAACTGTGCATAAATATTTGAAAGGGGTCTTGTAAACAAACGGAAAGTTCCACATTGATTTTTAAATAATATTACCCATATTAATGCTTGCAGTCTTGATTTTGAGTCATATAATTTTCTATACAGGTTACACATTGTTGTTCTATCTTCATAACATCATGTTGAGTTTGTGTTTTCTTTCTCCCCAGGTCTATGATCAAATTACGCAGTTTTATCAATTTGTTCTGGAGTTTTTGTATGTATGTACATTTCAATATTTATCTAGATACCTTTGGAGTAAAGCCACGTGAATTAGTGCATTGTTGTGTAGACTTTTTCGGTTTTCTGCATTGGAAAATTTTTTCGACAGGACAAATTATTTTTCAAGACACACTTTCACGTTCATTTTTTTTCTTGCCCTAATATATATCACACGAATATACAAATATACGAGTTATATATTTCAAACACCACATCATCGTGTTGAAGAAGATTCCAGCAGAACATCATCGACATCATTTGTTCCGCATCGTTAAATAATTGAATATATTGTAACGTACCACAGTTAGTTTACCGCTGTTTTTTGCCTATTATTTCAGTATTTTGAAAAAATAGACAATTCCAAATTAATTAATCGCAATTATTAATTACCAAAGGTCTAGTGGACGGTATTAGACGTAGTGTAGCGAAGAATTTAACTTCATGAGCACTTGTATGTACCGGGTGTTTCTTTTAGAGTGATTGAACTTTAAATTGAAATAAAACACATTTAAATTAAGATTGAAGCCAATTTTTTTTTATTTGAAAGATAATTTTACGACATTTTTGTTTTAAAAATAATTTCCGGCATATGTCCATCACTAGCTCTGAGGAATCACATTTGACCAGACCAATTTTGGATCACTTTCTCGAGTAATTCAGGCCCTATTTCATTAATAACACGAGTTATCTTGGCTTTCAAAGCGTCTATTGTTTCTGGTTTATCAGCATAAGCCGACGACTTGACATGACTTGACTTGACCCCAAAATAAATCCAGTGGAGTTATGTCCCATGATCTTGGAGGTCAATTAATTGGACCATTTCTCGAAATAATGTTATCGCCAAATATTTCTTTCAGTAAATCAATTATTACTGTAGCAGCATGAGGTGTAGTACTATCTTGTTAGAACCAAAACACTTCTCGATAATATTCAAATTTTGAAACAAATAATCATTGATCATCGATCTGTAACGAGCACCATTCACTGTAACATTAGCTCCAGCATCGTTTTTAAAGAAATATGGGCCGATGATGCCTCCAGCGTGTAAAGCACACCATACAGTGCATTTTTCAGGATGTAATGGAATCTGCAGAACTTCTTGAGGATTGTTTTCAATCAATATACGGCAATTTTGCTTGTTTACATAGCCGTTGTTCAACCAGAAATGAGCTTCATCACTAAACATAATTTTACAATAAAAAAGTGGATCAACTTCAAGCTGTTCTAGGGCCCAATCAGCAAACAAACGACGCTTATTATGGTCAAGTGGCTTTAGTTCTTGAACCAGTTGGATCTTGTATGACTGTATACCAATATCTTTACTCAAAATTTTCCATGTAGTGGATGATCCAGACAAATCTGGATCATTATTAACACTATGACTTACAGCAGCGATATTTTCTTCTGTACGTACAGTTCTTTGTCTTGTTGTTGTTGTTGTTACATCGAGTAGGGAAAATGTTGTCCGAAATCTATCGATAGTTCGAAGAATAAGCTGCTCTGATGGACCATAAATTTCACGAAGTGCTCTATAAGTTTGGCGAATAGAACACTGATTTTGAAAATAAATTTCAACAATTTGTAAACGTTGTTTTGGCGTGAGTCTTTCCATGATAATTTGTCAATGCTTACTAAACATAAATGTCAACACAATATGGCTTCTTCCTTTCGTCAAATCACAGTTATCCCTATCGAATGTTCTATCACTCCTAAAAAAACACTCGATAGTAATCTTGATTATGAACTAGCTTTGTTTATCCAATTGGATGAACCAACGAAGATTATAAGCAATTGAAGTAAAACTCTCGTAGTAGACTATAATAACAACGAATCAACGAATATCAACAATAGTAATCGCGATACCTTCGACAGAAATGTCACAAGCGACGAGTTTGTCTATCCGGAGACACTATATGATGTAGCAAAGGCTACATCCGACACGTTGAATTACCTTATTGATAATTCATAATGTAGCAAAAACTACATACGACAAGTTGACTACCCGAATTTAATTAAGTTTACAGTCTGTTCAAAGACTGAATGTTTGTGGTGACCTACTTACAAAAACAAGTAAATTAACGAAACTGATTGGAATGAATGAAATAAACGTTCTTATTGGTTAAAGAAAAACAATGAGATCAATGCTAGTAGATAGGGATAGGAGGAAACAGTTCATAATTCCGAATGCTGTCATGTCAATGTATATGTGAGTTCATAAGCAATAAATATATCAAAATACTCTAAGAGGCTTTCCATGTTTTCTAAGGCCATATATAATCAAATAGTTTCAATTGAAAGAACGATGTCAATTTTTTGAGTGGTATATAGGGTTCAAATGAGTTATATGTTGGGAAAGAATCCACTATTTTTCTGTCAACTTCAAGGCTTTATTCAACCAGTCTAGGATTGTCTGAATTGGGTCAAATATGCACCGTTTTGTTTCATAATTTGTTGTCATTTTCACGATTTTCTCACCACTCAGAAAGTTTTGCAATGCGAGAAGAAGATGACAATCGCTTGGTGCCAGGTCCGGACTATATGATGGTTATATTAAAGCTTCCCAACCAAGCTTCCGTATAAACTGTAACCCTGACAACGAGCATAAATCTGAAATTGTTCGATCGATAACTACAGCCATAAATATGGATGGATTTCTTTTACCCCAAGCTTTTATAAAGAAGAGTGTTTGCCCCTACATTGAAACATTCATATCCAGACATCTTTGATTTCAATGGGATAATTTATTTCAGATGCGCCCGACTCTATAACAGGGGTGATATCTCATAATCCACTTTGGATTCCAACCCTTATTTATGCATCTATAATCGGCCACTTAAGTGGCTGACATACCTCTACTTTTCCCTATTCAAATCTTAATTCGGAAGCAGTAAGTTTTTTCTACACAGTGTAGCGTAAAAGGGATTATCTCATAGTACTCGAACATCTTGATTCGTTCGAGAATCTAGCGTACTGTTTCTTCCCATGACAAATACGTTCTCCACCCCTTACAACCCAGAACATTTGACAAAGTAAATAATTTAAACTGCTGGTCGTGCCGGATCTGCGTGAAATTAAATATATGTATGTAGACGTCGAGCTTATATACGGACTTCATAATGGAGTGGGCAAAAGGGCGTAAGGGTGTCCACGCAATAGAAGATTAATCTGCATGGCTTACTCTGTTTTATATGCGAAGTATTTCTGGGACAATATTGATTTTAGGCGTATGGGATACCTGCTCAATTATGATGAGAAACAATAGCGAATTGTGTTCTGAATAGGAAAATCTTCAAAATATTTTAAATACGATTGGAAATTTCAGAAGAAGATGAGGAGCGAGATTATGAATGTACATAAAAGGTTGGGAACGATTAATTCATTTTTTTTTCGGTAGATGTCTACAGTGGTCGATATCTCGTAAAGTATTGATCAAACCATTTCAGACTTATGCTAGTTGTCAAGGTGATATTTTATACTGAAAAAATGCTATCATTTTGTGCTTGGTTCATTTAGTTATGAGTGACAGGCTATTAAAAATGAAAGTCAAAAAGTCAGTACATTTTACAAGTTTTCTTTGATGAAGGCGAAAATGCAGGCGGCTGAAATTGTGAACGGTGTTTATGGCCCCGATACTGCAACAGCTGATTACGTGTAATTTTGATTTCGTCAATTCCATCAAGGAATTTTTCATGTTAAAGTCCAGTCCTCTGTTAGTAGTTGTAGTATCGCCTAGGAGCTAAACATCGATTATTGAAGAATTTTGAACCATTTGCGCAAAGCTGGATTCAAAAAGAAGCTCGATGTTTGGGTGTCACACTAGTTGACACCAAAAAAACATGATTGAATTTCCATCTGCAAAGCCTTGACCAAATGGATTGAAATCGGCCTATTTTTTAAACTGATGATGATTAGGTATAAAAAATGAGACACATCGACAATATGATGGGAAAACGATCGCAGACAAAGCTCGATGAAGCAGCTCAAACAGCGGTCAAACAACTTGAGTACTGACCATGCCGAGCCAGCAGAGGTTGGATAGTGCTTCGCTGCTACCAGTCTCAGGATTGTAGGTTTTCGAAATGAAACCCAAACAGGAAGCTGGTGAGTTCAGCTCTTCAGAGTGGTTCTCGCCATACGCGATGAAAGCGTAACCCTTATCACACTTTCAGCTTCTAGGGCAGATTGTGGAGACGATGTCCAAACACTATATTCGTATCTTTATTGTCAACAACTGGACCGTTTGAAGCTAGCGATTGATCAGAAACGGCCAGAATTCACCAACAGAAGAGCTGTTGTGTTCCATTTGGACAACGCCAGGTCACATATGTCTGTAGTGGCTCGCAAGAAACTTCGGGAGCTTGTTTGCGAATTTCATGCATCCACCATATAGGTCGCATCTGACATCAAGATTACCATATTTTTCCTCATTGCAAAACTTCCTTAGTTGTCATCAAGAGACGATTGTAAAAATCGATCACTACTCTTTTTCGCCAATAAGCACCAAGACTTCTACGAGGTAGACCTTATGAAACTACCCTTAAAATGGCAAATATATTAGAACATAATGGTGCATATTCGACCCAAATCAATCAGAAACACGTTGAATGAAGTCTTGATGTTCAGGCACAAATAATGGCTTTTTTCTTCAATCTATAATTAGGCTATTTACCTGTGGGTATCTAGTTGTTGCAATACGGAAATATTGTATAGACGATATCGCTTTAACTTTTATTCACAACAAGAGAAGTTCAGGTGAGCCTAATAAATAAATAAAGTCATATTACTCTAGAGAGCAATAAACCCTTCCTGGACTGTGGCCTCAATATCCAATATCGACATTAAATATCATAAACAACTCGGAAAAAGATCTTAATTTCTCTTGGCACATTTCTTTTTATCTTTCAGTAACACCCTTTCAACCCTCAAGAGCCCTATATCCAATCCTACGGTAAATATAGCTTAGCAAAACTTTGTGTTGCGTTTTTCTAGCTAGTCTATCCTTCCAACCGACAAATACGGCACACACCGGACTGTTGATCCCTTCCGACGTGAATGTTACGTCTGAACCGTCCTTTAGGCACGAGCTATGCGATAGGACTGCAAATCCCGACAAGAAGGGTAGGAAAGGGTCCGAAACCCGCTGTTCCTACGAATTTTACGTACAATACATTCTGACCGCATCTATTATGCCACCACACGGCTGGAAGGGCGGGGGATAATGCTAAATGCAGGCTCGTCGATTCATATCATTGACTAGTACAATGGCAATCGTGATTTCCGAGTGATAAGACTTGCATTTGTTTCGGAGGAAGTGCCATATGGGAAGTTATGGACCTATTTATTTCAAATGACAATGAATGGGTGGTACGTTAGATTTGTTTCCATGATTACGTTCGATTGGGTTGGAGGACCAGCGGGTTGGATCAAAGAAGCCTGCTAATCAGAATGTTTGGTTATTGGGACATCAAGTTTATCGATCTGGTTCATTTCTTCATATGGCCTCGACTACCGGTCTAACGCACAAGATGTTCTCACACTCTTCCATCTCTTTTTCGAAGATATTATGAGCTTCGTTCTCCGTCCTCCGAATCAAAATTGCCACTGTATATGATGAGATAGTTGTTGTGAATCTTAATCGAGCCTTGCCTCTAATTCTTCATCCTTTAACTTTGGTGGTGCTCCGTTTCGTTCTTCGTCCTCCGAATCAAAATTGCCACTGTACATGATGATGGTGATAATGAGTTTGTTGGTCAGAATTTGTCAACGTTGTTGCTGTGCAGGACGTTGTTTTCGCATCGAGGAAACTGAGTGCAAAGGATACAGCCGCTCCTGACAAGGTTCCAAGTTTTATAGCCAAGGACTGCATTCGTGTATTCGCTGAACCATTGTGTCACCTTTTTAATCTTATTGCTAAGACAAATATATATCCAAGAGTTTGGAAGATGGTACCTGTATTAAAAAAGGGGATCCAACACTTCAATCAGCAATTATAGACAGATTTCTATTCTTGTTCTTGTTCAATTTCATATATCCTAAGGTTAAATATAGGGTTAGGATGGAGCAGCATGGTTTTATGTCTCGGAGATCTTGTAAACTTTTCAGAATTTGTACTGAAAAGTTTGGATGACGCCACACAGGTGGATGTCGTATACACAGATTTAACGAAAGCATTTGATCGAATAAATCATAAGATCATGTTGAAGAAGTTGAAGACCAGATGGAGTTTTTCGGACGATTTGGTATTGTTGATTGAATCTTATTTGTTCGATAGACGCCAGTTTGTTAGTTTCGAAGGACTCTCTTCTTTTGAGTTTGTGGCGGGATCTGGTGTAGCACAGGGCTCTAATTTGGGTCCGCTTCTGTTTCTCTTTTTTGTCGATGATGTGATGGACTCCACATTAACTCATGTATACCGATGATTTGAAAATATTCGGTGAAATAAAGACCGTTACTGATTGTCCCAACTTACAGATGGGACTCAGTGTTGTTTCAGATTGGTGTCCGGTAAACAGATTGAGCTTGAATGTGCAATGTCGTTACATATAGTGGGAAGATCCATAATGTATACTTTGATTATACCATTGGTGAATATGTTTTGAGTAGGGTTGACGAGATTCTAGATCTTGGCATTATATTCGACCAGCGTTTAACTTTCGTCTCTCGTATAAGCTCTGCTTTAACTTCTGCTTTCAAGGTGTTTGGTTTTATTGTGCGCAATGCTAGATGCTTTGTGAACACTGGAACACTTCTAAAATTATTTGACTCATTGATTAAAAGCAGAATGATTTTTGGCTGTATTATTTGGTACCCTATCTATAACATCCATTGTCGCCATTTAGACTCTGTGCAGCTGAAATTTGTAAATATTTAATTTGGAGGGAGGATGGTCTTGACCCAGTGAGGGGCCTCAATTAGATCATTTTGTTGAATAGCTATTATCCCTCAAGTTTCCTCACAACTTATTGCAGGGTAACAGATTGTCCTGATCTTGTCGCATCTGTTAATTTTCTGGTTCCGAGGTTGCATTCTAGATCCAATCATGTATTTTTCTTGAGTACTCCTAGAACGAATTCTCTTATTCAGTCACCTTTAAGGGATATGTGTTCGCTGTTCAATGATATTTCTGGTTGTTGCGATATAAATTGTGATAGTTTCGCTTTTGTTAGAGAGAGATTTTTGAAGTATTTACTTGGTTAAAATGAAGTGTTATGATTGGTTTAGGAATATTTTGGTGTTTGGGATTGAATATGTTATAGGGTTTAGAATTTTTTCTGAGACGAACATAGAACACGTAGGATCTTTTTTAAAGTTCACTTTATTCTGGTTTTGTTTAGAAGAAGACATTCGCTGGTCTGGTAAGATATTTTTTGTTAATTATTTTTATTTTTTAAATACGAAGTAGAACTGAAGGGTTTTCGTTGTTGGTATTCTAAAGTGCTTTTTGAAGATGTGCCGCATATTTTAGGAATTTTTGTAAATGAACTTATTCGAAGTAAGTTGTTTTTGAAGGAGTTCTTGGGGTTATGTTTTGCATTTTTGGAAAGGGATTAGGTTTTCATAATACAAGATACGGAACAGAATTTTATAGCCTTCAAGTCTTTATTTGATATTTTTAATTAATAGTTTATATTTCTTGGATTTCTCTTATTCCTTTTGGTACTGTGTAAGAGTTAATTCTTCATGTCTACTGAATTGAAACTGTGTTTTCGAAGACATTTATTTAATTCAATTCTAAAAAGTTTGTGAATAAAATTTTTTTGACATTAAAATTTGTAGGAGGTCAACAGAATAAATCTATATGATATTTAAAATTTTGTAATACTCCTTCTATCAAGTGAAAACCTTTTATTATTCCCTTGAGCTTTAACTGTTGTTGAAAACAAAGACTTTATGTTAAGAACACCCTGTAGCTTTCATAGGTAATGTACCATCTCACCAAATAATGAAATTCCCCTGGTTGTTACTGAAAAGGTTCACATTAACCCTTAAGTAATAAACATATGGTCGAAACCCGTGTTACATTCCAATCATCATAAAAAATGTTATATACCTGTCCGTCAGAAGAATCCTCGGGCGATTTCGAAACGTCAAAACTAATAAAAGTTGAAACGGCGATATGCCTATAAATCCCCTATTAAATTTCTCAAAAAAGCGTGAAAATTGTAACTCGATACGGCGGAATTGGAGTATTTAATTTCCTTCGAACCTACTCCAGCGTCTCCTTTGACGTGCCCGTAGTGTTGTATTTCTCTGCAGGATATCGTGTGGCAGAAAGGTCCGTGAGTCAGTTTTAGACTTTCACACCTGAAGAAATTCGAGAAACAGCGTGGTATTGCGAGATGGGGGAGTTTATAATCAGGTTAGGTACAGAGTTCGATCGGAAAGTTTGAATGAACATCAATGAAAAATTCAAATTGTTTCCCTTACTTTATCCAGGGCATCATTTCAGATGGAATTGTTTCGAAGGAATATTTCTGAGTTTGGATCTTTCAGTAATGAAGGTGTTTTGAAAACAAATTAACTCCAAATATAAAGAACGATAAGCGTCAGGTTGGAACAATCAAAAATCCTATGTAGACCTGAATAGCCATCTTCAAATTAAATAAACAAGAAACTGATCCGATTTCTTATCATTCATGATGATACAGTGTACCGAGTTTCCCAGTATTTACTGCTATTTGCAAACTGGTGTTTTAACATGTACAGCGTTTTCAAAAAGCGAATCGGGTAATTTTTCGGCACTGCATTTGAAACTGAGTGAAGGAGGGAAGCGGGTGTCCGCCCTTTTGTGGAGTTTCAGTTACGATGGAGCAGTACCCGGGAACGCATTGCGCTTTTTGGATACAAGCCATGCACCAAGTGATGACAGCATTAGAAAATGGATCCAGATGTTCGAGAACAGGTATGACAGTAAAAATTCAACACTCTGGCCGCCCTCATTCAGTCCGCGACGAAGAAACGATTCGACAAGTGTCATTTCGTCAAAGTCCGTCTTTATCCATCCTAAAGCGAGGCCAATTATTAAATATTGATCAAAAAATCATCCTCGCATTTGATTTCAAATAAAGATTTGCATTTAGAAGCCTATAAAATCCAATTGGTTCAAGAATTAAAGGATACAGACTATGCTAATCGATTGAATTTAGCCAACGAAATGGCGGTTCAACAAATTTGATAACATAATCTTCAGTGATGATGCAAACTTTCATCGGAATGGTCATGTTAATAAAGAGAATCGGTACTGGGTACGGTAAAATCACAGACGAAAGCATGAACGACCCCTACACAGCTCAAGGGTCGTTGTTTGGGCCACTATGTCAGCTAGAGGCATAATCGTTCCTTATTTTTATGAAGATCGACGGGGCCGACCACTCAATGTGAATAGTGAGCGGTATTGCGATATGCAATTTCAAGGTTTCAACTCAGGAACGTATTTTCAACAAGATAGGGCCACTTACCATACATCAAATCAAGCAATGGAAGCTGTTAAAGAATTATTCCCTAAGAAGGTCATTTGGTGTAGGAATAACATCATGTGGCCTCCCAGAAGCCCCGACCTTAGTCCACTTGACTATTTTACATGGGGATCTGTGTCAGCGTGTGATCGCCAATCTTCTTTTTCAATTAGAAGAGTGTCAGCAGCGTAACGGTCAACATTTAGATAACATCATCTATTCCAAAGAATTTTCTACTTTAAATTGTAAAAATCAACAATAAACTTTTTTTTAATTTTGAGTAGTTTTTGTTTTATCGAAGTAACAAATACCCAGTACTCTTTTTGGATACCCTGTAGTATTTCGAAGGTTTTATGTATTTAGGGAAGGTCTCGGTTTCTTTCGAAGAAGTGCAGAATACCAAATGTATATCTGCTCGTTTAATAGTTAGTAGTTATATGAGTCATCCTTAATTTGTGCTTTATTTTGCGAATAATAAAACTTTCGATAGATGACTACGAGAAAATAAAATAGAAAATTAAACGAGAACTGCTTGTATTATGCAAACGAATACATCCACAAAGAATAGAGAATCCCTTTTCAATTCCACTCAGTTTGGTCCTTTGTCGGTCCTGCATAACTAGGTTAAAAACACCCCTCTTCGAATGCAACCCTAATCAGCAGAGGGATAATCTAGTTAGAATGACACAAATAGCTGATACAAAAACGCCGAACAAACATCTAAAACTACAGCTGACGCATTTTGGTGCGCTTCAAAACACTGACCGTAGCTGTCGCTTTTTCATCCCCCTGTTTATGAAACCAGCATAATGCGGGTATTTATGAAACTGATATTTATCTACTGGCACGTAACTGGCTTCTCGTGAATTATTGCCGAGTCAAAATAAAAGCCAAAGAATTCATCGGTGTTTAGCTTGGGGAAATTATATGGAAGTTCGATAAAACTACCCCTAAACGATCTATGTTTATGTATATTTTAACTAACCGCCGCTCGTGAACAAAAATGAGTCACTGGCACCGTGTTATTTGGTTACCCTTTCGTCTTGTTGCTTTGCAAAGGGAGCGTTTGAATGTCAAATGATTCATTGTATAACTGCGAATTTCTAAGAGAAGGTTAATTATTTCTAGTACAAATTCACCAAATTTCATTAATTTTACTCACATTTTAGGTCTATTATTAGTTCAATGGACAAAATAACAAAAACGATGCTCAATTCGAAATTTACATATCTCGTTCAACTTTATTTGGTTTATAACGATGTTTTTTATAGATAAAAACATTAGAAATGTTCGATTTATTCGAAAATAGCCAAGATATTATAATACAAAACACTTTATTGAAGTTAGTACGTCTCTTTCAGTTTCTAACGCACTCTATCTAGCACCCAAAGCTTAGTACTCAAAATTCAATCTCAAGAAAGATTTGCATTCATTCTCACGTGATAGAACAAATATTGCAACTGAAAAGTGTAAGAGTGTTATCAATGATTTTTACATGTGTATTGGAGGTTAGTGAAATTGTGATGTGGAATGAGTGAACCCAAGTGAATAACAGTGAAAAATATTGGATGGAGTAGTCCGTTACTTTGTGATAGTTCTCTTCTAAATGGAATGAAATAAGAAATTACTTAGTTTTCCATTACTTTTTATTAACTGACCTGCTTGTCAATTCTCGATTCCGCTAAGGTGTACTCTCCAGGTGAACTAAATGAAACAATAACCCCAATTTTCTTTTCAAGTCGCATAAATACGATATATTTCACGAAGTTACTTCGTTCAACCTTGCTGAATCAATATTTCTTTCTGTATTGCCTGTTACGTGGGTTTACTCATAGACAAAAATTGTTTATGCCCAGACTTCAAACAAACTAAACCAAAAGCAATTAAGATAGGGAATTCAATTATCGTTTCTCTCCCAACTTGTGCTTCCAGCACATGGATTTCAGCCGATATGTATAAACAACTGATTCATTGACGGCGTAATTTGTCCATTTTTTATGTTCCAGAGAAAATGGAACAAAGGCTTATGTGTTCAATTTATTAAGTGCAGTAATTAAGTCCAGAAATAAACGTGATACTTATACTGGTGAATGTTGAGAACTGATGGTTGAACTGAATAGTTAGTTGGAAGTAATTACTTTCAAGGTTCCGAAAGTTCAAAGTTTGCGATATATGGTGAGAAGAAATATTGATTGCTCGTCAATTGAATTTGTTATTGTTAACATCATTATATTTAAGAGTTTCGATTTTTAGCAACATATTTTGATAGATGGTCTGAATTGTTTATAAAAAGGGAGGAGAAGTGAATACAATCATTCAAAAAAATGAAATGAACGAATTGATAAATTACCTAACCTTGTTAAGTGAAATGAGACCTCGCCTTATTCATTTATTACTTTTTAAGCACAACGAAATTTCAGTATTTGCGTCAGTCCTTCAATAATTATCAACGTTTCATACTCTCCAGCTAATATTTCTGGCGATCGACCATTTTCACCAATTAAAAAATTTAAAATATCTAAAATTTGCTTTCACCTCATCTCAAACCGATTGCAAATTTGTTTCGAATGTAAAATCAGTGGATAAAGACACAATTCTGCATATAAGGACATAAGACTACATATTTTATTGGATTTAAGAACATTTATTAGAAACGTGTTAGAAAAAACGCCTATTTTATTACACATAGAATTCTCAAATTTCGTATAACTTTTCAAAATATAAAAAGATCTAAAGAAAATGTAAAACAAACATGACTCCATTTAATTTTCTCAATTTAAATGAATAATTTAGAGGTTTCATAAAATAATTAATGGATCTAGTAGTTCGTTACTTGGTGACGGTTCATTTTTGAATGGAATGAAATAGGAAATAGGCATTCTATCACTTTTTATCAATTGAATATACAGTGACTCGAGTTTCGTATTGTTTACTACATTTTCAACCTGAATAAAACAAATTGTATCTCAGCTATTATATGTACCAGTATATTCGTTAAAGGCTTGTACAAAACTTCGAGAAGTGGGGTGTACCAAAGGTCCGTATCATCCGCTCATTTAATAATTTTTCTGAAACTTGCTTATGCTTAGATATTTCTATTGATTCCAGGATGTCTAGATTTTTCCAGGTGCAATATTCCAAGTTTGTCCAATTCTGGGAAGATATCATATGAATAATAAGATTATAAATTAAGTGGTCATTAGTGCAGTAGCGTATATATAAGACAAACGGGAGATTCAAAGAAGATCAATCTTCATTTAGGAACCGAAAAGAAAACTCTAATTTTGCGAAACATGTTTTCGAAACCCATCACATCTTTCCAGAATTGGACAAACTCGAAATATTGCACATGGAAATCTACAGAAATATTTGAGCAAAAGCATGATTTAGAAATGAAAGTATGGAATGAGCAGACAGACCTTTGGTACACCAGACTTCAGGAAGTTTTGCATAAGCCGAAGCTCTCAATGAATATATATATATATATATATATAATAGAAATTTGTTTTATTCAGTTTGAAAATGTGGTAAACACTACTGTAACGTACCACGGTTAGTTTACCGCAGCATTTCGCCTATTATTTCAGTATTTTGAAGTAACGGGCAGTTGTAAATTAATTAATCTTGTTGATTAATTTCGATGGGTTTGAGTGGATTGTATTTTTGGCGTATATTAGCGAAGAGTTTTACTTCAAGGACGCTTGTATGTATTAGGAGTACAAATAAGTTTCCGCCGTTTTTTAACACAAATTTAATTTTTATTATAAAAGAATGATTTTAAACGATGTGAGACTGCTTGCTGAGTGACTTCTAATATTAGAGCAAGTTCTTTTTGTGTTTGAGATTAATCTTCCTCCAATAATTCCTCCAATTCTGCGTCCTCGTAAATTTTTGGCCTTCCACTGCGATCTTTGTCTTCTACGTCCAAATCACCGTTTTTAAACATTTGAAAACCACTCTCGACACGTTCTCTCACTCAAAGCACCCTCACCATATGCTTCTACGAGCAATTGATGCGCCTCAGCAGCATATTTCTTTAAATTAAAGAAGTAAACTAATATTTCCTGCAAATGACGCTTACTTGGCTCAAATTTTGATATTTTCAACTTATAAAAATTATATTTGACCAATATAAAATCAATTATATTAATAGGTTATTGTTGAATGTCCAAACTATTTTTTAAGCCGGTTATCATCTGCGAAAGCTAACGGAAACTCCGTGCCGCGCCATCTAGAATAAAACGACGGAAACTTATTTGTACTCCTAATAGTTATCTCGATGATGAACTAGCTTTGTTTATCCAATAAGATAAACTAATGAAGATTGTAAGGAATTGAAGAAAAATACTCGTAATACACTATGATAACAACAAACTATAATTCTTGGTTTACTGTATATAAACCAAGTCAAAAGGTATGATTATTACACTAAAAACCAATGTAATGAATTTGCCAATACTTTGACAATCGACTGGATCACTATATTGACAATAATAACCGCGATAGCTTGAATTTGACTATTTGACTATCCGAATGATAGTGCATAATGTAGCAAAGGCTGCATGCGACAGGTTTGACTATTACTGGAATAATAATTTTACAGTCTTTTCAAGGAACGTTAGCGGTGCTCGATGCATTTCTTCTGACAAAAAGAGGAAAATTAACCTAATTGATTGGAAGGTCCATTTGGAGGTGAACTGAATGAATGAAATAAAACTTCTTATTGTTGACAGAAAGATAATGAGATCAATACTAGTAGAATTAGGACAGAAACAATTCCGAATGCTCTGTCATGTGAAATTAACAGGCATAAATATATCAAAATCTCTAAAAGACTTTCCATGTCTTCCAAGGCCATATATAATTAATAGAAAACAAATATTCTGAAGTGTAAACAGTTCGAACGACAATTCTCAAAACTGCTAGTTCGAAATATCAACGTGAAAGACCTAAGTATCGATGAAAAAATACTTTCGAACGACAGGGTCGTCTCTTATGAATGAGACGAAACAACAACGAAGCTCGAGTTTTTGTATATTCATTTAATAAAAAGTGATAGAAAACTAAGTAAGTAATTTCTTATTTCTTTTCTTCCAAAAGTAATTGTTTACATGTTCAAAATTAAATGCCTTCATCCAGAATATACTCAATTAATTCATGTTCTAAAATAAAAAACGTTTATCTGAGGTGAAATTGAAATGAAATCAAATTGCATTGGAATAATTTGGTTCTTAGTTTATATGGATATGTAGATTTTTTTTTCAATCTTTTTCCAATAAGGATTAATATCAACTGATACATGGCATTAAATAACGCTGTAAAATACCTATAACAAGGTCATAAATACAGGCATTAACAAACACTCGTACAAATCTTCTTCAGATGTGCCGATTTCATTAACTCTTTGTCAATTTCGTCCTCCAGAAATACTTCGTTTTATAGCTGGCTATATTGTATCGGTAGCTGGTATATCGAGGAACTATTAATCGATGCAATAAATCAGGTAACGCTTCACACCAATTAAAACTGTGGAACAAACTTTTATAGCTTCGGAAATAATCCTGTAGCGACTTTTTCGTTCAGAAAGTTCTTTATATTCCAAACCAGAATAGCATGTGGAATTAATCTGAAAAACAGTATTTAACTTAACAGTCGTAATAAAAACGATTTGAAAGTCTAAACAACCGAAAACTCAGTATCCCGGATACATCTACATTTTAATTGGACAACATCAAAGATATACCCTTACCCCAATTCTGACTTATTAGTCTGACCCTTGTTCCTATTATCCTGGTCTCCAAACTTCTGAATACCTCTTTCGTTTCCCTTTCATTTGACTACGAAAGTCATAAATATCCCAAACGATTATCGCCTAATTTAAAAATATTTAGACCGACCTGACACTTTTATTAAAGACCGAATTTGGTTTAACGATATTTCTCGGAAGAGGCAACAGATTCACCCCAATAATTCTTGGTTGTTAATGAGGTACGTTCCGGAGTTAATTGGAGATGTGCCATGGTGGGACTGTTTGAAGTTTCCGCATTTATCGGTGTTGCTTTTGGTCAAGGTGGACTTAGAATCTTTGGTCACCATATGCTGTTCATAAAACCTCTGCCGATTTCGAATACTGTTGGCTATACGGGGTTTTTTAGAGGGTTCTCCAATATATGGTTACATTTTGATATTAAAAAAACGAGTATATTTTCAGAAAAATCAATGGATGTTTATTTCATTATAAAGAGGAAGGTATGTCATCAACAATGAAAAACGATATCAGCCAAATTGCCGACGTGGCAAATGTGATAACCTGTTTGAGAAATATACTAACTGACAAAGAAACTGCAACACACAGAAGGAGCTGATTAAACTTTAAATTTTTGGTAAAACATAGATAGTATAGCAAGGAGTAAATCATTGAAATTTGAAGAAAAAAAACGAAGGGTTTACAAATTTTTTCAATGAATTTGTTAATAATGTGTTTGTCTACCGCGATTATCCATAAACTCCCCAACACGACGTCTTGGCATTGATGCAATAAGATGGTCTATTTCTTCTTGAGGGATACTATCCCAAGGTAACTGTAGTTCATGTCTTAGAGCCGCCAAAGTCCGTGGGGGCTGAGGTAAATTTCCAAGCCTTCTACCCATGATGTCCCAAACATGCGAAAACATGGGCGAAAGATCGGGGGATATCGGTGGCCATGGCAAAATACTCACAGGGGACGCTTCAAAAAAGTTTAAACTAACTCTGGCAACATGAGGTAAAGCATTATCTTGCTGAAATATTGGATTCTCGAGCCGGTTAAGGTAAGGGAGAACATATGGCTCCTTCTTGAAGGTAATGCAGCGCTGTCATGTAACCTCGAGAAAAGACTAAAGGTGACCTACTTGCATGTGCAATAGCACTCCATACCATAACGCCTACTGTCCGGTGTACATGACGCTCAATATCAAACTGAGGTTCACGTCTTTCTCCCCGACGTTGCCTACCCCTTCTTCGACCATCATGTGCACCCAAGGAGAATCGGGATTCATCAGAAAAGACGACCTGATGCCATTCCACATTCCAATGTTGACGTTCTCTGCACCACTGTAATCGTTGCTGGCGATGATCAACCGTCAGAGGTAACATAAGATGGGGTCGATAATGCTGCAGTCCAAAAGACCTTAACCGGCGGTAAACCGTTCGGACAGCTACAGGTGGCCTTGTTCTCCTAACCACTCATCACCTAAAGATCGAGTTGTCGCAAATCGGTCTCTAATAGCCATAACTCTTAGACGTCGATCTTGAACTTTATTTGTGCCCCTTCGACGTCCTGTACCTACTCTTCTTCGATTTTGGGCATTATCAAACCACGCTTGACAAAATCTCATAACAGTATTCGGATTTCTGTTCGTACGGTTAGCGATTTCTCGAAATGACAACCCCGCCTTCCATAGACCATTAATTCACTTAGCTGACGATAAATTCCGCGTACACGTGCTCTAGGCATTTTAACAACAACTGAACATTGACTTTGGATCTCCTCGAACAGCTGGATTGTTGTAAAATTTAAAACATTTTCAAAAGACGACTACATATTTAAGTAACAAAAAATGTTTACCTGTAGCGCAGATAGCCGGCTATTCAAAATGGAACTTCTTATTGAAAACCCTTCATGACAAGCTCTGGCGGATAATAGCTATATCTATTCGAAACATTTTTTTCCTATTTCCAATTCGTTATCGTTTGAAAAACTGAACTTCCGTTTTCAAGTCGGAACTATGTTTAAACTTTGAACATTGTATCAATCTTTCTTAACGATTAACGATAAAAATTGTTATGAATGGAAGTCTTGGGATTATACGAATTTTTCGAAATGTCCATCTTCAACTTGAATGAAAGCCTCACGTCGACAAACTGAAGATCCAGTTACTCGACACATGAGATTTGGGTGGTTTCTTGTCTGGTTACCTGAATCTTAAATTCTATATAAGTATTTGTTGATGAAATTCAACGTCATCAATGAACTCAAAAGGGTTGTGCTTCAATAGAAACCAGCAGCCAAACGATCATTTATTACATGTACTAGCATCAAATCATTGTTGAAAATCAATCATTTAAAATGCTTGAATTTTTCTTCCATCACTTCAATGAATTTTAATCTGGGGCGTTTTCAGGAAAAACACACAGAATGACGTTTTGTTGCAACTAATAAAACAAAGGATTTCCTAGTTTTTCAAAGTACGTTTTTTTCAATATATGGCTTCAATTGTTGATTAATTCAACCTTTGTTCTTATTAGATATTACAAATCAGTCAAATTCCGTTTAATATTAATGTCGGAGTTGTCGTCAATTATCTTATGTTCTTTTTTCAAAGGTCATTTGTAATGAAACGATCAATAAAGATTTTGGACAACAACATAATTGCAATATACTATTTACACTGCTAATTATTTAGAATGTAAGCAAATCCTTCTTCGAAATAGAGCTATATACCCCTTTAAGACATATTTCCGGACTATATATATTGGAAATTACTATGAAGAAGTCTTTGCATATTACAGATCATAGCTGGAATTAATTCTCCAGAACCTCTACAGATTTTAATCTAAATTAATCTTATGAAAACAGTAAGAATTTAAATTTGAAAAGTTGTCCTAGATATACTGTATCACTTTATAGACTTATATATTATGATCACATGTGGTGGAAATTAACTGAAAAAGAATCAAGAGATATATAAAATAATGGCCAAATTATTTAGACATCACCTTATATGTTTCTATTGAATGTTAATGAATCACAAGTTCCATCACCAAAAAATGTTCAATATATAATTCAAAAAGGCCTTTTTTTCCCTTTTTAAAGATTACGTAGCTCAGTCTCCAGAGAAAGAACCTGATAAATTTGGACCCAAATCTCTTCAGTAAGGACTTATTAGAAAAACAAAATGATCATGTAAAAATTTATAAACGCACTTTTTTGTCACTAGACATTTCTGCAACAACCAACCAATTTTTGGATAAGCATCGCCTATACGAAACTTAGGTTATATCACAGAAATAAAGGCCATGCTTGTCCAAAAATTGGTTAGTTGTTCTGGAGAATTAATTCCAGCTATTATCTGTAATATTTCGAGACTATGTACTGAAATTACCATACTTTATATGAAATGCTAGTTCTCTAAGATGGAAGAGTCACCTAATATTCCAGAAGGCACAATGTGAAATACGATATTTTAGACGGAATGTTGACTTTGTGGGCAACTGAAGATATCGGATAGACAGGTACCGTTAGCTAAGCTTGTTCATCTGCCCATTGTGGCAACCGAAGCGAAGAATAAAATACAGAGTTGCATTACTTCGATAAACACTAGAAAACAAGAAGGGACAGACAGGCCTATTTACACCAGTTCCAACAAGATATAGGCCGTAAAATAGCAGTATGGTAGAATATAGTTTTGATGAGTTTCGGTCAGTTGGTTTCAGCTGCTCAATTCCCTATGAATGAACAATGTTTAATCATTTTTGCGCTGAAATATTTCACATGGAATTAATACGTTCAACGTACTAAATAAACACATCATTGGGACTCCTACAGTAATGCTCTAGGGTCAACAAACAGTATCATCGAAATGAAATGGATAGCTTTCTATATTACATGAAATAAACTAATATTGAATTGAATATGTCCATCGTGCTCATGAAATAAAAGACAACTGCTATTTTATCCATATAAAATAGGTGGATTTATCTGTGGAAATGGCTTCCTAATATGACCAATTTTAACAGTTCACGGACGGTACTTTCGTTTCCAGATATTTTACTTATGAAGTTGTTTATGTTCGTTAAAGTTTCTCATTTCGTTCACGTTGCCCCATTGTTGGAAAATCGTCCAAATTTTCTATCAAAATTCAAGAATGTTTTGCGCTTTGCAAAGAGCATTTCGCGTGAAACATAATAAACCTGCTACTTTCAACTATACTATTCGTCAGATAACTGAAACTTTGAAAGTGAAACATGATACTAGACTACCAACACTAGTTGCAGTCAGTAGTGGTTGTGAAGAGAATATGCCCAATGTTTGAGCAAGTGTGCTGAAAAGTGAAAATGTATATCGGGTGTTTTTTTAGAGTGATAGTACTTTTGATAGGGATAACTGTGATTTGACAGAAGATAGACGCCATGTTGTTTTGACATTTCTGTTCAGTAAGCATTGACAAATTATCATGGAATACTCACGCCGCAACAAAGTTTACAAATTGTTGAAATTTATTTTCAAAATCAGTGTTCTATTCGCCAAACTTAGGGCACTTCGTGCCCTATGGCTTACATAATCGTACATCAGAGCAGCTTATTAGCCGAACTATCGATTGATTTCGGACAACATTTTCTCCCTCGATGCAACAACAAAAACAAGGCACAGAACTGTACGTACAGAAGAAAATATCGCTGCTGTTAGTAAAAGTGTTAATTATGATACAGATTCACAACCAGTTGGACTCTGTGCATCCACCACATAGAAAATTTTGCGTAAAGATCTTGGTCTACACACATACAAGATCCAACTGACCACAATCCATCCACTTGACCATAATAAGCGTCGTTTGTCTGCTGATTGGGCCATAAAACAGCTTGAAGTTGATCCACTTTTTTATCGTAAAATTGTGTTTAGATATGAAGCTTATTTCTGGTTGAACGGCTATGTAAACAAGCAGAATTGCCATATATGGAGTGAAAACAATCCTCAAGAAGTTCATTGCATCCTTAAAAATGCACTGTATGGTGTGCTTTACACGCTCGAGGCATCATCGGTCCATATTACTTTAAAAACGATGCTGGAGCTAATGTTACAGTAAATGGTGCTCGTTACAGATAGATGATCAATGATTATTTGTTTCAAAATTTGAATGGTATCGACCCAAAAGTGTTTTGATTCCAACAAGATGGTGCTACACCTCATGCTGCTACCGTAACAATTGATTTATTGAAAGAAAGATTAGGCGATAACATTATTTCGAGAAATGATCCAATTAATTGGCCTCCAAGATCATGCGACATAACTTCACTGGATTATTTTCTTTGGGGTTATGTCAAGTCATTGGTTTATGCTGATGATCCAGAAACAATAGACGCTTTGGAAGCCAACATAACTCGTGTTATTGATGAAATAAGGCCTGAATTACTCGAAAAAGTGTCCCAAATTGGTCTGTTCGAATGGGGTTCCTCAGACCCGGAAATTATGTTTAAAACATGAATGTCATAAAATTATCTTTCGAATAAAAAAACATTTGGCTTAAATCTTAATTTAATTGTGTTTTATTTCAATTTAAAGTTCTATCACTCTAAGAAAACACCCCATACTTAGTCCCCATACAGTCCCTATCGACACACCTTAATCACAGATCATGAAAGTGAAATTAAGTCCAAGAGAAAGGGAACCAGCCATCATCATTTGGAGGAGGTCGTCATCTCCTTTGTAAGAAAGTAACAAACCCAATTCTTGATCGTATTCACTTAACACCTTTCATCCTCTATCAAGTTACTTCCGGATCACAACAGAGTAATCATCCCTAGTCAGCGAAATTCCCGGTTGATTAAATCAGGTGAATTAATAAAGTGAATAAAAACTAATTGAAAGACATTTTTATTTTATGAGGGTGGCAACTGTTATTATGTATTAAAGAATCTGTGTACGTGGATTTTCTGAATATGTCAAATTCAAAGGAATTAACATTTCTTGTGATCTGAATATCTAAAAACTTTATTGATTTTTGGGAATTTTCGATTTCAGTAGTGAATTTGACCGAATTGAAAAATAAATTTAACAAATTCAGAAACATTTCTAATTTTCTAATAGACATCCTCATAACATAAAAATGTCTCCTTTTCCCCTTTTCAACAGAAAACTTTAACAAAGTCATTAAAGCTTTGGAGTCTTTAGCGTCGAACAATGGCTACAATACGAACGTAATCGATAAAGAAATTTTTAAAAGACAGCATAAAAAAGCTCTAGCTTCCCTTTACTCTATTATTCAGGACAAAGAAAAATAAAAATTCCATAGCAAAAATTTCATACCACAAATTAGTAACAAAATTTGCAATAGACTAAAACAGAATATTATTAATATTAATCTTAGTCAATAGCAGACTGTCGAGAAACGTGTGAAAAAAGCAGTATATACAAATTATATTTTAGTAAATGCCCTACATTTTACATAGGTCAGAGAGAAAAAGTTATAAACATAAGGGTAGAAGAATATAAAAAAGTATATTACATAGTAAAATGATATCTGGTTTTTCGGAACATTGTACAAATAACAACCATTTTATAGATTTCGGTAGAAAAGAGATTTTACACGTAGGCAATAAAACCAGAAGAATGGACGTTTTAGAAAATTTGGAAATTTGTTGAGCATATGGCAAGAAGCTATTAATCACAAATGAACAACTTCAATTTAATTTATCACCATTGCTCTTATCTGTAAAAGATAAGGACCGAACTAACACCATATTTTTACACTCTTCAAAATTGTACCTGTGATCTACCCTACCATTATAAATAGAATTTTAAGTTTTGTTCTCTTCAGTTTTGAAAATGGACTCAAAACCCCAAACATATATGTCAACAGACACCAAATAAACAGTGAAACTTAAGCCAAGTTGTTTTTATTCACTTTATTATTATAATTTAAAACCAAGTGATATGCGAGGAATCAATATCATAAATAGGTGAGTTTACTCAAAATGAATTTCCTTGATATGTGTTTATGAATACAAAATTTATTTAGACTTTTTGTGAAAATTCATTCCGAACTTCAGTATTGATATACGAACGCAAAGCAAACTGACCACCATTTACTCATTGGGCTCTGGAAATGTTCATTCCTGATTTGAATTTTTTCCTTGGCCTACTCTCAACTTCTTCATCCTAATGCAAATTCAGACAATTCTTTATCCCTTGCTCTGCACTTCTCAGTCGATAAAATTCAGATCAGCTAGATCTGTCTAATGCGCGGAAGATTAAAAACAGTCGGGTCCATTCAATTTCACTGGTGATTAATACCTTACAATTCAATGGTTCGAGGATAATGCGAAAAATAAGCTTATCACTTCGCCGCCACATAATTTGGAACAGTAAGAATAAGCCAACAGAGCGATTATGATTTCTTTCAAAAGTTCTCCTGCCCATTATCAACGACCGGCACTCTTTTGTTTGTTGTTTGCTACGCCAACTCAGACTCTGCGCAATCTATTATGGCGGCGGAATATGTCATTGTTGGGGAAAATACAATGAGTCGTTTTGGAAACAGAGGTTAGGGTCGAAAGTGAGTTTTTGTTCACCTATGTGGGAAATTCTGGCTACAATAACAAACACAATTGTTTGCTTGAAGTTGACGGGAACCTTCTGCACATGAAATCATTTTACGATAACAATCGATATCGAATACCACTAATATACTCCCAACATTCCTTTTTTGTTCTATTATTGCTGAAAATGAATCAAGGAAATAGAGCGGTGAATTCCAACCTCAGATGAATAACACATTTAAGTTATCTTTGTAGGCTAAATCTTAAATATCACACAGATTCATTCTGCTGACAAAATTTTAATTTCATAAAAAAACTAATTTAAATTAATAAATGTCTTAGAAACACAGTTTCAATATAATAGACATATAGAATTAATAATTATTACACAGCAGCTAAAGGAATGAAAGAGTCGTTTGTTTCATAATGAAGCATTATGAAAACGAAATTCCTCCCGAAAAATGCACAACAAACCCCCAAAAAATTCTACGAAAATAACTTTCTTTAATAAGTTCCTTAAGAAAAAACTCCAAAAACAAGGAACATTTCAAAGAAAGTTATTTTCGAAGAAATTCTTGAGGTTATGTTGTGCATTTTTGGAAAGTAATTTGGTTGTCATAATACATCGTTATGGAACAATCCTTCAAGTATTTATTTAATAATTTAATCAATATTCTATATACATATATTTGAAGATATATATATATATATATATAGATGTAGATATATCTATAGATATATAGATGCATTCGATATTATAATAAAACAGCACATAAACTAAGAGGAGGAATGATCCTGCAACATTATAAGAATTATCTCTACAAATTGTTGCTTAACATCGAGCCATACAAGGTGGAAGATTTCCTAGCTTACACGTTCTGGTGAGTCAAATTATTTTATGACCCTATTTCATCTCGAATGTGCACTATGTATTTTATTGCAAATGTGCAATTCACCTTAAATAAAGTATATTATTATTATAAAAAACTATGAAAAAGTATTTGCATATTACAGATACTAGCTGGAATTAATTCCACAGAACCTCTACAGATTTAAATCTATATAAATCTCATGAAAACATTTAGAATATTAGGAGTACAAATAAGTTTTCGCCGTTTTATTGTAGATGGCGCAGCACGGAGTTTCGGTTAGCTTTGGCAGATGATAACCGGCTTAAAAAATAGTTTGGACATTCAAGAATAACATAACCTATTAATATCATTGATATTATATTGGTTGAAAATGTCAAAATTTGAGCCAAGTAAGCGTCATTTGCAGGAAATATTAGTTAACTTCTTTAATTTAAAGAAATCTGCTGCTGAGACGCATCAATTGCTCGTAGAAGCATATGGTGAGGGTGCTTTGAATGAGAGAACGTGTCGAGAGTGGTTTCAAAAGTTCAAAAACGGTGATTTCGACGTAGAAAACAAAGATCGCAGTGGAAGGCCAAAAATTTACGAGGATGCAGAATTGGAGGAATTATTGGAGAAAGATTCATCTCAAAGACCAAAAGAACTTGCTCTAACATTCGAAGTCACTCAGCAAGCAGTCTTCTATAATAAATATTTGATTTGTGTTGAAAAACGGCGGAAACTTATTTGGACTCCTAATATAATTTTTAAAAAACATATTCTAGATACACTGTATCACTTTATAGACATATATATTATCATCACATGTGGTGGAAATTAATTGATAAAGAATCAAAATAAATATAAATTAATGACCAAATTATTTAGACATCACCTTATACATGGTTCGATTGGATGTTAAAAAATTTCCATCATCACAAATGTTCAATATATAATTCAGAAAGGCCTTTTTTAAAAACACGTTCTCCAGAGAAAGAACCTGATAAATTCGGTAACGAGTTATTTGAATAAATGAAATAATCATTTAAAAATAAATGAAAATACCTTTTTTCACCAGACATTTCTGCAACAACTAACCAATTTTTGGATAAGCATGGCCCATACAAAAGTGAGGTTATATCACAGAAATGTACAATGAGTTCAAGTCGTATCTTCTTTCATTATGGAACAAAACGCTGCATATTTGACCAAACTCGGACAATTCTAAACATGTTAGATAAAGTGGAAATTTACGCAAAAAAAATGGATTTTTCCCAACCTCTTATTATATTTGAAAAAAACTCCGTCTATCCGCCTGTACTTTGTTATTTGTACATACTACTCTGTCAAGAAAGTACCGGGAATTTTCAATTAAAACAACATTTTTACATTTAATCGTCAAAATTTATTGGGTCGCCTTCAAAATAGGCTCCATTTGCTCCAATACATCTATGCCAACGACACTTCCAATTATCGAAACATTTTTTATAGGCGCTTTCCGGGATGGACTTTAGCTCTCGCGCCGAATTTTGTTTTATGGCTTCAATCGACTCAAAACGGGTGCCACGAAGGGGCAATTTTAGTTTTGGGAAGAGGAAAAAGTCGCAGGGAGCCAAATCCGGCGAATACAGTGGTTGCTGAAGCACGTTTGTTGAGTTTTTGGCGAGAAAGTCAGTCACAGTCGTAGCTCGGTGAGAAGGCGCGTTATCGTCATGCAAACTCCATGAGTTGTTCGCCCACAAATTTGGCCGCTTCTTACGGATACGCTAACGCAAACGTTTCATAACGCTTAGGTAATACTCCTTGTTTACCGTCTGACCCTCTGGAAGGAATTCGTAGTGCACCACGCCATTTCGAGCGGCTTTGGCGTGGTTTTTTCGGTTTCGGCTCATTTTTTGCCACCCATTCCGATGATTGATGGTTTGTTTGCATATCGTACTCGTAGACCCAGGTCTCATCACCAGTTATAATGCGTTCCATGAATGTAGAATCGGAATTACAGCGATCCAGCATGTCTGAAGCAACCTGTTTGCGATGACGTTTTTGAAGAAAATTCAGGTCTTTCGGTACGAGTCGTGCGGCCACCTTTCTCATGCCCAAAATATCAATCAAAATCGTACGTGCGGACTCGTGGGATATCTTAAGATCATGTGCTATCTCTCTCAAGCTGGTACGACGGTTTTCCAGCACCCTTTCCTTAATTTTATCGACGTTATCTTCGATCGAAGCCGTCGATGGGCGACCACTTCACGACCGTCCTTGAAGGCTCTGTACCACTGATATGCACGAGTTTTCGATAGAGCATTATCACCAAAGGCCTTTTGCAACATTTTCAATGCATCGGCACACGAAAATTCATTTGCAACACAAAACTTTAAACAAATTCTTTGCTCAACGTAATCACCCATAGTAAAAATCGGCACGCACTCTGACATCGACTGACTTAATCAGCTGTTGCAAACACACTAGTTGACAGATCCCGCTCAAGCTTGGCATAGTAATTAAGGACAGTGGTACCAACCTAGGAAAAAAAATTTTTACCTGCCTCATTGCCCCGCCAGATTTAAATCGATAATTCCCGGTACTTTCTTGACAGAATGTATTACAAATTCCATAGTTCGGAGTAACCTCAGTTTCGAATCTTTTCAATTTAATTCAATTTTTTGTGGAGTTTTCATTCAATAACTTGAAAGGAAAAGACGTGAATGTTTCGAAAGAAATAATGAACCTCTGCATAAAGCGTTGGACGCGCAAAAAAATAAACTGTTTTCGCACGAACAGACACGGATAGCGTTAATACCTTTTAATATTTATTGTTTTAGACGTACAAAAAATTCCGTGTTCATTACGAAACGTTAATTCGACGACATTTCTCTCACAAGATCTTCTGCGGTCGTGGGCTGCCGTTCCTCCGGATGATCTTCCCATTAAAGAAATGAAAACAGTTACGGTTAATACCACAAATTGGGTGGCAGTGGTCCAAGCGAAAACGGAGAGACCACAGTTGATTTATGGACGAACTGACCAAATTGGACACTCTTTTTGGGTCTGCAGATCTTCCATCTTCATGAATGTTACATCTCCTTTTCGTTTTACGGGGTTAGCCCGTTTGAATTCTCATACTTAACGTCCGAAAATAAGATCCGAAATATAAGTCCATCAAAGTTGTAATAAATTGAAAATTAATAAGAAGGAACGGTTTTTTACTTGATAGAAGGATTATTACAAAATTTGAAAATCAAAACAGATTTAATCTGTTGTCTTCTACAATTTTAATTTCAAAAAATTCTTTGAAGAAACTTTAAGAATTAAATTAATGTCTTTATAAGCACTGCTCATATTTAATAGACGTCAAAATTCATCATACAATATCAAACGGAATTAAGAAAAACCAACGAACATAAACTGTCAATTAAAATTAAAATATAAATAAGCAAACATTTTTTGTTTCGTTCCAGGCATGCGTAATGAACTCTTCAGACAAACTTACGAAGCCCTGTTTGTTACAAAATGTTACAAAATGTATTGTTTTCCGATCCCATATGAATGAAAAATAACTCTTTCTCAAAAATATAAAACATAATTTCAAGAACTTCTCAAAAACTAATTTATTTGAAATTTTCAATATATTTAAATAAATTACTTCAAAAAATCTCAAAACATGTAGCACATTCTCAAGAAATAATTAAAGTTACGATAAGATCAGTTCAACTTTACATATAAAAAATAATAAAATCAATTAAACAATGTATAGACTTACTCAGTGAATCTTAGGAATACACGGTCTTCAATAGAAATAAAAGTGAACACCTTTATATATCCAAGGTACTTATGTTCCAAGTTCACAGAACTTAACTGAGGCCAAGTGCCTTATGAGCTTTGTATGATTTTCTGTGAACTTGGAACATAAGTACCTTGGATATATAAAGGTGTTCACTTTTATTTCTATTGAGGACCGTGTATTCCTAAGATTCACTGAGTAAGTCTATACATTGTTTAATTGATTTTATTATTTTTTATATGTAAAGTTGAACTGATCTTATCGTAACTTTAATTATTTCTTGAGAATGTGCTACATGTTTTGAGATTTTTTGAAGTAATTTATTTAAATATATTGAATATTTCAAATAAATTAGTTTTTGAGAAGTTCTTGAAATTATGTTTTATATTTTTGAGAAAGAGTTATTTTTCATTCATATGGGATCGGAAAACAATACATTTTGTAACATTTTGTAACAAACAGGGCTTCGTAAGTTTGTCTGAAGAGTTCATTACGCATGCCTGGAACGAAACAAAAAATGTTTGCTTATTTATATTTTAATTTTAATTGACAGTTTATGTTCGTTGGTTTTTCTTAATTCCGTTTGATATTGTATGATGAATTTTGACGTCTATTAAATATGAGCAGTGCTTATAAAGACATTAATTTAATTCTTAAAGTTTCTTCAAAGAATTTTTTGAAATTAAAATTGTAGAAGACAACAGATTAAATCTGTTTTGATTTTCAAAAAAATTGAAAATTACTACGAAGAATTCTTTGCATATTACAGAATAATAGCTAGAATTAATTCACCAGAACCTCTACAGATTTTAATCTAAATAAATCTCATGAAAACATTTAGAATTAAATTTTGAACTGTAGAGGTTCTGGTGAATTGATTCCAGCTATTATTTTATAAAGTTGTAATATTTCCTCGTGATTTTTATTTGGAATTCTTTCAGTTTGAATGTCTAACTATTAAATACGGATAGATTATGTAAGGAATAGAAAATTATCTGAAAACTCATCCACTAGACAGAAATTCATATCTGCAAATGTTAAAATTTCTAACCAGTTGCGTTCACCTAAGTTTTGCGATACGTAAAAGGAGTATTATAGGGTTTTTCAATAAGAGGATTCATTTTGATATTGAAAAAATACGAATGTGTTTTGAGAGAAATCAATAGATATTCAATTCATTGTGAAGAATTATATATTGTTTTCTTGGCATAAGCTAAAGAAATGGTAACAATTCTTCTAATAATGGGGAAGAAATATAAATTGAAAATTACTTTACACGGCCAGGAAACTTTGCACTGGGAAATCATTCGCCATTCCATATTCTCCCTTCTCGAAATAATAGGAATATTTTGTTGGAAAATATGAGATTATTCAGTCATTCATTGGCCCTGTTACAAAAAAAAATTCTCTGCACGTTAAAACGATGATTCACATAATTAAAAAACAGACTAAGAATCTCAAAAGTTGCCAGTTGAATGAAAAAAAACTGCTTTATTTCTTGTAGAGTAGAAATATGGGGAGATTCTTTTGTAAAATGAAGGCTCCAGTTAATATTTATCCATAGTTATTCATACTGTTAGTAAATTTTCAACAAATTAGTCATTTTTATTTAAAAAAAAAGTCACACAATTTTTATGTTTCACAATTTATTCAGAAACCTGACACATGTTTCGGATTTTCGACCATCTTCAAAAGGTACAAACAGGAATTTAACCTTAAATTGGAAAGATTTTACTATTACACTTAGGACATCTGTGTATTTTTATGGCGCATGGAAATAACAGCATCCAATATGGAGATGTTGCCAAAGAGTATTTGGGAATTTGTTAAATTCTGCTTTTTCTCAATGGCTTTTTGCTCAAATAGTCCATTTATTTATTCTTATTAACATTATATAGTAAAGTGACATCTCACATTAAAAAATTATTACTTTCTATACAATGTTCCACAAAACCGGTTGATTTCTGATTTTCAAAACAGACATCCTATGTTCTTTGATTCTATGTTGTAAACTTAGACCTGTCTGTCCTATATGTAGCATTACAATAATCATACTTAATTCGATAAATCCCCGATTAGGAAAAATTTGGGTTCCTTTCTTTATTGTTCACCAACATCTTAGCTAAATTATTTCTATTTACTGCTAAAGAATTAATTGACATTTTATGAAGATCAGTCATTCATACTGCTGAAACCTTTTATTTAAGCTATTGGAAACCATATTTTTTTTCATCATAGGGATCATATATATTGATATAATTTTTTTTTAATATTGTGGTAAGTTTTCTTTTTAATCATTTTATCAGTGATTTCAGTTCTATAGGCATTGTTCCCCGGTATAGTTTCAATTATTTTGACTTCTTTTCGGAAATTTTTCTATTTCTATCGTGAATTTAATGTTTTCATTTATGCTATTCAGATAATTCAAAAATTGCGATAGCAGCCTGTCAGTTCCAGACCAAATGCAAAAAACGTCATCTACATATCTAGCCCAAAAGTGAACAAGTTTTACTGGGGGATTTTTTTTTGAATGAAATTGTTATAATGTTTCACCTAGAGCTAACCGCATATTCCAGTAATTTAAAAAATTAATTGTTTTCAGAAAGAATTAGAATATACATTCTGTCAAGAAAGTACCGGGAATTATCGATTTAAATCTGGCGGGGCAATGAGGCAGGTAAAAATTTTTTTCCTAGGTTGGTACCACTGTCCTTAATTACTATGCCAAGCTTGAGCGGGATCTGTCAACTAGTGTGTTTGCAACAGCTGATTAAGTCAGTCGATGTCAGAGTGCGTGCCGATTTTTACTATGGGTGATAACGTTGAGCAAAGAATTTGTTTAAAGTTTTGTGTTGCAAATGAATTTTCGTGTGCCGATGCATTGAAAATGTTGCAAAAGGCCTTTGGTGATAATGCTCTATCGAAAACTCGTGCATATCAGTGGTACAGAGCCTTCAAGGACGGTCGTGAAGTGGTCGCCCATCGACGGCTTCGATAGAAGATAACGTCGATAAAATTAAGGAAAGGGTGCTGGAAAACCGTCGTACCAGCTTGTGAGAGATAGCACATGATCTTAAGATATCCCACGAGTCCGCACGTACGATTTTGATTGATATTCTGGGCATGAGAAAGGTGGCCGCACGACTCGTACCGAAAGACCTGAATTTTCTTCAAAAACGTCATCGCGAACAGGTTGCTTCAGACATGCTGGATCGCTGTAATTCCGATTCTACATTCATGGAACGCATTATAACTGGTGATGAGACCTGGGTCTACGAGTACGATATGCAAACAAGCCAGCAATCATCGGAATGGGTGGCAAAAAATGAGCCGAAACCGAAAAAACCACGCCAAAGCCGCTCGAAAATGAAGGTGATGCTCATTGTTTTCTTCGATATCCGTGGCGTGGTGCACTACGAATTCGTTCCAGAGGGTCAGACGGTAAACAAGGAGTATTACCTAGGCGTTATGAAACGGTTGCGTGAGCGTATCCTTAAGAAGCGGCCAAATTTGTGGGCGAACAACTCATGGATTTTGCATGACGATAACGCGCCTTCTCACCGAGCTACGATTGTGACTGACTTTCTCGCCAAAAACTCAACAAACGTGCTTCAGCAACCACCGTATTTGCCGGATTTGGCTCCCTGCGACTTTTTCCTCTTCCCAAAACTAAAATTGCCCCTTCGTGGCAACCGTTTTGAGTCGATTGAAGCCATAAAACAAAATTCGGCGCGAGAGCTAAAGTCCATCCCGGAAAGCGCCTATAAAAAATGTTTCGATAATTGGAAGTGCCGTTGGCATAGCTGTATTGGAGCAAATGGAGCCTATTTTGAAAGCGACCCAATAAATTTTGACGATTAAATGTAAAAATGTTGTTTTAATTGAAAATTCCCGGTACTTTCTTGAAAGAGTAGTACATTCGGCGAAAATTTTAGGATTGTATGTCATAAATAACAATGAAGATATCACGAGTTGAATGTAAATGAAATTAATTCCTAATTATCACATCTTTATGTTTGAGTTAATAACTTATTATGTAGTACTAAAAAAAGATTTGAGGAAACTGGCCTCAATTATCACCTGAATAAACGCCTTGTGAGTCTCAGAGTTTAAAATATATGATTTAAGGATAATCACCTGTTTGCTTTTATTTGAACGCAGTTAGCATTTCCGTTTCAAATATGATACATGATAATTTTATGTTTAATCTACGATATGAGAATAATATTCACACGTTTATGTGTATACTTCTGGGATATCTTGTCTTCGGTTATGAAGTGGTTAATTTCGATCACCTCTTGAAATGTTAACAGTTTACGTTTAAATGATCGATGATTAAAAACGTGGTAAAAAGCACTGACTAGAAGTCGGAAACTGGGGTGCACCTGAAAATTTTATATCTGTGAAGCTACATATAGCGAATTATAACGCATTATTTTTTGTTCTGTCATACTACGTAAGGCTGAATAAACATCATTTTTACAATTTATGAACTGTTTTCTTGAAGGAACGCGACATCTCATGACAATAAGAATCACGTGCTTAAAAGTCTCCTTCTTTCTACCTTGAATCTGCATCGTTATATATTGATGAAAAATGGTGAAAAAAGAGTATATTGAACAAATAGTTTTCATACTTTTTACCGAAATCAGATAAGATCGGAAATATTTTGGCTACTAAAAAGGTTTAAAAATGGCTTTGTTGGATGTGAAGAATAAATATTTTCTAGGTTCAAGGTAAGTTTGTTACGTTGGAACTATTTCGTCAAAATGCTAAAATCATCTGTTTTCTTTGTGTTTCAGATTTTCCTGAAATTCATCAGAACCATAGTATCCTTTGCGTCAGCTATGATTTCACATCAACTGAGCTATTTATACTCAAATTGACAATAGAAGTCCAAGCACGGTGCATGTAGTACTCCACAGGTCAGTCTACTTTTTTCACTCCTTTGATTTATCCGATATATGGCTTTCAATCAATTTGTAAATTTTTCTAGCAATTTTCATGGATGACGGTATAGTATGAGGTTGTTCGGAAAGTAATTTCGTTTATTTATTCAATATTTATAACTTCAGGAATTAAATTAAACTAATGTCACATAAGTACCACTTATATCAAACGACATATAAAATAAACATTCATTATAAGACATCTAAATGATATAACAAAATCCAATAAATATAAATTGTTAACCAAAATCCTATAAATTAAATATTTTGAGTAGACAAAATTTTGTTTCTGCTCATCAATCTTATGAAAACAGATATCTTTTAATTTTTAACATACTCTTGAGAATTTCATCATAAAATTGTCTTATTTAGAATATTCAATATTATTGGATATCTAACTAAGTAACTTACTAAAAAACAAGTTTTAAGAGAAATTTTGTTTCGTCAGTGCTCAATTATATTCATATTCAATAATATATAACATCAATCAACAAAAATATCTTCTCACGTTTTAACAATTCAGAAAGCTTCTGGTAAATGAATACTGAAAATTTAAATGGAGTGTTATGTTAACTCATATAAATAATTCTGTGGTTTACCATTGGTCTAAAAGATTGAAAGGCAATTTAACGGCCTCTGTTATAGCTGGACTAACAGTATGAAGAATGTTAAGGAAATCAAATAGTTATATATTATGAATAAAATAAAATAAATAGAGGTTATTACTTGATAGAAGGTAAATAATTAAATTGCCTTTCAATCTTTTAGAGCAATGATGAACCACAGAATTATTTATTTGAGTTAACATTACACTCCATTTAAATTTTCAGTATTCATTTACCAGAAGCTTTCTGAATTGTTAAAAGGTGAGAAAATATTTCTGTTGATGGATGTTATATATAATGCGAGACCTGATACAAGTTTGGTCACTCGCCTTAAGTTTTTACAGCTTGAATGGGATATACTGCCACACCAAACATATTCTCCATATCAGGCGCCTTCGGATTATTATTTGTTCTGGTCATTGCAAAATATTTTAGAGGGTAAAACCTTCACTTCAATGAAAAAGCCAACAAACACCTGGATCAGTTTTGCCAGCATATGCCAATAAATAATTGGATAAAATATTTATTCATTATACGAAAATTGTCTATGATTTTCACAAAAAAAAACGAAATTATTTTCCGAACAACACAATATTTTGATATCTATTAAATAAAATTTTAAATATCCTAATACTCATTCTGTTAACCCCCTACAAATTTCAATTCCAAGAAATTTTATTCAACTTTTAGAATTTAATTAAATAAATGTATTAGAAAACAGTGTTTCAAGTTAGTAAACATATAGAATTAACACCTATTAAACAGTACCAAAAGGGAATAAAAGAATTTGAAGAAATACAAATTATTAATTAAACTTACTCAATAAATATTTTGGGGTACAAAATTTTGTTTCGTACCTTGTTTTATGGAAACCAAATTACTTTCCGAAAATACAAAACATAACCTCAATAACTTCTTCAAATACAACTTGCTCAAAATAAGTTCCCTCAAAAAATTCCTAAAACATGCAAAGAAATTCAGAACTCTCACAACGAAAAACTCATCAGCCCAACTTCACATTAAAAAAATTTAAAAATTAACAAAAAATTATCTAGCCAGACAAACTGAATGTACTTATTATTTGATATTGTATATTGAGTTTTTATTTTATTCGTCTATTAAATGTAAGCTGTGCTTATAAGACATTAATTTAATTCTAAAGGTTTTTGAAATTATAATTGTAGAAGACTGACAGATTAAATCTGTTTTGATATTCAAATTTTTTTATATTCATTCTATCAAGTAAAGAGCCTTTTCCTATTATTTTTTATTTTGTTTATTGAATAAATCGGTTTTCTGAATTTTTTAATCTGAAATTAATACTGATGAATACCATAACAAATAATCATAAAAATAAGGTGTTTCGTATCAGTTCAGAACGAAATAAAAGGTTCAGTAAAAAGATACCGCGAATAATGAAAACCGCATACAGCAAAATAGGATCATTTTATAACAGAAACCCCCAGGGCGTTACTGGAAGCTTCATTCCGTTAAGTGAAGAGCAGGTAAGGAAGAAAGACCTCAAGAGTAATCTTATTCGCCGTAGATGTCGTCAGATCAGATTGAGATAAGAAAATAAACTCGATTACCGTCGACGCTGGAATCAGATATCCAGCCTTTAGGTACGAAAAAAAAATTAAGAGGCGTCAGCCGATTGACGATCTGAATTAGTATTAATCCAACTTAACAGGTTGTTTAAAATGATAAACTATAACCAAATGAATTTTAAGTGGCCATTTCGGCTGTTGCTTTAATGAGCAGATACTTCCAAAATGCTAACGAGAAAATTGACCATACACACAACACCTTTCGTTATTAAAAGCAACAACAAGCCAGGATGATGTATGCAACGCCTCTTTCTTTGCTGCTCGCTGCCTTGGGCGGAGCGAGCGATATTATCTTTAATAAGATTTCGGATTTACATACTTGCTTCTTGTTTAGAGTCGGTGTGGCGGAACGCAATGTATTTCCCTTTCATATACACCTATTAATCTGGAAATTACCCGTGGGTGTTGAAGCCGCGGCGGAATGAGATGGAATGCGTTACATCCATTTTAGGGGGTAATCGCAATGAAACATGAACGTCAAAAGAAAACAGCAAAAAGGCGAGCTAACGTGCCAATTTAAACGAAGCTTTATCAGCGTTTCATACCACTTTCTCTTTTAATTTTCTACAACAATTTTGCATAAAATGATATGACTATGGAAAATGATCCTTTCTGTTATTTTACTCAGAATAAATGAAAAAATGTAAACCTCTAATTTAGAGAAAACGATTTAATGCCCATTACATATGCTTCGGGGTCCCTCAGGGGTCAATTCTCGATCCACTTCTTTTTGCGTTGTTTGTAACATATAGGACCATGACACTGGTCTTCCTCGTCCTATCCATCTTCTTGGAAATGTTTGATCTAAATCCTTACAGCAAGTGTATAATGTGGGGTGCTCCATCTTGCATAAACCAAATATTCATCCACTGATTCAAAGATTCAAAGCCTAAAAAATCGAGCAACGTATTTTGAAGAAAGTTAAGGTATGCGGCACCTGTTAAATTTCGTGTTGAAACTACGGTCCTAACAAACGATATCCTAAAATACCTAGCCAGATATTTATACTGAAACGTTGTTGATGCCTGGATTCATGAATGGCGTGTGGATTTTCATCCGCCCAAATTATGAACATTATGAAAGTTACAAATCACATCTTTGGTAAAGCCAACTTTATTAGTGAAAAGGATATCAGAAGTAAAATGCGGATGTTCAGCAAGCTTTGTCAAAACCCATTGACAGAATGTCCTTCTGGCTTGATGATCAGGAGGAATAAGATCTTGCAAGCGTTAATTTGTAATGGATAGAGAAGTTCTTGATGCATTGTTCTCTAGACAAGTGGACCATTTATTCCTACTTTCGCTGAAATTCTTCTTTCACTTGTACCTGGTTTATCAATCACAATATTTAAAATTTGCTCTTCAACTTCTGGAGTACTAACAGATCTTGAACGTCCAGTATCACGAGCGTTTTTATTTTAGGAACCAGTTTCCCTCAATCATCTAAAAACTTGATTGAACGTCACATGAGAAGGAAGTTGACGATCAGGATAAGCCTCTGCAAAAAGGCGACGTGCTTCAGGACCACTTCCGTTAGCCATACATGAAAACCATATCACTCATTTCAATATTAGAATAATATAAGGCATTTCAAATTCAGGAAAATAACTTTTTCTCAACAACAAAGTGAAAGAAAGTAAACAACTCGAATCGGATGCAAAACACTCAATAAAAGTACGTAATTGTCACATGAAATCCAAATGTTTGATCCCAGTTGTCATACGAAAACTAAATACTTGATGCCAGCTGTGATTGTTTTAAGGAACCGACTGAAAAAAATTTTAATTGTAAGTACAGTAAACAAGACATCTGAAAGATGAAAATAAATCGAATATCGTATCTCCAAAACGGCTCATTTGCGGACCCATGTTTATATAAAATTTTTTACTTATTTTGAGGCCGATAATCAGCTCCGAAAATATTGAAACTTTGTTTTTTAACACCCAGTATATAGTAGACTCGCGCTATTATGAACACTCCTTTGCGTGAACAACCCAATATTGTGAACAACAAAATATTCTCACTGTAATTGAATTATTGAATTCCTCATCAGTTTCCACGAAATAAACGCGAACCCGAAGACTATCTGCTTCTTGATTTAGAACCCTGAGTTAACAAGTAGCACGACTTCCACATGACCCATATATTCCTGAAATCCATTCGATCTCAATCAAATCTCAACCAGTCTCAATTTAGAGCATAACAGCCTCAACTACATACACGTCCAACCATCCCATCCTCCAACGAAAGTGAGAAAATGATTACACTGATTTCTTCCTCATCTCACAGTATGTAATTTGAAGTCGTTAGACATCAATAAGGTCGAAATTAAATTTCGAAAAATACTCTGGGATCCATAAAAATAACATGTTACTGGAAGCCAGGAGATAATTGGATTTCGGAATTGGGGGTGAAGGATGAGGAGTTAGATTAACTTTTGATTCGATTACTTGTTTGTCAGCAGCATTTAACGAGTCTACGACTCCATAAGGAATTCATAGGAAAGAGATAGATAGATTGGTATCGTCATAATGTTATAAAGGAATATTGAGTCGTTTACATTGTTTCTACAAAGTACAAAATTTTGATCATTTAAAAAGCCTGATAGAATGGATTTTCAAATTTTTTTTGTCGCTACGTTGGCTCAATTTTCCCTTATACTCACGCGAATTTTGAACGTCACTTAACATTTAATTTGTTTAGAGTGCCCCATTTCGTCAGCGAAATTTGCGATTAACAGTCGTTTATTCGTCATCGCATTGCGCTGAAGTTTTGATTCTTCCACGGGACTCTGGTCGTCGCCCTGATTAACATTGAATTTAGTATCTTTCCGACTGTCTTTTCCATATGTGTTTCATCTACAATGGATTTGTATCAAGTAGAGACCTCTTAGAATTACCATGTTTGAAGTGGGGGTTTCTGAGGCGAAATTTAGAGTAAACTTTGACCAAGATTATGGCTAAAGAAAATTTTATAATAGATATTTCCTTAACCACCCTATAATACGTGAGTATTTCATAAAGATCTCCATGAAACAAACCTAGTCCAAGGAGACTTTTCAGCTCTTTTCAATAGTGTACACTGAATTTTGATTTAGGTGCTACGTTTTTACTAGGAAAATTGTGAAACGTTACAAAATAGCATAATCCTTCTTCTTCTTCTTCTACTTATATTAGGCCCTAGGCCTGTTCTTCATGATTTTTTTTATCCTTTCGTTTAGTTCTGCAGCCGTATTTGTGATGTGGACTGCCAACTGTCTCGCCATCTTTTGAAGGGACGTCCTGGTGGTCTTTTTCCAGTTGGTTTCAAATCCCTCGCTATTCGGGCTAATCTTTGAGGGCTCATTCTGCTTACATGCTGGTTCCACTCTCTTCTCCTCTGTCTTCCCCATCGCACAATATCCTGAACCTTACATCGCTCTCTCATTTGACGGTTTGGTATTCTGTCCAGTAATGTTTTCCCAGCTATTGCTCTTAACGTTTTCATTTCCGTGGTCCTTAGAATCCTCTTCGTCTCCGCTGTATCGGCTCTCGTCTCCATAGAATTTGCCATAATAGGCCTAACACATGACTTATATATGCGGATTTTCCCGTCCAATCTCAGATCTTTATTCTTCCAAATGACATCCCGTAAGCATCCCGATATATAAGCTGCTTTGTTGGCTTGTTTGCGTACAGTTGTTTTCAGGTATCCGCAACTAGAAACTTCCACCCCAAGGTATTCGAACTTCGAAACTTGTTCGATTATTTCATTGTTTATTACAATTTTACATCTTATGGGTTCCCTTGCGACAACTGAAGATTTCGTTTTAGCTGTTGATATGGTCATATTGTACTCTCTTGCTGCTAGTTCGAATGCATGTGCCATTCTCTGTAGGTCGTCTTCGTTGTCCGAAATCAATATTGCGTCGTCTGCATAACACACAATTTTTATCAGTTTCGTAGAAAACCTGTATCCCTGTCCTGCATTTCTTACTTTCTCCACAATTTTGTCCATTATTATGCTAAAAAGTAGAGGGCTTAGACTGTCTCCTTAGCGAATAACCAGATGTTATATTCACCGCTGCTGTGAGTTCATTGTTTATCTTGATTTTAGTTTTGTTGTTAGTATTGAGATCTCTAATAAGCTCTACTATACTGCTGGGTTGATTTTGTTTTTTCAGCAGTTTCAACACATCTTTCAGTCGGACGCGATCAAAGGCTTTAGCAAGGTCTAAAATGCACATGTAAACAGGTTTGTTGAACTCAGTAGCCTTTTCTGCGATTTGCCTTACTACGAAAATTGCATCTGTTGTTGACCTATTCTTTCGAAACCCCTGTTGCTCTTCACTAATCGAATATCTTGATTTTAGTTTTGTTGTTAGTATTGAGATCTCTAATAAGCTCTACTATACTGCTGGGTTGATTTTGTTTTTTCAGCAGTTTCAACACATCTTTCAGTCGGACGCGATCAAAGGCTTTAGCAAGGTCTGAAATGCACATGTAAACAGGTTTGTTGAACTCAGTAGCCTTTTCTGCGATTTGCCTTACTATGAAAATTGCATCTGTTGTTGACCTATTCTTTCGAAACCCCTGTTGCTCTTCACTAATCGAATATCCTTCACTAATCTTATTGTCCAAAATCTTAGTTAGCAGCTTGAGCGATGTATTCAGCAATGTGATGGTACGGTAGTTATCAGGATCCTTCTTATTTCCCTTCTTATGTATTGGTACCGTTATACTTGATTTCCATTGGTCTGGTACGCTCTTTGTAGTCAATATCTTTTGGAAAAGAACATGCATATTTTCTACTATCATGTCACCTCCATACTTCAGCAGTTCGTTCGGTATGCCGTCGGGTCCTGGAGCTTTTCTATTTTTTAATTTTGTAATGTTAGTCCTTAGTTCTTCCATCGATATTTCTATACTTTGGTCATTATTAGTCTCATCTATGTGTTTTGCCTGTTCTATAGTATCACCATCACATCTGTAAAGTTGTCCATTTCTCTCCTTCTATTTATGATAGATTGGGCCGTTGCTTGGTAGAAATCAGTTGTAATTGTCATTATAAAATAAAACACTTGTTTACATTTTCTACTTTATTTTTGGTATTGACGTACGTTTCGTCTTTGCTAGAAAGACTTCATCAGAATCTGATTCTGATGAAGTCTTTCTAGCAAAGACGAAACGTACGTCAATACCAAAAATAAAGTAGAAAATGTAAACAAGTGTTTTATTTTATAATGACAATCTCTCCTTCTATTTCATTCAAGTTTACATATTCGTTAAAAGGCTTTTTTCTGAATAATTTTACAATGAAAGATAATTGAACCATACTCTATAGAAACTTTTGTGTTGCAGATTACCTATCGAAGCACCCTGGGAAATTTGGCTAGAGATAGCTTGGACACTTTGTATAGATATATAGTACTCTGTCAAGAAAGTACCGGGAATTTTCAATTAAAACAACATTTTTACATTCAATCGTCAAAATTTATTGGGTCGCCTTCAAAATAGGCTCCATTTGCTCCAATACATCTATGCCAACGGCACTTCCAATTATCGAAACATTTTTTATAGGCGCTTTCCGGAATGGACTTTAGCTCTCGCGCCGAATTTTGTTTTATGGCTTCAATCGACTCAAAACGGGTGCCACGAAGGGGCAATTTTAGTTTTGGGAAGAGGAAAAAGTCGCAGGGAGCCAAATCCGGCGAGAGCTCGGTGAGAAGGCGCGTTATCGTCATGCAAAATCCATGAGTTGTTCGCCCACAAATTTGGCCGCTTCTTACGGATACGCTCACGCAAACGTTTCATTACGCCTAGGTAATACTCCTTGTTTACCGTCTGACCCTCTGGATCCTCTGGAACGAATTCGTAGTGCACCACGCCACGGATATCTAAGAAAACAATGAGCATCACCTTCATTTTCGAGCGGCTTTGGCGTGGTTTTTTCGGTTTCGGCTCATTTTTTGCCACCCATTCCGATGATTGCTGGCTTGTTCGCATATCGTACTCGTAGACCCAGGTCTCATCACCAGTTATAATGCGTTCCATGAATGTAGAATCGGAATTACAGCGATCCAGCATGTCTGAAGCAACCTGTTCGCGATGACGTTTTTGAAGAAAATTCAGGTCTCTCGGTACGAGTCGTGCGGCCACCTTTCTCATGCCTAAAATATCAATCAAAATCGTACGTGCGGACTCGTGGGATATCTTAAGATCATGTGCTATCTCTCTCAAGCTGGTACGACGGTTTTCCAGCCCCCTTTCCTTAATTTTATCGACGTTATCTTCGATCGAAGCCGTCGATGGGCGTCCACTTCACGACCGTCCTTGAAGGCTCTATACCACTGATATGCACGAGTTTTCGATAGAGCATTATCACCAAAGGCCTTTTGCAACATTTTCAATGCATCGGCATACGAAAATTCATTTGCAACACAAAACTTTAAACACATTCTTTGCTCAACGTAATCACCCATAGTAAAAATCGGCACGCATTCTGACATCGACTGACTTAATCAGCTGTTGCAAACACACTAGTTGACAGATCCCGCTCAAGCTTGGCATAGTAATTAAGGACAGTGGTACCAACCTAGGAAAAAAAATTTTTACCTGCCTCATTGCCCCGCCAGATTTAAATCGATAATTCCCGGTACTTTCTTGACAGAATGTAATTAGATATAACGGGCTAATCATTTCGTGGTCCGGATTTCATAGTCCTGTTTCAAGGACATTTGTCGAACAGAACTGTAATCCGTAGCCTCATATGTTTAGTTTAAGGTTAGGTATTTAAAAATATGGATCGTTTATCTACTGCTGAATGTGTCAAAATTGTGAAAACTCACTACAAAAATAATGATTAGTAAATACGTTTCTTGCATTACGGGCAGATTATCGTCGATATAATCGTCAATATGAGAGTACAATTGGTAACAAAGTGAAAAAATTTGAAGAGGATGAATCTGTTACTAGTGTCTTGAGGCCCATAAATCATCGAAATGCACGCTCGACCGAAAATATTTCCATTGTAAGTGAAAGTGTTGAAGAAGATACAGATTTATCAATTTAGCGGCGCGCACAAGATTTGGACAACTCTTACGGCACGCTATGGCGTATTTTGCATGTGGATTTGCATCTTCATCCTTATAAGGTTCAATTGACAAAAGAACTAAAGCCAGCTGACCATGGAATGCGTAGAACATATGGCGATTAGTTGCAACAACTTTTGGATGACGATGTTTGGCAGCGACGAAGCACATTTTTCACTCGGCGGTTATATAAACAAGCAAAATGCAAGCAAAAGCTGAGTTATTGGCCCGTACTTCTTAGAAAACGAAGGAGGTATCACTCAAACCGTCAATTCTCATCGCTTTGGCCAAATGATTGCATATATTTTTTGGCTTGAAATTGATGATTTGAAATTGGAAGAGATGTGGTACTAGCAAGATGGTGCAACAAGCCACACCGTTTGGCTTTATTTCAAGAAAAAGTTCCGGGACGCGTAATTTCTCGTTTCGGCGTAAATTGGCCACCAAGATCTTGTTATTTAATCTTTGAATTTTTTTGTGGGATTATACAAAGGATGACTATTGAAGATCTGGAAATCAACATACATTCTGTCAAGAAAGTACCGGGAATTATCGATTTAAAGCTGGCGGGGCAATGAGGCAGGTAAAAATTTTTTTTCCTAGGTTGGTAGCACTGTCCTTAATTAGTATGCCAAGCTTGAGCGGGATTTGTCAACTAGTGTGTTTGCAACAGCTGATTAAGTCAGTCGATGTCAGAATGCGTGCCGATTTTTACTATGGGTGATTACGTTGAGCAAAGAATGTGTTTAAAGTTTTGTGTTGCAAATGAATTTTCGTATGCCGATGCATTGAAAATGTTGCAAAAGGCCTTTGGTGATAATGCTCTATCGAAAACTCGTGCATATCAGTGGTATAGAGCCTTCAAGGACGGTCGTGAAGTGGACGCCCATCGACGGCTTCGATCGAAGATAACGTCGATAAAATTAAGGAAAGGGTGCTGGAAAACCGTCGTACCAGCTTGAGAGATATAGCACATGATCTTAAGATATCCCACGAGTCCGCACGTACGATTTTGATTGATATTTTGGGCATGAGAAAGGTAACCGCACGACTCGTACCGAAAGACCTGAATTTTCTTCAAAAACGTCATCGCGAACAGGTTGCTTCAGACATGCTGGATCGCTGTAATTCCGATTCTACATTCATGGAACGCATTATAACTGGTGATGAGACCTGGGTCTAGGAGTACGATATGCAAACAAGCCAGCAATCATCGGAATGGGTGGCAAAAAATGAGCCGAAACCGAAAAAACCACGCCAAAGCCGCTCGAAAATGAAGGTGATGCTCATTGTTTTCTTCGATATCCGTGGCGTGGTGCACTACGAATTCGTTCCATAGGGTCAGACGGTAAACAAGGAGTATTACCTAGGCGTTATGAAACGTTTGCGTGATCGTATCCGTAAGAAGCGGCCAAATTTGTGGGCGAACAACTCATGGATTTTGCATGACGATAACGCGCCTTCTCACCGAGCTACGATTGTGACTGACTTTCTCGCTAAAAACTCAACAAACGTGCTTCAGCAACCACCGTATTCGCCGGATTTGGCTTCCTGCGACTGTTTCCTCCTCCCAAAACTAAAATTGCCCCTTCGTGGCACCCGTTTTGAGTCGATTGAAGCCATAAAACAAAATTCGGCGCGAGAGCTAAAGTCCATCCCGGAAAGCGCCTATAAAAAATATTTCGATAATTGGAAGTGCCGTTGGCATAGATGTATTGGAGCAAATGGAGCCTATTTTGAAGGCGACCCAATAAATTTTGACGATTAAATGTAAACATGTTGTTTTAATTGAAAATTCCCGGTACTTTCTTGACAGAGTAGTACGTTAAGTTATTGGTGAGATATTGCCCGAAATGTACCGGCGACTCATCGAAAATTACTTCACAAGGATCGAGTCCTGTAAAAGATCACGCGGGAGACATTTAAATGATGTTGTATTCCACACATAATAGCAGGGTCCAAGGATTATATTGAAATAAGAATTTGATCGACATTCTAAACGGAAGAGTGTTTAATTCACTTTTACTTTGAAGCCAAAATGTATACAAATGATATCGTAAGTGCTCCAATTTGAACGCAAAGATTAATAGTTTCGTTCGATAGAAGCTCAGGTCAAGTGGATGCTGTACGAGTATCTATCTTAACTCTCTAAGTAATGTCGTATAAAAATAGCACATTTCTCATGATCTCTTCGATGCACCACAACGAAGTTATGCGTGATGCCGTGGTGTATGATAGGAAATAATAGTTACCAACAACTTTATCAAGAAATAATAATACCTAGCAAGATGCTGAGGAAATCAGGCAACTTTTCCGCATTATCTATCTAATCATCGAGATCGTTAGAACCCAAACATTCGCACACGTTCAGGCAATCTACGATTATTCAGTCATCCCCTCAATTTCAGATGCATTATTCACGCTGCGAATCTTCTACGGATACAATTTTAGCTCGCCTTCTATCATGATGGCCGCCAGTGACGGTTAACACCATGTTATTTGGCTACGAATCCGATGATAACCTACCCAATTCACGGCACGAAGTGGAGAATCATGTAGGTTGTTATTGATGTGTGGTTTGATAGTAGTTTACAAGGCTCACACATCCGAGTGTACCATTCTAGCCGTAGAACCATTATTTACTCATCGTTATTTCTCAGCAGGATGTTACGTGGGGTGTTTTAAAATTCTAATTTCAATGTGATAGCCGTGTAATGGCGCCTCGACGTTATTTAGAGGGTGCTTTATTTTCAACGCAGTCTTATCGTTGGATTTTTCTCGAAATGGCCTTTAGATGTTTAGGTTCCGATGTCGTTATGGTGTTCTGCATGTTGAATTTTTTGAGGTTAGGTTGTGATTGCAGCAGCTAATACGGAGAGGAAGTTGCCGGTTAAAGAGATTCGATTATCATTCTACATCGGTTAGCACTTTTATCGCTTTGATTCATGTTACTGCAGGTAACTGTTGGCGGAGACAACATTTGCTCCTCAAGAAAGGGCGTCCAGATTTTAAATTGAAATAAAACTCAGTATATTTCCTATTTGATGAATGAACAACAATTTTTTCAGCACACAGTTCATCAGTTTTTACATTTAAACTGATTAGGTTTGAGCATCCTCCACAAAGAGGAATAATTGAGATTTTTCACTGGTATCGGGTGTTTTTTCAGAGTGACTGAACTTTCGATAGGGATAATTGTGATTTGACAGAAGGTGGAAGCCATGTTGTTTTGACATTTCTGTTCAGTAAGCATTGACAAATTATCATGGAAAGACTCACGCCGCAACACAACGTTTACAAATTGTAGAGCAGCTTATTCGTCGAACTATCGATAGATTTCGGACAACATTTTCTCTGCTCGATGCAACAACAACAACAAGACAAAGAACTGTTCGTACAGAAAAAATATCGCTGCTGTAAGTCATAGTGTTAATGATGATAACATTTGTCTATCCGTCGACGTTCACAACAAGTTGGACTCTGTGCATCCACCACATGGAAAATTTTGAGTAAAGATCTTGGTCCACAACCATACAAGATCCAAATGGTTCAAGAACTAAAGCTACTTGACCATAATAAGCGTCGTTTGTTTGCTGATTGGGCCCTAGAACAGCTTGAAGTTGATCCACTTTTTTATCGTAAAATTGTGTTTAGTGATTAAGCTCATTTATGGTTGAACGACTATGTAAACAAGCAAAATTTCCGTATATGGGGTGAAAACAATACTCAAGAAGTTCTGCAGGTTCCATTGCATCCTGAAAAATGCACTGTATGGTGTGCTTTACACGCTGGAGGCATCATCGGTCCAAATTTCTGTAAAAACGATTCTGGAGCTAATTTACAGTGGTTGGTGCTCGTTACAGCTCGATGATCAATGATTATTTGTTTCAAAATTTGATTGGTATCGACCCAGAAGTGTTTTGATTCCAACAAAATGGTGCTACACCTCATGCTGCTACCATAACAATTAATTTATTGAAAGAAAGATTTGGCGATAACATTATTTCGGGAAATTGTCCAATTAATTGGCCTCCAACATCATACGACAGAACTTCACAGATCCTAATTTTTTGATGGAAATACTCTTCTAATAATAAGAAAAATATTCCCTTACACGTACCACTTATAGCTCAATGGCATTATAGCATTAGCAATTAGTCAATTTTATGAGGGGACGATTAAAATGGATGCATTTTATAACAGGAAAAGTACCTAAACTGTGATGTTTATAATATTAGACATGAAATTAAGATTAGAAATCAGTCTTCCCTTGAGTTTCGAAGTGAGTGGTACGTGATTTGTGGTTATCAAAGCAACAGTCAGAACTTCTTGATTCCTGCTCAACTTATTAGGCAACGAAACAAAAATTACGAATTTCAGAAAAGAGAAATACTCCGTTTTCTGCATTCTACAGTATGGAAAATTAGTTGTGAGCATTTATTGATACTGATAGTTTAATACTTGATATTGAGCATTTCCCCTCTGAGTGGCGTTTATTTATAGATTCGTCTAAATACAGTTTAAGAGCCGTGTTATTGCATAATGGAAATTTGAAACCAGTTGCCCATTCAGTGACGATGAAAAAAAGTTATGAAAATATGCGCACTCTTTTGGATAAAATAAACTACAACACGTAGAAATAGCAGATATGTGGGGACTTGAAAGTTATAGGAATTTTAGTGGGACTTGAAGGAGGATTTATAATATTGTTTTCTGTGTCGATGGGATAGTCGTGCAGTAAATCAGCATTATATAACACAAATTTGGCCAGAAAGAAGTGTATTCCAGCCGGAATCTCAAAAGGTTGAACTTTAGACCTCTTGTAGATCCCAAAAATGTTAAACTGGGGCTGATGAAAAACTTTGTGAAGGCTAGAGCATAAAGATGGTGATAGATTAAAATATTTAAAACTTAAATTGATGAACTGTTAGATACCTACAAATCGCTTGGTGCCCGAATGTCATTAGAAATTCATTTCCTCCATTCACATCTGCCATTTTTCCCTGGTAATTTGGGAGCTGTCAGTGACGAGAAGGGTGAAAGATATTAGAACAATAGAAAGTCGCTATCAAGGAAGAGAGGAGCTAGCCATTATAGGTGATTATTGCTGGTTTTTGAAACGAGAAGATATGACCTCTCATAAAAGTTAAAAATAAAATTTAATTAGTATTTTAAGTCGATGTTTTTAATCTTTGTATTTTTATTAAATCTAAGGTACATTTAGTAGATCAAAAACTGAATAAAGTCGATATATACAATTAAAAAATACACATCAGATATTGTAACATGTGATTCCATAAATGTAACAAAAAAATCCTACGTGTTGCAACTTTTTTTCTCATGCCCGTATTTGAATATGTCCATTCCACCATTATATGCTATTCAGCTTTACGTTACAACCAAAAAAAAAAAACTTTTTGTCGGCCAGTGTAATAACAGTTTGTTTTTTCATTCATACATGGGGTATTTTTTGGATGTAACCACAAGTAGTTCTTGAAAACTACTATATACAACCTAGAATGCGAATGGTAACCGTTAATGAATCATGAGAGTCTTTAGAGATTTCAGTTCGAAATACCACGAGGTCCTTTTAAGTACAATAGTTATTTTTTATTCATTGTATTCATGTTGCTGGCATGAAAGTGGAAAACCTCAAGTCGCCTTTTTGAAGATGTGCTACATATTTTTGAAGACTTGTTTGAAGAAACTTTTCAAAGAGAAGTTGTTTCCAAGAATTACTTAAGTTTATGATGAACATTTTCAGATTAGAATTTGCTTTTCATGAGGCCGTTACGAAACAGTGCTGTTTTCACCAAACGTTGAGTAAGTTCGATAAATATTTCATATTTTCAACCATCCTTCACTCACATCTCATCTGCACAAATGAACCGAAAGAGTGAAAAAGTCGGTAATTCTCTTCTTCTGACCGAATAATTAGTTCATTAAAAAAGGGTAGAAAGACAGCGTTCACTTCCATTCGATGCTCGTTAAGTCGATGTCACGTCCATGGTGCTCGAATTTCAATCGATCTAGAACAAAAAAGCCGTTCCTTGTTTGCAATATTTCACGGTTAAAAATTTTGCATGGGAATATCCACCAGATTAACGCGATTCATTTTTATACCTTTCGGAAACTGTCGGCCATTACAAAGGTGGGATCTTGATTAACTATTTTCCATATCGGGACTTTCACGTTTAACAGTTCATGGTGTTTTAATCTGATAGCGCATGCTTGCGACTGAATATTTTCATGAATTCATTATGTTTTGAGTGTACTAATCGATTGGTGTTTACATAGGTTCAAGGAGACCTTTCTCTTGAGTCGTTTCCAGAAATGTTTGTCGGGAATTCCTCACATAATCGAGCTTCTTCAAGCTAATTATTCCTTCGATAGTAGGTTTGTGGACAACTTTAACTTTTTATTAATACCCCTTCGTTTTGAAAAAAATGTTCACACATCTATTTATGTGTTAGTTCTAATTCATTATTAATTAAGCTTGAGATCGTTGGAATTTAAAACTCGAGATCAGAAGTGGTTGATAACTATAATGCTCGTGAAACAATGACCTTATTGCGTGAAAAATTCCTTGGACGCGTAAGTTCTCGAAATGAATATGTCAATTTGCCAACGAGATCGTGTGATTCAACACCATTAGATTTGTTCCTTTCTACAGTCTATCAGTTTACCCTTATTAATATTATATAGTGAAGTGACATCTTTGTCTCATTATGAGAATGATTATTTTCTATACAATGTTCTGCAAAACCGGTTGATTTCTGGTTTTTCAATATTTTAGAATCAAAGATCATAGGAAGTCTATTTTGAAAAACCAGAAATCAACCGGTTTTACAGAACATTGTATAGAAAATAATAATTTTTTTAATGAGAAAGATGTCGCTTTACTACATAATGTTAATAAGGGTGAATTGATTGACTATTTGGAGATTCTTTCAACCAAAAAAGCCATTGAGAAGAAAGAGAATTTAACAAATTCCCGAATACTCTTTGGGGATACCCCTATATTGGATGCTGATATTTCCATGATCCATAAAAATACATAGATGTCCTAAGAGTAATGAAAAAACCTTTTCATTTTTAAGTTTAGTTCCTTTTTGTACTCCTTTAAAGATGGTCGAGAGACCTAACACCTGTCACGATTCTGAATAAACTGTGAAACAAAACTGTGTGATTTTTTTTAAATGAAATTGTTATAATGTTTCACGTAGAGCCAACCGCATACTGCATTCATTTAATTAAAACTGAATGTCTGATATTGTGTTAGAATTAAATATAGTGAAACCTTCTTGCTTGAGAAATTTCCTGATTCAAAGACTACATATTAGTCGAAACAAATGTTTGAATTTCTTTATAATCATTTATGAATAATATCCATAATAATTATTATGGATACTGACGACATTTTATAAAACAAAACATACATCTGATTTATGAAAAATGAGTTCAATATCATACTTGTTTTCTTGAGAATTCTCCTGGTTCAAATACAGTTAAAACAATTTTTTCAGTCTATTATAAGAGAGAAATTTTGCTTTCTAGAGGCACTAAAATTTGCTGAAACATATTTATGTCAAATAAATAACGCATAGAATTATTTACAACTGAATTCTTCCACAGCCGAATATTCCGGCAAGACAAAGTAAGAACTAAAGGAAGTCCGTTCATTAAAAACTCATCAACTTGGAGCCTATCCAATAAATCCCCAAGATTTAATGCTCCACCAGATCTTTTGCCCATTTAATTCATAAGAGCCAGATATTCCATAAAGCAACGAAAGTAAAAACACCTAACGAAATAATCTACTTCTGATCGTATCCTTTTAATGTTATTAATCAAAAATGAAATTCCATACGGATATCAACATAAAAACACAAAAATGTTATGACATGTGCTAGCCAGAATAACAAATAGAGCAATATCAAGAAGTTACGCGCTGCAGAGTGGTGATATATTACTCGATGTCAGTCTTTCACAAACACCATTCACAAATTTAATTTCGTTAAAGTTCTATGTAGTTATAAATATCTTCCCTCGGCTTTAAGCCTATAATAACTTAGATAATGATGCAACATGTTTTTTTAAGAAGGCTTATTTAACTAAACATATTTGTTGTTTGTTTTGAATATAACTTTATATTTCTGGTTAGTTATGCTACTGCTTTACGTATTCCCGATGAAATAATAAAAAGGAGGGGTGTTTACCTTGATAGGCTATAACAATATCTTAAATATAAATTTTTTTCAAAATCTTTTTAAAATTTAATTAAATAAATGTCTTAAAACACTCAGTTTCAATTGAGTAGACATATATAATTAACACTTATTACACATTATTAAAATGAATAATAGGATCCAAAGAAAATATAGAATATTAACTGAAATAATTAAAAAAACAATTGACATTTGTTTCATAACGGTATTATGAAAACCAAATTCCTCTCGCAAAATGCGCTACGTGACCTCAAAAATTTCACCGAAAATAACTCTTTTAACAGCTCCTTTATAAAACTCTCCATAAAAATCATCTCTTACATATCATACAGATTTATTCTGTTAACCTAGCAATGAATTTTAATTTTATAAAATTGTTTTCTCAAAAACTTTTCAGAATTAAATTAAATAAATGTCTTAGAAAACAAAGTTTTAATTTAGTAGACATATAGAATTAATACTCATTACACAGGACCAAAAGGAATGTTAATTCTACATTGAAACTGTGTTCTCTTAGACATATATTTATTTTATTTTATTATAAAAAGTTTTTGAAAAAATTTTTCTTAAAACTAAAATTTATCGATAATTAGAAATCAAACATTTCTTCGACGGAAGAAAAAATTTAAATTTAAATTTGTAGCGTGGTTAACAGAATAAATCTGTAAGGTATTCAATAAATTGTAATGAGCCTTTTATCAAGTAACAGAAAACCCCTTTTTATAAAAATAATCAATGAAATTACATCACACAGGACGAACCTCCAAATGGTAATAAAGCATACGCATTCCATGTTCTTCCATATAAATTACACAAAGTTTGTGAAGTTATTTACGGACTCATGTCCAAATAATACCGTGTATATGGGTGAAAAATATTGTGAAAGCCTTCTATCAAGTAAAAAATCCTCCTAATTTTATTTCATATATAATAAATAATTATATTTTGGTTTTCAATAAACACGGTACTATTTGCATATGACTCAGACCTTAAAAATACTTTACAAACTTTGCGTGATTTCTATGGACGAACATAGAATTCATATAGTTTACCATTGATATGTCTACTAAATTGAAACTATGTTTTATAAGACATTTATTTAATTTAAGATCAAAAGGTTTCTGAGGAGAAATTTTTATAAAATTAAAATTTGTAGTGAGATTAGCAGAATTAATCTGTTTGATATTTATGATATTCTCGATAATTGTGAATTTGGAGTATATTTCCGAAATTCAGTAATCGATGTTTGTTCAGTGATACTATTCATATTCATTAAATTTCACATAAAAATATTTCGCATTTTTGCTGCAGAATAATGTGGGTCATATTCAATCATTCTACTGTCGGTGTGGTATGTATATTTGCAGGCATTCCATAAATCAAAGTGACATAGGATGACCGTCCGATATGTCAGACTTTGATGCAGAAAAACGTAACGTCCTGAAAAATTGGGGAATAAATTAAATGTGGATACTCAATCATAGTCGATATCTATGTTTATTCAATTCCGATTCGAATTTCATATCATAATTGCTCAAAATGTATCATATAGAAATGTGTCGGTTAGCGAACTATAACTGTATGTCACAAATCATTCGATATAACGTGCTTTTGATGAATTGTCCAATTCCCCTATGTGCAATGGACTTTATGTAAATGTGAAAATTCATTCCGAATTTTAATCGAGAGCTTTACGATGCTCTAGTGGTGCTCCAAACGAACCTATTCTGAAACAAAAGCCATCTAATACATACTTTGCAATTTTTCATTATCGAAAGTGGCTCTCATGGCGTGTATCTGGAATAAAATTTCTGATATGTTCTATGGTATAAAACTCTTTACGTTCTGTATGATACGTGTAATTTAATAAATATCCAGTGGAAAATTGCAAAAGCATTCCTTCGACAGAATAAAACGATAAATTAATGAACTCTTTCGTATATAGCTTTATGAATGGAGGTTTTAAACCTATGATATATAATATATAACAGAAATTATTTTACCAATTGCGCATCCTATTGTCGCAAAAATAGATTAATTCTGAAATAAATTCGCTCCTGTTTAATTCTGAACATCTTGGTTCAACATGTACAGAGTGAGGCCGAGCAACTTGATTATGTGATATTCAATGGAAACAGTCTTTCTTTGATGAGAATCAAATCCATTTGAAATAACTTTAAATAAGGTTATTCTGTTTCAGGATCATTTCACAAACAGAGTATTATTTTCAGTTAGGTGCTATATCTAACATTCTTTTTAATATTTAATTGAAGCAGTCTTTACTTGATGAAAACCCATTTCAAATAAGTTATTCTGATTTTGCACAATTTTTAATTGTTATTTAATACAACAACTGTTTCTCTATCACAGTAGCATCTTCAGGTATTTTCACACTTTGAATAACTAAATTTGTTTCCGAAATCGGTTGCTATTTATATTACAGTAGGTACAAAAAATTTGTATTGAGCACTAAAACCCAAAAAACGTCTCTGTAAATTCTTGTTTATCTGAATATATTTAACAGGGGTGAGTTATTTAAATCTAATTGTTCGTTAAGTATTATTCCAATTTTATTGTATTTATTTTTAAAGGAATTCTAACAGTTTTTAGGCACATCTTTTACTTACTATACGTAAAATTTCAAAATTATGGTTGAAAGTAAGTCCTGTTCCTAACAAATGGTTGGAATATGTGGAATTATTTTTATTATAAGGAAAACTCTTCAAATGCTCACAAATTCTATGCCGGAAATTTCGTCCAGTCTGTCCTATGGAAAATTTTGGGCAATCACCACAGGTTAACTTTAAAACCCCGATTTATCATCTTTATGTGTACTGTTTTTATTATTTTTAATGTATTTACATAAGTTTGAAGAGGTTTTGAATAAATTTTTTAAATCGTATTAGTTTTGAGGTGTGTAGCAATTTTCTCAGAAATACCTTTAGTGTATTTCAAGGAAATGTATTTAAAATTTTCTTTGGGATATACCATATTTAAATCAATTTTATTATTATTATTTGTCAACAATTTGTCTATCAACGTAGGATCATAGTCATTATTAATAGCCATTTGTTTAATGATGTTAAGTTCTGAATATAGGTTTCTCGATTCATGGGAATATTAACTCATCTATGGATCATACAATTGAATGCTGATAATTTTTTATTTAAAGAATAGATTGATTTATTGTCTATAATAGTATCCGTATATGTTGATTTGTGAATTATTGAAAAATCATGTGAATTATTTATTCTAGTAACTGTTAAATCAAAAAAATTAATAGAATTATTATTCCATAGTGAATTATGTTGAAGGATGTATTTCATGGATAAATAAAAAGATTTTTTTTTAAGACTGTCTGTACCTGTGAAGCAACAGGTCGCCTTCAGATCTATAGAAATATAAAAAATATTTCATAAGGAGATTTTGATGATTTTTAGTTTCAATATTGTTCATGAATATTTCTGCTTATAAAGGACTTAATCCTATAATCACACCTTTTTCAGATTTGTAAATCTTATTGTTAAATTGAAAATAATTTTGTTTAGTGCAAATTCTAGGTATTCCAAAATATCTTCTCTGATAATTGCATTACATCTGTTGTTTATCTACTAGTTCAATTGTTTCCTTTGGTGGAATACTTGGAAATAGTTTTGGACATCGAATGAAATTAATTCAGCATTATTTGTTGAGTGGATATTTTTTCTTTTATTTATGAGTTGTAGTGAATTCTTTATTGAGTATTTAGCTTGAAATGTAGTTCCTTTTAAAACAGCTGAATATATTCTTTTGAAAGTTTAAATGAGGATTTATAAGTTAACCTGCAGTAATTGCCCAAGTTTACATAAGACAGACTGGAAGAACTTTCCGACATAGAATTTGTGAAAATTCGAAAAGTTTCCTCAATAATAGAAGTAATTCCACATATGTCAACCATTTGAAAGAAACAGGACATACCTTCAACCATAATTTTGAAATGAAATAATAAAAAGAGGTTTTTTTACTTGATTGAAGAGTATTACAAAATTTAAATATCAAAATAGATTTACTCTGTTAGCTTCCTATAAATTTTAATTTCAAAAAATTTTAATTCAAAATATTCTAGAATTAAATTAACGTCTTACAAGCACTGCTTAAATTTAATAGACATATAAAATCAAAACTCATTATATAATATCAAATGGAATAAAAAAATCCAACAAATATAAGTTGCAAATTAAAATTAATGAATAACTATTTGTTATAAATTTTGTTTCTGATCCCATATTCATGAAAACTAAATCCTTTTCAAAAGGGTGAGTTATTTATTGTTTCAAATATTGGATGGAGTAGTCCGTTACTTTGTGGTAGTTCGTTTTAATGGAATGAAATAAGAAATTACTTTGTTTTCTATCACTTTTTATTATTACTGATATACAGTAAGAAAAATAAAAATTTATTGTTGATTGATTTTATTTTTTGAATGTGATTTTGGACTGACGAAGACCTTATTCTGATTTCTAATTGTTTGTTGAGGATGTGCTACATGTTTTGAGAGAGTAACTTATTTAAATATATTAAATATTTCAAATAAATTAGTTTTGGAGAACTTTTTGAAATTATGTTTTGCATTTTTGAAAAGTATTTAGTTTTCATAAGTATAAGAAAAGGAACAAAAATTTCGTCTTCCTCAAATATTCATTGATTAATTTTAATTGACGCTTTATATTTGTTGGATTTTTTATTCCATTTGATATTATATAATGAGTTTTGATTTTATATATCTATTGAATATACTACTCTGTCAATAAAGTACCGGGAATTTTCAATTAAAACAACATTTTTACATTTAATCGTCAAAATTTATTGGGTCGCCTTCAAAATAGGCCCCATTTGCTCCAATACATCTATGCCAACGGCACTTCCAATTATCGAAACATTTTTTATAGGCGCTTTCCGGGATGGACTTTAGCTCTCGCGCCGAATTTTGTTTTATGGCTTCAATCGACTCAAAACGGGTGCCACGAAGGGGCAATTTTAGTTTTGGGAAGAGGAAAAAGTCGCAGGGAGCCAAATCCGGCGAATACGGTGGTTGCTGAACCACGTTTGTTGAGTTTTTGGCGAGAAAGTCAGTCACAATCGTAGCTCGGTGAGAAGGCGCGTTATCGTCATGCAAAATCCATGAGTTGTTCGCCCACAAATTTGGCCGCTTCTTACGGATACGCTCACGCAAACGTTTCATAACGCCTAGGTAATACTCCTTGTTTACCGTCTGACCCTCTGGAACGAATTCGTAGTGCACCACGCCACGGATATCGAAGAAAACAATGAGCATCACCTTCATTTTCGAGCGGCTTTGGCGTGGTTTTTTCGGTTTCGGCTCATTTTTTGCCACCCATTCCGATGATTGCTGGCTTGTTTGCATATCGTACTCGTAGACCCACGTCTCATCACCAGTTATAATGCGTTCCATGAATGTAGAATCGGAATTACAGCGATCCAGCATGTCTGAAGCAACCTGTTCGCGATGACGTTTTTGAAGAAAATTCAGGTCTTTCGATACGAGTCGTGCGGCCACCTTTCTCATGTCCAAAATATCAATCAAAATCGTACGTGCGGACTCGTGGGATATCTTAAGATCATGTGCTATCTCTCCCAAGCTGGTACGACGGTTTTCCAGCACCCTTTCCTTAATTTTATCGACGTTATCTTCGATCGAAGCCGTCGATGGGCGACCACTTCACGACCGTCCTTGAAGGCTCTGTACCACTGATATGCACGAGTTTTCGATAGAGCATCATCACCAAAGGTCTTTTGCAACATTTTCAATGCATCGGCACACGAAAATTCATTTGCAACATAAAACTTTAAACAAATTCTTTGCTCAACGTAATCACCCATAGTGAAAATCGGCACGCACTCTGACATCGACTGACTTAATCAGCTGTTGCAAACACACTAGTTGACAGATCCCGCTCAAGCTTGGCATAGTAATTAAGGACAGTGGTACCAACCTAGGAAAAAAAAATTTTACCTGCCTCATTGGCCCGCCAGATTTAAATCGATAATTCCCGGTACTTTCTTGACAGAATGTAAACAATGCTTATAGGACGTTAATTTAATTCTAGAAGTTTTTGAATTTATTTTTTTAAATTAAAATTTATAGGACGCAAACAGAGTAATAAATCTGTTTTGATATTTAAAATTTATTTGATATTATTTTATAACCATATTTGCTTTCAAAATCGGTTTTTTTATATCTGAGTAAGTACAAAATTCTATTGGGGAGTAAAACCTCAAAATCTCTGGAAATTCCAGCTCATCTGAAGATATTTAATAGTGCAGAGGTATTTAGTTCTAATTGCTGAGTACTATTCCGATTCTTTGTATCATTTTTTATATTCATTTATATCATTACACAGAAGCAATGTTGTATACACTTCAGCTAAATGATGGATACTGAAAAGACAGTCTAATGATGACACTGCAAGATGAACGTGTTGCCAGATGAATAATAAAGCACAGAAACTTATTTCTAATCCTAATAAACGTCCTATCAGTTGAAAAGAACTGGAAAACGGAAAACGCAGTAATCGCAACGGCATAAATTCTGCCTCAAACCATTAGAACTCAAGAAGTCGTAAAATATCGAGGCAAAGGCCAACCCTGTAGGTGTCCGATCTATCATTCACCACCTGGCGTGTCTCTACGTCGAAATAATCACCACTCTAGACTCCGCCAATAATACCAGCGTTCACCCTCCGCGAACGGCGTGGAATTAGAGGTGGTTTCGCTGGAAGGGCAGGTAATAATTTCGCAATATAAATTTTAATACATATTTATGAGACAGCGATTCTGTGATGTGGTCGGGCCGGCTTCTCCCGAACTTGAACTGATTCCAGCCACTTTAAATCATAAAGATTTAACTGGCACCTTCCTCTTCCTGCGTTATATCAACACTCTAGAGGTCGCAGATACTAAGTGAAATGAATTCGCCGCATAAAACGGCCTGAATATGCATCGGGTAAGAGGAGATGTGAAAATCGAGATCTTCTGTTGATTTTCATTGGCCTGGAAACTGGATGAATGGGAGGACATGAATTAGTTTACGTAATACTCCATTCACATAGTCCCTGTTAGGGATGCAAATCCGTTTGGTAAAGTTTTCCAGAATTTTCTTTACAACACCGACTGTTTGCAGCTTTCTTTACTCTGTCTAGAAAGTATCTGGCATGTAATATTTTTCATAATTTTAATAAACTTCTTTTTTGTAACGTTCTAAGCCAAAAGGTATATAAAATAGGTGGTGCAGATAGTCGGCTATGGCCAAAGTTGTATGGCAACACTATTTGTCAAATATTGTTCATTGTCAACGGGTATACAATTTATGATATAATGTCGCAACTAGAAAAAAGAAAACAGGTAGAATATTTGTATAGAGAAGGTTTTCGAAACGTTGAAAAATTAGTGCAATTGAACTGGGAAATAGCTGCATATGAGACAATAAAGAGGATAAAATGGCATGGGTATGAGGCATAGACCAGTTTAAGGAAGACCGCGTAAGGAAACAATTTAAACGCTTTATGGGCCTTCGGACGACACAATCCGCGCCTGGGGTTCCACAAATTGGCTAAAAAGTTTGGATATCAACGAAAAATAAAAGTATAACCAGAAGCCGTACGTTTATCACTGAAAAGACAAGGCTACATATCAAGGAAACCAAAAAATTCCTATAATGACACCTTTGCAAAAGGAACGAAGGATAGTTTCCTCGAAGATAATTTTAATAGTGTCTTTATATCTGATGAAAGTTGTTTCCAACCTGATGGAAAAATCCTATCAAAACGACCTGTTGCCGTTCAAATTTCCCACCAAAATGGTGGTTTGGGGAGCAATATCTCAGCGTGGTGCTACGCCTGTCTGCATAGTTGATGGTACCATTAATAGTGAAAGGTATTCGCATTCTGAAATCTTTTTTTCAGATCAGATTTTGTAACATTAATCCTGGTTCTATAAATATAACAAGAAAACCTTACATGCTATAACTTTTTTTCTCATTTTCGTATTTGGATACGTCCATTCTATCATAATATGCTATTCAGCTTTATGTTGCAACCAAAAAAATTATTTTTGTCGGCCAATGTAATTGGTCCGTGCTCTATAGGAACTTTGTTATTGAAATTTACTGTAAAATCATCTTGTGTAACTAGGCCAGAGGTAACTTTGGCAACCTGAATATTGGACAGACTGGACGTTCATTCCTCACAACAATTAAGATGCTTAACGATGCTGGATCTAATGTTACAGTGAATGGTGCTCGTTACAGATCGATGATCAATGATTAAATGTTTCAAAATTTGAATGGTATCGACCCAGAAGTGTTTTGATTCCAACAAGATGGTGCTGCACCTCATGCTGCTACCGTAACAATTGATTTATTGAAAGAAAGATTTGGCGATGACAGTATTCCGAGAAATGGCCCAATTAATTGGCCTCCAAGATCATGCGACCTAACTCCACTGGATTATTTTTCTTGGGGTTATGTCAAGTCATGGGTTTATGCTGATGAACCAGAAACAATAGACGCTTTGGAAGCGAACATTACTCGTGTTATTGATGACATAAGGCCTGCATTACTCGGAAAAGTGGTCCAAAATTGGTCTGGTCGAATGCGGTTCCTCAGAGCTAGTCGTGGTGGACATATGCCGGAAATTATTTTTGAAACATAAATGTCATAAAATTATCTTTCAAATAAAAAAAAATTTGGCTTCAATATTTATTTAAATGTGTTTTATTTCAATTTTAATTTCCATCACTCTAAAAAAAATACTATCATCTTCAGAATACAGAGTTATATTTTCTATCAATCAAATTTTCATGTGTGGGGTATGCGATTTTGTACTTTATTTTGTTCAACAGACTATCTTTAATTAACGGTTTAAATTAAGTATTCAGAGCTATTTGTTTGGTGATATTATATTCTTTGCCAATAGTTCGATTACATTAGTGAAAATACCTATGAGAAAAAAAAATTACTAAGAATATAATACCATTGTGCCAATAACTTCGAATCAATTTTAAACGTCAATTAAAGGTAATCTATTGAACAAAATTTAGAACAAAATAGCAAAAACACTTACATACCCCGACATAAAAATTTGAATGACAGAAAATATGTTTTTTAAATTTTATAGGATAAAAAACTGAAAAGATTGTTATATTTAAAAAATGAGAACATATATCATTTGAAACTAATAATTTGTTTTCATTTATAGCCGAAAAAAAATGCTAATTTTAATCGGCCCATCCCATATATATAAAACGGATTATACGTTTGATTTATAATTATTTCAAATTATTTTTGTTTAGCCAAAGTGTCTACTACATTATTAGTTATTATAAATACTTTCTTATAATATTATAAAGTAATAGACAATTTGGTTGAACAGGGACAATTTGAAATAACTATAAATCAAATATGTCCCATCACAAAAAGTAGAAACATCACAAACTTAATTTCTTTATAGTACTTGGGTGAAAAAAGTTAAGAAGTGGCTAATAATATTTCGAAATTATATCTTTTAAAGTATATTATAGTTTAGTGTTTCAATTAATTATAATATTACCTGAGTAAATATTTTATTGTGATGGTGTTATGAGTAACCACATATATCGCTGGAAAGTCATAATGGAGAGGGGACAAAATCATGAAAATGTTTCATAAAGAAGGAAGAAATATTTTGTTTTTGGCTTGAATAAGGAGTTGTCACGAGATAACGAATCGCGTTGTTGCATAAATTTTCAGTATAAAAGAGGAACTTGAAAGAGGGCTTAAATGTCAAGCTCAGCATTTATTGCTGAGGCTAACCATTTAATTTTATTTCATCGTCTTACATCCACGCACAAAACTTCGTGAGACTGCAGTGCTTTCAAAACCTAAATAATAGTTAATCTTAAAGGCTGGGCTCTAAAAGTTGACACTTCAGAGTCGAAGTAAGTGTCAAAGACATTCTGGCGAAGCAATAAAGTGAGGGTGTTGAAATTTTTATATCTCGATGACACTCCTATGTTACTGCATTCAATAGTGTTGCTGCAGCCATAAGTTTGCGGCAAAAAATAACAGGGAATACTTCCGGTTGGGTTATATGGATTCTCCTTTATTATACATTCCCAAGATGAGACGAAAATTTTGTAGGTTTTTCAAAGTGTAAGAATTTTCAGATCGACCATATGTAAGTGAATAGTAAACCAAATAAAATGAGTTTTTTTGGATAGATTCAACGGACAGTAAAATAGTGAACATTTTTATTATACTGAGGTTTCATACAATAGGCAAAGAAATGAATATTTATATAATCATAAGTACTAACGAGTTTTCCAATAGGCATGATACAATTTAAAATAGTTATAATGGCAACACTGTATATTATTTTAGACATTTCCCATGTCATTTGTGTTCAGTAGGCGATACAATTTAATCATGGAAAGATACATGCCTAACAAAATTCAGAAATTATTGAATTATTCTATCAAAACCAGTGCTCATTCATGAAAACTGTGAGGAATTAAAGAAGAATTCGTGGACGACATGATTCAGTTAATCGATTCACTATTCGTCGTATTATAGACAAATTTTGAATGGTTTAGTTAAATATTTTTGTCGATAATCGATCGCACAGTTCATTAAAAATCGAAACTCACAACTCAGGTACTAACTCCAAGTTTGATTTTAAAATATTTAGACTAATAACAGAATCGAAAGATGTACAAATAAATATCAAATTTCAGTTTCACCCAAGAACAGGAATTTCCAAGGAGGAATCTCAAATGATTGCAATTTCACTTTTAATAACAATATGAAATGCATCTCATTCCTCCTTTCGACTTAACTAAGCCAAAATTCACTCTATTCCAACAATCGGCTTGACCCTCATAATTGAATTTCAGAATAAGCCCTCTCATTCCCATAATTAGAAGAATAAGATATACCTCAGCAACCTTATATAATTATCAATTATCCCTCGTTTTGTTTTCTTTCTTCATTACAATTATACTCACTCAGGAGCGATTGAACACCGTTCAATTGAAGGGCCGAGCCGCTTATTAATGTTGAGGGTGGAAAAAAGAAGAAACGGGGCGGAAACTGAAGCGAACCGTAGAACCGTGGAATATCGAAAGACTCACTTTTTTACGACGCTATTCGCGGAAATTAAAAATTTACAGGCAATGAATGGCTTCAGTTTTTCAGCATCGGGTGGCAAAGGAGTAGAAACCAAGCGTAAAGTACGCCTGCATCGTGGTAGCCATACGCATATAGGAGGACTATAAAAAATCTGAGGCACGAAATGAATAAACGGGAAATTGGGTGGAAAATGTAGCCGGAGGAAAGAATGTTATTTCATATGCTGAACACGATTACTCGCTGGTTGATGTTTTGTAAAAAATAATGTGTAAAATTATTATTGTAATGCTCTTACAAGTCTTTACACGTTCGATGTTTTCGTCGGTTTTCAAAGTTGAATGCCTTCCTAACGGTTTTCATTTTCAACGCCTTTTCTGCCTTCCAAAAAACTGGCTGATTCTCCAAGCTTTACAGAAAATTTAATGGCACAACGTTACTTCAAATCTTCCATATTGTGTGACGTTAACGCAGTTAACGGAAGGAGTTTAAACACGCACTAAGCTATGGGAGGGTACTGATACATGTGCTTTATCGTGAACAATAGCGCAGCCTTACCAGATCACTTCAAGTATTGCAAGTTTTTTTACCTTTTTGCCACACCTCGTATATTCAATTTGAGGTTTGACACTTTACAACCTGCTCAAGTTTTATATCTCACCACGAACGACAAACCTAAATGTTTTCGCATGTTTGTAAAGAATTCAAAATGATGTATCACTCCACCCCTATAGCCATTTTAGATTCTTGGGGTTGTTGCAGCCCCGTTTAGAATGATCCCATACCCTGGTACAAAGAATTCCACACGACTAATAAACTCGATCAAATTTCATCAGTAGTTACAGAAAAACTGGAAAAATAAAAGTTTCACCACTTAAATGCAGTAAAGTATATACTCAATTAACTCTCGCAAATAATCAAAGAGATCATGAGCATTAAAAAAAGCCATTTCGTATAGAATAGCAATTCTTCGTGATTGGCGATATATAATAAAATAAAATCCACAATACATACTGAAGATAACCCCATTCCAAGCCTACTAAAACATCTGGACAAAAGCAAGCAGCCGCAGCTAGATGAATAGTCCGAGAATACAAAACGAACAAGCGAATGGAAAAAAGCCAAGAAAGAACCACTGGCTGATTTAATAGAGTATGGGAAATAAATCGGGCGTTAGTAATATCCCTGTGTATACAGAAATTTCGCGCACAGACTTCTGACTGAATGCACCCTCCTCCTCTGAATGGATCATGGATGGAATCGGGCGAAGTTATTCCGAATCGATACCCAAAGTTGGCGATATATCATAAGGTGGGGTATGAAGTCACGCAAAGGGAAGCCTCAAGGCAAGTTGGATAATTATCATGTGTTCTTTTTGTTACTAGGGTAACCTAACGAAGATCGATTAATGTGGGGTTGAAGATTATACAGGGTCAGTCAAATGTTTCTACGTGCAGCACCAACGACGGTTCATATTTTCATTAACTACAGTGTCAAAAAGAACCGGTAATAGATCGATTCAGCACAAAATAAAGAATGTTTTCAAAGTTGTGTCTTGGCTTTAACATAAGGTAGAACTCACCAAAATTGAATATTTCAACAAAAATCATCCATACAAAATTTTTAAAGGAGCTGAGCTGCAAACCGCTTTGATAAAATGTAATACCCAGCATACCCCGATCCTTAACTATATGACGCAAGTGTATACAAGAACTATTGAGCGCAAGTATAATTTACGTCAGTTGCTGTAGAGATATTTGTTATGGAATTATATTAATGAAATTTTAGAATTTAAATACTTATTAGATCACCCTTGTATGTATGTGATGTATTCTATGTTTCCGGCTAGCTCTTAATATTATAATTTTGAATAATTGAAATTAAAATATTATTAAATCTGATTTGATATTTGAGGGAGGGTTCAATTTGAATTTTCTAAAAAGTTGAATTTTTAAATTATATTTTATGAGAGTAATTTGAAATATTATAATCAGTGATCAATAACCTAAATCTAATTCTATGTTAACTTAACCTTATCTAAATATCCTAACGTAATTCTAATGTAAACAGTGATTATTATTTCTAAACTTCTTTGGGAAAAGATTAACAGTATTGAATTTTAATACCTTTGGTAAGTTTGTTCATCAATTTATGATTGTTCCTTTTAATTGTCCCTTCTTCGTTTCAGGAATAACACTGGTTTCGTTGGAAACAACACTTCTAGAACGTTCTGAAATTCACAGGCTACTTTGTTGATTTTCTTCAATATATCCAATTCGTTTGAAACTTGATTTCTATGTGATAATTTTCCATTCACATTCATGTAATGTATTTTCTGGATTCAATTTCCATTCACAATAACCAAATAATCTTCTTTTTTCAGATGATGATACTTTTTTGGCACTTTTTTAATTATGGACCGACAAGGATTCTACTCTGCATATAATTGGAGACTGCCGACTTTTTCTGTGTCTGCCCTATTTATAGTTTTCAAGAAAAATTGAATTTCAAAGCTTACTAGCTTCTGTCAAAATTATATAAAAATGATGCTTTTGATGATTTTACATTTACAATATTTCCTGGTTTGAAATTACTTTTGAAAATTAGCTTATTTTTTTAACTACATTTTGATGTATGTTTCATGTTAACAGAACAGTGAAAGTCTTGCTTTTCCTTCGTAAAGTATTTCAAGTGTCAAAATTTAACAAATTTTAACTTCTAATGCTTATGAGTTATAAAATACTTAATATTACTTATGAAATTGATTAAATTTCTTTAGCTTAGATGCTATTACAATACTATTGATGCCTAAACATCTTGAAGGATATCTCTTACATTAATTATTTGAAAATATCTGACGTAGATGCTATCTTTCATTGAATTAATTGATTTTTGATCAAATTTGTCCTATTCACATAATTCTCGTAAGTTATATTTAATTTAGCTTGTTCTTTGTCAACAATTTCACTAAAGTTTATATGTGATTCATTATAATAACAAATCTTTTCAACAAATTCTTCATCAATTTCAAATGGTATATCTAAATTTAAATTACTTCTATTTATTGCAACTTTGGCTGTTTTTATATTGAATAATTGTGAATTGAAATCTCCCTGTGAATTCTATTTATAAACTGTCAACAAGATTACTGTTTTTTTATTTTTTATTACCGTTCAAAGAATTTTAATTTGACTAGTCATTATGTATCCTGAATATGTTTTTTCTTCATAATTTTGGCTCGTGAGTATTTTTATGAATTGAATTATTAATATTTATATCAGAATGGATATTATTTAATTAAATGTGCTCTGGTTATACTCTAACGAGTCAACTTATATACCACGGTGAGTCTTTTCCTTTATATTTTTATGTAATTATTTAATTTAAGTGTAAATTCCATGACATATTCAAAGCTTTCGATCGTTTCTGGCGTAAGACTCTTTTGATTGATCTATCTTCGTATGGTTTTCCAGGGAATCTGTGCGATTCGATGAAGGGTTTTCCACCAGCCCAACATGTGGTCGTGGATGCTGTCAGTCCCCGTGGTTTAACGTGAACACTGGAGTGACCCAAGGCTCAGTTTTGTCACCTACCCTCTTCCTCATCCACTTAAACGATCTTCTTAGTACAACCGATAACCACACTGTGAGCTTCGCGGATGATAACACTAGCACTCGAAAACTGCCCTCGTGTTCGGAACTTGACACCCAAACATTCGTTACAACTTTTGGAATTAACCCAGAAAACAGCAGTACAATTCATTGACTGCCCAACTTTAAGAGCCAGTTTGCGATCGTTAGAACAAAGTAAGTTGTGCTTATTCTGTAGATATTATTACGGTCGATACTCCAGGTAACTGAAGAAAATTATGGCAGCTGCCACCAGATTCACACGCGGCACTAGGGGTACGCAGCGTGCACATCCTCATACAGTTGAATTAACTCCGAGAACTGCTTATCAAAAGTCCTTCTTCCAACGAATTTGCCAATTGTAGAAAACGCTTTCACCTGCTGTGTTTCCTTCAGTGTATAATCCTCAACAGTTCAAGACGCGAGTGAACAAGATACAGCGAAAAAACAAACAAGTTCGACCTTAATTGCTATAGTCCATTGATAACATGAAGGATTCATTATTATTTGTCCACTTCGCAATATTCTTTCAATATTGATTTTCATTCTGAATCATGAAGCAATCTGATGGTAATGCTGCCAAGATTTTCATAACGAAGTGGTCATCTATATTCATAGCGCTATTTATCACTCTACTGTGAAAGAAGGGACGAACGAGGTTCAGGATGCCCAAAAAACCGAATGGAAGGAAATGGAAACTCATTTACAGCGACAAAACGCTCTCCCGAATTTAAGGTAAATATTTATCTTGTCATATAAACGCTGCTGTCGTCTTGATGGGATAATGTGTTTGGATTCTTTGGGACGTGTGATATCCCCAACAGACAAGTGTACTGTTTTCATTATACACAATAACATTCGACATAAACGAGTTATTCGGAGATGATCCGATGTCTATCAGAAGAAAATCAATCGAAAGAGAGAAAGAAGATTACGGTGAAGGATATGGAGCTTTTAGCACGCAGCAAGTAAACAGATAAGAATAACAATTAATACTTCCTTTTTATATCAACGAAGTTGTTTGAAGGACTCTCTCAATATTGCACGTTAATGAAGTCAGAAATAGCAGTTGAACACTTTTTTATGCTTGGAAGGACAATAAAAAGAGTGATTTTGAAATCGACAATTTAGATCTAGAATTTCAATCTAAATGTTGTAGAAAAGAGTTATCCGAAACATTATCTTCATAACTGTTAAATCAGACGACAAAATAAGGTTCTTCTGTGAACCGAAATACTCGGTTGTCTTGGACAGAATTTTTACATTGAGAATTTTAAAAGAATCACTTCATAGACGAGTTGGTCATGTTATGGTTTACTTCTTACTGATCTATCGATTCGATCTTCTGTTCTGCTAACAAATAGCTCAAGAAATTGCTAGTAATTTTTCATTTGCGTCATGAAATATCAGAATATATTATCCATAAAGTCGAAAATATTCAGAAGAGAATTTTCCATATAGTGATACTTCCGGTACTATAAAAAATAATTCATTATTCACGAGTGTCGGTTGTTTTTTTAGAATGATAGAACCTTCGATATGGATAACTGTGATTTGACAGAAGGTAGAAGCCATGTTGTTTCGACATTTCTGTTCAGTAAGCATTGACAAATTTTCATGGAAAGACTCGCGCCGCAACAACGTTCACAAGTTGTTGATATTTATTCTAAAAATAAGTGTTCTATTCGCCAAACTTATAGAGCACTTCATGAAATTTATGGTTTACATAATCGTCCATCAGAGCAGCTTATTCGTCGAACTATCGATAGATTTCGGAGAACATTTTCTCTACTCGATGCAACAACAACAACAAGACAAAGAACTGTACGTACAGAAGAAAATATCGCTGCTGTAAGTCATAGTGTTAATGATGATCCAGATTTGTCTATTCGTCGCCGTTCACAACAAGTGCATCCTGTGCATCCACCACATGGAAAATTTCGCGTAAAGATCTTGGTCTACATCCATACAAGATCCAACTGGTTAAAGAATTAAAGCCATTTGATTATAATAAGCGTCGTTTGTTTGCTGATAGGGCCCAGCTTGAAGTTAATCCACTTTTTCATCGTAAAATTGTGTTTAGTGATGAAGTTCATTTCTGGTTGAACGGCTATGTAAACAAGTAAAATTGCCGTATATGGAGTGAAAACAATACTCAAGAAGATCTGCAGGTTCGATTGTATCCTGAAAAATGCACTGTATGGTGTGCTTTACCTGGAGGCATCATCGGTTCATATTTCTTTAAAAACGATGCTGGAGCTAATGTTACAGCGAGAAATTATTGTTTTTATAAACAAGCGGTTCACTTAGAAGTGTTTTTAATATTTCAAATAAAAGCTGAATTAATTCTCCGAAACCTCTACAAATTCAATGGAACAAATCTCTTAGAATTTTTTTTTAATTGAATTGAATGTTTCAATTTATAGACATAAAATAATCAACAAATATTAGCTTCAGTTCACCAATAGAGAATGAAAAAACATAAAGTACCGACCTTCATCATTCAGATCCATTATTCAAGGCAAATTTGTTTGGATTGGATATTCAGAAGTAACAAATTTCTTCACCACAAAATGCGCCACATAAAATATAAAAAGGTCTCTTATTTCCCACATTTTCCTGAAGGAAAATCGAAAATTACTCTCATCATTTGGAAGTTATTTGGATGCTAAATAAAAATAATCAATAAAATATATATAATAGTCAAGAAAGTATCCGGAATCTTCTATTCTTCATAATTTTAATATACTTCTTTTTTGTAACATTCTAAGACAAAAGTTATGTATAAAATGGGTTGTGCAATGTATAAAATAGGTTGGCTATGGCCAAAGTTGCATGACAACACTATTTGTCAAATATTAACACTATAATGACACCTCTACAAAAGGAACGAAGGATATAATTTTGTCAAAGTTTTCAAGAAGATAATTTTAATAATGTCGTTATATCTGATGAAAGTTATTTTCAACTTGATGAAAATCACTTACAAATCTCATCGAAACAACCTGTTACCGTTCAAATTTCCAAATTTTCCACCAAAATAATGATTTGGAGAGCTATATCTTAGCGAAGTGCTAAGCCTCTCTCTATAGTTGATGGAACCATTAATAGCGAAAAGTATTGTGGCATTCTAAACACTTTTCTGCTTGAAACGCTTCATATCCAGACGGGTGGCATTTTCAGCAGGATAATGCAGGATGCCATACTTTGGCCTATACTCAAGCTTGGATGCAAGAACACCAAGTGACAACTATTTCATGGCCAGCAGCTTCACCAGATTTTAGTCCCATTGAAAACAAATTGGGACTAATAAAGATTGAAGTTGAACGAGCAGCGCAATGAAATAAAGATGATTTAATTCACTCAGTTTAACAGTCCTGAACTACCATCACCGAAAATTATAAAGGTGATCTAGTTCCGGGTCTACCTCGACGTTTAGTCAAGTGTTTGCAGTTAAATGGAGGTGGTAGTAAGTAAATAAGATGAATTTTTGTTATAATTGTCTAATTCAAGAATTAAAAATAGATACTAAATACTTTCAATTATTGAATGTTAGTGGCTTTTACTTAATGTAAATCCATATCAAATTAAACGAAAACAACAATTGTTGTTTTACACTTTTTTATTAAGTAATTGATGGAGCGTTTCGTTCACACTGTATTCAGATCGTTCACACTACGATTGAGCTTCGTTTCTTTCGGATAGTTGCTAGATGGACTTTATCTATATACCTTCATTCACAAAATATTCTGTTAGAGAAAGAACTTTTATAACTCAACTAGTTTAGCACCATTTAAAAAAATTAGGGTATTTCACAGAAAATTTTCGAAAAAAAAATACGATCATAGATATTCGGATATTGAATCCATGATCGTATCTTCTTTTCGACACTTTTCTGTGAAATAGCCTCCTTTTTTTGATGGTGCTCAACTAGTTGACGACGTTTATGAAGCTCGCTTTCAAACGGAATATTTGGTGAATGAAGTTATGTAGATATATTTAATTGATTGTTTTTTTATTTAGCGTTCAAATGTACCTATTTTCTGAACAGGGAAATAAAAAAACTTTTTCAAATTCTATGTGCAGCATTTTTTGTGATGGAGATTGTCATTTCCGAACATCCAATCGAAACAAATTTATCTTCTACGATGGATCTGGATAATTATGGTCAGTACTTCACGTTTTGTTTATATTCTTTATTGGTATTTGATCGCTAGAGTGAGAGACTCATCGAGTATCTGATTTATTTTCTTGGGTATTCAAGTTCTGAACGGTCGGAAATTTTTGTGTCATTCAGTATGTTCGTAGGGTAAAATAAAATTGAATAATTTTATTCAATTTTATTTTAAAAAGTTGTCAAGAGATTCTTCAGATACAATTTGTAGACTTTTCGGAGATTTAATCCAGCCGTTATCTGCAAGATACATATAAAGAATTTGAGAAAGTTTTTCAGTTAAAGCAATGAATCAAGTATTGCCACACTTCTTGAATAGGGCCTGTCCGAAACCTCCACAGAAGAAATAACGAAACTAATTTATTTCATTATTTTCTTTCAAAGCGCTCTTATTGAGATCGAAACCCTACAAATTCCCATCCGTAGGGGTGCTTCAAGAAGTCGCATGTTCCTATTCTTCAGATAGGTGAGAGTGGCCAGAAAATCGTATGGAGCACCCTGACGAACATACTGAATGACACAAAAATTTCCGACCGTTCAGAAATTGAATACCCAAGGAAATAAATTAGATAATCGATGGGTGTCTCACTCTAGCGATCAAACTTGACAGGTCCTTGGAAGACCGGGACAAATGTTTGTATAACAAAGGAGACCACATCGTCTTTTGTGCCCTTAAAAGCGTCCTTACAAAAGATAGTTGGGGACAGCGGCATACTTATTCGTCCTTTATGGGTTGAAGTAAGTTCACCTGGGCATAAAATCGCAAATTGTGTATTTGTTAAAGCTAGAAAGACGGCCGGATACGATGGAGACAACTATTTACCTGAATTGCTAATCATTTCACCCCTGGCTAGAAGCAGATGTGATTACGTTTTTTCGTTTTTGTTAGATCAATACTGTCTCGACTGTGCGCGACAAAGGACCCACTGAAATGTCGACAAAAGGTTTTAATTTAATCTTGTTGTCTTCAAATAGAAGTTTCATTTCGAGGATTTGACAAAAGCAGCGTTCAGGAAAATCCTTCAATGAGCTTAGCTTTTTCCAGGAGCGCCTTCCATGGCCGCTTTTAGGGGATTCGGATTTATTTTTGAACGGCTACTTATCTATTTCATTTTCATTTATATGTCCATTTTTCGTGGAAACGTTCTTGCTCTTTTGATATTTTAAAATTATTGCTCTAGCAACTACTCAAGCGTTGAAAGACAACATAAAAGCTTCTAAGGATGGAAAAAAGTAGTGGCTAGCAACGGACAATCCTTTGAACTTTGAATGTATGACTAATTTTTCACAATAGAGATTCAATTTTCGGCGAATTTATTTACACTACTAATAATAATAACTTGCATAAAAACACTGCGTTCTTTTCAAGTTGAAATGGAACCACTACGTTTAAAGAGTGTCAACAAAATAAAGTGTTTGAAATATCAGCTATCCAGCTGTGACTCTATAGGAGTAGTTCTAAAATAATGAAGTTCGATATTTAATGAAAACGCCCGCTGGAACAATCGGGTGTTTTTTTTAGAGTGATAGATCTTTAAATTGAAACAAAACACATTTAAATAAAGATTAAAGCCAAATTTTTTTATTTGAAAGATAATTTTATATTTATGTTTTAAAGATAATGTCCATTACGACTAGCTCTGAGCAACCACATTCGACCAGATCAATTTTGGACCACTTTTTTGAGTAATTCAGGCCTTATTTCATCAATAACATGAGTTATGTGCGCTCCAAAGTGTATATTGTTTCTGGTTCATCAGCATAAACCAATGACTTGACATAACACCAAAGAAAATAATTCAGTGGAGTTATGTCGCATCCTTCAATAAATCAATTGTTACGGTAGCAGCATGAGGTGTAGCACCATTTTGTTGGAACCAAAACACTTCTCGGTCGATACCATTTAAATTTTGAAACAAATAATCATTGATCATCGATCTGTAAGAAGCACCATTCACTGTAACATTAACTCAAACGTTTTTAAAGAAATATGGACCGATGATGCCTCCAGCGTGTAAAGTGTACCATACAGTGCATTTTTCAGGATGCTATGGAACCTGCCGAACATCTTGAGGATTGTTTTCACTCCATATGCGGCAATTTTGCTTGTTTACATATAGCCGTTCAACCAGAAATGAGCTTCATCACTAAACACAATTTTACCTCAAAAAAATGGATCAACTTCAAGCTGTTCTAGGGCCAAATCAGCAAACAAACGACGCTTATTATGGTCAAGTGCCTTTAGTTCTTGAACCAGTTAGATCTTGTATGGGTGTAGACAAAGATCTTTACGCAAAATTTTTCTTGTGGTGGATGCACAGAGTCCAACTTGTTGTGAACGTTGACGAAAAGACAAATCGGGATCATCATTAACACTATGACTTACAGCAGCGATATTCTCTTCTGTGCGTACAGTTCTTTGTCTTGTTTTTGTTGCATCGATCGAGTAGAGAAAATGTTATTCGAAATCTATCGATAGATCGACGAATAAACTGTTCTGATGGACGATTATGCAAACCATAAATTTCACGAAGTGCTCTATAAGTTTAGCGAATAGAACACTGATTTTGAAAATAAATTTGTTGGAGCGCGAGTCTTTCCATGATAATTTGTCAATGCTTACTGAACAGAAATGTCAAAACAACATGGCATCTACCTTCTGTCAAATCACAGTTATTCCTATCGAAAATTCTATCACTCTAAAAGAAACACTCTATATTAATACCAAAATCTGATTAATAGTCCGTCCAATTAATTTTTGATGATATAGATTGCGCTAGAGACCACGTTCGGTTGTTTTCGGATGCGTACGCAATACTACGATAGTTGATTGTAAACACTCACGCTAGACACATACGAAATCCGCAAATTGTAATACACGCAATATTCGATAATTAATTAGACATATACACAATAATATTAGCAATTGATACTCTTGCAAGTCAGACACGTACCCAACTAAGACTTTTACCTCAGAAATTTTATGAAACTACGCAAAATTTCAGTTTAAGTTCATTTAGCTTTTTTCGAATGAGTGTCCGGTTTTTGATTTTAAGAACATAGTGCTCAAATGGTCTACAGCTTGTATGTTGTGCAATTAAGAAAGACTATAGAGTCCTCAGTGATTTCACATACAGCGAAAAACCAATTTTCCCTTGCGAGAATATTGTATATAATGTCGAGGTGTCTAACCACTATGATGATAGAGCATTTGTGCTCTATCGTTAGTTCAAAATAATACCTGGTCGTATATGTGTTATAGAGGATTATCGCTCTTCTGAAGATGTGTTACATATTTCTGAATAGTTTTTCGAAAAAACTTTCTGAAGTGAGCTTGTTTCGATGAATTTCTCATGTTTATGTTGGGCATTTTTAGAGTCGAATTTGTTTTTTATAATGCTGTCTTCACTAAATATTTGTTGAGTAAGTTTTATCAGTCTCTATATTTACTTTGCATTATTTTATCACCTTTTGATAATGTGATCATAAGTGTTAATTCTTTATAGCTAGGTTTCATAAAGATTCTGTAATCACTGGATCACCAGATACTCTTGTCAAATTTAACAAACGGATTAACGAATTTGGGTTTCACAAAAGAAATTCAGGTAGATCAGTGGATCCGATAAAACAATCTGACAACGTCGCACTTCTTGAAATTTCACACGCTGGAGGCGTCATCGGTCCATATTTCTTTAGGAATGATGCTGGAGCTAATGTTACAGTGAATGGTGCTCGTTACAGATCGATGATCAATGATTATTTGTTTCAAAATTTGAATCGTATCGACCCAGAATTGTTTTGGTTCCAACAAGATGGTGCTACACCTCATGCTGCTACTGTTACAATTTATTTATTGAAAGAAAGATTTGGCGATACCATTATTCCGAGAAATGGTCCAATTAATTGGCCCCCAAGATCATGCGACATAACTCCACTGGATTATTTTCTTTCGGGTTATGTCATTGGTTTATGCTGATAAACCAGAAACAATAGACGCTTTGGAAGCCAATATAACTCGTGTTATTGATAAAATAAGGCCTGAATTACTCGAAAGTGTGGTCCAAAATTGGTCTGGTCGAATGCGGTTCCTCAGAGCTAGACCTGGTAGGCATATGCCGGAAAGTATTTTTTAAACACAAATGTAATAAAATTAACGTTCAAATAAAACAAAATTTGGTTTCAATCTTAATTTACATTTGTTTTATCTCAATTTGAAGTTCTATCACTCTAAAAAAAACACGCGATAGATAAATTGTAGATCAACTAGCTCGATCCGATGACTGAAGTTTCGTGAAACCCAGTATCTCTTTAAAGCATTTGTTTAATTCAATTTTAATTTTTTTTTTGAAAATTTTATAAAATTGAAATTTGTAGCGGGGTATACAAGAATTACTCTGTTTGATATTCGAGATATTGAAAAAAACCTTCTACAAATAGTAGAATCCCCTTTTTATGACAGAATTATTCATAAAGACATCTTAACTGATGTAAACTCGTCATCAATTTCGATATCAGAGGTCGACCGCGTATCCTGCATGAATCCCTTTAATGGCGTCCTACACAAATACGCTGATTTCCCCTGAAATCTATGGACGAACAGTACTAGCGCATAATTTATGCTACCAGCCGTCTGAACGGAATTTCCAGAAATCCAATTTAGCCGAACGTTCGAATTTTTCGATTCAATAAGAAAACACGAAACTCCCGCTAAATGGGCTTATTTTTTCACGCCGCCTTCTCTCCACACCTGAGAGCTTCTGCGAGGAACGTCCGACCCAATGGATTCTCCTCGATGGCGTGTAATCGAAAAGATGCCCGTGAATTATGTACGCCGTAGATTATCTGTGGAAGAATCAGAACTTGCCTTATTAGATCTCAGTCGGTCTTTTTTTCCCTTCTTTGTAAGACCGATGTTCGCTTCTTTGGGTCGTTTTCCTTTTCACGGTAGCGTCTGGTCGATGAGGAGAGGTTAGAAGGAACTTCTTTGTTAGCCGTAGGTGTAGGGCAGGGACGAGGGAACCATGAGACCCTTCCCTGGTGTGGGATTTAATTGAATGGTTCTGGATCCTATTGTGAGCTCGAGATTTTACCTTTGAGAAGTGTATGTATCTTCACGGGCTATTTTTCACTTTCGGTATTTTTTGCGATGATGTATGTTCTTAATTGACGATTTTTGTTATCTCACTTTTATAGTGGAAATCTTATGGCTTAGAAATCCAATATCTTCCAACACTATTCTGTATTACTTATTACCAGTGACGGCAGTACCGTCCTCTTCCTCTTGGAAGGGTTTCTTCAAATGTTTAGACATTAACTGAATCAATTCTCTACAAATGTAATCTAAAAAATCCCTCAAAAACTTTTTAAATTTAAACTAATTAAGATGTCTTGTGCTATAACAGAGGCCGTTAAATTGCCTTTCAATCTTTTAGATCAATGGTAAACCACAGAATTTTTATTTGAGTTAACATTACACTCCATTTAAATTTTCAGTATTCATTTACCAGAAGCTTTCTGAATTGTTAAAAGGGGAGAAAATGTTTTTGGTTGATTGATGTTATATTTTGTTGAATATGAATATAATTGAGAACTGACGAAGCAAAGTCTCTCTTAAGACTTGTTTTTTAGTAATATTTTTACATATCTTGAGATTTTCAAAAAAGTAAGTTAGTAAGATATCCAATAATATTGAATATTCCAAGTAAGATACCTTTATGATGAAATTCATAAGATTATGTTAAACATTTTTGAAAGTTTTCATTAGATTGATGAACAGAAACAAAATTTTGTCTACTCAAAATATTTATTTTATAGGATTTTGGTTAACAATTTTCATTTATTGTATTTTGTTATACCATTTGGATGTCTTATAATGAATGTTCATTTTATATGTCGTTTGATATAAGTGGTACTTATATGACATTAATTTAATTTAATTCCTGAAGTTATAATTATTAAATATAATTTTTTGAAATTGAATATGTAGAAGACTAATATTAAAACATTAAAATAATTTTCTATACCTTTTATCAAGTATAAACCTCTATTTATTTTATTTAAAATGTCTCAGAAACGCTGCTTCATTTTATCGACATATAGAATTATCAACACAAAGAATCAAGAGAAAATATAAATTTACAGAGCGTTCGAAATCAATATAATTTCAGCACAAATTATATCCATGAAGTATCTTGAAATATTGAAGTGAAATGAGTCTAACTATCAAAGGCTTTGTTGGAAACGTTAAAATAAAATGAATTAGTATGAACTACCTTTAGTGAATATCTCACGATATTTCAATATCTTTCCATAACTGACACATTTTATCAACTGACATTCAATCAAAATCAAAAATCAGCGATATGATTCAACGTAACAAACATAAGTCGAATACAATATTTTAAAGAGTGACAAGAAAAACCTCGGACAAAATTTTTTTTTCATTTAATTTTATTGAACAAAATAAATTAAACAAAATAACATCGAGTACTAATAACATAAACATTTGGTAATAATAAATTTAAGCGGTTTCGAAGTGGCTTTCTTTGGCGACGATACATAGCTTCACACGCTTCTTGAAATTTTTGCCAATGGGCCGCATTTCTTTGGGCGTTAATCGGTCCCATTCCCGGTGCAGGGATTGCTTCAGCGACTCCAAACTTTAGTGGTGTTTAGCACACGCCCTGAGCTCCACAATCGACCACACGCTGTAGTCCATTGGGTTGAGATCCGGTGAGTAGGGCGGCCATTCTGAAGATATGATGACACCCGGAAAATGGGCCTTACACCATTCTTACGTCATTTTCTTCTTGTCTGTGAAGAGAATGCGCTTCCATTGCTGACTGACGGCAAAACGAAGGAGTCGGCGATATCTTTAGAGTCCTACGTGGGATTGAACTTTTTGGAGCTTGTATGGCTTGAGGTTGAGCTCCTTTTTGGACATTTGACAAATGGATTCACGGTCTCACGGGCTTTTTTCTCATGGAGACCCTCGGATTTCGATTGACTCGCTTCTTGACGATGTTGCGATTGCTTGGCGTATTGACAGTGCGTTTTCTCCCACTTCCTGGACGACGAACATCATGGCCAAGCTTCTTGAAATGGCAAATTGCATCGGACACTATTTGTCAAGGCACGTTGAGCAAACGAACAACTTCGCATTGACGCTTACCTTGACCAAACAGCTCCAAAATTGCCTTACATTCTAACATTCTGCAAAATAAAATAATATCAAACTGAAAATTCACATATTAGTACAAGAAAGTGTAGATAATCTAATAGAATAAAAATTATTTGACTGCGCTGAAATACTTTCATTCCAGAACACAGTAAAATTTGTCCGAAGTTTTTCTTGTCATCCTGTATATGTCCATATTTCGTTTTTCGTCTTTAGCAAAATATCCAATCTAAAGTGTGACTATTATATCACATTTTTATCCTCAAACGTTCTCAAATCCATGCTTACGCAAAAATTACTTATTCAAGTTCATTCCTTAACTGCTTTCAAGATGGGTACATAAAGAATGGATGAGACCTGCTCTATGCATACAGAAAAGTTAGGTTATAAGTGCTTATTCGAGTTTAACGGCTTTCAAGGTGGGAACACGTGAGTATAAAAATTTGATATAACAGCCATAGTTTAGATTGGATATTTCTGATGAATTTTATAAAAATCAAAGTATGGACATTAAATTATTGTACTTGGGTTATGTTTATTATATGGAATCGCTCCGTTGATTTTTGATTTTGATTATTATATGTGAATCAATAAAATTTAAATAGCAATAATATGTATCGAAAAATTCAAAAATATCGTAAGATATTTATTAAAGGTATAACATAATAGTTCATCTTATTTTAATATATTTCTAATAGCTATAGAGGGTCCTTCAATGGGAAGGCACCATTTTTAAATTGTCATGACTCACGCATGGCAGCCATTGTTTACTTATGACATTGACAGTTGTATTTGTCAATGTTTACCATTTGATCATGGAAAGCTACACGCTCCAACAACGTTTACGAATAATCCAAATTTATTATGGAAAATCGCGATCTGTTACTCTAACTTCACGTGCTTTTACCCCAATTTTTGGTCGTTATAATCTGTCGGATATAAGAACAGTTGAAAGTTTAGTGAAGAAATTTGAAAAAATTACACTTCAGGATGTTACAGGGCCAGTGAGACAAAGAAATGCTAGAAGTGAAGAGAATATTGCTGCCGTACATGAAGACCAAAATTTATCGATTTCTTCTTCTACAAAATTGTTTTAACCAAAGAACTCAAACCAACACATCATTTAAAGCGTCATGTATTCAGTAATCGGAAATGAAGCAGATTTTCAGAAGAGAATCATTCTCAGCGATTTAACTCCATTGGACTTCTTTCTTTGACGTAAATCAAATCATTGGTTTACAGCAATCCGGTAAATTTATACAATTAACAATATTGAGCGGGTAAATGTTAAATACGACGATTTGTGTAAGAGAGTCATGGAAAATTGGGTTCAACGACTTCATTCCTGCTAACGTTTCCGTAGTGGTTAAATGATGTTTTGTTTCATAACTAATGGTATCCATTTTACTTAATAATTAGTTAAAAATTTCAATAATTTTCGAATAAATAATGTATTTCATTCACAAAACAAAATGGGGCGTTGTTAATGAAAGACCCTCTACTCACAATATCTTCATCAAATGTAGAAATCATTCTGTAATCTTCAATTTGTTTTAAATATCGTATATTAAACATGGTTATGTCATAGAGCCTTTTGAGTGATAGTTAACTTTACTATAAGTTTATAAATTGTCAAAGTTGATTTAGACCGTTCAACGATTACCTTGCACTCGATTCTATCTTTTTATGTATCATTACGTAAGAGGTGCGCCATTTAAAGTTTTGTATTTAGATATAAATGAGAAAGTAATGAATATTTTTTCGAAGTTATGGGTTTAATTGAAAGAATGAACCTTGCAATTTACGAATGAAAAACAATATCATTCAAATGAAAGCCACGATCCCATCCGATCAAACCAATTTTTCAGTACATTGTCGATTGTTTGGGCTCAATCTCGTGAATTGCATTATCGATTTGGTGTTTCAAGGAATCAGTTGTTTGTGGAAAGTTAGCGTAACACTTATTTTTATCGGATTCTCACAAAAAATACTCCTACGACGTGAAACTCAGTTTCGTCACTAATGATTATTTTTCAGGAATACGATCATTAATCCATTGAGCTTTATATTATATTTTTCAATCTTTTGTACAATCCTTTCATTCAATTATAAGACTATAATGTATAGTTTCAAAACTTTTTCTGAAGCCAACCGTATTTTTAGGCTCAATCAAAATATTTCAAATAACAGAAAGACCCTTCGGACTTTTCAAAAAGAATAAAATTGATTTTTAGAGAAAGAACGTTGAATAAGAGATGGGATAATAATCTCAAATACATGACGACGAGATATCTATCAAACTTTTTTCCCCGGTTAAAATATGAGGAAATTTTTTGTCCGAACAAAAGGAAACCCCATAAAACAAGGGAATCATCCCCTGCCGAAACTAACAAATTTATTTTCTAGGCTTGGTAGCTTTCTACCGATAGATATTTAGTAAATGTAATTTATCTCACATATCCTAGGCCGTCTAATATTTTATAAGGAACAGTTATTGACTTCTTGCTCTAGACCCCGAAGGCAAGGCTATAAAATTAAACTGTTATATAGATCGGGGGCTGTTGTGCCAGACAAGGGCCATGAAGGGGTCGTTGCTCATACATAAACTAAGCCGATGTACCCGATTTTTCTCACAAAATTTACATCAATTTTAGCAAGCGGGCCTTACCGGGAATTCAATTCTCTAATCTCTTGAATTCGAATACTCTCTGAACTATTGAATTGATTTGACTGATGATTCGTAGAAATAATTCATAATTGATTCATTAATGAACAAGTTTCTATTTCTACTTCATTTTTATGGTACTATCGTATGTTTCGTCTACCTCAAAGGAAAAAGTCTTTTAGACGAACGTTAGTATCATTGAACTGAGGTGGAAATGAAAACAAGTGTTTCATTAATAAATCAACTCTTTAAACTGTTATTGTTTATATTTCTAAAACATATATTTCATTTACGCTCGCGTGTGACTTTTTCATTTAGAAAGTAATGAAAAAATTCAATTTACATAATAATTTCGAAAAGATTTATACGATCAAGAATTGGAAACTGGGATGGACTAAAGAATATAAAAATGGTAGTTGTGAAGCTAAATGAAACCAAAAACAAAAAAATTGTCGCATCATTTGAGTCTGCTTTCAGTTCCAAATAAAAGCCTAACAAACAAAAGTACTAAACAGGTAGCTTGTGCACAAAGTGTAAAGAGGAAGTCAGCCATTTTATGGGGGAACTAGTGAAGTACATACACCTATCAAAGTAAATATAAGGCTGTATTTGTACATGGTTCGTTGATATAGGACCCAACCCACTTGAGGAAATTTGATATAGCAATTCCCCTTCTTCAAAGAAGAAGTGAACGAATGCAAGAAATGAATGGAATTTAATTGCTATGGGTCCTAAGTAAGGATAGGAAGAGAATGACATCGTTCCAATAAGTTCATGTATTATTTGTTACAGATGAAAATTCTTGACTTAAAATTCCGAGAGGAATTCACGAATTAATTCATCAATACATTTTTAGAATGTTTTCAAGTTCTGGAATATTAGAGTTCGGACGTTCCTTAGAATGAAATTAAACTGATTTTTTATTCTGACTAAAACGTAAACCCTCTATATTCGGTTTTAAAAAAATATTAATTAAAATTTTTTTTGAGAACTACCTGTATATTATGATGGACAATGGAATTCTTCGGAGATTGCGCAAAGCTCTAAGAAACATAAAGGAAATTCAACTTAAAATAAAATTTTTCGCATTCTCTGAAGACTCCATTGCATATCGAAATAAAAACTTGTTTTCTAATAGAATACCAATGTAATTTTTTCAAAATAAATATTTTGAGATGAAAGATATTAATATAATATTGTTTAGTTTGTACAGGGTGTTTTTTTTGGAGTGATAGAACTTTCGATACACACAGGGATAACTGTGATTTGACAGAAGGTAAAAGTCATGTTGTTTTGACATTTCTGTTCAGTAAGCATTGACAAATTATCATGGAAAGACTCACGCCGCAACAACGTTTACAAATTGTTGAAATTTATTTTTAAAATCAGTGTTCTATTCGCCACACTTATAGAGCACTTCATGAAATTTATGGTTTACATAATCGTCCATCAGAGCAGCTTATTCGTCGAACTATCGATAGATTTCGGACATCATTTTCTCTACTCGATGCAGCAACAACAATAAGACAAATAACTGTACGTACAGAAGAAAATATCGCTGCTGTAAGTCAAAGTGTTAATGATAATACAAATTTGTCTATTTGTCTACGTTCACAACAAGTTGGACTCTGTGCATCCACCATATGGAAAATTTTGCGTAAAGATCTTGGTCTACACCCATACAAGATCCAACATGACCATAATAAACGTCTTTTGTTTGCTGATTGGGCCCTAGAACAGCTTGAAGTTGATCCACTTTTTATCGTAAAATTGTGTTTAGTGATTAAGCTCATTTCTGATTTAACGGTTATGTAAACAAGTGAATGTATATGGTATATGGAGTGAAAACAATCCTCAAGAAGTTCTGTAGGTTCGATTGCATCCTGAAAAATGCACTGTACGGTGTGCTTTACACGCTCGAGGCATCGTCGGTCCATATATCTTTAAAACCGATGCTAGAGCCAATGTTACACTGAATGTTGCTCATTACAGATCGATGATCAATGATTATTTTTTTCAAAATTTGAATGGTATCGACCCAGAAGTGTTTTGGTTCCAACAGGATCGTGCTACACCTCATGCTGTTACCGTAACAATTGATTTATTGAAAGAAAGATTTGGCGATAACATTATTTCGAGAAATGGTCCAATTAATTGGCCTCCAAGATCATGCGACATAACTTCACTGCATTATTTCCTTTGGAGTTATGTCAAGTCATTGGTTTATGCTGAAAAATAGACGCTTTGAAAGCCAACATAACTCAAGTTATTGATGAAATAAGGCTTGAATTACTCGAAAAATTGGTCCAAAATTGGTCTTGTCGAATGCAGTTCATCAGAGTTAGTCGTGGTGGACATATGCGGGAATTTATTTTTGAAACATAAATGTCATAAAAATATGTTTCAAATAAAAAAAAAATTGGCTTCAATTTTAATTCATAGGTGTTTTATGTCAATTTAAAGTTCTATCACTCTAAAGAAAATATCCGATAGAATTGAATAGTTATCACACAGTACCAAAGAGAATAAAACAATTCAGAGAAATATAAATTATCAATTAAATAAACTGAATACATAAAGGGTACAAAATTTTGCTTCGTACCTTGTTTTATTAAAACCAAATTCCTTTCCAAAACTGCAAAACGTAACCTCAATATCTTCTGTATAAGTGATGAGTGTATACTTCTATTCGTCTACTAAACTGACACGGTGTGTTCTTGGACATTTATTCAATTTAATTTTAAAAGTTTTTGAATAAAAATTTTTTTGAAATTGAAATTTAAAGGAGGTTAACAGAATAAATCTGTATGATATTTGAAATTTCTAACAAACTAAAGGTCAACAAATCCTGAATCATTACAAAACCATTAATATTGATACTGTGTCTTTATGAAACCTTTTTCATTTAATCATATAAAGATTAAATCTATTACCGTATAGTCAATAAGAAACGATATTTGAGAATATTCGAGTTTCAATGTGAGTAACAATTCTTTGAAATTTTTTCCTGAAACAAAAACTGAAATATCATTGAAGCATAATTTTCGGAAAATTATCATCTGTATCGCGAATCATTAGCTTTTTAATTATAAAATATTTTAGTATTTCTATGAAAGTAAAAATTCTTTAGTCTCTTTTGATGAACATTAAATTAACAAATTAAAAATCAGAAAATCGTGAAACTTTAACGAATTGTAAATATCGATACTACGTCCAGAACCATTTTTATTTAATGACATAATGTTATATCTATTGTTGTATAACCTATAATAACAATAGAATATTTGAGTTAGGTGGGTAATGAAAGTTAAATTGAACAAAATTTCAGAATTTTCAGAATTATCGTTGGTATCTTGGTTGAAAAACCAGAGGTAAATATTTCACTAAAAATTTTTAAATAACGCACGAGGGCATAAGACCATTTTATGTCATTGCTATTCTTCATATTGAATTTTTGACGGTGTATGGAAATATCGTCGGTTACGGACGAACTGAATAATTCATGTTCGGTATAGAAAAATGAGTACTGTTACGATATGCAAAACACGTTTTCATTATGTACCGAAATAATGCACCTTGCCTATATTTTCCTGCTATATAAGAGACACATATAAGAGACATAACTACAGAACCAAGGCACGAGTATTCCATGAAACTCCGTGGTCCAATGTTATTTCAGCGGCACATATCGTGCGATTAAAGAGGAAACGAATTTCATTCCGTTTACTTCGTGATATGATTCGAATGTGAAATTCCACATTACCTATTTGATTAAATTCATGCCCTGCTGGATGTAATTATGGGGTGAGCGATACGTGTCAAGCAAAATGACCCTCACTCCCACACGAAGAATGTTACCACCCCGCCAAATTTGAAATATATCTTTGTAATTAGGGATTATTATAAACTTCCAGGCATTAAAAACCGCAAAACGTAACAGCTGTTGTGGCACGTGTTTTAATGTGGAAACAAAGGGGAATTAAAATTCGTGTAATGATATTTCGTTATCTCACCTGCTCCAAAGCATCCGCTATGCCCACAGTGGATGTGGTAGATTCCTGGTGTCCCTAGGTAAACTAGATGGGTGGTGCAGGAAAGGTGGGAACTTTCCAGGAGGCGGTGGAGGCGGCAAATCCGGACTTCTCGACCTCTCCAGGTGTGTTGGAGTCGCCGAAGAGTAAATATTCAACGCAGATCGCTGATGGATACACGTCCTTCTAACGTCTGGCATCGCGAATTGAAGTTTCTGCCAAAACTGTCTATCTCCCCACTCAATCACAGTGTTTGTCTTTAGGTAAAGACGAAGGTCGGGATCTAGATCCCTTTGCGGCAACTCCCCGGTTATAATGAAAATAAGTCTACGTCTTCTGTCTTTCAAAATTTCATGCAACGCGGATTTAAATTCGAAACGGCACCATTCATTCTGTAAAAAGTTCTTGCTCAAAACAATTATAGTTCTTCGGGAGGATTCAACAGCCTCGATAATGGTATCGGCGACGTAGGCTGAAACATTGAAGTCTCTATAATGTAAACAAAGCCTATAGCTGGGATCTCCTGATTCGAGACCCGGGGCTATAACTTGACTGACGAACGCTTCGTCTTTGACACTGTAACTGATATAGGCGTCGAAAAGTCTGTCTTTATCTTGTTGTTCTTCGAAAGCTGTTGTCTTATAACACATACGTAATCCGCATCTCGAATAGATCCACACACGCAACTCGCGTCGATAATAGAAAGCGCCACACACCATAATCACGCTGAAAAGGAACGCACACATTGTTCCCAGCATCAGAGGGAGGTAATCGTTCATCACTTGAGTTTCCACGATCGCTCGGCTACCCCCCGTATACGGCAGGCACGAGGAGGCGTTAAAATCCGCCATGTGAAAACCAACCTCCCTGGTTACGTTGTTATAAAGGCAAACGATTTTATTGGCATCGACAACCTTCCCATAATTCACTCTGAGCCAATTTTTATGTTTCTGAACGTAGAGGCAATCGCATGACCATTGATTATCTGATAAACCGATCTCCACCAGATAGGGATTCAGGGAAAACTGCCACACTTCGAATGTTCCCAATCTGTTTCCTTCCAATCTCAATACTTCCAACTGCTTCAAAGCCAAAAACGTTCTGTTGTCTATGTAATGTAACATATTGTCTTGTAGGTATAATTCTCTCAAACTTTCAAGGGATGCAAATTCGAATCCCAACAGCTCTTTTACGTGATTGTTCTCTAAATGAAGTATGGATAGTCGTCTCAAACCACTGAAGGTGTGGTTGTAAACAGCAACAATATTGGAACTGTTGGCGTAAAGAACTCTGAGATTTTTTCTGCCAATAAAGGAATGACTAGATAGCTCACCAAAATTGTTTCCGTCCAGGTACACCTCGGTGGCGTCCATAGGTATGCTACTGGGCATTTCCGTATACCCTGCTGCTGAACATTCTACGACATTTGCTGACCACGACTGATCATGATAACAAGTACAGTTGTTCGGACAGGTCATCTCGCAATCACACGCATCAAAATCGCAACAGTGGCACAAGGCAAAACAATGGGTTTCATAGGTACACAGGAATTGGGAGGATTCAGCCTCCACTAATGGCAAATAATTACTGTCCCTATTGTATAATAATTTACAGTATATGGTCTCTAAATCCATGACACGTGGGTGTTGCCGCAGGTGGTCCAGTTTATTTATCCTCTGCAGCCATTCCATCGTGCAATCACATTGAAATGGGTTTCCGCCGATATAGAACTCCGGCAAGGGTCTATCTGGATCCACAGGTGTCAAACGTAGAGCGTTCAAATCCATACTGACGATCTGGTTCGCATACAAATCGACCCTGGTCAAATTAGTTTTCTTCAGGAAAGTATGCTGCTCGACCGCAGATATGAGATTATCGTTGAGGAAGACGAATTCTGTGCTGCTCGGGATAGCGGCGGCGTTTATCTTCGTCAATTTATTGAAGGTGGCGTCGAGAGTTTGTAGCCGCAGCTCCAAGTCCAACCCGTAGTGGTTTCCTAATTCCCGGACGTTGTTTTTGTGTATATCTAACCATTGTAGACCTCGAGGAATCAAGGCGTAATCGAACCATTCAATTTGATTATCGGACACGTTCAGCCACAATAGACTGCTTATCTCGGAAAAAAGTCCACTTATGTCTGTCAGCTGATTGGAATCGATCCGTATGGCCTGGAGGGTCGAGCTGGAGTCGAAAGTTCCGTGTTCAACCCTGCTAATTCGATTCCGGGCAAGATTCAATATCTGAAGCGCAGGCAGATCAGCGAACGCCCTCTTGCTTATATTCTGTATCAGATTTCCTATAAGTCTCAGGCCGTATAAGTTGCTCATGCCCCTAAATCCCGGCTCTTCGATTGATACGATTGAGTTCTCCCCTAGATCCACTGTCCGTAATAGTCGCATATCTTTAAGGGCTAAAGGAACGGCTTTCAGTTTGTTTCCGTTCAAGTTCAAATCTTGCAAACTAGAGCAATTTCTGAAAGCCTCGGGGTGGATTCCCTCGAGCAGGTTGTTATCGAGCGCCAGCAAAGATAAAACGTACAGACCATTCAGAGAGTAAGCGTCTAGGTACGTGATTTTATTATAGGATATAATTAGGGTATGGAGATTATTCATGGGGGCGAATGTGTCGGCCGGAATAGTCTCCAGTAAATTATGCTCCAAGTTGAGGATCTGCAGGGTGTATAAATCTTTAAAGAACGACGGGTCCAACTTGGAAATTCTGTTATAAGACAGATTCAGCAATACCAATCGTATCAGTCCCGAGAACGTGTTAGCATTAATCCACGAGCTGCTCAGTAAATTTCTTGATAAATGCAAGGCCAACAGCTGTTCCAAATTGGAAAATAATCCAGGGGCAAGAACGCTTAATGAGTTGTTCTGCAAATTTATTTCTTTAATGGAGCCAGCGCAATCTTTGAACAATTCGGCCGGCAAAGCCACGATTTTATTATTCGAGAGGTCAAATATTTGCAGAGATTTTAATCCTGCTAGCCCTTTGTCTGCTATCATGGAAATCTCATTGTTATGAAGATAAATTTCCTTCAAATGTTTCAAGAGACTGAAGCCATTAGCTGGCACGAGAACGAAATGATTATAAGATGCATCAAGTACCTGTATATCTAGGCTACATGGATATGACACAGGCCTTGTTGGTTCTGCCTGTTGTTCATCATCATCCTCGGCAACACTGATCAAGGGTTGGGGTACACCAGGTGTTTTTTCACGAAAACCTAAGTCACTCACATCCTGAAGTCTATTTTCACTAAGATTCAAATGAACCAAGTTGGTCAACGGACAGAAAATATGTTCTGGGAAAGCCCAAATGTTGTTGCAACTCAAATCTAACCGCTCGAGTTGCCGCACTGGTAAGAAACTGTCACGAGCGAAATCCAGATTCATCGCGGGCCAATCTGTGTTGTGTGTTTTAACCGATAGGTTCCTCAGATCCCGTAATCCTAGGAGAGTCCCAGAAGGCCATCTTCCTAGCTTACAATTCTCCAACTCCAGTTCCCTGAGTTTAGTCAAATGAACGAAGCTCTTATCGTCTAAGCTACTCCTTGACATGATCTCGGGATTACATTCTATCCTCAACGATGTAGTGTGTTCGGATGGGATAACACTAAAGTTCGTGGTGTCGAATTCACTATTAATCGTCCTTAGATTACAAGTAAGGGCTACCTCATCTTGTCCGCCACTTTGAGAGGATTCTCTAACCCACCACTGACAATCGTCAGGAGCTTCGTAACGCAAGGGTTGCGAGGTTTCAGTTGACAGTAGATCATGAGCATTTGCTAGGACACTCTGGAGACACAACAACGTGAAAAACGATGAACTTATCACTGGTTTGGCCATCTTGAGTTTCATTCTTTGTTATGAGTTTATTGGCATAGCTGACAGCACTTGGATGTACACGAAAAATTACTGATTTAACATAGGTTTTCTGTTATTCTTCTGGTTTAGGACATTCCATCCAACACACTTGTAACACCAACAACACTTTTCTGTTTTTCATGAAAGATATATTCAAGAATACTTATTGAATATAGACTTTCATAAGAATGTCAATAATTGGACTATGGTAAATTAAAAACAGTGGTAACGAAACGTAGGTCCAGAATACGTATTGCGATAAACCTCGGCTCTACCCTCATGAAGTTTACGCGCCCGATTCCAAGAGGGGATGACAAGAGACTGAAGTTCAGGATGCTGGGTAGTCCTCTATGAGAAGAATTATCGAAGTCGGTGCGTGAAATAACGCGGGAACGGACGAGGGCTCTCGATCAAAGCCGAACCGGCGTGCGCGTTGGCTCACAGGCTTTCAGAGGCGCTAGAGCCAGCCCACTTGGATGCAGAGATTATCTTGGTAGTGGCCGAGCAGGAAGTTTTCGAAGGATTGCGTAGCTAGTCCTTAATGGGGCAGAGGAATGTGTTAATTGGAATATTGGAGCTCGAGGAAAAGTACGTAGGAAATTATAAATCCAGAAATTATCGGAATTGCTTTTCATTTGCGGGGTCGGTGATGGGAAGCCAGCTAACGAGCTGAGTTTTTAGAGGATAGGGAAGGATTTCTTTGATGAATACGAAAGCAGATATAAGAAGTTCTTTCAACGGTTGCAAATTAATTATCCATTCGTATAATTTCATAAATTTTATTTTCATGGGAAGTAATGGAAAATTGCGTTCATTAAAATAATGTTATAATGTTTCTTTTCATGAACTGAAAAATCTCAGATGTTTAACAATTCAACAGGGCATCTGGAACCCACCAGAATCATTTAAATCATTAGAATATACAAGTTTGAAGAAAATTAATATTTTAAATATAAAGTCAAAGTTATTGGATCAATACTAGCCAAAGAAATAAATAATAACGATAAAACAGGACATCTGGAATGTGTCGAAATAATTTGAATTATTAGAATATACAAGTTTAAAAAAATTTATGTTAAGTTATTGGATTTACACTAATCAAAGAAAATAAAATGAATGGAGGTTTTTACTTGATAGAAGGTATATAAAACTATTTAAATATTTTAATATTTACATCTTGTTTTTTAGTTTTTTGTTTTGTAGTAATGTTCTTACATATCTTGAGATTTTCTGAAAAGTAACTTAGTTAGATATACAATAATATTGAATATTCTAAGTAAGATAGTTTTATACTGAAATTCTTAAGATTATGTTAAACATTTTTGAAAGATATCTATTTTCGTAAGAGGGATAAGCAGAAACAAAATTTTGTCTACTCAAAATATTTAATTTATAGGATTTTTATTAACAATTCATATTTATTGGATTTTGTTATATCATTTGGATGTCTTATAATGAATGTTTATTTTATTTGTCGTTTGATATGAGTAGTACTTATATTAATTTAATTCCTGAAGTTATATTAAATATAATTTTTTGAAATTAAATATGTAGAAGGCTAACAGAGTAAATCTGTAAATATTAAAATATTTAAATAACTTTATGTACCTTCTAAAAGTATAAACCTCAATTTATTTTATTTTATTCATAATATATAATTATTTGGTTTCCTTAACATTCTTTGTAAGTGTGGTTCTTGTGCTATAACAGAGGCCGTTAAATTGCCTTTCAATCTTTCAGATCAATGGTAAACCACAGAATTATTTATTTGAGTTAACATTACACTCCATTTAAATTTTCAGCTTTCTATTACCCTAAGCTTTCTGAATTGTTTGAAGTTGAGAAAATATTTTTTGTTGATTGATGTTATACTTTTTTGAATATGAATAGGATTGCCTACTGACGAAGCAAAGTCTCTCTTAAAACTTGTTTTTTAGTAATGTTCTTACATATCTTGAGATTTTCAAAAAAGTTACTTAGTTAGAAATCCAATAATATTGAATATTCTAAGTAAGATAGTTTTATGATGAAATCCTTAAGATTATGTTAAAAATTTTTGAAAGCTATCTGTTTTCATAAGAGGGATGAGCAGAAACGAAATTTTGTCTACTAAAAATATTTGATTTATAGGATTTTTTAAACAATTCATATTTATTGGGTTTTGTTATATCATTTGGATGTTTTATAATGAATGTTTATTTTATATGTCGTTCGATATAAGTAGTATTTAGATTACTTCAATTCAATTCCTGAAGTTATAATATTAAATATAATTTTTTGAAATTAAATATGTAGAAGGCAAACAGAATATATCTGTGAATATTAAAATAATTAAAAAATAATCGAACAAATGTCGTAATATTCCATATCTTCAAGTAGACTTTTCTGACACCTCAATAAAATACATCTAAGTTAGGTATAAATTTATTATTAATAAGGAGTACGAGCTATGGAAATAGAAAGATAAATTTATGGTACAGATCAGCCGAATGAATGCATTTGAATATAAATTCATTCATACATTCATACATGTGTAGTTATTTGAAATAACTCAAGAGTTTCAAAAAATCCGTGAAGATTGTCAAAATTTAAACCAACCTATTAAAACTTAAAAATTCAAATATCAACGATTAGTCTTTATTAATACGGATTATATAAGAGAAAATATAAATAATTCTTATGTAAAATATATTTTTCTGATCAACTAGTGGAGTGAATTATAAGTAATTATTCCTTCGTTGTTATATTAATCAAAATGATATTGTATTTTATAATTCTAGAGTTATATAATTCTAACGAAAATGATTTACTGATCAAATATAAATTATATACATAAAAAATTTTATCTTTTATTTCATTGATTAAAATAGTTTTGAAATCTTACAAAAACTTTCTGTTCGACATAAAATTGATTTTTCTCACTGTTCAACTAAAGTCCCAATAATTTCAGTTTTTTTTGCTAACTTTAAGCTGAAAAAAGTATTAAGTAGTGGCAATGATCTATTAAAATTTCGGAGTCGATTTCAGTCTTATTGGTACGACGTCCGTGCGTATGTAACAGATTTGACGGTTGAAAAAAAGAAGTGACAGGCAACCAAATTTAAATCGAGAATTTGTGAAAAAAACAATGAAAATAGGTAAATCAAATTAAATTCGATTAGTGGATAAAAGCAAAATTTTCATTTTACTTTAAAATTCACTCACCTTAAGTTTCGAAGTAATTTGAATTCAATGAACGAATTGAATATCTGCCTTCTGGCTATTCAAAACTGTTGGCAATGAAAGTATTGGTTATAACCAAATTTCTAAACTGATTACAAATGAAACTGAAAAGTAATTAGAAACCATCGGTCATATACTCGTAAAAGGAAATTTTCTTAAATTGAAAAACTCTCATATGTTTTACAATTAATGCAGGACATCTGAAACCTATAAAGATCAGAATCATTACAATACAAGAGTTCTCAGAAAAAATACATATTTCAAATATAAATGAAGAAATAGTTATATTCAATAGCGAAAAGTAGCCTTTTCAGACACCTTAATAATAATCAGTTCAGTTTGATATGAAATTCATGAAATAAATATAGAAGATTATTTTGAAATTTAAATATTAATGATGAATCCATACTTGTATGGATTATATAAACTGGAATATAAAAAATTGTTATACGAAATATATTTTTCTGATGGAATGGAATGAATTATTACTAGCGTTTTTATATTAATGAAAATTTAATACAATATTATAATTCTTAAATTACACAATTCGAACAAAAATAATTTATTAAATATTTGATTGATTCGGTCTTTACTTGGTGGAAACTCATTCTAATTAAAAAAATTAATGACAGTACAATTTATTACCTGAAGAAGCCACATCGTGGTGAAACAATTGTTGTAGTAGTAAAAATATTTTTGTAGAAATAAATTACTGTCTTATATACATTTTTTTAATAATTTATTAACTAAATATAATTATATAAGTTCTTATGCATCTATATACCTAAAATATAGAAACTTTTATATAAAATTTTCTCGGTAGTCTCATGAATGATTCCAAAGTACAACTTATCTCACTGTAATCAATGTTTATTTTCATTTACAACTGTATCGGGTGTTTTTTTAGGGTGATAGAACTTTAAATTGAAATAAAACACATTTAAATTAAGATTGGAGCCAATTTTTCTTTATTTGAAAGGAAATTTTATGAAAATTTGAAATTCAAAACAGATTAAATCTGTTAGCCTTCTAAAATTTTAATTTCAAAACAATTTTATTCAAAAAACTTTTAGAATTAAATTAATGTCTAAAATAAGCACCGCTTACGTTTAATAGACGTACATAATCAAAACTCAATATATAATGTCAAATGAAATAAATAAACCAACAGATATAAGAAAGTCATTAAAGTTAATAAATAAATATTTAAAGGAGACAAAATTTTGTTTCTGATCTTACCTTTAAGAACACCAGTTGCCTTTTAAAAACATGAACACACTTAAAGGACTTCTCAAAGAATATAATTTATTTGAAATATTCAATATATTTAAATATTCGAATAAGTTAATTCAGAAATCTCTCAAAACATGCACTATATCTTCAAAAAACAAATATATTTTTTGAAATAAAAATTGTAGAAGACTAACAGATTTAATCTGTTTTGATATTCAAATTCTGTTACATTTCTTCTATCAAGTAAAAAGCCTTTTTCTATTATATGAAATTTTATGACATATATGTTTTAAAAACACTTCTGGGTCCATTAGCTCCAGCATCGTTTTTAAATAAATATGGACCGATGATGCCTCCAGCGTGTAAAGCACACCATAAAGTGTATTTTTCAGGGTGCAATGGAACCTGCAGAACTTCTTGAGGATTGTTTTTACTCCATATATGGCAATTTTGCTTGTTTACATAGCCGTTCACCCGGAAATGAGCTTCATCACTAAACCCAATTTACGATAAAAAGTGAATCAACTTCAAGCTGTTCTAGGGCCCAATTAGCAAACAAACCACGCTTATTATGGTCAAGTGGCTTTAGTTCTTGAACTAGTTGAATCTTGTATGGGTGTAGACCAAAATCTTTACGCAAAATTTTCCATGTGGTGGATGCACAGAGTCAAACTTTTTGTGAACGTCGACGAATAGACAAATTTGGATCATTATTAACACTATGACTCACAGCAGTGATATTTTATTCTGTACGTATAGTTCTTTATCTTGTTGTTTTTGCATCGAGTAGAGAAAATGTTGTCCGAAATCTATCGATAGATCGACGAATGAGCTGCTCTGATGGACGATTGTGTAAATCATGAATTTCACGAAGTGCTCTATAAGTTTGGAGAAAAGAACTCTGATTTTGAAAATTAATTTCAACAATTTGTAAACGTTGTTGTGGCGTGAGTCTTTCCATGGTAATTTGTCAATGCTTACTGAGCATAAATGTCAAAACAACATGGCTTCTACTTTCTGTCAAATCACAGTTATCTCTACCGAAAGTTTTAGCACTCTAAACAAAGCACCCGATACAAGAGAAAAATCGACTGTCAATGCACAATTTATTATTTCGGGGTAGTAGTTATTGAAGAAGTTCTTGAGGTTATGTTTTGAATTTTAGAAAGGAATTTGGTTTTCATAAAACAAGGTACGAAATAAAATTTTGTACCCGTCAATTATTCATTTGGTAATTTTAATTTATAATTTATATTTCTTGGAATTCTTTTATTTCCTTCTGGTACTGTATAATAAGTGTTAATTCTGAATGTATACTAAATGGAAACAGTGTTTTCGAAAGACATTTATATAATTTAATTCTAAAAGTTTTGGAATGAAATTATTTGAAATTAAAATTTGTTGGAGGTCAACAGAATAAATCTGTATAATATGTGAAATTCTGTGATAATCCTTCTATCAAGAAAAAATCTCTTTTTATTATTTTATTGTATATCTAATAATTATATATTTTGGTTTGCACTTATAAGATATTATCATTTGGTTTGAGGAGTCCATAAAATAACTTGCAAACTTTGTGTGGTTTCTGTGACGAACATAGAATACGTAGGATTCTTGAAAGTTCACTTCTAGTGTTTATTCAGATAAGTACATTCAGTTTGTCTGGTGAAATATAATATTTTGTGTGAATTATTTTTATTTTTTAAAAGTGAAATAGGGCTGACGAGTTTCCGATGTGAGAATTCTAAATTGGTTTTTTGAAGATGTTCTGCATGGTTGAGGAATTTTTTTGAATGATCCATTAAAATATCCTTAAATTGTAGATTTGTTTTTCTTCCATCATTTTCACCTGATGGTCTAAATATACTGCGGAAATATATGATTAATTTCTTATATTGTTTTTCTCAATCTTTCTTCACGTGGTACCTAATAACCGATCTGCTGATCATCAAATCGCCCGAATCTCACAGTATTAATGTCAAATCGTCGATGATATCTCGTCAATAAATTTTATTAATTCTCCAATAATTTTGAACATTAATTGGTACTTATATGGAAGAATGTCCGATGTGGTAGCAATTAAAAGATGAGATCCTTCTCCAAAGGTAATCTCAGGAAACCACGACATATTTTTATGATCAACGTAACGTGTGATTTCGAAACTTAATATAGAGTTGGTTGATCGGTTTCGGTTTCATTTTGTATTCGATATCGCTTCATGGAATAAGTCACTTTGGTAGAAAATCTTAAATTAGATTTTATCACACATGATTCATAGTTGAATAACTAAACAATGATAGTATTAGTTTCAGTATGCGGTGGAAATCCGAAACTAATATCTTCGACGAGAAATAACTCTGTGGACATCTGGATTTATGTTTAGAAACATAATTAATATTCATATTTGTTTTTGGATTGACTGAACTGAAACTGAGCTTTTAATCTGTGTGCGTGTCACAATTAATATTCAAAGCGTTAACTTTTTAATTATGTCCTTCAAAACGCCATTTTTTTCTGAATAGTATTTACTGAAAATAATATGTGTGTATACGGATGTTGTAACTCAAATTTAATTATGCGAAATGTGAGTTTTTAAAAAATTCAGATATGAATAAAAACAATATTCTAATTTCCGCTAATATTTTATTGACACTACGATCGTTACGTCATACCATGACTTCTTCAGGTGAGTATTACAAGATACTGAGTATACCGTGAACAAGAATTTCATTTTATAGTACATGGATATAACAAAAATAGAAGAGGGGGTGAAGAGAGTTTTACAATACTTTTGGGAAACTGAAAAATGGTTCAAAAAAGATTCAACAAAGGGGAGTTACTTAATTCTGTTTGGTTATTCAATAATATTTTTTTTTTATGATATCTATTAATTTCTAAAATTTCTAATAAGTTTAATCTAAAACTTTTGTTTTCTAAGTGTAAAATTTCAAAGTTACTATTAAAACTATGTCCTGTGTCTAGAAGGTGCTCTGCGTAGGTTGAATTTCCCTTTTTGTTACAAAAGCATTTTTCATGTTCCCTGAGTCTCGTCTGGAACGATCTTCCTGTCTGACCAACATATACGAAATGGCAAGTAACGCAAGTTAACTTATAAACACCTGATTTCTTGTTCTTAGATGTTTTATCTTTATTATTTTTTATTAATTTTCCTAGGGAGTTATTCGTTTTATAAGAAATTCTTCCTTTGTTGAATCTTTTTTGAACCATTTTCCAGATTCCCAAAAGTATTGTAAAACTCTCTTCACCCCCTCTTCTATTTTTGTTATATCCATGTACTATAAAATGAAATTCTTGTTCACGGTATACTCAGTATCTTGTAATACTCACCTGAAGAAGTCATGGTATGACGTAACGATCGTAGTGTCAATAAAATATTAGCGGAAATTAGAATATTGTTTTTATTCATATTTTCAAGATGAATTTCCGTCAAGTAAAGACCGAAACAATCATAGAAAAATTCAGATATTTATTCAATTTGGTGGAACATACCGACTTATTTACAGAGTAACCCCTTTTGCGCGCAATTTCAGATAAAAACATGCCGAAATGTCTGTAATTTTTTGAGCAGTGTACCTTTTACCATTTTCATGAAACATAAGAAATGAGTACAAAAAAAATTGTTGTATCAGGTGTTTTTTAGAGTGATAGAACTTTAAATTGAAATAAAACACATTTAGATTAAGATTGAAGTCAAATTTTTTCCATTTCAAAGATAATTTCATGAAATTTATGTTTCAAAAATAATATCTGGCATATTTCCACCACGACTAGCTCTGAGGAACCGCATTCGACCAGACCAATTTTGGATCAATAATTTTTGAAGTAATTCAGGCCTTATTTAATCAATAACACGAGTTATGTTGGCTTCCAAAGCGTCTTTTGTTTCTGGTTTATCACCATAAACGAATTACTTGACATAACCCGAAAGAAAATAATCCAGCGGAGTTATGTCGCATGATCTTGGAGGACAATTGATTGGACTCTTTCCCGAAATAATGTTATGGCCAAATCTTTCTTTCAATAAATAGATTGTTACGGTAGCAGCATGAGGTGTGGCACCATCTTGTTGGAACCAAAACACTTCTGGGTCGATACCATTCAAATATTGAAACAAATAATCATTGATCATCAATCTGTAACGAGCACCATTCAATGTAACATTAGCTCCAGCACCGTTTTTTGAGAAATATCGACCGATGATGCGTTCAGCGTGTAAAGCACACCATAAAGTGCATTTTTCAGGATGCAATGGAACCTGCAGAACTTCTTGAGGATTGTTTCTACTCCATATACGGCAATTTTGCTTGTTTACATAGCCGTTCAACCAGAAATGAGCTTCATCACTAAACACAATTTTACGATAAAAAAGTGGATCAACTTCAAGCTGTTCTAGAGCCCAATCAGCAAACAAACGACGCTTATTATGGTCAAGTCGCTTTAGCTCTTGAACCAGTTGGATCTTGTTTGGGTGTAGACCAAGATCTTTACGCAAAATGTTCCATGTGGTGGATGCACAGAGTTCAACTTGTTGTAAACGTCGACGAATAGACAAATCTGGATCATCATTAACACTGTGTCTTACAACACTGATATTTTCTTCTGTACGTACAGTTCTTTGTCTTGTTGTTGATGCATCGAGTAGAGAAAATGTTGTCCGAAATCAATCGATAGTTCGACGAATAAGCTGCTCTGATGGACGGTTATGTAAACCATAAATTTCACGAAGTGCTCTATGAGTTTGGCGAATAGAGCACTGATTTTGAAAATAAATTTCAACAATTTGTAAACGTTGTTGCGGCGTGAGTCTTTGCATGATAATTTGTCAATGCTTACTGAACAGAAATGTTAAAACAACATGGCTTATACCTTCTGTCATATCACAGTTTTTCCTATCGAAAGTTCTATCACTCTAAAAAAAAACACCCGATATTTTTTGTTCGATCTCTTACAGTCCCCCTTTGATCCTCTATCGTTAGACCATTCACAATATCATTAAGCTCTGCAGCTTGAAAGCAACATGGGCGAAAAACGAGTTAAGCTTTTGGCATAACGGAAATAAGAATTTTGTTTCAGGAAAGGTGCAGCTTTAATCAGAATGAATGGGGCAGCGGAGACGGAATGACTCATAGAAGTATCTAGTCGGCGGCATCCACCTTGTTCTAAATCACGACAAATGATGATTTGTTATCATAACTACACCTACAACGGAAAGTTTAGCCTTTGGAGGCGGTCTAGCAAGAAAACACAGATAAGTGGCATAAATCGGACAGCGTATGAATAAAGATGGGAGAGGAAAGAAACGGCGGAAAATTTTGGTTACATTAAGACTGATAATGGCTGCAGGTGAACAGAGTTTTAAACATGAGATTAATTCCAGTGATTTCTGGAAAGAGAATGAAGCCGATTAAGTTCTTTAGTTGTTCAAAAATACATCAGGCCGAAATTCATTAAAGGGTACGAACATTTTCGGTTTTCAGAGGTTTCTACAAGCTTTTATATTTTCTGCCAATATCATGAAAGACACGAGACTCAAATAACAATATTAATAATATATGAGAAATTAAGAATCAACCAAGCTAATGCCGAAAAATAAGTTTAAATTAAGCTGGTACAAGGGGTGCTCAATGCATTCTCGGTATCGAGGTGATATGCTTATAATGAATAAACTGTAGAACATAAAAACTGTGTCGATGTTTTTTTTAAATAAAAAACAAAAAGGTTGGTTGTCAATTTTCGATTTCTTAGTTAATTTTTCCGGAGTATAAATAAGTTCATGCGGTTTTTGTCGAAAATTGAAGCATTTTTGTTGAAAATTGATTAAACATTCAAAGTTCAAAGTATTGTCCGTCATTAGCCACCACTTTTTTCCTATTTTTCTGGCAATTCCTCTTACGTCTGTGATGGATTTTTATCGAGCCTTGCTTCTAATTCATCATCCTTAAACTCTGACGACGCTCCGGGTCGTTCTTCATCTTCCAAATCAAAATTGCAATTTTAAATCATGCACACGTTCTTTCAGATAGATCATGGTCACCATAAACATGCACCAAAAATTGTATATTTTTTTTAGAGTGATAGAACTTTAAATTGAAATAAAACGAATTCAAATTAAGATTGAAGACAATTTTTTTTTATTTGAATAAAAATTTCAACACATTTATGTTTTAAAAATAATTTCCGGCATATGTCTACCACGACTAGCTCTGGGAAACCGCATTCGACCAGACCAATTTTGGACCACTCTTTCGAGTAATCCAGGCCTTATTTCATCAATAACACGAGTTATGTTGGCTTCCAAAGCATCTTTTGTTTCTGGTTCATCATCATAAAACAATGACTTGACATAACCCCAAAGAAAATAATCCAATGGAGTTATGTCGCATGATCTTGGAGGCCAGTTAATTGGATCATTTCTCGAAATATTGTTATCGCCCAATATTTCTTTCAATAAATCAATTGTTACGGTATGAGGTGTAACACCATTTTGTTGGAACCAAAACACTTCTGGGTTGATACCATTCAAATTTTGAAACAAATAATCATTGATCATCGATCTGTAACGAGTAACATTCACTGTAAAATTAGCTTCAGCATCGTTTTTAAAGAAAAATGGACCGATGATGCCTCTAGCGTGTAAAGCACAACATATAGTGCATTTCTCAGGATGCAATGGAACCTGCAGAACTTCTCGAGGTTTGTTTTCACTCCATATAGGACAATTTTGCTTGTTTACATAGCCGTTCAAACAGAAATGAGCTTTATCACTAAACACAATTTTACGATAAAAAAGTGGATCAACTTCAAGCTGTTCTACGGCCCATTTAGCAAAGAAACGACGCTCATTATGGCCAAGTGGCTTTAGTTCTGAACCAGTTGGATCTTGAATGGGTGTAGACCAAGATCCTTACGCAAAATTTTTCATTTAGTGTATGCACAGAGTCCAACTTTTGTGAACGTCGACGAGTAGACAAATATGGATAATCATTAACACTATGACTTACAGCAGCGATATATTCTTACAGTTCTTTGTCTTGTTGTTGTTGTTGTTGCTGTTGCATCGAGTAAAGAAATTGTTGTCCGAAATCTATCGATAGTTCGACGAATAAGCTGCTCTAATGGACGATTATATAAACCATTAATTTCACGAGGTGCTCTATAAGTTTTGGCGAATAGAACACTGATTTTGAAAAAAAATTTCAACAATTTGTAAACGTTGTTGCGGCGTGAGTCTTTCCATGATCATTTGTCAATGATTACTGAACAGAAATATCAAAACAACATGGTTTCTTTCTTCTGTCAAATTACAGTTATCCCAATCGAAAGTTCTATCACTCTAAAAAAAACAGCCGATACAATGACTTTCGCAGCTTTTTTCTTCATATTGAAGATCTCGCCGCAAAAACAAATAATACGCTACAAAAGTTGATATTTTTAGAGCACACCGAAACTACGTTGTCTACACTTCAGCAAAATGACAGATACTGTCACTTCAAAATGAAGGTTTGGTCAGACGAAACAATGAAATCAAAACCACCACAATCATTTCTATTTCTCAAATAAAAATCAGGAAATATACAGGGATGGAATAGGTGAATGGGCGGTTTTTTACTTGATAGAAGGAATATTACAAAATTTGAATATCAAAACAGATCTGCTAGTCTTCTACAATTTTAATTTAAAAAGACTTTTAGAATTAAATTACTGTCCTACATATATTAAATATTTCAAATAAATTAGTCTTTGAGAAGTTCTTAAAGTTATGTTGTATATTTTTGAGAAAGATTTAGTTTTCATAAATATAAGATGAGAAAACAAAACATTTTGTCACAAGCAGAAATGCGTACGCTTGTCTGAAGAGTTCAGTGCGCATGCTTGGAACGAAACGAACAAAGATTTATTTGTTTATTAATTTTAATTGACAATTTATATTTTCTTGGTGTTTTCTAATTCCATTTGATATTGTATAATGATTTTCGATTTAATACGTCTATCAAATATAAGCAGTGCTTATAAGACATTAATTTAATTCTAAAAGTTTTCGAATAAATTTTTTGAAATTAAAATTGTAGAAGACTAACAAATTTAATCTGTTTTGATATCCAAATTTTGTAATAATCCTTCTATCAAGTAAAAAACCGCCTTTTATTATTTTATTTCATATATAATATATAATTACATTAGGTTATTAAATAAAGAAATTCATTATGCAGTGTCGAGTGGTTTACCCAAGACAATAAAGTGCCTTTCAAACTTTGTTCGATTTTGTTGTGAGCATAGAACATAGAGTACCTTAGATATTAAATGTACCTAGTTTGAATATTCAACAAAGAGATATTCCTAGAGGTCGTATGGGTGAGTTAATCTATTGTTAATTGATTTTATATTATTAATGTGAAATTGAACTGGTCTTATATGAATTAAAATTGTTTTTTGAGGATGTGCTTCATGTTTTGAGAGTTTTTGAAGTAGCTCATTTAAATATATTAAATATTTCAAATGAATTAGTTTTTGGGAATATTCAGTTTTAATAAATATAAGAAAACAAAACATTTTGTCACAAGTAGAGCTGCCTACGCGTGTCTGAAGAGTTCAGTGCGCATGCTTGGAACGAAACCAACATTTATTTATTTATTAATTTTAATTGACAATTTATATTTGTTAGGTGTTTTTTAATTCCATTTGATATTGTATAATGAGTTTCGATTTTATACGTCTATTAAATATAAGCAGTGCTTATAAGGAATTAATTTAATTTTAAAAGTTTTTTGAATAATTTTTTTGAAATTAATATTGTAGAAGACTAACAGATTAAATCTGTTTTGATATTCAACTTTTGAAAAATAATGAAACTCTTTGTGGGTGTGGCTTCATTCATTGTTGTTCTTTTTATATCAAAACGAAAACGAGAAATTTAGGTTTTCTATTTTATATTCCTCAGTTTCAGAAGAAATAAATTAAAGAGTCATTGTCGTTTTCATAAAACTAATTAATGGCAGGTTTGTATACTTAACTAATTTGGAAGAATCCGAAAACTGATCAAAGAGTTGTTTATTCTAAAGCGCAACAAGTTGGCATCATCCTGGTCGAATAATTCATGACATGAGATGACCATTGCCTTGTAGACAACTTGATATATCGGAGATGTCATTGGTAGATCTGCGGTGGTGTTGACATCCAGAATGTATAAATTATTACATTCTGAACTGTTCTGAATACGAAGGAACACGATGTTGAGTAATATATGTACAATATGACTGAATGTATCAAGTCAAGCCTTGACAATGATTAAACAGGGGTGCTTTCCCCTGTTTCCCATTAGTTATCTACAAAGACATTAATGTATGTCAAGTATAATAAAGCGTGAAATCCTTACGACTGAACTAAAGCGAGCATTATTTTTGATTCGCAGAGTAAATGAACATATGATTATTTTGGTAGATATTCTACATATTCTATCTTAAATAATAAGGAGAAGAAAAATGATTTTCCACAAGGTCTTCGTGACCTTTCATTAAAAGCTGAATAAAGTTGTCCTATTTGACATGACTTTTCTCAATACCAATGCTGAGTAATTCGTACAAATATTCAGAAAATTTGTTGATAGATTCTTAACACTGTTAATCTAAATAATTTAATGAGTTTTAGATTTCTACTTCCATTATGAACTTCATATTTTTATGTAAGAATTTACGTAATAAAGAAAACCTTCAAGTTGTCTTCTTGTAACTTTAGAGCATACAATGATGTCATCTATCGGCTGTTTTTTTTAGAGTGATAGAAATTTCGATTGGGATAAAATAATTTGACAGAAGAAAGAAACCATGTTGTTTTGATATTTCTGTTCAGTAAGCATTGAAATTATCATGGAAAGACTCACGCCATTTATTTTCAAAATCAGTGTTCTATTCGCCAAACTTATACAGCACTTCGTGAAGTTAATGGTTTACATAACCGTCCATTAGAGCAGCTTATTCGTCGAACTATCGATAGATTTCGGACAACATTTTCTGTACTCGATGCAACAACAAGATAAAGAACTGTACGTACAGATCAAAATATCGCTGCTGTAAGTCATAGTGTTAATGATGATTCAGATTTGTCTATTCGTCGACGTTCACAGCAAGTTGGACTCTGTGCATCCACCACATGGAAATTTCGCGTGAAGATCTTGGTCTACACCCATACAAGATTCAACTGGTTCAAGAACTGAAGACCATAATAAGCGTCGTTTGTTTGCTGATTGGGCCCTAGAACAGCTTGAAGTTGATCCACTTTTTTATCGTAAAATTGAGTTTAGGTATGAAGCTCATTTCTGGTTGAACGGCTACGTAAACAAGCAAAATTGCCGTATATGGAGTGAAAACAATCCTCAAGAAGTTCTGCAGGTTCCATTGCATCCTGAAAAATGCACTGTATGGTGGCTTTACACGCTGGACGCATCATCGGTCTATATTTCTTTAAAAACGATGCTGGAGCGATGTTACAGTGGATGGTGCTCGTTACAGATCGATGATAAATGATAATTTGTTTCAAAATTTGAATGGTATCGACCCAGAAGTGTTTTGGTTCCAACAAGATGGCGCTACACCTCATGCTGCTACCGTAACAATTGATTTATTGAAAGAAAGATTCGGCGATAACATTATTTCGAGAAACGGTCCAATTAATTGGCCTCCAAGATCATGCGACATAACTCCGCTGGATTATTTCCTTTGGGCCATGTCATGTCAATGGTTTATGCTGATAAACCAGAAACAATAACGCTTTGGAAGCCAACATAACTCGAGTTATTGATGAAATAAGGCCTGAATTACTCGAAAAAGTGGTCCAAAATTGGTCTGGTCGAACGCGGTTCCTCAGAGCTAGTCGTGGTGGACATATGCCGCAAATTAGTTTTAAAATATAAATGTCACAAAATTATCTTTCAAAAAAAAAAAATTTGGCTTCAATGTTAATTTAAATGTGTTTTATTTCAATTTAAAGTTTTTAAAAAACACCGGGTACATATCTGTAAAAATAAACTCTTGTTAGTGATTCCACTTTTATTTTTATGAATAGTTTTTTTCCAAACTATCCATGAATGTATCAGCTTAAAGTGGACTCCAGGAGCTTCCCATAATCAAGCCTTGTGTACTACTGTATATTTTTCTTAAAATAAAATAGAAAGGCCTTTTACTTGATAGAAGAAATATAACAAAATTTGAATATTAAAACAAATTGAAATATGTTTATCTTCTACAATTTTAATTTCAAAAAAATTTTATTCAAAAAACTTTTAGAAATAAATTTATGTCTAACAAGCACCGCTTACATTTAATAGACGTATATAATCAAAACTCGATATATAATGTCAAATGGAATGAATAACCCAACAGATATACGAAAGTAATTAAAATTAATAAATAAATATTTAAACGAGACAAAATTTTGTTTCTGATTTTACCTTTAATTGTAGAAGATAAACATATTTCAATTTGTTTTAATATTCAAATTTTGTTATATTTCTTCTATCAAGTAAAAGGCCTTTCTATTTTATTTTATATATAATATATAATTATATTTTGGCTTCAATAGATCTCATTATAGAATGTCAATGAATTTAAATAAACCTTAAAATAACTCACACTGTTCTTTGATTTTGTTAGAACATAGATCAATCTTGAATTATATAGTTGATCTGTAGTTCGAAGCTTAAGTCTTTTAACACGTGAGTGATGTAGGTTATGTTTTTGATTTTGATATTTGGAATGTTAAAAGAGGACTGAAGACGGGATTGTCTAGAATTGTATTTGTTTTTTGAAGATATAGTGCACATTTTTTTGGAGATTTTTGAAATAATTTATTCGAATATTTAAATATATTAATTATTTCGAATAAATTATATTGTTTGAGAAGTCCTTTAAGTGTGTTCATGTTTTTAAGAGGCAAGTGGAATTTCTTAAAGGTAAAACCAGAAACAAAATTTTGTCTCCTTTAAATATTTATTTATTAATTTTAATTACTTTCGTATATCTGTTGGGTTATTTATTCCATTTGACATTATATATTGAGTTTTGATTATATACGTCTATTAAATGTAAGCGGTGCTTGTTAGACATAAATTTATTTCTAAAAGTTTTTTGAATAAAATTTTTTCGAAATTAAAATTGTAGACGATAAACATATATCAATTTGTTTTAATATTAAAATTTTGTATATTTTTCTATTAAAACTTAAATAATTTTGATTCAAACAACTTTTTTGTAAGTGGATATCTTTATTATTTCACAATTCACTTTTTTTTTGAATAGCATTTCTTCCATAAGGGTTATAACGTCTTCTGATGATAAACTATGAAACAAATAAACAACATCAAATGAGACTAGTTTTGTATTGAGAAGTGCTTCGATGTTTTCAATTTTGTCAATAAGCGATAATGAATTTTTAATTGAAACTTGTGGTTGAATTTTACAAAAACTTCTGATGATGTTCATAAGGAATTTATGAAGCTGCATGCTGATGCTCTGTAATTTTAAACTCTTGGTCTTATCGGGTAATCTATTTTATCAAGGCATTCATATTGGCCAAACCGAAAGACGTTTCGACACTAGAATAATGGAACATAGACGTTCTTTCCTCAATAATAAGTACATTTAATAAAAGAGAAACATGATTTGAAAATACTTCTTCACAATAATTTTCAATTTATATTTTAATAATTGAGAAATTTCTTTTTATTACATCAAACGCACGTGATAGTTATGCAGAGACTAAGCTGTATCTTCTTTCATTGTATATTTCTAATTTTCGTATAGGCCATGCTTATCCCAAAATTGATTAATTGTTGCAAAAATGTATTGTGTTAAAAAGGTATTTTTATATATTTTCAAATGATTATTTTGTTTATTCGGATAACTGCTTGTTGAAGAGATTTTGCGTCCGAATGTATTAGGTTCTTTCTCTGGAGAATGTGCTATATATTCTTTAAAAAAGGAAAATAAAAAAGGCCTTTTCCAATTATATGTTGAAAATTTTTTGGTGATAGACCTTGTGATTCTTTAACATCCAATCGGAACATATATGTATAAGGTGATGTCTAAATAATTTGTTCATTATTTTATATTTCTTTTGATTCTTTATTAGTTAATTTCCACGAAATGTGATGATAATATATATGTCTATAAAGTGATACAGTGTATTTAGGACATGTTTTATAATTTAATTCTAAATGTTTTCATGAGATTCATTCAGATTAAAATCTCTAGAGGTCCTGGAGAATTGATTGCAGCTATTATTCTGTAGTATGGAAATACTTCTTCATAGTAATTTTCAATTTACTGTTTCAGAATTTTACATAAAGAAAATAAGGGTCTGAAGTTAAACCTGTTAGAAATAAATCTATTAAGAAATTCAGGGGATTTATTGAACGAACAAACTGAGTTATCTAATTCACCTTCATTTGATCTTTTTATTTTATTGTAACCTTATTTCTAAACAGGAAATATTTATATACTTCATCTTACAACATTTGAGACTAGTTATTTGAAAGCATCTGAAGAAGTTAACTATGTTAACGAAACGCGTCATGGAACAACTCAAGATAATAAATAGAAATCTACATATACAGGTGTCCCAGAAATCAACGTCAAGCCGGAACTGGGTGACGAGGAAAATTGTACTGGTTATCAGATAAATATGAAACAAATCTATGTGGCATGCTTTCAAAATGATAGGCATTTAAAGAAAATTCTAAAAATTCTATACCCTGTGAGGATCTTTTTACTCATGTTGCCGCAAATCTCCACTTTTTGCGAATATTTTTCAATTTCAGATTTCAAAATTTCAATTTTCAAAACCAGCTGCTTCAGCTCGGTTGTGAAAAAGACGTTTTTTCCAAAAAAATCATTTCAAAATAAAAATTTTGCCCAGTTTGAACTGACTGTACTGAAAAAAAATTGTACTACGCGAGATTGCCAAGTGATGTCAAAATTTTGCGCATTTAGTAAGGATTCCAAAATGGTGTATAACACTTTGCTGAAATTGTAGACAATTTTTTCTTAGGAAATAATCCCCTTTTTGACAAATTTATCTGCTTTAGTTAAAATTATTCTGATGTGCCATTTTAAGGTGCGTTTGAAATAAAATTCAGTGGATTCTTTGGGTTTTCAATTAAATTAAGATTTACAAGAAGTTCTACTGAACATTTACGTCAGTATGTGGTTTTCGGAATGTTTACTATCAGCTGCAATGCAAGCTCTTCATCTCCTTAAAAATAATAATAAGACGAGCGTATCTTCTTGATGCGATGTCTTCAGCAGCTTTTGCAAGTCTTCGACGCAGCTCGTCCAAATCTTGGATTGGTTTGGAATACACTTTCTCTTTTACCGTACCCCAGTAGTTGAAGTCTATTGGGTTCAAATCGGGTGAACGGGCAGGCTACGAAATCGTACCACTCCGTCCAATCCACTTATCGGGGTAGTCTTGATTGAGGAATTCATTTACTGTGGCACCTTATTGCGCTGTGCAACCATCTTGTTGGTATCACATGCTGCCGTAAATGTTGAGTGGAACTTTCTTGTAAATCTTAATTTAATTGAAAACTTAAGGAATCCACTGAATTTTACTTCAAACGCACCTTCAGTTGGCACATTAGTATGATTTTTAACTGAGGTAGATAAATTTGTTAAAAACAGGATTATTTCTAAAGAAAAATTGTCTACAGTTTTTGCAATAATTTACTGAGTGTTATACTATTTTGGAATTCTTACTAAATGTGCCAAATTGTGGCGTCACTTGCTGAACTCGCGTAGTACAATTTTTTTTTCAGTACAGTCAGTTTAAACTGGGAAAATTCTTTTTGAGAAAAATGTCTCTTTTTCATCCAAGTTGGAGCAGCTGGTATTGAAATTTTGATAACAGTTCAGAGAAGCATTACTCAGGGTAACATAACAAAAAAAATATTTGGAAAAAGTAAAGATTTGTGGCAACAGGAGTAAAAAGACCCTCACATGGTGTAGAATTTTTAGAATTTTTTTGAATACCTATCATTTTTCTGATAACCAGTACGATTTGCCTCGTCACCCAGTTTCGGCTTGACGTTGATTTCTGGAACATCGTGTATATATGTGTTTCAAAACTTCCACCATTTTTGTAGTGAATTTAATTGATTTAAGTGCGTTATTGAAGCGTGTGTTGTTCCATTTTTGGTAATGGCGTAGTTTTTACTCGTCAAATGTCAAAATATGACAGCTTCAAAAGTGACAGCTTCCCAGATAGCGGGTTATTCAAAATGTAACCTCTTATCGGATGATCCTTTATAAGAGGAGTCTCTTTCAAACATTATACACTTCAACAGTAGACAAACATCACAGGTCCAGTCATTCAAGCAGAGAAGGAAATTCTCTGGGTGCATACTGCGTCCATAAAACCATCAACCTGTGGTTATTACTAGCAGGTTTCTCGAATATAAAACGCATTCAACAGCACTCGACCGAGAGAAACGCTGACCAACCAAATCGCGACCGATCGCCTGTTCGGGGTTCGAGTCAAGCGCACATAATTTTAATCCCGTTCACAAAGCGGGTTCCGTCCTTGCTCCTTTGCAGCATTCGTATTTATTATCGGAAAATTCATGGACAGATTTCGAGACTCCCTTTTAAATAATTGGATTAAGCTTTTCCGGAAGCCCCTTATATGTATCGGAAACCGATGCCGCATTATTATTGATGCCTGCCAATTTGACGCTACATTGAACATATTTTATGTCTTGAATAACTTACCAGGAACAATATTTTCCGAGGGGGTGGGTTTCCTTCCTAGTGCATTCGACACACTGTGTTAGTGGGGCTGGTATGGGATAAAATCTTCGATATCGTCGTAAATTCAATTCATCTTTCTCAGAATGTTATTTCTTCTTCATTTATTTTGATTCTGCCGTTTATGACAGCGGTTGTGGTTTATACTCCTTTACGGGCCATTTTCTGAGGATGGATTACGTGGATTTATAGATAACTTATGTATTCGTCTCGAATCCTTTAAGCAAAACCAAGTTTCGTTAATGAGGATTGTGAGCTTTGGTAATAGAAAGTTCTACAAATCGAGACAGTGTAACGTAAATCTGTATAACAACTCTATACTCATACAAACTCTATAAGGTTTTGTTGATCAGATAGGAAAATTGCAGACATCCCTGCGTTTCAACCTTGGCTGGTTATTGGCAATGACTATAAATCTGTCAAGTATCTATATTCGCTATGCATAGAGACACTAAGATATTAAGCATACACTAGCGCCGTCTAGAGTATGCAAATATACATACAAGACATAACTTTGCGAGCTAATTCAAATAAGGAATATAAATTGAATATGAATATGCTAATTATGAGCTTATCGGTATATTATGGTCTGATTTGAGCATGAGGAAAGTTTTTCTGCGTTTGTTACGTGAAAATATTGAATAAGCTCGCAAAGGTATGTCTCTTGTATTATGTACACACATCGTCAAAAGTATTGGACCCCCTAGGTTTCTCACGAAATAAACAATCTATGAGAAATGAAAATGAGATGAATATTTTTCTCTATTTCAACTGCAATATATTTGATAGAAAATCATTGTTTGTTACTCTTTGCTTTATGCAGGATGAGACAAAATAGGAAGAATGAGAAAAAATCTAAATTTATCGATTATTTATTTTTGATTAATTATAGTTATTCCACAACTGAATCCAAACTCAATAGTCCGTATTACCACCTCTTCTTTCAATCTTGTTTCAACTGCACAATACGCCTAGGCATTCCACGAATCATGTCATTACTGAAATTTTCAGGCATATCGTTCCATTATTCCATAAGGGCTAAACTGAATTCCTGAAAAGTTGAAGGTGGGTTTTGGCGATTGGATGGATTTTTCTCTCTAAGTAATCCCATACGTGTTCAATTGGATTCATATCTGGTGAGTTTGCTGGCCAGTTCATTCTCTGGATATTGTTCTCTTGAAGAATGTTTTGAACCCATCGTGTGGGGTGTGGTGGGGCGTTATCATCCTGATAAATGAAATTATCCCCAAATTCGCTGCGCAGAGGAACAATGATTGGTTCATTGATGTTTTCTACGTAGATGGCACTAGTCATTGTTCGTTCAACGATAATAAGAGGGGTACGGCGATCAAACATTATAACCCCCCAGCACATTATTGATCCGCCTTGAAAGGCCACAACTTCAGTCTTCCTGGATCTCCAAACTCTTTCTCGTCGACTATTTAAACCGAATCGTGACTCGTCCGAAAAAAGTACGTTGCGCCATTATGGCAAAGGCCAGTCTTGGTGGTATTCTGCTCGTTGCCGACGGGTGGCTCTATGTCCAGGTGTTAGCCGAGGTACTCTTAAAGGTCTTCTTGCCTTTAAATTTGAGGAATGCAACCGTCTCCTTATGGTACTGGCTGAGACTACCCGTCTAAAGGTCCTCAAAAAATGACTTCGAAGGGCTGTTACAGATACCGTTCGATTCCTTCGAGTAAAATTTGCGATATGATGGTCTTCCCTTGCAGATGTTACTTTGGGTAGACCACGCACCGGCCTCCGGGCAAGGCTGCAGGTTTCCAGGCGAAGGGCCACTATGCGCCTTACTGAAGTCCGTGGAATATTCAAACGTTGCTCAATCTGGTGGTTCGACAAAGCTTCTTGATGTAGGGCTGCTATTCTTGCCCGTTTAAACTGAGAAATTGAATGTCCCGGCATTTTCCACGGAATATTCTCAATATTACAACTCTCGTTAGTCGCTGAAAACTGATTAACTTCGAATACACCTGTATTCTCCCGAACAAGAAACATTTCTGGTGGTTTATTGTTTTCATTAATATGATAAGATAGTGAAGATTCCACACACAAAAAATTGTCATGTTACATTCAACAAGTTGATAGGGGGGCATTTGGGTGGGTCAAAAAAATCGAATAATTTATTTTTGACTTATACTCTGAAAAATAGGTTCGTAGATACCTAAAAAGAATTCTCTCCAAGTATGAGCTCTTAATTATAACGGGAAGGTCCTCGGCTTTGCGGGTTTCTATTGTTTTCGAATAATCAGATAAAAAAAATTATATCTCGCTTCCAACTGCTTGGAAAAATATTCCGTGGCATAGACTTTGTAAGAAATTGAATGCTTTACAAATGATTTTTTCGAAAACTCAACCGATTAAAAGATATTCATAGTTGAAGCTTGGCTATTTTAAGGAAAATATTCGTTTTTATTATAAACTTTATAAGTCGATGAAAAACACTTATTTCGAATTGCGGAACTCATGATTTTGTAGGAAATTTACTGCTCTACAAAAATGGTCTCCTATGATTTTTCGATTAAGTGAAACCGTTACAAAATATCCATTGTCAAACATGAACGAATATCAATATTTTCAGTTTTTGATCAATAATTGGATAAATTTCAATTAAAATTATTAGTTTCAGGAAAATTTACATAAATTTGAGATTCGATGGATAAAGAAATGTTATAAACAATTTTGTTATTATTGTTTTCAGTCTTGAGCTTGTTTGATTGCATTAAAACAAGAAATTAGAGCATTTTTTTCGACATATAGCCAATGATAAGTTTAATTTAAAGTGACACATTTCTTTGTCAAATTCAATATGAAAAGTATTGAATCGAGTGAAAAACAACCAGTATTTAACTTTTTTATAGATAAATTTTTTTATTGAATTATCAATTACAATATAATGGTCAATATTTTTAACATAACAGTACGCTATTAGTACAAATAGTTTCTTTTATTACAATTTGGGTATGTTTTTTGATGTTCTTTGACAACTTGCAATGAGTACTGGAATTGTTCTTCGTTTTTTGTCAAGCATTGATTATATTCACTGACTAATGCAAGAGCTCGCTCTGCTGAATCACTGACAACTTTTAGTTGTTGAAAGTATTCTTTATTTTCGAGATAACTCTCATTAGTAGGCCATAATTCAACATCGACATCAAGAAAGTCATACGGTAGATCGAAGATTTTAAAAAGATTTAATGACTTTTTAGACACAAAGTCACTCAGAGTTCTTTGCGCCAATGAATTCAAATCTTGTTTAGCAATTACAAATCTTTTAGCTTCAGAATCTGTACCATCACCAGTAATAACAGCTTCAACAATACTTTTTTTACTTCTAATGGAACGCCATCGTCGAACAGTGATAAAATGGCCAGTTCATCGCTCAAATATCATAAGTGCGAAATCATTTTTTCACACGTAGCTGAAGAAATCAAAGAATTGATATGTTTGTACTCCAATAAATTTTTCATAAACTGTAAGTCATGATTAGCAGCAGTTGTTGCAGAAGTTGATGAATACCAAGCTTTTAAATACAATGTGACTATAAAAATACATAACTGACGAAGACCATGCAATTCTTTCTGAGAGAGTTAGAATTCATCTCTGAATAGATATAATACATTTTCAAACCATAAATGGCCTTATCCATCCATCTAGCATGATGAACAGCACCAGGACGTTTGAAAGAAATCTTTTCTTGAGGCATTTCTCCAAGGAAAATCAATGATAATTGCAATAATTCTTTATAATCATCTCGGGGTTGTAGTAACTATCAAAAATAAAAAAATTGTCAGAAATAACGAAATTTTTATAACTTAAATCGCAGTTAAATCATACCTGTAATGATTTTGTAATAAAACTAGAGATTTCATCTTTTTTATTCGAAATGATATCAGCAACAACAGCATCTTCAACACCAGATTTATAATTAGTTATATCTATATCATCCCAAAATTTTTTAAACCTTCCAAACATCTGTACATTTGGCCCAGATGACACAGGCCAATAACTTCAAATGCGCCCCTTAATACAATCTCAGAAATGTGGTGACGACATGATAACCAGATCAAATCTCTTCCCAAAGTCTTTTCAATTTCCTTACATGTACCGTTGTGAATTCCTGTAGAACAATAATAGATGACTATCGTTAAATTTAGTATTTAAGAAAAATCATTGGTTATATTTCAAATCCAAACGACTAAACAATTAATACGTTTTGATAGTAAAATTCAGTAAGAAATAGAAATTAAACTAGAATGACAAAAAAATTCTTGAATCAACTTCTTAGACATTAATATAAGTCATAGTAATAAGTTCGAATTCGACATTTTTAGAAAATTTACCACAACTGATAAATTAATCCATTTAAAATCCAATGAGTAATGGCAAATAAAAATGTCAGCATTCCATAGTTTCATTCATAGCATCCCGTTGAACGAAGACAATTTCCGAAAAGAAGTCAATATAATTAAAACTATAGCTGCGAACAATAGCTATTGAACTAAAATCATTGACAAAATGATTAAAAAGAAAACTTACCACAATATTTAAAGAACAATTAATATCAATATAGAATATCCTTATGCGAAAAAGAAAATATGGTTTTCAATGGCTCATATAACAGGTTTCAGCAGTAGGATATCTAATGATCTTCATAAAGTTAATTCCTTAGCAGTGAATTGAAATAATTTAGCCAAGATGTTGGTGAACAATAAAGAAAGGAACCTGAACATTTCCGAATCGGGGACTTATCAAAATAAATGTAACGATTATAATGCTAGATATATAGAACACACAGGCCGATGTCTATAACATAGAATGAAAGAACATAGGATGTCTACTTTGAAAAACCAGAAATCAACCAGTTTTGCAGAACATTGTATAGAAAATAATCATTTTTTTAATGAGAAAGATGTCACTTTAGCATACAATGTTAAAAAGAGTGAATTGACGGACTTTTTGGAGATTCTTTAAATCAAAAAAGTCATTGAGAAAGAGGAGAATTCAACAAATTCCCAAATACTCTTTGGAAACACCCCTATATTGGATGCTGTAATTTCCATGCGACATAAAAATACACAGATGTCCTAAGTGTAATAAAAGAAACCTTTTTCAATTTCAAGTATAGTTACCTTTTGTCCTTCTTTTGAGATGGTCGGAAGACCGAAACGCACGTCAGGAATATGAATAAACTGTGAAAAATAAAGACTGTGTAGATTTTTTGAAATAGAATTGTTATAATGTTTCACCTAGAGCCAACAGCATATTTCATATATCAGATATCATTCATTTCACAAAAGTAATGATGGAAACTTTTCCTTGTAAACTCCTATATAATCCCTAACAAATAGTTTTGTATTACTTCTACTTGAATCACCTGATAAAATTGCTGATCATTTCCTTGTTCTGTATTATCACACTTTTTCATTAGTCGTGTTTATTTCTCGGAATGAAATACTGGAAATAGAGAAGAAATAATAATCACAAGAAGATTACATAAGGAGCGTAACAAATGTTTTTAATCAAATCGTAATAAGGAATCCTAACCGTAAAAAATCAATTCAACGTATGATAATTCGAAATTCATTCTCATCGCATACTAATCTGTAAAATTGATTGCTTCGATTTCAACTTCCCAGTTGGAGATTTCATAGCATCTTCAAATCCCCGAAGACCAAATGCGGAAACTTAATTATTTCGGTAGAACCGTATTCGAAAACAGAGTTGGCTTATTATGTGTTTTATTCGAACACCAACGAAATTCCTTCAGCTCCCAGGGGCACCGAAATACTTATATTGTGTTAGTAATATTGGATCTTCTTTTGTTTTCTTGTCGGCAACTCTGTAACTTTTAACGTGGTATATTGACCGAAGTTTTTCAGCTTTCTTTCATCAAATGGCAACTTCTAGGTGGTAGCTTGGTTTATGCGGACCTCGTGGAAACTACCAGAATGATATGATTGCATCAATTCTATCGACAGTTCAAAATCAAACATATTCTAAATGTTTTGCAATATTTGAAATATTTCAAAATATTTCAAAAATAGTTTCAATTACAACGCAGCTTTTAAAACCATTAATAAACTTAGAACTTCCACAAAGTACAATAAAGATCTAACAAATAATGAAAATAAATCTGGAGTCTACATGTTGACTTGCAACAATTTCCCTTTAGTATACATTGGCCAGATAGGTGGATTATTCAAGAAAAGAATCCAAGAACACCAAAGGAGTTACATATCAGATTCCGTACACTCCGTATACATATGCTAACCATCTTGAGAAATTCAGGCATAATTTCAACAATAACTATGAAATGACAGTTACAATGCCCGTAAAATCCTTTTGAATGACCAGACATATGTTGACAAGTCGCCACTACTGAATACCTTTCCCTAATGGCAATTTTTAGCGCCCAACTCCAATAAATACCTTGAGTTTTTATGACTTGTTCTTCCATTAGTTTTTCACGTATGGGGGGTTTTTTTAGGGTGATAGAAATTTAAATTGAAAATACATACATTTAAATTAAGATTGAAGCCAATTTTTTTTTTTATTTGAAAAATAATTTTATAACATTTATGTTATAATGACTAGTTCTGAGGAACCGCATTCGATCAAACCAATTTAGGAACATTTTTTCGAGTAATTCAGGCCTTATTTCATCAATAACACGAGTTATCTTGACTTACAAAGCGTCTATTTTTTGTGGTTTATCAGCATAAACCAATGACTTAACATAATCCCAAAGAAAATAATCCAGTAGAAATATGTTGCATGATCTTGGAGGCCAATTAATTGGACCATTTCTCGAAATAATGTTATCGCCAAATATTTCTTTCAATAAATAAATTGTTACGGTAGCAGCTTGAGATGTAGCACCATCTCGTTGGAACCAAAACAATTCTGGTTCGAAATCATTCAAATTCTGAAAAAATAATCTTTTATCTGTAACTAGCACCATTTACTGTAACATTAGCTCCAGCATCGTTTTTAAAGAAATATGGATCAATGATGCTTCCAGTATGTAAAGCACAACATAGTGTGAATTTTTCAGGATGCAATGGAACCTGCAGAACTTCTTGAGGATTGTTTTCACTTCATATACGGCAATTTTGCTTGTTTATATAGCCGTTCAACCAGAAATAAGCTTCATCACTAAACACATGTTTACGATAAAAAAGTGGATCAACTTCAAGCTGTTCTAGGGCCCATTCAGCAAAGAAACGACGCTCATTATGGCCAAGTGGCTTTAGTTCTGAACCAGTTCGATCTTGAATGGGTGTAGACCAAGATCCTTATGCAAAATTTTTCATTTAGTGTATTCACAGAGTCCAACTTTCGTGAACGTCGACGAGTAGACAAATATGGATAATCATTAACACTATGAGTTACAGCAGCGATATTTTCTTTTGTAAGTACAGTTCTGTGTCTTGTTGTTATTGTTGTTGCATCGAGTAGAGAAAATGTGGTCCAAAATCTTTCGATAGTTCGACGAATAAGCTGCTCTGAGGACGATTATATAAACCATAAATTTCCCGAAGTGCTCTATAAGTTTGGCGAATATAACACTGATTTTGAAAATAAATTTCAACAATTTGTAAACGTTGTTGCGGCGTGAGTATTTCCATGATAATTTGTCAATGCTTACTGAACAGAAACGTCAAAACCTCATGGCTTCCACCTTCTGTCAAATCACAGTTATCCCTATCGAAAATTCTATCACTCTAAAAAAACACCCGATACTGTATTTAAACTCGGTTACACTGGACACCATCAGCCGGTAGAATATAAACACCTGAAGAAGCCGCATCGTGGTGAAACAATTGTTGTATATTAAACATTTTTGTGGAAATTGAAATGCCGTCTCTTATATACTTTATATTAACTGAGAATATTGCTGGGGTAGTGTTGACAAAACCCAGTATTGCCAATTCCCCGTCTATCTTTGAGCTTTCCTCGATTTCTTCGAAATAATATCAATAAATAGACAATCTTGAAAAATCAAAAATGAAGATCAAAAAAACGTAGACCTAGAGCTTATCTAAAAATATTTGCACTCTGTTCACTACGCTAAAGAACGAAATGATATTTTTAAGGGTACTAATAAACTAAGTCAAATCTGCTTGCTCTCGACATCACAGATGCTCCATAAAATTTCAAATCTTCCCTCTGAATGGAAGTTAATCAATGGCATCTCAGTGCGTTTTCATCTGAAGGTGATCTCTTTGTTCGATTTCTACCTGCACTGCATAAGAAACAGAAGGTAAGAACGATGCAATAAAAAAATTTCAGCGAGCAAAAGGCTAAGCAAACTGCGAGATGATATCGTTTTTTATTATCACTTCAACCGTTGAATTTGATTGGGAAGAAGATTTTTGAGAAGTTGATAATTTGTTCGTTTTAAGTCTGTGATGGTTGGTTTTCGGAATATGTCGAATTCGAGGAGATCATTCTTTTTTGTAATTTTAATATCTAAGAAATTAAGCGAAGTGTCGTTGTTTTTTGTTTCCATAGTAAATTGAATTGTGTTAAAAATTGAATTCAGAAATGACTTTAAGTTCAGAATTATATATTCTAACTTCTACAATATATATTGAAAATATCGGGTGTTAGAATTTTCGATAGGTATAACTGTGATTTGACAGAAGGTAGAAGCCATGTTGTTTTGACATTTCTGTTCAGTAAGCATTGACAAATTATCATGGAAAGACTCACGCCGCAACAACGTTTACAAATTGTTGAAATTTATTTTCAAAATCAGTGTTCTATTCGCCAAACTTATAGAGAACTTCGTGAAATTTATGGTTTACATAATCGTCCATCAGAACAGCTTATTCGTCGAACTATCCATAGATTTCAGACAACATTTTCTCTACTCGATGAAGCAACAACACAAAGACAAAGAACTGTACGTACAGAAGAAAATATCGCTGCTGTGAGTCATACTGTTAATGATAATCCAGATTTGTCTATTCGTCGACGTTCACGACAATTTGAACTCTGTGCATCCACCACATGGAAAATTTTGCGTAAAGATCTTAGTCTACACCCATACAAGATCCAACTGGTTCAAGAACTAAAGCCACTTGACCATAATAAGCGTCGTTTGTTTGTTGATTGGGCCCTAGAATAGCTTGAAGTTGATCCACTTTTTTATCGTAAAATTGTGTTTAGTGATGAAGCTAATTTCTGGTTGAACGGCTACGTAAACGAGCAAAATTGCCGTATATGGAGTGAAAACAATCCTCAAGAAGTTCTGCACGTTCCATTGTATCCTGAAAAATACACTGTATGGTGTGTTATACACGTTGGAGTCTTCATCGGTCCATATTTCTTTAAAAACGATGCTGGAGCTAATGTTACAGTGAATGGTGCTCGTTACAGATCGATGATCAATGATTGTTTGTTTCAAAATTTGAATGTTATCGACCCAGAAGTGTTTTGGTTCCAACAAGATGGTGTTACACCTAATGCTGCTACCGTAACAATTGATCTATTGAAAGAAAGATTTGGTGATAACATTATTTCGAGAAATAGTCCAATTAATTGGCCTCTAAGATCATGCGACATAACTCCACTGGATTATTTTCTTTGGGGTTATGTCCAGTTATTGGTAACTGCTTATAAACCAGAAACAATAGTAGCTTTGGAAGCCAACATAACTCGTGTTATTGATGAAATAAGGCCTGAATTACTCGAAAAAGTGGTCCAAAATTGGTCTGGTCGAATGCGGTTCCTCAGAGCTAGTCGTGGTGGACATATGCCGGATATCATTTTTAAAACATAAATGTCATAAAATTATCTTTCAATTAAAAAAAAATTGACTTCACTCTTAATTTTTTTTTTATTTCAATTAAAAGTTCTGTCACTCTAAAAGAAATACCTGATATACACAAAAACTTTCGATCTTGTGATATATTTGAATATGAATTTAAAACATTACTGAAAAGGTCAAGAGAGCTATCAAATGTTGGAATTCTCGTTCAATAATTTTTGTTTGATCCTTTATTTTGAGAATTCAGATAATTTTGGAATAGTGGATTTTCTTGTATTTGTACGTTAATATTAATACGTTTCATGTCGGGATGTTAAAGGTTTTTTTCCGAGACATTGAACAATTTTTTATATTGACTATATATAAGGATATGTTGTATATAGTTTCAATATATATATTGTAGAAGTTAGAATATATAATTCTGAATTTAAAGTCATTTGAATTTTACTATTGACCCACATTCAAATCGATTTTTAAATTATGAAATAATTTCATATAGAGTCTCAATATCCACAATATATTCCTTAATCGTTTATTATTTTTGAAATTCTGGTTATTTTTCTCATCATGGGACATTATTTGTGGTGAATAAATTTTGTTATGTTTTTCTGTGTTCCGAGTACAAATAGTTATAGGTTATACGTAACAATACGTTGATAATTTCTGTTTCATTTTGGATACTTTAAAGCTTACTTCAAGTTTATTTGTTCCAGGTTTTATTTTATTTGGGGAGTTAAAGTTTGAGCTTGTGATATATTTCAATCTGAATTCAATACGTTCTGAATAGCTATCAAATGTTGGAGTTCTCCTTCAATAATTTTTGTATGATGCTTTATTTTGGGAATTTATGATAATTTATGGAATAGTGGATTTTTTTGTATTTGTATGTTGATATATCTACATACTTAATAGTTTTTGTTAATACATTTGTATTAATACGTTTCATTTCGGGAGGTAAAAATGTTTTTTCCGAGACATTGAAAAATATTTTATATTGATTATATATATATATATATATATATATATATGTATATATATATATATATATATAATACATATGATATATATATATATATATATGTATATATATATAAGGAAATCAATTCGATAGTTTTTGTATATAGTATCAAAATATATTGTAGAAGTTAAAATATATAATTCTGAATTTGTGAGTCATTTAAATTTTACTTCTTTCAAGTATTGACTCACACTCAAATTGAATTCAGAAAGTTTAAAAAAGTTTTAAGTTCCCTGATAGAGCCTTACATAGATACAAAAAGAATCATCGACATATCTCTTCTAATAAAGAACGTTTTTAATCAAATTGTTTTTTCTGGAAAAAATTTTATTTTCGAAATAAGTCATAAAAGTTTCAGTTAACTATGGTTACAGGGGTGAACCCATAAGAAAACCATCTAGTTCAATTGTTTACCTTATTAATTCGATTCAAGTGTAAAAATTCAGTTTCCTCTCGAATAACGCCTTCAATTTTTTAGCAATGTATCGGGTGTTTTTTAGAGTGATAGAACTTTTGATAGGGATAACTGTGATTTAACAGAAGGTAGAAGCCATGTTGTTTTTAAATTTCTGTTCAGTAAGCATCGAACAATAATCATGGAAAGACTCACGCCGCAGCGACGTTTACAAATTGTTGAAATTCATTTTTGAAATCAGTGTTCTATTCGCCAAAATTATAAAACACTTCGTGAAATTTATGGTTCACTTAATCGTCCATTAGAGCAGCTTATTCGTCGAACTATCGATAGATTTCGGACAAAATTTTCTCTACTCGATACAACAACAACAAGACAAAGAACTGTACGTACAGAAGAAAATATCGCCGCTGTAAGTTTTAATGATGATACAGATTTGTCTATTCGTCGAAGTTCACAACAAGTTGGACTCTGTGCATCCACCACATGGAAAATGTTGCATAAAGTCTGAAGCCACTTGAACATAATAAGAGTCGTTTGTTGGCTGATTGGAGCTTGGAGTTGATCCATTTTTTTATCGTAAAATTGTGTTCAGTGATGAATCTCATTTCTGATTGAACGGCTATGTAAACAAGTGAAATTGCCGTTTATAGAGTGAAAACAATCCTCAAGAAATTCTGCAGGTTCCATTGCATCCTGAAAAATGCACTGTATGGTGTGCTTTACACGCTGGAGGTATCATCTGTCCATATTTCTTTAAAAACGATTCTGGAGCTGATGTTACAGTGAATGGTGCTCGTTACAGATCGATGTTCAATGATTATTTGTTTCAAAATTTGAATGGTATCGATCCAGAAGTGTTTTGGTTCCAACAGGATGGTGCTACATCTCATGCTGCTACCGTAACAATTGATCTATTGAAAGAAAGATTTTGCGATAACATTGTTTCGAGAAATGGCCCAATTAATTGGCCACCAAGATCATGCGACATTACTCCACTGGATAATTTTCTTTGGGGTTATGTCAAGACATTAGTTTATGCTCATAGATCACAAACAATAGACGCTTTGGAAGCCAACATAACTCGTGTTATTGATGAAATAAGGCCCGATTTACTCGAAAACATGGTCTAAAATTGGTCTGATCGAATGCGGTTTCTCAGAGCTAGTCGTAATGCCGTAAATAATTCTCAAAACACAAGTTTCATTAAATTATCTTTCAAATGGAAAAAAATTGGCTTCAATCTTAATTTAAATGTGTTTTATTTCAATTCAAAGTTCTATCACTCTGGAAAAAAAACACCCGATAGAATAATTCGTAAACTTCAAGAAGGAAAAGATGCAAACCTGCGAAATTACCAATTCTTATCACGATCTCACTCCCCTATATCGGCGCTATTTCACATATACGGCATTATTGGCCCCTTTGATCCCGCGAACGATGCAAAACTTTCGTACTTGCAATCGTTACGAATCCGAAATAAAAGTTTGGCATTTTCAGCTATGAGGATTGTTTTCAGAATATTCAGTCGGCGAAACTTTCCAGAAATATGCGGGAATTCTCTCCGCCAAACATTGCGGCCGCGAAACAAGTTGGCCATGACGGCCTGGAATATAGTTCGGGCGTGTGATTCGAACGGGCCCTCAGATGCGTTTCTCGCCCGAAAACTCGGGTTGAATGGCTCACTTTCCGCGTTGGATAGAAAGAGATTTTTCAGTTGGAATGGATTTTCGAGCTAGTGTGCATAACCGACAACGGAATGTTGCGACAACTGCGAATTTAGGATATTTGGAGATGCGATAAATTTTGTTGAAGGCAATCGTATACGTTAAAAATTTAAAAAATTCATTTGAATGGAAATTGTAATTGATATACAGATATGGAAAAGACAATCGGAAACATAGGAAATTCAATGTTGATCTAAAGGAGCACGAATGTCCAGTGGAGCAGTGGAAGAATCAAAACCTAAGAGCGATACGATGACGAATAAACAACTGTTCGCTCTAAAGGGTAGTTGGGGGATATTTCGATCGAAACGAGGCTCTGCACTGCTTTCTGTTCAGCATTCAGAATCATTCGCACTTCAAACGTAGGATCCATTAGTCCATATTGGTTGAAAATAAAGTCAATCGAAATGTTCAGTGTAGAAGAAAAATTCATATCATAAAATGGTACTTTGGTGGTCAATGAATTAAAGAGACAATAAATTATTTATTTATTGTTTCCTTTGAAGATAGGCCGATTCCTTCAACAAACCAAGAAATTTTTCTAGAAGACCAAATCAAACGAATGGAATTTTGTGTAGCTATGATGGAAAAAGTAAATGAAAATAGTTCAGTCCTTAACAATATCTTATTCGCCAATGAGTCATCGTTTTCCTTGAAACAGAAAACATAACCCATCATTAGTAAGATATTGGTCTACGAAGAATAAGCATCTGAGTATTCCCGTGAATACCCAGTATCCCCAAAAACTTAATGTTTTGACTGGAATTCTGGAGACTTACATGATAGACCGTTCTTTATTGATGGTGACAATTCGACAACTCCCAATCAATTCCGATGATATATGGTTTCAAGTCACAACGCACGAGCAGTCACACAAAATCCCAGGACGAATTTTTCGGACCGTATCATTTCTACAAATGGCACGATCAAATGGCCCCCCCAGATCACCAGATTTATCTCCCAATGATTTTTTTCTTTAGGTATATCTAAAAATTTGGGTTTATGCGCATGAAATTGACAGAGCGACGAATATTAATGAAATAATGTTAACAACTATCTGCTCACAGATATGAGATGATCTCTTTATAATAGATTTGGCTACTGTTTGGCTAAACAAGATGGACTATTTGAACATTCAATTTGAATTGGTAGACCACCACGACTAGCTCTGAGGAACCGCATTCGACCAGACCAATTTTGGACCATTTTTTCGAGTAATTCAAGCCTTATTTAATGAATAACACGAGTTATGTTGGCTTCCAAAGCGTCTATTGTTTCTGGTTCATCAGCATAAACCAATGACTTGACATAACCCCAAAGAAAATAATCCAGTGGAGTTATGACGCATGATCTTGTAGGCCAATTAATTGGACCATTTCTCGAAATAATATTACCGTCAAATCTTCATTTCAATCAATCAATTGTTACGGTAGCAGCATGAGGTGTAGCACCATCTTGTTGGAACCAAAACACTTCTGGGTCGACACCATTCAAATTTTGAAACAAATAATCATTGAACATCAATCTGTAACGAGCACCATTATTCACTGTAACATTAGCTCCAGCATGGTTTTTAAAGAAATATGGACCGATGATGCCTCCAGCCTGTAAAGCACAACATACAGTGCATTTTCAGGATACAATGGAACCTGTAGAACTTATTGAGGATTGTTTTCACTCCATATACGGCCATTTTGCTTGTCATCACTAAACCCAATTTTACGATGAAAAAGTGGATCAACTTCAAGCTGTTCTAGCCAACAGCAAACACTCGCCGCTTATTATGGTGAAAGGGCATTAATTCTTGAACCAGTTAGATTTTGTACGGGTGTAGACCAAAATTTTCCATGTGGTTGATGTACAGAGTCCAACTTGTTGTGAACGTCAACTAATAGACAAATCTGGATAGTCATTAACACTATGACTTACTGCAGCGATATTTTCTTCTATACGTACAGTTCTTTATCCTGTTGTTGTTGCTGCATCGAGTAGAGAAAATGTTGTCTGAAATCTATCGGACCTTTTCGGACCGTGTCATTTCTACAAAGGGTACTATCAAATGCCCCCCCCCCAGGTCTTCAGATTTACCGCCCAAGGTTTTTTTTTCTGGGGATATCTGAAAAATTTGGTTTATGTGCATGAAATTGATAGGGAAATTGATATTATTGAATTAAGTTTCAAAATAATCCAACTTTATGTCAAAATAACAACTCTGCCGAATCTGCTTACATATATGAGATTTCCTCTTTATAATAGATTTGGCTACTGCTTAGCTCAACAAATTGAACTATTTGAACATTCGATTTGAATTTGTAGACTTTCAATTTTGCATTTCTTAGAATTTGTTTTTGTTTTCAAATTTCTCACTTTCGTAGAATTTATTTCATCTTCAAGTCAGTTATGGCGATAAAGACTCTCATTTTCTCAGAGGAAATTATTTGTGCCATTACTTGTGGCAACTGAATTCCTTGCATACGAGGTAATAAGGTTGTCCAATTTATTTTCAACCGATATGGTCTAACGAATCCGACGTGAATCTGATTGCTGAACTGAAAGCTGGGCAAGGTCACGTTTAGATCGAAGCATCCCACCACTACCATTGAAAGAGAACAGTCAATTATTTGTCATCGCATCACGCTGTGGTTTTGATTCTTCCACTGCCCCACTATACATTCGTGGTCATCTAGATTAACTTCGAATTTCCTATGTGCCCGACTGTCTTTTCCAGTATAAAGCCTATTCCTATAGGAGGTTTCATTCTGAATAGCCGGCTATCTGGGCAGTTGTCACTTCTGAAGCTGTCATCTTCTTACAATTGACAGTTACAAACTGCGACATTACTAAATATGGAACGATACATGCTTCAAAAAAAATTCACAACTTTCCACTTGCAGATTCTGTACCATCTTCAAACCTCCGAACACCAAACGCGAAAACTTAATTATTTCAGTAGAACCGTATTCGAAAACAGAGTTGGCTTATTATGTGTTTTATTCGAACACCAACGAAATTCCTCCAGCTCCCAGCGGCACCAAAATACTCATATTGTGTTAATTATATTCGATCTTACTTCGTTTTCATGTCGTCAACTTTGTAAATTTCAACTTGGTATATTCAAAAAAATTTCTTATTGTCTAATAGAACCTAACCAGATGCAAAATATATCATCCACATATCTTTTCCAATAAAGAACTGTATTTATCAAATTATCGAAATGTGTCATGAAAATAAAATCTTTTCCTCTCAAGATAATTTGATAAATAAAGTCCTTTATTGAAAAAGATATGTGGATGATATATTTTGCATTCGGTAGGTTCTATTGGACAATTAGAAATGTTTCTGAATTTTTTGAATTCATTTTTCAATTCTATCAAATTTTTTAGATATTCAAATCACAAAAAATGTTAATTCAATTGAATTTGACATATTTAGAAAATCCACGTACACAGATTCATTAATACACAATAATAGTGCCCACCCTCATAAAATAAAAATGTCTCTTTTTCACGCCTTTGTACATAGATTACTATCAACCTCTCTCTCTCAATAGAAAACTTTAAAAAAGAAATTAAAGTTTTGAAGTCATTAGCGTCGAACAATGGTTACAATACGAACGTAATCGTTTAATTACTTTTTAAAAAACAGCATGGAAAAGCTCTAGCTTCTCTTTATCATATTCTTCAGGAGAAAGAAAAATTCTATAGGATAAATTTCATACCACAAATAAGTAATAGAATTTGCAATAGACTAAAACAGAATAATATTAATATTATTTGTAGAACTGAGAAAAACTAAGACTAAGAGTTTCACTCTTAGTCAATAGCAAAGACTGTCGTGAAACATGAGGAAATAGCGGTATGTACAAATTATATCGTAATGAATGCTCTGCATTTTTCATAGGTCAGACAGGACGATCTATAAACATAAGGGTAGAAGAACATCGAAAAGTATATTACATAATAAAATAACATCTGGTTTTTCGGAACATTGTATAAATAACAACAAGATTTCAGTAGAACTGAGATTTTACGCATAGGTAATAAAAGCAGAAGAATGGACCTTTAAGAAAGTTTGGAAATTTGTTTAGCACATGGTAAGAAGCTACCAATTACAATTGAACAACTTCAATTTCATTCATTACCGTTGCTCTTATCTGTAAAAGATTAGGACCTAACTAACACCATATTTTTACACTGTTCAAAATTGTACCTGTGATTTAACCTACCATTATAAATAGGATTTTGAGTTTTGTTCTCTTCAGTTATGAAAATGGGCTAAAAACCTGAAACATATATGTCGACAGACATCAGACAGCTAGTGAAACTTAAGCCAAGTTGTTTTTATTTACTTCATTAATTTAAAAATGTTTCACTAAGTGATATGCGAGAAATCAATATCATTAATCAAGACTAATCTTATTATTTATTAAATATTTCAATATTAACATACATATTCTGTTAGCCTTCCTTATATTTAATTAAAAAAAATTATATTTAATATTAATTATAACTTCAGGAATTAAATTAATGTCATATAAGCACCACTTATATCAAACGACATATATAAATTTATTCATTATAAGACATCCAAATGCGATAACAAATTCCAATAAACATAAATTGTTTACAAAAATCTTTTAAATGAAATATTTTGAGTAGACAAAATTTTGTTTCTGCTCGTCCCCCATATGAGGACATATTTATTTCAAAAATGTTTAACATAATCCTAAGAATTGCATCATAAAACTACCTTACTTGGAATATTCAATGTTATTGAATATCTAACCAAGTGACTTTTCAGAAAATCTCAAGATGCGTAAAAACATTACTAAAAAATACGTTTTAAGAGTTTTTTAAAATTAAATATGTAAAAGGCTCACAGAAAATATCTGTTGATATGGAAATATTTAATAAATTTTATATACTTTCTATCAAGTATAAACCTACTTTTATTTCATTTTATTTATAATATATAATTATTTGGTTTCCTTAACATTCTTTATACAGATGTCCTTGTGGTATAACAGAGGCCGTTAAATTGCCGGTCAATCTTTAAGATCTATGGTTAACCACAGAACTATTTGTTGGAGTTCACATAGAACACTATTTAAATATTCATTTGGCAAGATGTTTCTGATTGATAGGGTGAGTAAATATTTTTTGTTGTATGTTATATATTTTTTTTAAATGTGATTGGGTACTGACGAGCAAAGTCTACTCAAAACGTATTTTTTAGTAATGTTTTTTTACATATCTTGAGATTTTCTAAAAAGTAACTCAGTTAGATATTCAATAACATTGAATATTCCAAGTAAGATAGTTTCATGATGAATTTCTTAGGATTATGTTGAACGTTTTTGGAAGATATCTGTTTTCATAAGAAGGATGAGCAGAAACGAAATTTTGTCTACTCGAAATATTTAATTTATAGGATTTTTGTTGACAATTTATATTTGTTGGAATTTGTTATCGCATTTGGATGTCTTATAATGAATGTTTATTTCATATGTCGTTTGATTTAAGTGGTACTTATATGACATTAATTTAATTCCTGAAGTTATAATATTAAATATAATTTTTCGGAATTAAATATGTAGAAGGCTAACAGAATATATCTGTTAACATTAAAATATTTAATACATTTTATATACCTTCTATCAAGTATAAACCTCCATTTATCCTATTCATAATATTATCATTAATTTATCAATCCAAATCCAAATCTCCCATCCAAATGTTTCAGGATCCTAATTTTAATTTTATGGTAATATGAAAAACGATTTTGCGAAATAAACTTAATATGCACAACCAAAATTCCATCAGTCTTATTAAAAAGTGATTTCCAATCAGGTCTTCATATATCCCATTCGTCCAACAAAAAATTTCTAATAGCATCAATCCATAAAGTTTCCACTGGAACGTTGATTTATTGACGACTCGGATTTTCACGGGATTAAACCAGTAGGAATCAATAATTCAATCACCTGCCTCCCAGAAAGGGTTGATCGATATGAATCTATTAATAGAAGAAAAAATTGATAGTTTCTTAAGATTCCTCTAGATGGACGAAAGCGATATATTAGACACCTTTTAAGGTAACCATCTCGAATGGAAAAAGTGACAATCTCATTAAAGTTATACCGGATGTTCTGAACAAAAACAGGTAAGCAGAAACAATGATGCTGACCGGCTACCTGTAACTCGGACGAAAGATTTATGGTCGATAAACTGGGGACATTAGGTGGCAGGTGTTTAGCCGGTGAAATCACTGCGACGAAGGAAATACTGGCTGGACATGGAGATCGTAAAAGAACGGTTTGTTGAATTCGTAACGTCTTAGGTGAAATTTGTAGCTTTACACGTCTGCAACGGTTGTAATTTAGAGAAATACTCTTCAGCTCGGTAAATCGGAGAAAAGTACTAACGCAACTTCAGAGATATTGTTTCAATAACATTGAATAACCATTTCAAAATGTTAACAACGATTCATCGTTGACAATAAAAACTTATTAGTCATTGTAAGAAATAATACAGACCAACACACTCATTTTTCTGGTGCCAGGAGAAAACGAAAAACTGATTTGATGTAAACATAAATTGAATATGACTTGAAAGGGGTTTTTTCAAAATTTCAATCAATAGGTTGGAAAAAATTTCATTATTTTTGCGTGAAATTCAAGACTTTTTTAGCATGTTTCGAACTGTCCGATTTCGCTCAAATATGCATCGTTTGGTTCTATAAATTGTTGTCATTTTAAAGGTTTCAGGTGTTGAGTGATAGAACTTTAAATTTAAATGAAATACATTTGAATTAAGATTGGAGCCAATTTTTTTTTATTTGAAAGATAAGTTTATGACATTTATGTTTTAGAAATAATTTCCGGGATTTGTCCACCACGACTAGCTGTCAGGAACCGCATTCGACCAGACCAATTTTAGACCATTTTTTCGAGTAATTCAGGGCTTATTTCATCAATAACACTAGTTATGTTGGCTTCCAAAAAGTCTATTGTTTCTCGTTTATCAGCATAAACCAATGACTTGACATAACTCCAACGAAAATAATCCAGTCGATTTAAGTCGCATGATCTTGGAGGCCAATCAACTGGACCATTTCTCGGAATAATGTTGTCACCAAAACACTTCAATGGAACCTGCAGAACTTCTTGAGTTTCACTCCATATATGGCAATTTTGCTTGCTTACATAGCCGTTCAACCAGAAATGAGCTTCATCACTAAACACAATTTTACGATGAAAAAGTGGATCAACTTCAAGCGGTTCTAGAGCCCAATCAGCAAACAAACGACGCTTATTATGGTCAAGTGGCTTTAGCTCTTGAACCAGTTGGATCTTGTATGGGTGTAGACCAAGATCTTTACGCAAAATGTTCCATGTGGTGGATGCACAGAGTTCAACTTGTTGTGAACGTCGACGAATAGACAAATCTGGATCATCATTAACACTATGTCTTACAACAGTGATATTTTATTCTGTACGTGCAGTTCTTTGTCTTGTTGTTGATGCATCGAGTAGAGAAAATGTCCGAAATCAATCGATAGTTCGACGAATAAGCTGCTCTGATGGACGATTATGTAAACCATAAATTTCACGAAGTGCTCTATGAGTTTGGCGAATAGAACACTTATTTTGAAAATAAATTCCAACAATTTTGGACATTCTGAAATCTACCTTCTGTCAATTCACAGTTATTCCTATCGAAAGTTCTAACACCTGATAGAGTTCATTAGTTGATTGATGTAGATAGATATGTACATGATGTTAATAATTTTTGTTCAATTAGTATACTCAGTTCTTCCGCAAAAATATTCAAGAAACTTTTGGTCGGTAGGCTTTGCTCATTCAAGTATAAATTCAAAAGTTTCTCTGAGAAACAGCGATATATGAAATAGTATGTGATATTGTTGATGATTTAAAGAGTAATGAGTGGCGGTTGGACTTTTTCTAGATTTATCTAATGATTAGATAGCGTGAATCATGCCCTTTTGAAGAAAGTCTTTTATGTGGTATTCGCGATTATCAACTGGAGTTGCTCAAGAGCTACTTGTCGAGTTCAGATGATTTGTATTGATAGTGAACGACTAGTTTTTATGTCAGAGGATAAACACATCAACGTAGGAGTTCCCCAAGGAAGTAATATGGGACCCTTTTTATTTCTGATCTATATTAATGAACTTGACTTCTTGCTATTTGTTGATGATTCGAGTGCTTTGCTGCGTAGCAGGAATCTTAATTCGAGTATTGAACAAACCGAATCAGCCTTCGATTCAGTACAGCATTGGTACACCCAAAATTAACTATTTCTCAATTTCAGTAAGACTGAGTGTGTGATTTTTATAATGATTCAGTCTGAAAATATGTGTCCTCGTCAATAACTCTGAATAACACCCAGGTCAGATTTTTATCTTCGACAGAATTTCTTGAAGTTTCGTTCGATTGTCACCTGAAACGGAATGATTATGTGAGTTAGGTCAGTAAAAAACCCAATAAAGTTTTGTACATGATCAGGGTATTGTCACGGAGAGTGAACATGGAACTTTTAAAAATAGTTCATCATGCAAATTTTGTTTCACTTCTGAGGTACGGTCTCGTCATATGGGGAGGAGGCAGTGATTTAAATAGCTTATTCATTCTGCAGAAATACGCCTTGAGGGCAATAATAGGACTGAAATATAAAGAATCATGCAGAGGTCATTTTAGATATAATTCCATTCTCACACTCTCGGGACTGTATGTTTTTGAGTGTCTGCTATTTGTGACAAAACATCCCTAATATTTAAATGATCTGTTGAATAAAAACAACACAAGACGAACTGTTTCATACCACTTTCCGAGGCATCCCTTGACACTTACTGAAAGAAACATAGAATATATGTGTATAAGAAGGTTCAATGTACTACCTAAGGAGTTCATCAATGTATCTAATTTAAGAAAATTCATAATCGAAATAAAATTATTGTAGATATAGAACCATATTCGATTAGGGAATTTATGGAATATTCTTTCAGATTTTGTTGAAATTGTGATATTTTTTGACGGTTTCCTCCTTTCATTTGTATGATTGCATTGATTATTAGATTAAAAAAAATTTCCAACAGTGTGGATAGAGATAATTTTTTTATATTTCTCAGTTTTGTTAAGCGCAAATATTCCGTAATTGTCAAATATTAAAGTAACTTTCTGTGAAAACACGAATGGCAGAATTTCTCCCAGACTCGAAATAACCACTACTTCAAAAAGCAGACTCTAGATGGCTTTAACATTGGAGATATTATCAAGAGTCGATTCCGATATACCGGCTCCTTCGCCAAATTGCAACCATCTTTCGGTCGCTTGAAATTGCAACCAAGCATCTGGTACATACCAGACAAAAAGGTACCAGACGGAATGCGGATATACCAGATGTTTCACTTAGTTTTTGGCAAGATATCGTTTATTTGAACTTTGATTTTACTGACAAGACAAGAAATTTTGTGTCAAATAATCAACATCACCAATCAATTTATTAAATGTTTTAATAATATCCACCTACATCTTACAAGTTTCTAATCAAAAAGAATATTGGCACATCCATGTGTCATTGAAATATCGACAAAAAAAAACGCCAATTGCATGAAAAATTCCGGTACCAATATACCGGATCCGAAGACCGGATCCGGTGCTAGCAGTTTGTGGGAAAATAATATAGCTGTTGCATGAGTAGGTACTTTAAATGCGTTGTGCGTAGTGTTCATGCGTGCGAGTCGTTCGATGTAGAATCTGAAATTAAATTTAGTGACATTGAATGGTCAAAAATAAAAGACTTGATTGACAGTTTGCAGCCATTTAAATTGGCTGTAAAGGCCTTGTGCAGAAGAGATTCGACCCTTTTAACTGCAGAAACAGTATTAAAATTTGTTTCAGAGAAGTTGCTGACTCATGACACAGTGTTAAGTAATGAATTATATGAAGCACTGCATACAAGGATTAAAGAACGCCGCACTGTAGTAACAGGAATATTGATATACTTACAGAATCCAAAGAAATATCTTGAAAATGTAAACCGATCTGATGATACATTTACTATGCCAAAGAAAAAAGTCATACGATCAGAAATGACAAAAATCTTAGAAAGAGTTATTCAAGAAGATACATCTGAAGAAAACATAGAAGAAATAGTAGAAGAGAACTTAGATTCACCATCACTAAAGAAAGATTTAACATTACAGGAAGAATTACAATTACAAATCCAGCAAGAAGCCACGTGTTATAGCGTACATACTAAAAAAGAGAAAGATTTTGATAAAGTACTAAAAAAAGAAATGACGACATTTGAAAGCGATGGAGTCCGAGGAGAATACTTGTCTGCTATTCATGATTATTTGCTGACAATAAAGCCGACAAGTGTAGAAGCTGAAAGGGCCTTTTCGGCCGCAGGCTATATTTGCAGCTCTATTAGAAGTCGTTTAGCTGATGACACAATTAACAATATTTGTTTTCTATGATCTTATTTTCAAAATCAATATTGATTTTCTTTTAATACTTATATTTTTTTACAATTATTACTTAAAATAATTATTTATCGTAAGTTGCTTAAACTAAAGAGTTCTAAACTCATTATTGTGATAATTTTTGCCATTCATTCGTTCGACAGATTCATGAAATCATGATGGTATCTGTCATAATCATAAATACCTATAAGACTTGTTTGTTAGCATTCTCAAATACTTTAATAATGATTTTGATCTCATTTCAGTTAATTACGTAAGGTTAATTGTATCTATTAGATATTATAGTTACTTGATAATTAATATTGTTACTTATAAATTGATCTATCTGTGAAAGTGAAATCTAGAAAGACTGAGCTACTCGTGAAGTCGTAAAATTATTACTAGTTACCTACACTACTAAATTTTAATTGTTTTCTTGTTGTCTATTTGTCTTAACACTAAACTTGTTAGAAAATAAAGTCGATTTTATATATTTGTGATTTATTTTTTATAAACTACCTACATATAAGTGCAGTGACACTTGATTAACTCACTTATTTTGTATTAAAAAGCGAAAATTATCTTGATTTAATCAATCCGGCCGGATTGATGGGAATCCGGTCGTATCCGGCCGGACTGAAAATGCGCCGGATTGCAATCACTAATGTGGGACCATTCAATTCAAATAAGGATACGAGAACATGAAAAATGTTATATCAAAAATAAACCAAATTCAACTTAAGCCAACCATTTCTTAGAGACTGGTCGTAATTTTAATAGGAACTATGAAATATTACATATCGAAAACAAAAGTCATAAACTCAATATGTTAGAAACTTTAGAGATCAATAGATATAATAAAAGATAAATTTTATTGAATGATCAAACAGATTTAAACAGATCCCCCTGCTTAACATTTTTCATCGATTTGTGTATTTGAGGTCATGTTTTGCATTGTATACCTCAGTTTTAAGACTCACCTGATGAAGTCATGGAATGACGAAACAATTGTCGTGTAAATCAATAAAATAGTGGAAGTCAATATTTGTTGTTCCTTTATTGAATGCGATATTATTATGTCAAATTTTCGGACCAATAGGAAGAAAATAATGACGCGTATATCAAGTACGAAATCCTTATTCTGCTCGTATTTTCTCGTCTCTTCGTAATATGATAATATCGTTTCCTTGATGATTTCCCACAATGGAGACGAAAAATATAATTTTCTTCTTTCCTTCGACATGAGGGCAAAAAAGCCCAGAATGAATCTAATTCATTTCGACGTAACGACGTACGTCACAATAGCGTGAAATTAACTCGAAAATGGAAAACCTTCTGTGGCCTTTCATGTTGAAACATATTTTACGCATGGTGGACGGGCAGAACGATTTTCAAAAACGAAAACGTTGCTTTGATGCCATTATTTTTGAATGGTGATATTCTCGTACGCTCTTCGTGGAAGGTTTCCACAATAAAGCAGGCAGTTTGGGGGGAAATTGGCATATAATTTTGTATGTTCGTTCGGTAATGAGTTTGTAGAATTGTAATGTCGCGTAGTCTTGCTTTTCTGCGGACTGCACACTGTTTGTTTATCAGCGACGTGTTGAAATTTTGTAGAATTATTTAGCGGACCTGTTAATTGAAAGACCATGTTCATAAGTCACACTTATACTTCCTGCAAAACAAAGAAAACCACCGACTGGCTGTTAATGTACACAATTTCCCTCTTTATTAAATGGCGTCTATTCCAAGTAATGCAAATATGCAATGCAAGCTGAACTTTAGTCAATTCAGCTCTCGATTTTGCGACCTCATTATTGTCGGAGTGGAAATCAAGTTTTCCAATGAAATTTGCTTGTTTAATAAACACTTGGGGTAATTCTAACACTAATTTGAAATAAGGTTATTCTGATTTTCACAAATTTTATTGTTAAACTCACAACAATTGTTTCGCTATCACAGTAGCATCATCAGGCAAGATCACATTTTGAATAACTAAACTTGTTTCCGAAATCCGTGGCTATTTATATTACTGTAAGTACAATAAATTTTTATTGAGCACTAAAACCCAAAAAAGGGTCCCTGCAAATTCCAGCTTATCTGAATATATTTAACAGTGGTGAGCTATTTATATCTATTCAAATCTATTTGTTCGTTAAGTAATATTCCAATTTTACTATGTTTATTTATCGCTAGGGATTCTAACAGATTTAAGGCATAACTTTTACTTTCTATATGTAGAATTTCAAAGTTATGGTTGAAAGTATGTCCTGTTTCTAACAAATGGTTGGAATATGTAGAATTGCTTTTATTATTGAGGAAACTCTTCAAATGTTCACAAATCCTATGGCGGAAAGTTCTTCCAGTCTGACCTATGTAAACTTTAGGGCAATCACCACAGGTTAACTTATAAACCCCAGATGTATCATCTTTATGTGTGTAGTCTTTATTATTTTTGATAAATTTACTCAAGTTTGAATTAGTTTTAAATGAAGTTCTCAACTTATATTTATTTTTGAGGTATGTAGCAATAATCTCAGAAATACCTTTAGTGTATTTTAAGGAAATGTATTTAAAATTTTCTTTTATATTAGGAAACACCATATTTAAAGCTATTTTATTATTTTTATTCATCAATAATTTGTCTATCAACTTTGGATCATAGTCATTATTAATAGCTATTTGTTTAATTATGTTAAGTTCTGAAATATAATTTTCTCGATTCATGGGAATATTAACTAATCTATGGATCATACAATTAAATGCTGATAATTTTTGATTTAGAGGATGATTTGATTTATTGTGTATAATAGAATCCGTATAGGTTGGTTTGTGAAATATTGAAAAATCATGTGAATTATTTATTCGAGTAACAGTTAAATCAAGAAAATTAATAGAATTATTAAGTTCAGTTTCCATAGTGAATTTAATTGAAGGATGTATTTCATTGATGAATAAAAAGAATTTTTTCAAAAGTCTGTCTGTACCTGTGAAGCAACAGAAGATATCGTCTACATATCTATACCAATATAAAAAGTATTCCTTAAGGGGATTTTGGTGAATTTTAGCTTCAATATTGTCCATGAATATTTCTGCTAATAAAGGACTTAAGGGATTTCCCATAATCAAACCGTTTTCAGATTTATAAATTTTATTTTTAAATTGAAAATAATTTTGTTTTGTGCAAATATCTAGACATTCTAAAATATCTTCTTTGATAATTGTATTGCATCTGTTGTTGATTAATAGATTATCTACTAGTTTAATTGTTTCGTTTGGTGGTATACTTGGAAATAAATTTTGTACGTCAAATGAAATGAATTTAGCATTATGTGGTAAGTGGATATTTTTTATTTTGTTTATTAGCTGTAGTGAATTTTTTATCGAGTATTTAGCTTGGAATTTAGTTTCTTTTAAAATAATCTGAATAAGTTCTTTCGAAAGTTTAAATGAAGGTGCACTAACGAACGAAACAACCGGTCTAATAGGATAATCTTCCTTGTGTAATTTAATCAAAGAATACATTTTTGGAGGTTGTGGATTCATTAAAATTAATTTATTTTTTGGGGTATTCCGAAAGAGGCTGGATTCCGGGGTTATTAGGGATTTAATTTGATTTTGGAAAATTGTCGTTGGAATGTGTTTGATTAATTGAAAATTATTTAATTCTAGGAAAGTAACTGATTTGCTAATATAATCACTTTCCGTTAAAGCAATAATAGTGTTACCTTTATCGGCTCGGGTGAAAATTAAATTATTTTCCGTGATTTTCTGATTTATAGTGTTAATAGTTTTATATTCTTCTTTCATTCTGGAATTTCTATTAGGTAATTTATAATGGTTTGTAATCATATTGGTAATAATATGTTTGTCGATATTTGTGTTCTTGATTGTTTCTCTCATAGGGGATTTTTAGAATTATTATTAATTTAATATTGCGTACAGGTTATAATTTCATTATATACCTCAGCGATGTATTCAGTTTATTTAGCCAAATAAACTTTATTATTATTATTATTATTATTGTAATTTTTAAATGCTAGTTCTGAATCTATTGCTACATATTCTAAGTCTTTTTTGTTATTTGAATTAATATTATATTTGAATCCTTTATTCAAAAGATTAATTTCTGTTTCGTTAAATTCTGTTCCGGAAAGATTTTTGAATCTAGGGTAAAATATGTGTTTTGAAAATTTTTTTGATTTTGTCGCAATATTTTTGTTTTTATGAATTTTATCTGATACTGATTTAGTTATTTTCTTCTTCTGAATCAAGAATTTTTTATATATAATATTAGCGACTTTTTCTCTTGCATTTTGATCTATAGAATCAAAGATGATATTATGGAGTCTATAAGTTAATTCTGAGTGTATTACCTTAAGATATACGTTGTGGGCATCTCGTTTGGCATATTCTCTCTTCATGTCTCCTTTTAACCAGATCTTCATTCCATATATTCTAACACTATCCCACAATTCCAACACTATCCCAAAAATCAACACTGGCCCAATAAATATTCAGAATCCTGGTTCACCTGAGAGTAGTCGACGAACAGCTATTTTATCATATTATTTATACTGTAAGGACTTCATACTTAAACCGCCTAATCCATTATACCTCGATATTCCGGCTTTAAAATGAAAATGTGGAAAATCGCTCGGACCCGTTAATTTCTGATTCGACAACTTTTCCGCTCTTCGCATCCGCGTAACTGCAACTCCATAACGGGGGTGAGTACAACCCCTTGATTTTGAATGGAGATGAGGGGTGTTGCGATACCTCATTTTAAATATCTAATCGAGTACTAGCTGATCCTGAACTTTCGCTTCAAAGTTTCCATCGATAACGAAATGACAGGTAATATAGTCGAAGAGTACTTACTTTTGTGATTATTTTATTAAATGCTGGTAAGGGGGGAAAACGTTTACGTTACTCAAGATTTCTGGTGTAATTTGACCGGGTAACGTAAATCTTGGATTTCAGGCGACCCCATCGAAGGTGATGGGTCATCTTGCTGAAAAATGATCGTTTGATGATCTTCTGCATTCTCCAATACTTGCACAAGGGCTGGATAAATAGCGCTCTCCAATAGATCTACATAAATTTGGTCAGTGAGATTACCGGGTATAAAAAAGGGCCGATTATGTGATTTCCATAAATACCCGCCCGAACATTTAATTTTTGGGGACACTGAGTATCCACCTCACCAAATAATCTTGGATTTTCATCTGACCAATACCGACAGTTATGCCGGTTACAGTGCCGTTAAGGCAAAATGAAGACTCGTCAGAAAAACAGATATCGAACATGTAGTTTTGATTACTGTTAATCATTTCACTGACCACTTCACAGAACTGGAGTTGGCGATCGGGATCATCATCATTCATTTCCTGAACCAATCGTATCTTATAAGGATGGAATTTATGTTGTTTCCGGGTTCTCATGATAGTTTTGTATGAAACACCAGACACATTAGACATTTTCCTAGTACTCAAGGTCGGATCCATTGCTACATGACCTAAAAAAAGCCACGTCCCCCGCTTCGTCTCTTTCATGCACCCTCTTTTTGTTTCCGACTGAACCAGTAGCGTCAAATTTGGCAACCAGTTGTACAACGTAAGCAGCGGATACATTTTTTCCAGGATGTCGTTCGTTGAAAAAAGCCGCTGTTGTTCGCGCAGAGTAGTTACTTCTAAGAAATAATTTTATCATTTCCACCCTTTCTTCTACGAAATATATAATTTTAATTCTACTATAAATTTACAATCGCTTTGACACACTTTCAACGTTCTTAAAAATTCACGATAGACTAAGGTTAATCAAAAACATGGTCCGTCTACTTTTTTGGACAAGAAATTAATACATTTTTGGACGAAAAATTAACAACATAACTACTGAATACCTTTGAAATGTGTCGGAAACGAATAATATTCGCGAGATAAATTCCACTTTCCTCTTTCACTATTTTCGCTGTTATTTCATAATCAATGGATAATTCGAAGCGAAATTTTGGGGTTAGATAGTACTCGATACGGTCTACAAAATTAGTTATCGCAAAACTCCCCATCCCTATTCAAAATCAAGGGGTTTTCCTTCCCGTTGGACCAGCCTGTATGTTTTGAGAGCTTATATAGCAAGTATTCTTCGCAGTAATTTTTGGTTCGTGTCCTTTTAAATATAGAGAGCAATAAGCAGCACTTCGTCATATTTTACTTTTTTACTATAGAAAAGGTAAAAATGCTGTTTAATCCAGAACGAGATCAATCGAGGTGTATGGAGAAGATGTGTTGACAGTACGCCGGTACCAAAAAAATTGCAAAATTTCGATCCGGCAATTTTGATGTCAAAAATGCACCACGTTCCGGAAGGCCGGGTGAGGCTGATAAAGACATGATAAAGGCTTTAGTTGATGCAAGTCGGCGAATAACAACACGTGGTATCAGTGAGAGGTTGAATTTATCGAATTCAGCTGTTTACGATCACTTGAAAGACCTGGTTTTAACCTCGAAGCTCCATAAATGGGTTCTGCGTTTGAAGCGCATCATTACTGGGGACAAAGAATGGGTTGTATATAACAATATCAAATGCAAGAGATCATGGAGCATAAAAGATGAACCAGCTCAAAGTATTTCGAAAGCCAGTACACATCAAAAAATGTGATGCTGTCTGTTTGGTGGGATTTTGAAGAAATCCTCTTTTTTGAGGTTTTACCGGATAACACGACAAATACTTTCGGAAGTCTTTTTTCATCAGTTGGAAAAACTGAATTATGCACTTCAACAGAAAAGGATGGTAAGACCTTCATTTCAAATGAAGAGGTCAAAGATCACCTCAATCGTGCTAATACCAGAAAGATGGCTAAAGGTGTTGGACCAGAATGGCCAATATATAATTTAACAAAATTTTTATTCACTGTACAAAATCATTCAAATTACCGCAACGACTGATATATCTGATCAACTCAATTTTTCAATACATTGTCGATTGTGTGGAACTCAATCTCATAAATGCTACATATTTTTCGTGTTTCTGGATGGTTAGCTCATCCTCAACGGATTCCCACAAAAATGGTCCTCAAGGGATCCCCACAAAATATAGTCCAACAGAGTCATATCACAGCTTCATCGCTGAAGATGATTCTTCTGAGAAATTCTTCGACCATGCGAAGTTGAGCCATTTGAGTGAATTGTTTATTGAGAAAAGTGAAAACAAACCGGATAGTCACGACGCTTCACTTCTTGCACTAGTTGAACATTGTTAGCTTTCATACCGAGGTCTTTATGCGAAATTCTCCTCAGAGAACTGCTTGGAATGTTCAGTTCTTGAGCACGATGACGAGTTGATGTTGAGTTACATTCTGGGCTGAAGATTAAAAGTTTTTAGGTGTGCCCACTAGACTAGAACGTGAACAATTTGTTTACTCGAATAACGATCTAGTTTTCTCGAACAACATGGTCCACAAATTAGCTTGACGGCATTTAACTTATATTGAATTTTCCACGTAAATTTATAGCAGTTTGAAGAGAAAATTCACATATTTGGAAACGAATTCTTGATATTTCTCACTTTTGTTCAAGCGTAAATCGACCCATTTCGTAAATGTTAAATATTAACCTAACTTTCTGTCAATACAGGAATGACAGAATTGTTGACAGGCTCGAAATACTTCAAGATGCAAACACTAGATAGCTCATCCGTTAGGTTGTCTGTAATTCCCCAATAATTATGTTTCAATCAAGACAATATTTGTCCTCATTCTCAAGTTTCAATATTTTTCATTCCAACTGTCATTCATAGTCGGGACAGTCTGTACATGACATAATCTCGCAAAATCTGAGGAATCCATCAAATCTCGGAGTTAATTGACGAAAAGTACAAAAACACGACGCACCACGCAGAAAGAAAACTCATGATGAAAATGGCCGCACGTGTTGTTGTCAGAGAATTTCATTCCCTTAATGAAGACAGAGCGTCTATAATATCGAAATGATAACGGAAGCTCCTATGATGCAATTGGTCCAACGAATTTCAAGTAGTAAAAGTGCGCATGAAAACAGCACAAATTAAACGATGCAGTCATCTTTGACAAATTAGTTCCTACGCGTCAACGCCAGAAGCGGTGCTAACTGATGGGATTTGTGTGGAAGGATTGTACGTTGCATTCGAAATTTTTTGGATCGTTGTGATCGCATGCTATGAAGAATGCGAACAAAAAAAAAAGAAATCGAACAATCTATTCCCTCAACAAAGGATTGATATATGGGTTTGGTGTGAAGCTGTTACACGGTTTTGATTTCTTTTTGAAATAAAGTATTTTCCAATAATAGGTTTCATTTTGATATTAAAAAACGAGTATCTTCTCAGAGAAATCAATGGATGTTTATTTTATTGTGAAGAGGAAGATGGAAAAAGATATCAGTTCAATGGCCGCAATGGCGATGGTTACAACGTCATGTCCTTTTCATTAAATTTGCAATGGCCAATTCGCAATTTGCAATTTGCTGTATGTCCTCGATAACTTCACGAATTCCATCTTTGAGGTCTTCGATCGATTGTTCAGCATTGGCCTAGACCTTATCTTTCACGTGGTCGCAAAGAAAAGTGTATAAAGGTGTTAAATTAAAAGATCTCGAAGCCCAATGATCACCTCTTCTAAAAATGACACGGCCAGGAAACTCTTCTTGCGAAATTTTGATTGTTTCGTTGCTCGGGTGGAGTTATTAATTCAACTGCATAGAGATGTGTTCGTGTTGCAGCCCTAGTGCCACGTGCGAATCTGTCATAATTTCCATCAGTTGCGTGGAGCATCGACCCTGATGATATCTATAGAACAATTACAATTACGCAACTCTTCTTCTGTGTTCCAACGATTACGAACTGGCTGTTATAGTTGGGCAGTCAATCAGACGTACTGCCCTTTTCTGGATAGAATCCAATAGTTCTCATGGATGTGTGGGTTCGGAGCTTCAAACATGGGAGCATCGTTCCTGGTCTGATCTGGGCTTTTTACAAGAGAAGAACCTGATGTGCAAAGAAATAAATCATAGTATTGAACAAATATCCCAGATTATTTGCAGCAAACTTCGTAATGTCAGTTAGATGTTCCCCCAACAGAGTGAAAAGTTGACAGTCATGCTAAGAAGTTGCATGGAATCATTTGACTTAAACACCTGGACTTTTTCAATAAAAAATTGTTGATTGGGTCTTCGAGACATTGAATTGCACCAGATGTTACTGACCCCATTCGTTTAACTTTTTTTTTATCTCCTTTTAAAGAATATATTTGCTGGCATCTATGGTAGTAAGACTCAAAGATGCCCAAATATTTGTCACTGGTAACAAAGGACATCAGCGTGATATCATCCTTGAAGCTCACAGTGGTAATTTCGGTCCTACTAAGAAGATCGTTTATATGAACAGAAGGAAAATCGGCGACGAAAACGAGCCTTGGAGCACTCCATCGTACACGTTGAAACTACCGAAACCATCACATGAATGTTGCTGTTGGCGAGGAAACTCTTCATCTTATCGCAGGACATTCCCGGACAACCATACGAAGATAGCTCAATCAGAAGAGCCTTATGCCAGAAACGATCGAAAGCCTTGGATGTGTCCACAGCAACTGACTTAAATTATCTACAGTGCTCTATAGCCCTTGTTCACACTGCCGTCATAAATCTAAAGAAGTCACCTGTTGATCGGTGTAGTAGTTCATATTGATGCGCGGGAAAGAAGTGGCCTCTAGGATTTATTTTGAAATTTTAATATGGATTTATATTTTAAATTGACAATCTCTGTTGGTATAAGTAAAGTAGACAGTAAAATATTTTTCTTGGCAATTGTCACCTCTGTCAACTTATTCGATGCATATGATATTCTAAAAAAAACGTAATACTGACATTTTTGGGAGAGAGTTTCTGGAAAAATTGAATCTCATATACGTTCCCTCGAATAACAACCAAGAGGTATGAAATCGTTCCTATTGTGGGAACAGTAGCTTTTACTCTATTTAAAGTCTAATTGCTGGGATATGCCCGTATCCAAGTACTCAGAAAAACCGGAATTCATATACGAATGCTGGGCAGGTATCGGGTGTTTTTTAGAGTGATAGAACTTTAAATTGAAATAAAACACAGTTGAATTAATTGAAACTAGATTTAAAAATGAATGAATTTATGACATTTATGTCTTGAAAATAATTTCCGGCATATGTCCACCACGACTAGCTCTGAGGAACCGCGTTCGACCATTCCAATTTTGGACCACTTTTTCGAATAATTCAGGCCTTATTTCATCAATAACACAAGTTATGGTGGCTTCCGAAGCATCCATTGTTTCTGGTTTATCAGCATAAACCGATGACTTGACATAACTCCAAAAAAATGATCCAGTGGAGTTATGTCGCATGATCTTGGAGGCCAATTAATCGCACCATTTCTCGAAATGATGTTATCGCCGAATCTTCCTTTCAATAAATCAATTGTTAGGGCAGCAGCATGAGGTGCAGCACCATCTTGTTGGAACCAAAACACTTCTGGGTCGATACCATTCAAATTTTGAAACAAATAATCATTGATCATCGATCTGTAACGACCACCATTCACTGTAATATTAGCGCCAGCATCGTTTTCAAACAAATATGGACCGATGATGTGTAAAGCAAACCATCCAGTGCATTTTTCAGGATGCAATGGAACTTGCAGAACTTCTTGATGATTGCTTTCACTCCATATATACGGTAATTTTGCTTGTTTACATAGCTGTTCAACCAGAAATGAGCTTCATTACTAAACACAATTTACGATTAAAAAGTGGATCAACAAACGACGCTTATTATGGTCAAGTAGCTTTACTTCTTAAACCAGTTGGATATTGTATGGGTGTAGACCAAGATTTTTACGCAAAATTTTCCATGTAGTGGATGCACAGAGTCCAACTTGTTATGAACGTCGACGAATAGAGAAATCTGGATCATCATTAACACTATGACTTACAGCACTGATATTTTCTTCTGTGCGTACAGTTCTTTGGCTTGTTTTTGTTGCATCGAGTAGAGAAAATGTTGTCCGAAATCTATCGATAGTTCGACGAATAAGCTGCTCTGATGGACGATTATGTAAACCATAAATTTCACGAAGTGCTCTATAAGTTTGGCGAATAGAACACTGATTTTGAAAATAAATTTCAACAATTTGAAAACGTTGTTGCGGCGTGAGTCTTTTCATGATAATTTGTCAATGCTTACAGAACAGAAATATCAAAAGAACATGGCTTCTACCTTCTGTCAAATCATAGTTATCCCTATCGAAAGTTCTATCACTCTAAAAAAAACACCCGATATTTAAGCCCTGAGTAAAAATCCACTTACTGGACGGATCTACGTCTGGGGCCTTCCTGTTAAATTTTCGGGTATTTGGTATCACGTGTTAGCTTGAGGAGCGCTAGTAAATTATATCAGATGATAACCAGTGCATTGCAATGGTTTTGTAATCTTTATTCCATAATTATATATTGTTAAAACAGTAGCTTTTGTTGGGGTTCAAGTGCTGGGATAAACAAGTATCCAAGTGCTGAAATAAGCTCGTGTCCAAGTGCTGGGTAAAGCCGGTATCCAGATGCTGAAATCCATGAACATTTATGGGATCTACGTCTGGGAGCTTCCTATTAAGTTGTCGGGTATTTGGTATCGTGTGTTAGCTTGAGAACCACTAGTAAATTGTATCAGGTAACCAGTGCATTGCACTGGCTTTGTGATCTGTAGTATCTTTAATAATAATAATAGTTCAAAAGTTTGACCATTGTGTTATATAGTGTCAGCAATTACCGGAAGTGCACCCCACGCATTTGCACTAATAATACTGTTTCCTCAGAATTCGTGTAAGGTACATTAAAGTTCTTATTTCAATTTTAATTAATTTATTTAAGTTTTTTTTGTTTGTTTATTGAATTAATTTATTGAAACTTTGATACAGTTAAAGGTTTTATCAGTTGAGAACCTAAGCCAATTGTACGCTGATAAGCGATGAAAGTTTACTGATTCATTTATTATTGGAAGTTTGATTTACCAGTGGATATCGAGTGGCCCTTCTGTTTCTCGGTATAAGCTTCATATTTTTGTTGAGGTATTTATTTCTTATTATTTCTTGAATATAAAGTTATTAGTTAGTTTTTGGTAGTTTATGATATTTCATGTTTTCTTTTGTGTCGTATCGACCACTGCATTGTTTCTAATAAATAATTGAAATTGGATTCTTTGATGATATTTTCTTTACTTCTACTCTGGTAGAAGAGTACGCAGCTAATTTCCTTCAGATAGGCAGGCATATACTACTCTGTCAAGAAAGTACCGGGAATTTTCAATTAAAACAACATTTTTACATTTAATCGTCAAAATTTATTGGGTCGCCTTCAAAATAGGCTCCATTTGCTCCAATACATCTATGCCAACGGCACTTCCAATTATCGAAACATTTTTTATTGGCGCTTTCCGGGATGGACTTTAGCTCTCGCGCCGAATTTTGTTTTATGGCTTCAATCGACTCTAAAGGGGTGCCACGAAGGGGCAATTTTAGTTTTGGGACGAGGAAAAAGTCGCAGGGAGCCAAATCCGGCGAATACGGTGGTTGCTGAAGCACGTTTGTTGAGTTTTTGGCGAGAAAGTCAGTCACAATTGTAGCTCGGTGAGAAGGCAAGTTATCGTCATGCAAAATCCATGAGTTGTTCGCCCACAAATTTGGCCGCTTCTTACGGATACGCTCACGCAAACGTTTCATAACGCCTAGGTAATACTCCTTGTTTACCGTCTGACCCTCTGGAATGAATTCGTAGTGCACCACGCCACGGATATCGAAGAAAACAATGAGCATCACCTTCATTTTCGAGCGGCTTTGACGTGGTTTTTTCGGTTTCAATCAAAATCATACGTGCGGACTCGTGGGATATCTTAAGATCATGTGCTATCTCTCTCAAGCTGGTACGATGGTTTTCCAGCACCCTTTCCTTAATTTTATCGACGTTATCTTCGATCGAAGCCGTCGATGGGCGACCACTTCACGACCGTCCTTGAAGGCTCTGTACCACTGATATGCACGAGTTTTCGATAGAGCATTATCACCAAAGGCCTTTTGCAACATTTTCAATGCATCGGCACACAAAAATTCATTTGCAATACAAAACTTTAAACAAATTCTTTGCTCAACGTAATCACCCGTAGTAAAAATCGGCACGCACTCTGACATCGACTGACTTAATCAGCTGTTGCAAACACACTAGTTGACAGATCCCGCTCAAGCTTGGCATAGTAATTAAGGACAGTGGTACAAACCTAGGAAAAAAAAATTTTACCTGCCTCATTGCCCCGCCAGATTTAAATCGATAATTCCCGGTACTTTCTTGACAGAATGTATTTACTTGGCGTCCATTTTCCCAGTCTGATAAACTCACGCTCATCTTCACTGAGTTATAGCCGCAAGCCTTATTGCCTTGTGACCGGTTTGACCAAAGTCCACGCCACAATAAAGTGCACCAAATTTCCTACATTTCGAATCATTCCCATTGCTTTTAAACGATGGCAAATGGCTGGTTGAGTGTCTTCAAGTGTTTTTGCGAGTTCTTCTTGCGTTTGTGATGGATCTCCATCGATCCTCGCCTCTAATTCTTTATCCTTCGTCGTTCTTCGTCTTCCAAATCAAAATTGCCGCTTTCAAATTAGGCAAATCACTTCTGACACGTTCGTTCAGCTAGAGGATGGTCACCATAAACAACCAGTAAAATACGATGATTTCGGGAGCCTTTTTCTACAATGAAGTAAAACTCCAGGGAATTAACCAGCGAAATTACAGATACTGATAAGAAAGTTTGTAATTGGCTTTAGATTTTGTGTGAAATTCTGACAATTCAACTCACTTTAAGTTGGACTGGACTATAGTGACTGGAGATGAGAAATGGATCACATATAACGATATTGTGTGAAAACGATCGTGGATAAAGCGGAGTGAAGCAGCTCAAGCGGTGGATGACTAACGGCCAGGAAGGTTCTATTGTGTATTTAGTGGGACTAGAAAGGAATAATTTATTTTGAGTTGCTTCCATATTGTTAAACACTGAATTCATATCTCTGCTGCTAACAAACTGAACAGTAAGAAACTAGCGATTGATCAGAAACGGCCAATATTGACCAACAAAGCAGATGTTGTGTTTTATCAGGACAACGCCAGGCCACATAATTCTGTAGTGATTCGCCAGAAACTGCAGGAACTTTTTTCCTGGCCGTAATATTTCTCGAAGAAGTGATTGCAATTGTCCACCGAGATCTTGTGATTGAACAAATCAAAATTTCCACTTTTAAATCGGGCAAACAAACCACTTCTAACACGTTCGTTCAGCTAGAGGATGGTCACCATAAACAACCACTAATATATGATGATTTCAGGAGTCTTTTTCTACAATGAAGTAAAACTCCAGGCAATTAGCCAGCGCAATTACAGATACTGATAAGAAAGTCTGATGAAATCTTAAAAAACTTGCTTTTATTATGATCAATCAAAATTTCATTTTTATGACCCCGCCTACCACGAACCGCCTCTGACAAATCAGTAACACACAATTCCCATCTCAACCCGAACCGAAAATGTGTCTTCGTTACGACGTGCAATTTGACAAATTGACTCAAATTAGAGAACTATTTTCGGATTAAGCTAGCGAGTGAACGAGGTTACATCAAAGAAAATTCTCGTTTCTAGTAGTAGATCCCGTTTCTGAAAGCGCTCCCCTGCACTTTCGCTTGTCAACGCGTACGTACGAGAACTCTGGCATTGTTTTACATGCGTCTCTAAACTTAGAATGAAAAGTGGTAATAATTACTCTACATTTTTCAACACCTCACACCCTTGAAATGGTGTCGTATTTATTTCGGAATTGTGTAACGCTTTAAGTTTGAATGGTGATGGGAAGTTGCATGTCGACCATCTGACGCAGTTGTACTGAGAACGCTTTGAAATTGGTATACTAGTATCGAGTTTCTTTTGGTTTTTTATCTAAATAATGGTTGAAACCAATATTTGTTCTGTAGATGGCTGTAGTGATCGATATCTCGTAAAGTATTGATCAAACAGTTTCAGATTTATGCTCGTTGTCAAGTTGACATTTCACACACCAACAACTTCCGGTATATCTTACAGTTTTTCTTTGATAAAGGCGACAATGCCAGCCAGGGGGCTGAAATTATGGATGGGGTTTATGTCCTGATGCTGTAACAGCTAATTACTTGCAATTTTATAAAATAAGAAGGAACGGATTTTTTACTTGATAGAAGGATTATTACAAAATTTGAATATCAAAACAGATTTAATCTGTTGTCTTCTACAATTTTAATTTAAAAAAATTTTTTTGAAGAAACTGTAGGAATTAAATTAATGTCTTTATAAGCACTGCTCATATTCAATAGACGTATAAAATCAAAATTCACCATACAATATCAAATGGAATTAAGAAAAACCAAGGAATATAAATTGTCAATTGAAATTAAAATATAAATAAGCAAACATTTTTTGTTTCGTTCCAGGCATGCGTACTGAACTCTTCAGACAAACGTACGAAGCCCTGTTTGTTACAAAATGTATTGTTTTCTGATCCTATATTAATGAAAAATAACTCTCTCTCAAAAATATAGAACATAATTTCAAGAACTTCTCAAAAACTAATTTATTTGAAATATTCAATATATTTAAATAAATTACTTCAAAAAATCTCAAAACATGTAGCACATCCTCAAGAAATAATTAAAATTGCGATAAGATCAGTTCAACTTCACATATAAAAAAAAATAAAATCAATTAAACAATGTATAGACTTACCGAGTGCATCTTCAGAGATATATGATATATGAACATGCAAATAGGTACATTTATATCCAAGGTACTCTATGTTTCATGTTCACAAAAAATCATACAAAGCTTATAAGGCACTTGGTCTTAGTTAAAACCATTCAACACTGTATAATGAATTTCTTTATTTAAAAAACCTTATATGATTATATATTATATATAAAATAAAATAAGAAGGAACGGTTTTTTACCTTATAGAAGGATTATTACAAAATTTGAATATCAAAACAGATTTAATCTGTTGTCTTCTACAATTTTAATTAAAAAAAATTTTTTTGAAGAAACTTTAAGAATTAAATTAATGTCTTTATAAGCACTGCTCATATTTAATAGACGTATAAAATCAAAATTCATCATACAATATCAAATTGAATTAAGAAAAACCAACGAATATAAATTGTCAATTGAAATTAAAATATAAATAAGCAAATATTTTTTGTTTCGTTCCAGGCATGCGTACTGAACTCTTCAGACAAACGTACGAAGCCCTGTTTGTTTTAGTTTCGTAGAATCTGTTGAGGTAGTTAGATAGGTCCGTCGTCCAAAATATCGATAAAATCGCCGAAATAATCGAAGTTGACCAGCACCTTAGTAGTCATAGCATCTCCCAGGAAATAAAAATCGATCATAAAACAGTTGTAAATCATTTGCACAAAGTTGGATTCAAAAAGAAGTTCGATGTTTGGGTGCCACACCAAGTTATACCAAAAAACCTGATGGATCGAATTTCCATCTGATAATCTTTGGCCAAACGGAATGAAATCGACCCATGTCTTAAACGGATAGTATAGAATAGTGTCTACTGATCCATTTAAATACAATACAGTATATAGGATAAGTCATAATAATGCCTGCATCTACAAAGAAGAGGAAAAAACAAATCATTGAAAACAATTGTCGTTAATAAAATAAATAGAGGTTTATACTTGACAGAAGGTATATAAAATTATTTAAATATTTTAATATTAGTCTTCTACTTATTTAATTTCAAATAAATCATATTTAATAATCATAACTTCAAGAATTAAATTAAGTTAATGACATATGAGTACCACTTATATCAAACGATATATCAAATAAACATTCATTATAAGACATCCAAATGATATAACAAAATCCAATAAATAAAAATTGTTAACCAAAATCCTTTAAATTAAATATTTTGAGTAGACAAAATTTTGCTCCTGCTCATCAATCTTATGAAAACAAATATCATTCAAAAATGTTCAACATAATCTTAAGAATTTCATCATAAAACTATCTTACTTAGAATATTCGATATTATTGGATATCTAACTATTCTACTTTTTATAAAATCTCAAGATATGTAAGACCATTACTAAAAAACAAGTTTTAAGAGAGACTTTGCTTCGTCAGTACTAAATTGCCTTTCAATCTTTTAGATCAATGGTAAACCACAGAATTATTTATTTGAGTTAACATTACACTCCATTTAAATTTTCAGTATTCATTTACCAAAAGCTTTCTGAATTATTAAAAGGCGAGAAAATATTTTTTTTGCTTGATGTTATATAATAATTTATTGAATATGAATACAATTGAGTACTGACGTAGCAAAGTCTCTCTCAAAACTTGTTTGTTGGTAATGCTTTTACATACCTTGAGATTTTATAAAAATTAACTAAGTTAGATATCCAGTAATATTGAATAAGTGAGATAGTTTTATGATGAAATTCTAAGATTATATTAAAAATTTTTGAAAGATATCTGTTTTCATAAGAGGGATGAGCATAAACAAAATTTCGTCTACTCAAAATATTTAATTTATAGAATATTTGTTAACAATTTATATTTATTGGATTTTGTTATATCATTTGGATATCTTATAATGAATGTTTATTTGATATGTCGTTTGATATAAGTGGTACTTATATGTCATTAATTCAATTTAATTCCTGAAGTTATAATCATTAAAACTAATTTTTTGAAATTAAATATGTAGAGGGCTAATATTAAAATATTCAAATAATTGTCTTTAAGAATAAGAAAACAGATTCAATCTGTTAGTTGCCTACAATTCTAATTTAAAAAAATTTATTCAAAAACTTTTAGAATTAAATAAAAAGTCTTATAAGCACTGCCTATATTTAAAAGACGTATAAAATAAAACTCATTATACAATATAAAATGAAATAAAAAAAAAACAAATATAAATTGGCAATTATTTATTTTTTCGACAATTCAATTGACAATTTTCGTTTGTTGGGTGATGAGAAATGGATCACATACAACGATATTGTGTGAAAACGATCGTGAATAAAGCGGAGTGAAGCAGCTCACGCGGTAGTCAAACCAGGAGTAACGGCCAGGAAGGTTCTATTGTGTATCTAGTGGGACTGGAAAGGAATCATTTATTATGAGTTGCTTCCATGTGGTTAAATACTGAATTCATATCTCCACTGCCAACAACTGGACTGTAAGAAACTAGGGATTGATCAGAAACGGCCAGAATTGACCAACAAAGAAGATGTTGTGTTTTATCAGGACGATGCCAGGCCACATAATTCTGTAGTGATTCGCCAGAAACTACCGGAACCCTTTTTTTCCTGGCCGCAATATTTCTCGAAGAATTGATTGCAATTGTCCACCGTTGTTAAATCTTGTGATTTAACAACCTTAGCCTTTTTTCTTTGGGACCATGTGAAAGATAAGGTCTATGCCAATGTTGTACAATCGATTCATGACCTCATAGATGAAATTCTTAAGTAAGAATTGGCCATGGAAAATTTCATGAAAATAATTCGGTGCTGCATCTTATCAATGAAATAAAAATCCATTGATGTATTTTAAAATAAACTGTGTTTTTTTTATTTCAAAATGAAACCAATTAAAATAAAATAGAAAGGCTTTTTACTTGATAGAAGAAATATAACAAAATTTGAATATCAAAACAAATTGAAATATGTTTATCTTCTACAATTTTAATTTCCAAAAGAATTTTTTTTATTCAAAAAACTTTTAGAATTAAATTAATGTCTAAAACAAGCACCGCTTACATTTAATAGACGTATATAATCAAAACGGCTGATGAAGGGATTATCTAGAATTATATTTGTTTTTTGAAAATATAGTGCACATTTTTTAGAGATTTTTGAAATAATTTGTTCGAATATTTAAATGTATTAAATATTTCGAATAAATTATATTCTTTGGGAAGTCCTTCAAGTGTGTTCATGTTTTTATAAGGCAAGTAGTATTTCTTAAGATAAAACCAGAAACAAAATTTTGTCTCGTTTGAATATTTATTTATTAATTTTAATTACTTTCGTATATCTGTTGGGTTATTTATTTCATTTGACATTGTATATTGAGTTCTGATTATATACGTCTATTAAATGTAAGCGGTGCTTGTTTTAGACATTAATTTAATTCTAAAAGTTTTTTGAATAAAAAAATTCTTTTGGAAATTAAAATTGTAGAAGATAAACATATTTCAATTTGTTTTGATATTAAAATTTTGTTATATTTCTTCTATCAAGTAAAAAGCCTTTCTATTTTATTTTATATATAATATATAATTATATTTTGGCTTCAATAAATCTCATTATAGGGTGTCAATGAATTTAGGTAAACCTTAAAATAACTCACTTTGTTCTTTGATTTTGTTAGAACATAGATCAATCTTGAATATATAGTTGATCTGTAGTTCGAAGCTTAAGTCTTTTAACACGTGAGTGATGTAGGTTATGTTTTTGATTTTGATATTTGGATTATTGAAAAACGGCTGATGAAGGGATTATCTAGAATTATATTTGTTTTTTGAAAATATAGTGCACATTTTTTAGAGATTTTTGAAATAATTTGTTCGAATATTTAAATGTATTAAATATTTCGAATAAATTATATTCTTTGGGAAGTCCTTCAAGTGTGTTCATGTTTTTATAAGGCAAGTAGTATTTCTTAAGATAAAACCAGAAACAAAATTTTGTCTCGTTTGAATATTTATTTATTAATTTTAATTACTTTCGTATATCTGTTGGGTTATTTATTTCATTTGACATTGTATATTGAGTTTTGATTATATACGTCTATTAAATGTAAGCGGTGCTTGTTTTAGACATTAATTTAATTCTAAATTTTTTTGAATAAAAAAATTCTTTTGGAAATTAAAATTGTAGAAGATAAACATATTTCAATTTGTTTTGATATTCAAATTATGAAACCAATTATTGGAAAACCCTTGATCATATTACTATGAAATCCGATAATACCTATTCAAATCAAGCGAAATTAATATTCAAAATATTCTTTCAAATTTTATGTAATTAACACACCAAAGTAATTTCCTCAAATTGTCTATGAAAGTAATTCTTGAAACGCTCCGAAAAGTAACATACAGAGCAGAATCAGATGTCTACATCCAGAGCAGCTGATGTTGAATTAACGTTTCGGCAAGGATATCTTTGGGGAATTACAGCCAAGCCTCGCTTCTCTGGCCTGCCATTATAATGGGAAAGTTAAATCCAGTTCGATATAATTGAAATTAGTCCCAATCCACAGTCTGGGTTATTATTCCTTATTCAAGAGCCTAGGGGATTCCCTTTAAGTGAGATTCTCGACTATATATATATGTATTCTCACTGAGACTAACAGATTGGAAATGTGTGTTTGATCTATCTGGTTCTGCTTGTGTTTCCTGAATATCATAACAACAATGTCATTATTTGATGGTTTTTTGAAAGCGTTCCTAATTATTCATCTCACCCATCAGGTTTATATGATCAATAGTATCATTTACTAAAGTTTATGAGGTAATCTAAATTTTGTTCGAGGATTACTTAATGAGCAAAAAATCGTTGCAGATGATGTTACTGAAATAAAATGACTTCCAGATTAATTCTGGGGTTAGACGAGTTACATGGCACAATAAATGATTTTTCATATTGAAATATTTGAGAAAAATATAACAGTTTATAAGAGTCGACTTCTAAAAGCCTAAATGCTTTAATGTTTTCTGTGTTAAGGTGCATGAGGTATGATTTCACTTCAGAAATCGTTTTATGATGAAAATAATTTTTTTTCGTATCGTGCTAGCCTTTACTTGATAGAAATCCATTATACATTTTAGTTAAATGAAATACAGATACAAATAAATTAATTCGGCTGATCTGTACCAAATATCATAAGGAGCCTCCTACCTAACTGCGAAGAGTTAACGTTTGAGGGTTATGTTCAGGTTGATTAAGATATAGATGCACACGGTATCTAAAAGATGCTGAACTTTTGGCCTGTCGAGATGAGGATGGGAAATAAACTGATTAAGAGCAACCACCAACTCTGGTCACACTGGGTGAGGCAAGATCTTCTCTGAACACTCCACGTTTCTATGCCCTCTGGTCGGAAACAAATGATGATTTCTTCTGGGCTCTCAACAATAAAGAAAACGCCCTGGACAATGGTAGATGAAAGTCACTAACTCCGAAGAAAATTACGGACTTCTTTTCAGATTGAACGTTTACCCATGTTTTATAAGTGTACTTATGTAATCATGTCCCAACGAAAATTTGACCCCCCCTCCATAACTCAGAAACGAAGAATTTCCGAAGATTTTAAAAAAGCAGGTCACCTTCTGTTTTGAGGGATATTGGATGGTTTGAAAGTTATCTAAATTCTGAGCACAACCCAGTTAAAATTTTCTATTCACGAAATAATATAATTTGAACTTATGTTGAACAGACAGTTGAACCGCCAAACTCAAGAACCTAAGAGTTTTGAAGAATCCAAAAATAATTTTCAAGTTCTGTGTTAGGAAGACAGAATTCCCATGACGACATTGTTCTAAAAAAACACCCGAGGATAAATTTTTTGAATAGAGAGATGTTGGATGTGGATTAGTTGAGAAATTTTTTCTATTCTCTAAATATTACAGTTGAAATTTTCAAATTTGTTTATTTAATGGCAGTACAATTTGAGTCTTTGAATTTTTTGAATATTCTTACTTAAAAAACATTCGATTTTCTTATCGTTCATGAAGGGAAAATGTGCGAAACGCATAAAATTCATTACAATGTATAATATTTTTTTGAAAATTCTTTCTCAAATGTATTTCAGTCTTTCGTTTGTGCATCATAATTGGGTTTGAGACTTACTTATGTAGGCAGAAGTGGTCTATTCTATGGAAGGAAGAATAGAAATTCTCAAACTATACTATCGAAATGACGAAAAGATTAACTGCAATAACAATCATCCAGCAAAAAATGTAAATTACCAATATGTTAAGCAATTGATGAATACATTAGAAACTACTGGTTCCATTCAAAATAAGAAACACGAAGTTGAGCTGAAATGAAGCTATTGAAACAGCACTATTGGGACATTTACGAATAGATAATCGGCAGTCTAGAAGAACTTTAGAACGAGCATCTAATTTTCCAAAATCTACCGTTCATCGAATTGTGAAAGCTCATAAATTTCACCCTTACAAGATAAGGCTGGTGCAACAGTTGAATGAAGATGATCCTGACTGTCAGACTCAATTTTGTGAGTTACTGAATAATAACCCACGCCGACTCTACAATACATTCTTTTCTGACCAGTGTACCTTTATGTTGAACAGGAAAGTCAACAGACATAATTGTCGATACTGGAGTGATAGTAATCCTCATTTATTCATGGAGACACATACACAAATTTAAAAAAAAATAAATGTTTGGGTAGGAATATTAGCAAACCATATTGTTGGACCAGTTTTTATCGATGGAAATCTTGACGGAACAACTCATTCGAATTTATTAGACGACATTATCGACCCAATGATTACTAACATTCTGGAAAACATCGACAACCTATTAGACAATGAACGCCACATTTCGATATCCGTGTTCGACAATATTTGAACGAACGTTATCCAGGACGTCGGATTGGCCGGAGGGGTTTAATTGAGTAACCAGCAAGATCACCCGATCTAACGCCATTAGACTTTTTTGTGGGGACATTTGAAGTCCAAAGTCTATGCAACCCCACCTGACAATCTTGCAGTACTGCGACAGAGAATCATCACAGAGTTTCTATTACTGACACCGGACGAAAATATAAGAGAAGGATTTGAAAGTAGTATCATTGTATGTTGTTATTGTTTTTTATGTAGGTAGCTACATGAAAAACAATGAAGATCGAACAAATAAAGAAAATAAATCCGGAGTCTAAAAGTTGACTTGCAAAGATTGCCCTTTAGTATACATTGGCCAGACTGGTAGATCATTCAAGAAACGTGTCCAAGAACACCAAAGGGGTTATATATCTAATTCTGTACATTCGACATATGCTAATCATCTTAAGGAATGCAGGCATAATTTCAACAATAATTAGGAAATTATCCACGTCAAAAGCAAAAGTTCTAGATTAACACTTTTAGAATTTCTTGAAATCAACAGGTATAATGCCCGTAAAATCCTTTTGAACGAACAAACAGATGTTGATATGTCTCCATTACTGAATAGCTTTCCTTAATGGCATTTTTAGCGGCAAACTCCAATAAACACCTAGAGTTTTTATGACTTGTGCTTCCATTATTTAGTCACGTACCGAAAAATGTATTTAAACTCGGTTACACTGAATACCATCAGACAGTACAAAGTAATACCTGAAGAAGCGACATCCTGATGAAACAATTGTTGTAGCAGTATAAACATTTTCGTGGAAATAAATTACCGTTTCATATACATTTTTTTTTAATTGAAATGAGTTTCCACCAAGTAAAGACCGAATCAGTCGAAAAAAAAAGTTCAATATTCCATTATTTCATGAATAATGAACCGATTTTCAAAATTTAAAGTGGATTGTGTACAAAACATGAAAAACTTTCAAACTAACTAACACTCGACATCTCTTTCCTATTCAAAAAATGTTGGGGGTTAATGCCACCTTTATGGGGATGGTTTTTTCGGAACAAGCTCACGATGGAAATTCGTCCCTCTCAAAACAGAAGTGGACCTGTTTTTCAAAATCCTCGAAAAATCTTCGTTCTGAGTTCTGGGAGGGTGAAATTTTCTTTGGGTCAAATTTTCGTTCAGGTAGGGTAAAATTTCCGTTGGTTTTCAAATTCTTCGAATGTTCTTCGTTTCAGAGTTCTGGGACGGTCAAGTTTTCTTTGGGAGGGTCAAATTTTTGGTTATGTCGAATTTGCATATGCGATATTATTATTAATTTCAATCAAACTCATGTTTATTTGAACTCTCGGTAATTTGAACTTTCTCGTTGGTTCCCGGAAATTCAAATTATCGAGAGTCGACTGTATAATATGAATGAAAGAACTGAAAAATTGAATTCTGTCGAAAATTTTCCTAGTTTTAATATTTACGGGTCACATCTCACCGTGGATTTTCAATAGTTTCCACTCTTTTTATCGGGTGTTTTTTTAGAGTGACACGCCGCAACAACGTTTACAAATTGTTGAAATTTATTTTCAAAATCAGTTTTCTATTCGCCAAACTTATAGGGCACTTCCTGAAATTTATGGTTTACATAATCGTCCATCAGAGCAGCTTATTTGTCGAACTATCGATATATTTCGGACAACATTTTCTCTAATCGATGCAACAACAACAAGACAAAGTAAATACAGAAGAAAATATCGCTGCTGTAAGTCATAGTGGTAATGATGAACCAGATTTGTCTATTCGTCGACGTTCACAACAAGTTGGACTCTGTGGATCCACCACATGGAAAATTTTGCGTAAAGATCTTGGTCTACACCCATACAAGATCCAACTGGTTCAAAAACTAAAGTCACTTGACCATAATAATTGTAGTTTGTTTGCTGATTGGGCCCTAGAACAGCTTGAAGTTGATCTACTTTTTCATCGTAAAATTGTCATAAAATTATCTTTCAAATAAAAAAAAATTGGCTTCAATCTTAATTTATTTCATTTCAATTCAAAGTTCTATCACTCCTAAGAAAACACCGATATATTCAGCCTGTGTAATACGTCTTCCCAAAATTTATGCCTTCGATTTCATGAAACGACAAACAAACCAATTTGCATATTATCTTAATTCCATTGTCCGAACCACAGCCGTGCCCAATTCTCAATATCTGAACAACTCTTAACTCTTTTATCTATTTCCATACGATAACTTCTCACGAGCCCATATCGACTACACACACTCTAGTCACGAATTGCCTCAAAAACGTAAGTTCTTCAGGGACTAGTATCAATTAGAGATAAAGCACTTTTTATTAGGGGATATCAACCGATGAGAGGCCATTCAAAATGCCTATTGGGCAATGTTTGGGCGTTTTTTTTTATATGGACGTGCGTGAAAGGTTTTTTGTGTTGCCAGTTTTCATTATCAACATATTTCAATTTAATTTGTTCCCTTCAATGGACGTTGCTGGCCTTAATCACCCATTTTCCCTTTCGATCGTGTCTATCGTTTGTTTATTTATGAAGTGGCCCATTAATTAAATGAATTTCATCGTTTATCAGCTCCTCTTTTACCTGATGTTCATCAATTAATTCGTTCGTTTCATTTATTCTGATAGGGTTGGCAGAAAGGAAATGTCTATATATGTTGCTCTCGCTTTAAACTCAACGAGGGTTTATTATTTTATAATTCAAAATTCACTGTTGTTATCGTTGAAAATGTTGACGTTGTCTTTGTTTTAATTTGGAATGCCTGGTTAAATTTTGTAAAGGTGAGACTCTACAGGGCATTGTTGAATAAATTCGTGATTTATTCGTTAAAATAAATTTAAATTTTGATGAAGTATTTTCTTGAATTACATTTTATAATATGAAATCGATTTAAATGTATAATTTTAAACCAACTTATATTGACGAATGAAGCAGAAATAACAAACTACAATGTGCCCTGAAGAGTATCAGGTTTTGTTACTTCAATAAAACAAAAATTATCGGGTGTTTTTTTAGAGTGGTAAAATTTTCGATAGAGATAACTGTGATTTGACAGAAGGTAAAAGCCATGTTGTTTTGACATTTCTGTTCGGTAAGCATTGAAAAATTATCATGGAAAGACTCACGCCGCAACAATGTTTGTTTACATTTTCAAAATCAGTGTTCTATTCGCCGCAACAACGTTTACAAATTGTTGAAATTTATTTTCAAAATCAGTGTTCTATTCGCCAAACTTATAGAGCGCTTCGTAAAATTTATAGTTTACATAATTGTCCATCAGAGCAGCTTATTCGTCGAACTATGGATAGATTTCGGACGAAATTTTCTCTACTCGATGCAACAACAAGACAAAGAACTGTACGTACAGAAGGAAATATCTCTGCTGTAAGTCATAGTGTTAATGATGATCCAGATTTGTCAATTCGTCGACGTTTTCAACAAGTTGGACTCTGTGCATCCACCACATGGAAAATTTTGCATAAAGATCTTGGTCTACACCCATACAAGATCCAACTGGTTCAACAACCAAAGCCACTTGACCATAATAAGCGTCGTTTGTTTGCTGATTGGGCCCTAGAACAACTTGAAGTTGATCCACTTTTTTATCATAAGATTGTAATTAGTGATGAAGCTCATTTCTGGTTGAACCGCTATGTAAACAAGCAAAATTGCCGTATATGGAGTGAAAAAAATCCTGAACAATCCAAGAAGTTCTGCAGGTGCATTGCATCCTGAAAATGCACTGTATGGTGTGCTTCACACGCTGAAGACTTCATCGGTCCATATTTCTTTAAAAACGATGCTGGAGCTAATGTTACAGAGAATGGTGGTCATTAGAGATCGATTATCAATGATTATTTGTTTCAAACTTTGAATGGTATCGACCCAGAAGTGTTTTGATTCCAACAAGATGGTGCTTTCACCTCATGGTGCTACCGTAACAATTGACTTATTGAAAGAAAGATTTGGCGATAACATTATTTCGAGAAATTATCCAATTAATTAGCCTCCAAGACCATGCGACACAACTCCACTGGATTATTTTCTTTGGGGTTATGTCAAGTCATTGGTTTATTCTGATAAACCAGAAACAATAGACGCTTTGGAAGCGAACATAACTCGTGTTATTGATGAGATAAGGCCTAAATTACTCGAAAAAGTGGTCCAAAATAGGTCTGATAGAATGCGGTTCCTCAGAGCTAGTCGTGGTGGACATATGCCAGAACATATTTTTAAAACATAAATGTCATGAAATTATCTTTCAATTAAAAGAGAATTTGGCTTCAATCTTAATTGAAATGTGTTTAATTTCAAGTTAAAGTTCTATCACTCTAAAAAAAAACACCCGATACGTGCAATAAAAAGAGGTCATTATTAATTATTACAATATATAGTGGAAAATTATTTGGAAACCAATTAATGTTAATTTTTGGCAGCTTTATTAACAGTTCTTTTATGGTGCTTTGCCATAGAAACTTTACATATTTACACGAATATTCTGCTGGGAAATATCAAAAATTTATTTCCAAATTGGTGAATCTTTTACCCAAGCTGTTAGAAATTTACGTGGAAATTTCAGTAGACATTAAATGTCATGGCAATTTGTGAGATCGTTACCCGATGAAAGAGTCCGTTTACGTTCTCGTTCAGTGAGCACCCCTGAAAATGTTGCTGCTGTAGCCTAGAATGTGATTGAACATCTATCAACTCGTCATCGTGCTGAAGAACGGAACATTTCTTGCACGTCTCTGCGGAGAGTTTTGCATAAAGGCTTACAAAGATTGACTAGTGCAAGAATTGAAACCTCGTGATCATCTGATGCGTTTCCACTTGGCTCAACGGGCTTACGACTGCGTGGCCGAAGATGACTTGGGATTTGACTCCGTTAGACGATTTTTTGTGGGGATTCGTTAAGGATAAGTGTTATGCTAACCAACCCAAAACGATTGAAGCCTTGAAATATGAAATCAAAGTAAATATTTGATTGATTCGGTCTCTACTTGGTGGAAACTCATTTTAATTAAAAAACATATAAGAAACAGTATTTTTATTTCCACAAAAATGTTTGTAACACAACAATTTCTTCACCACGATGTGGCTCCTTGAGGTATCTACATTTTACTGGCTGATGGTGTCCAGGGTGATAAAGTTTAAATACAGTTAAGTTCGTGACAAAATAATGGAAAAACAAGTCGTAAAAACCTAGGGTGTTTATTGGAGTTTGCCGCTAAAAAATGCCATTAGGGAAAGATATTCAGTAATGAGGATTTGTCAACATCAGTTTGTTCATTCAAAAGGATTTACGGGCATTGTACCTCTTGATTTCAAGAAATTTTGGAAGTGTTAATCTAGGACTTTTGCTTTCGACGTGGATAATTTCACAGTTATTGTTGAAATTATGCCTGAATTCCTTAAGATGTACGGAATCCGATATGTTACTTCTTTGGTGTTTCTTGGATTCTTTTCTTGAATGATCTACCAGTCTGGCCAATATATACTAAAGGGCAATCGTTGCAAGTCAACTTTTAGACTCCAGATTTATTTTCTTTATTTGTTCGATCTTTATTGTTTTTTATAAAAGTACTAAAGTTATTAATGGTTTTAAAGGCCGTGTTGCAATTGAAACTATTTTTTGAATATTTAGCAATATTTTCAGATGATTCATTAGCGTAAGATAACGAAGAGTATTTCTGTGTATTGTCCTCTTTTATGATGGGATACACGAGATTTAACGCTATGTTCTTTTATTTATTGGATACCATTTTGTCTATAAGAAAGGGGTTGTAACTGTTGCTTAAAGATATCTGTTTAATATTATTTAATTCTTTGAAAAAGTTATCTGAATTCAGAGGGACATTCAATCTATGAATAAAACTATTATATGCTGACATCTTTTGGTTGGTGGGGTGATTTGAAGTTTTATGTATTGTAACATCTGTATGTGTGGGTTTGTGAAAAATACTGAAATCATGTGAGTAATCTAGTCTTGTTATTGTGAGGTCAAGAAAATTAATTATGTGGTTTTTTCTTCTTCGATTGTGAATTTCATTTTTGGATGGAGTTTATCAATAAAATTCCTGAAGATATGTATTTGTCGGTCGGTGCCTTTGAAGCAACAAAAAATATCATCTACATATCTCTACCAATAAAGAAAATATTTGCTTATCGGATTTAGGTCTATTTTTGATTCTAAATCATCCATGAAAATTGCAGCTAAAATTGAACTGAGTGGATTTCCCGTTATTAATTTCCCGGTGAATTGAAAAAAGTTTTGTTCGAGACATATTTCGAGGCAATCAAGAATATCATTCATTCTGATGGGGTTGGTGTTATTTTTAATCTATAGTATTTTTACAATTTGTGTTGTTTCTATTGGATGTACATTCTGTCAAGAAAGTACCGGGAATTATCGATTTAAATCTGGCGGGGCGATGAGGCAGGTAATTTTTTTTTTCCTAGGTTGGTACCACTGTCCTTAAATACTATGCCAAGCTTGAGCGGGATCTGTCAACTAGTGTGTTTGCAACAGCTGATTAAGTCAGTCGATGTCAGAGTGCGTGCCGATTTTTACTATTACGTTGAGCAAAGAATTTGTTTAAAGTTTTGTGTTGCAAATGAATTTTCGTGTGCCGATGCATTGAAATTGTTGCAAAAGGCCTTTGGTGATAATGCTCTATCGAAAACTCGTGCATATCAGTGGTACAGAGCCTTCAAGGACGGTCGTGAAGTGGTCGCCCATCGACGGCTTCGATCGAAGATAACGTCGATAAAATTAAGGAAAGGGTGCTGGAAAACCGTCGTACCAGCTTGAGAGAGATAGCACATGATCTTAAGATATCCCACGAGTCCGCACGTACGATTTTGATTGATATTTTGGGCATGAGAAAGGTGGCCGCACGACTCGTACCGAAAGACCTGAATTTTCTTCATAAACGTCATCGCGAACAGGTTGCTTCAGACATGCTGGATCGCTGTAATTCCGATTCTAGATTCATGGAACGCATTATAACTGGTGATGAGACCTGGGTCTACGAGTACGATATGCAAACAAGCCAGCAATCATCGGAATGGGTGGCAAAAAATGAGCCGAAACCGAAAAAACCACGCCAAAGCCGCTCGAAAATTAAGGTGATGCTCATTGTTTTCTTCGATATCCGTGGCGTGGTGCACTACGAATTCGTTCCAGAGGGTCAGACGGTAAACAAGGAGTATTACCTAGGCATTATGAAACGTTTGCGTGAGCGTATCCGTAAGAAGCGGCCAAATTTGTGGGCGAACAACTTATGGATTTTGCATGACGATAACGCGCCTTCTCACCGAGCTACGATTGTGACTGACTTTCTCGCCAAAAACTCAACAAACGTGCTTCAGCAACCACCGTATTCGCTGGATTTGGCTCCCTGCGACTTTTTCTTCTTCCCAAAACTAAAATGGCCCCTTCGTGGCACCCGTTTTGAGTCGATTGAAGCCATAAAACAAAATTCGGCGCGAGAGCTAAAGTCCATCCCGGAAAGCGCCTATAAAAAATGTTTCGATAATTGGAAGTGCCGTTGGCATAGATGTATTGGAGCAAATGGAGCCTATTTTGAAGGCGACCCAATAAATTTTGACTATTAAATGTAAAAATGTTGTTTTAATTGAAAATTCCCGGTACTTTCTTGACAGAGTAGTATACTAGGAAATAAATTTGGAAACCAAACAATGTTTGAGCAATCGGACTGATTGCATATAGGTTAAGTTGGATGCTATTTTTAATAGCGTATTTAGCTAAAAACTTTGTTTCAGTTTGAATAATAGAAATTAAAACTCTGGATGATTTTATGCTTGAGGATGTGATAAAAGAAACTACTGGTCTAATTGGATTATTTTCTTTATGAAATCGGATTGTCATTCATGAGATTGAGCCCCAAAAAATCGACAACGTACTGAAAAATAGGATAGAGTATGACGATTTGTTGACAATTAACTATTTTTAATACATGAAGTCCAATCAAACACGCCACTTCAGCACAAAATATCAATAGGGACTTGCTGAGATTCAACCTTTGATGTTAGTTTTGGAACGGAAATTTAGCCTTTGACTCTGGGGCACTCTGAAAAATTAACTGTGAATTCGCTGGAATTAATGGAATTACTTTATAGATCAGAAAACCGTCCGGATATGGAATATTCCATCTCGTATTGCTGAAACCTCATGTAATATTATAAATTACATAGCTTCCGGAATGCTCATATCATGCTAAAGGGAGTTGGAGTAGTTTTCCTCCTTTTCTTCCACATATCTCTTGATGAAATCGCTTACAGGTCAATGCTCGGTCAGTATGTATTTTTCACGTTATACTAGTAAAACTATTTTACAATCCGATAATTATATTATTCATTGATTAAACTGTTAAGCAATAACACAGTTTGGTTATGTACTGCGGTTTTCCTTGTTCAAATTAAGGGAATACTTAATGCTCTGCAATATCTCGAATAATTATACCGGTCGACTAGATTTTTGTAACACAAAGCAGATTTTAATTTTTTTGGTGGAAATACCCTTCTAATAATAGGAAAAAAAAACCTAATGCCCTTTTCAATAGTTCAGAAGACCATTTTACATTAGCGAGTAGTCAATTCTATGAAGTAGGTTTTTAATGGCTGCATTTTATAACAGGAAAAGTACCTAAACCGTGTAAGACATAAAATTAAGATTAAAAATCAGTCTTCAGTTTCGAAGTGAGTGGCCCTGTGTGTAGATAAGAAAGTGTTTCAAGGAAGAAAATATCCGGACAAACACGCCGTAGTTGCAAAATCTCTCCTGACAAATGTTGTTATATTTGTGGGGATTTATGGTGAAATCACAAGCAAGGTCATTTTCTGAAAATGGTTAAAAGCCTACCTTCAATATTTTGGTGTTTTAATTGGAGATCAAGACAAGAAGTGGGTTCACAATATGTGCTGTGTTAGGTGTAGCGTATCATTGGTGCAGTGGATGAATGAGAAGAGAAAAAGCATGACTTTTGCAGTCCCTATGGTATGGCGAGAACCTGCTTATCATTTAGACGATGGTTATTTTTGCCTGACCTGACTGATATTGCGCGTACTGATATTGATGGCTTAATGCATGAACTTGATATTTAGCATTCCCCCTCTGAGTGGCGTTTATTTATAAATTCGTCTAAATATAGTTCAAAAGCTGTGTTATTGCATAATGGAAATTCGAAACCGTTTATACTAGTTGCCTATGCAGTAACTATCAAAAAGAGTTATGAAAATACACGCACTCTTTTGGATAACATGAACTACAACACGTATAAATGGCAGATATGTGGGGACTTGAAAGACATAGGAATTTTAGTGGGAGTTCAGGGAGAGTTTACAAAATATTGCTGTTTTCTTAGTTGTGCAGTAGATCAGCATTATATATAAAAACTTTGGCCAGATAGAAGTGTATTTCAACCGGGATCTTGAAATGTTAAGTTAAGATCTCTTGTAGACCTCAAAAATGTCCTTCTGCTTCCTCTTCACATTAAACTTGGGCTGATGCAAAACTTTGTGAAGGCTAAAGATGAAGATGGTGATGGATTCAAATACTTAAAACAAGTCTTTTCCAAGCTAAGTGATGCCAAATTGCAGTATTTCGAGTACAAATCAGAAAATTGCTGGACGAAGTTAATTTTACAGAGAAGCTTACCAGGCTGGCCCTCAGAACATGGAACTCATTTTTTAGTGTAGTAAGAGGACTTTTGGGCAACATGCTAGATGCAAACTTTCAACAGTTAGTTAATGAACTATTAGATGCCCACAAATCGGTTAGTACCCGAATGTTATTAAAAATTCATTTTCTCCATTCACATCTGTCATCTTTTCTTGAAAATTTGGGAGCTGTCAGTGACGAACAGGGTAAAAGATTCCACCAAGATATTAGGACAATGGAAATTCTCTATCAAGGACGATGGGATCCAGCCATGATGAGTGATTACTGCTGGTTTTTGAAAAAAGAACATATGACCCCTCATAAAACGAAAAAATAGAATCTAATTAGTATTTCAAGCCAATATTTTTAATCTTTGTATTTTTCTTACAATTGAGGTACGTTTATTGGGTGTAAAATTGGGGGATACTTACGGTAAAAAAATTCTGAAATCATTTTTCTCAATACAGATCAGATATCATTAAATGTGGTTCTTTAAATGTAACAAAAAAACCTTACGTGTTACAACTTTTTTTTTTCTCATTTTCGTATTTGGATACGTCCACTCTACCATAATATGCTATTCAGCTTTATGTTACAACCAAGACCAGTGATTAGCATTTCTGGAGCTTGGAGATGCGATGAGCTTCTAAAAATGAAAATAAATGATTTAGAAATTTTTTTAAACTCGAATTATAAATAACGATTCCTCGCGTACATTTGAAATTGAAAACCTGGAATAGTAAAACAATACTGTGACATGCGGAATATCGACTGTGAATGGTTATTCTCACAAATGAGGTTTGGCAAAGTTATAAGACAGCCTTTTGTGCATAATTCCTCTGGAAGTTCGCCGAAAAACATTGCAACCTTCTTAAAACTAGAAAATGTTAATGAGTTCACAGGAAACTGTTTCAAACATATTCCAGCGACATTATTACCAAATACAGGTGAAGATAAAAAGATGATGGGAATCCAGTACCATGGCTGAAGGTTATGTGGAGAATTCTTTGCATGGACAAGTAGAAATAGCTAATATGTTGTCTCATGCAGAAAATCCTGGAACGATTTCTGAAACTCACAACTTTAAGCAACAAGGTCTTGCTATGTATTTTGTGGAGCTAGCTAGGTGAGGTGTGGACTGGCTGAACAGCACTCCTCCAATTAATTTGTATAATATATACTGAATTGTTTCAGCCGTTACTATTTCGTAGTTGATCATAATTGAAACAAATTGAAGCAATTACCATGTTTTACTACCAATAAAAATATATTTAACACATTTTCATGTGACTCGAGTTTCGGGAAATGAACTATCCCATTATCTGACAACTGCAGACCTAACAGTGGTTCAGAGGTATTTAAACAAAAGTGATAAATATTTTGAATATTTCAATAGATTCTAACACCTAATAGTGGTACTGAGGTTTACAAGCGGAACGTGATAAAAACCCGGTTAAAAAAGAAGGGCCTTCTAACAGATATCGGAATGTCGGCAATCGACAAAGAAGGTTATTAAACAGATGGTACCCATTTAAATATCTCAAATAATTTTTGGGGTTACATAGCTCCGTACAGTCATTCATTATTTTTACGTTATTTTGTTGTACATCTCAAATATTTGGATTTACATAGCTCCATACAGTAATTCATTAGTTTTTAAATTATTTTTATTGTGAACTAATTTGAAAATTTTAATAATCAAGTTTCTTTTCATTTGAATCTATATGTAGAATTTTCTTATGATTTTCTTTTGTCGAAAGAAATTACTGTTTTCTAAAGAATGAGTGGCAAAAGTTGAATTTTTGTTTACTTCTCATTAAAACAAAAATTCAACTCGTTCTTTAGAAAACAGTAATTCCTTTCGACAAAAGAAAATCTTAAGAAAATTTTGCATGTAGATTCAAATGAAAAGAAACTTGATTATTGAAATTTTCAAATTCGTTCAAAATAAAATAATTTAAAAAATAATGAATGACTGTATAGAGCTATGTAAATCCTAATATTTGAGATGTACAACAAAATAACGTAAAAATAATGAATGACTGTATGGAGCTATGTAACCCCAAAAATTATTTGAGATATTTAAATGGGTACCATCTGTTTAATAACCTTCCTTGTCGATTGCCGACATTCCGATATCTGTTAGAAGGCCCCTCTTTTTTAACCGGGTTTTTATTACGTTCCGCTTGTAAACCTCTGTACCTCTATTAGGTGTTAGAATCTATTGGAATATCCAAAATATTTATCACTTTTGTTTAAATAGCTCTGTACCACTGTTAGGTCTTCAGTTGTCTGATGATGGGATAGTTCATTTCCCGAAACTCGAGTCACAAGAAAATGTGTAAAATATTATATGTTTTTATTGGTAGTAAAACATAGCTACCTCTACAATTTGTTTTAATTAATTTGTATCAATTAATACTCCTGGTAAGACTCATATTTTGACCGCGAAAAGTGAAAAATCTTCGTAAAACAAAAAAACTTCGTGTGAAATCTATCGCATCCTTCAGTTTTGATCTTCAATTCACTGAGTAATAAATTCGACATGTAATATTTCTCTCAACGTGAGTAACTACACGTTTCTCGAAACTAATCGTTCAGAGGAACAAGATGTTCGTGTAATTCTATAGAACTTGGCCTGATTAAGAGTATTGTTGACATCCTTCATGTCATCTACGAATATTGCTTTCTAGAATCTTAACTATTCGGTAGATCAGACGTATAGAGCCGAAACAAAAGAGTCCCTAGAACCAAAGCCCTCGAGTCACGCCGCTTGTCATTTGTCTTATTTCAGAATAAGATTCACGTACTTGGGATCCTCTGTAGGAAAGGAATGCCTTGATACAGAGCAGAAGTTTTCTGTGCACTCCGAAGTTTTCAAACTTAGAACTTCGAACTTCAAAAGTGGACGTTTGAACAAAACCAGATCTGTATTTCTGCTTAATCCAACAAAAAACAGGAACATACATTCTGCTCTAACATAAATGATATATGTGGTAAAAGTTGCTAAAAAAATTAGTTTTACCCTGCTGGATAGAAGGGTTAATTTGTTGATTGTGTATACAGGCGTGCGTATTTTCTTGACTAGCTCGGTAGCCTAAACAGAATGATAGATTTCAACAAATTAGGTGACATTTCTTAAAGGAATTATGAATTTGGGTCTATAAGATTGTTCGAAAGGTTATTTTTTTTCTAACCCAACTTCACACTTAAATCGCAAAATCATTATATGTTTTGAGAGCTGATATAACAAGGCTTATGTGTGAAAATGTTCAATTGATTCTACGAAGTAGTTTTTGGTTGATGCCCTTTTAAATATTGAGAGCAATAAGCAGCCTTTTCATCACATTTTACTTTTTAACCGTAGAAAAGGTAAAAATGCTGTTCAAACCAGAAAGAAATTAACCGATGTGTATGGAGAAGATGTGTTGACAGTACGCCAGTGTCAGATTTGGTTTGTAAATTTTTGATCCGGCTATTTTGATGTCGAAGCTGCACCACGTTCCGGAAAGCCGGATCAATCTGATACAAGACATGATGAAGGCATTAGTTAATGCAAATCGGTGAGAGGTTAAATTCATCAAATTCAACTGTTTGTGGCCACTTAAAACGCCTGGGTTTAACTCCGAAGGTCGATATATGGTTCTCACGGAGAGAAATCTGTGTCGTCGCGTTGACGTCTATGATTCGCTCGGGTAGTATATAACAATATCGAACGTAAAAGATCATGGAGCAAATAAGATGAACCGGCTCAAAGCATTTCGAAAGCAAATATCCATCAAAAAAAGGTGATGCGGTGTGTTTGGTGGGATTTTAAATGAATCGTTTGTTTGAGCTTTTACCGAATAACACAGCCACTAATTCAAAAGTCTACTGTCATAAGCTGGACAAACTGAATGATGCACTTCAACAGAAAAGGATGGTAAGACCATCCTTAAACATAAATGGCCAGAATTAATCAATAGAAAAGGTGTAGTCTTCCAGCAAGATAATGCGAGACCTCTTACAAGTTTGGTCATCGTCAAAATCTTTTACAGCTTGAATGGGCTACATTGCCACACCCGCCATATTCTCCAGATCTGGCACCCTCAGATTATTATTTGTTCTGCTCATTGCAAAATTTTTAAGACGGTAAAATTTTCACTTCAAATGAACAGGTCAAAAATCACCTAAATCAGTTTTTTGCCAACAAAGACCAAAATTTTATGACCGTGAAATCATGCTACAACCAGAAAGATGACAAAAGGTGTTGTCCAATATATAATTAAATGAATAAATTCATTATACGAAAATTGTCTTTCATTTTCCCAAAATAAAAACGAAATTACTTTCCTAATTCCAATTTAGTCTCTAAGTCAGACGAGTCTCCTCCTCAGGACAAGTCAGACACTCAGCACCACCCAAAAGAAGTTCATTAAGTAATTTTTGTATACTTTAATCATTTTATTTTCATACTTCGAATATATTTTCTATACTTGTTCAAGTGAGTAGTCATTTCATCCCTGATACCAGGTACATCTATTTCATACAGTCCACTTATATCCAATCCCTGCTCTATCTCTATTAATCATATCTAATAATAATAATCCCTGACACCAACTCTACACGCACATTATTCATATTATAATAGTTATATCTTAAGGAATGCAATTCAACATTTATTCCCAAATACATAGGTTATTTTGATACACTGGCAATATTTTTATAATCAGCTCTATAATCTCAAGGCAATTTCGATCTCATTGAAATTCCATTTGCAATAAACTAATTGAAATTTTACAATTAGTAAAATTTTATATTCATACACTCGGATAGTGTCATTAGTATCTGAATGAGATTACTTACATTATTTCAAAAATTTCTCTGAGAAACTACATGACTATCTAAAAAACAGAGGTACTACTACAGCGATGTATGAATTAGTATGTGATATTGTTGATGCTTTGGAAAGTGACGAGATGCCTGTCGGGCTTTTTCTAGATTCATCTAAGGCATTCAATAGCGTGAATCATCAATGTCCTTTGAAGAAACTCTCTTTATGTGGTATTCGCGATTGTCAACTGGAATTGCTCAGGAGCTATTTGTCTGATCGAGTTGGGAGGAGTTGTATTGATAGTGAAGGACTAGTTGTCAAGGGATCAATATATCAACGTAGGAGTTCCCCAAGGAAGTAATCTAGGACCCTTCTTATTTCTGATATACATCAATGAACTCAACCTCTTATGTTTGTTGACGATACGATTGCTTTGCTCCGTAGCAGGAATCTTAATTCGAATATTCAACAAACTAGATTAGACTTCGATTCAGTACAGCATTGTACTTCTCAATATCAGTAAGATTGAGTGTGTGATGTCAAGGGAAAAGGGAACAAACTAGATTAGCCTTCGATTCAGTACAGCATTGTACTTCTCAATGTCAGTAAGATTGAGTGTGTGATTTTTACAACGATTTAGACTAAAAATATGTATCCTCAGTCAATTACTCTGGATAACACCCAGGTCAGATTTTTGTCGTCGACAGAATTTCTTGGAGTTTCGTTCGATTGTCACCTGAAATGGAATGATTGTGTGAGTCAGGTCAGCAAAAAACCCAATAAAGTTTTGTACATGATCAGAGTATTGTTACGGAGAGGGGACATGGAACTTTTAAAAACAGTTTATCATGCAAATTTTGTTTCACTTCTGAAGTACGGTCTTGTCATACGGTGGAAGCAGTGATATAGATAGAATATTTATTCTGTAGAAATACGCAATAATAGGATTGAAATATAAAGAATCATGCCGTGGTCATCTTAGAAGTAATTTCATGCTCATACTTATAACACTAATATTTTATATTTTCTATACCACTTTCCGAGGCATTCCTCGATACTTACTGAAAGAAACATAAAGTATATGTGTATAATATTGTTCAATGTACTATATAAGGAGTTCATCAATGTATCTAATATAAGAAAATTAAAACTCGAAATAACTAAGATTATTATAGATATAGAACCATATTTGATTTGGTAGGGAATTTATGGAATATTCTTTCAGATCTATTCTGTGACGGTTTCCTCTTTTCATCTGTATGATTGCATTGATTATGTGAATCAAGTTTATGTTATGTTATTTGCAAATCACACATACATTGAACGCCCCTCGTATTTCCCCATATTATACCAGATATGATAGCTCATCTCACATCAAAGAGCCATATGTTCGCTATTAAAGACATACTAAATAAAGTAACAAGTCAAATTCGTTCAACCCTATCATCATTCTGTCTTTATATATTTTTTAATGTCTCTTCCTGTCAGTATCTATCTTTGAAGTTGACAGATTTGTACTTTCCTGAAGCAACTATTCTGACGTATTTCCAGCGCCGTTGACTAAACTCCCGATTCCTGCACATGTTACTATTTGTTAAAAGAAGCGCAGTCATCGAAAAAACCGACTAGTTTTCTTTCATCTCGTGCCTGAGATAAATTAAGCTAGAGTAATGATGTCACCCGCAATTCCCCTACCTGAGACGGTTATGAGCTGTAAACAGACAAAAGTACTTAAACACTTTGAGGAATGGAGTAACTACAGAAGTAAAGACAAGACGACGGCAGTAAAGCGGTAATATATAACCTCGGTTTTATTCCTGTTTTTATTTGCACGAAGTCAGTGGAATGTACATCATTGTGGAAGCATCTTGATTCTTATTGACACATCAAATTTCATTTCTGAATGGAATATGGTGAACATGTTGGCAACGTACAAAGTATTAAATGATATTTCATTTTCGCTTCATATACAGAGTGCTCAGGGAAATGAGGGCAATCTCTCGACTTCAGATAGAGCATAAGAATATGTCAAGTTGTTATAAAAGTTTTCTCCTACAAAGTTTCCACAAAGAAATATGAACCTCTAACAAACGCTACTGAAAAATGGTTTTAATCGAATAAGAACTGAAATATCATATACGAACTGAAGCTATTGAAATAGCAGTATTGGGACATTTACAGATGGATAATAGGCAATCTATAAGAACTTTAGCAGGAGCATCTAATCTTCCGAAATCTAGCGTTCATCGAATTGTGAAAGCTCATAAATTTCACCCTTACAAGATAAGGCTGGTGCAACAGTCCTGACTGTCAGACTCAATTTTGTGAACAATTTAGTGAGTTACTGAATAATAACCCACAGCGACTCTACAATACAGCCTTTTCTGACGAGTGTACCCTTATGTTGAATGGGGAAGTCAATAGATATAATTGTCGCTACCGGAGTGATAGTAATCCTCATTTATTCATGGAGACACATACAGAAATTCTTCAAAAATTAAATGTTTGGGTAAAAATATTAGGAAACCATATTGTTGGACCAATTTTCATCGATGGGAATCTTGACAGAACAACTTATTTGAAAAGCAAAAATAGAGGTTAATACTTGATAGAAGGTATATGAAATTATTTAAATATTTTAATATTAGCCTTCTACATATTTAATTTCAAAAAATTATATCTTATAATTATAACTTCAAGAATTAAATTAAATTGATGTCATATAAGTTTCACTTATATCAAACGACATATAAAATGTTTATTTTATTTTATTTATTATTCATTAAAAGACATCCAAATGATATAACAAAATCCAATAAATAAAAATTGTTAACAAAAATCCTATAAATTAAATATTTTGAGTAGACAAAATTTTGTTTCTGCTGATCAATCTTATGAAAACAAATATCTTTCAGAAATGTTTAACATAATCTTGAGAATTTCATCATAAAACTATCTTACTTAGAATATTCAATATTATTGGATATCTAACTGAGTTACTTTCTATAAAATGTAAAAACATTACTAAAAAACAAGTTTTAAGAGAGACTTTGCTCCGTCAGTACTCAAATAATTCATATTTAATAAAATATAACACCAATCAACAACAAATATTTACTCACCCTTCTACAATTTAGAAATTTCTGGTAAATGAATACTGCTTAATGTAAATAGAGTGTAATCTTAACTACAAATAAATAATTCTGTGGTTTACCATTGATCTAAAAGATTGAAAGACAATTTAACGGCCTCTGTTATAGCACAAGGACTATCTGTATGAAGAATGTTAAGGAAACCAAATAATTATATGTTATGAATAAAATAGAGGTTAATACTTGTTATATCATTTGAATGTCTTATAATGAATGTTTATTTTATATGTCGTTTGATATAAGTGGTATTTATATGACATCAATTTAATTCAATTCCTGAAGTTATAATTATTAATTATAATTTTTTTAAATTAAATATGTAGAAGGCTAATATTAAAAAAAAAAAATATATATATATATATATATATAATATATATATATATATATATATATATTTTTTTTTTATTGAATATGAATTATTTGAGTACTGACAAAGCAAAGTCTCTCTTAAAACTTGTTTTTCAGTAATGTTTTACATATCTTCAGATTTTATAGAAAGTAACTTAGTTAGATATCCAATAATATTGAATATTCTAGGTAGGATAGTTTTATGATGAAATTCTTAAGATCATGTTGAATATTTCTGAACGATATTTGTTTTCATGAGATTGATCAGCAAAAACAAAATTTTGTCTACTCAAAATATTCAATTTATAGGATTTTGTTATGATTTTGATTTATTGGATTTTGTAATATCATTTGGATGTCTTATAATGAATGTTTATTTTATATGTCGTTTGATGTAAGTGGCATTTATATGACTTCAATTTAATTTAATTCCTGAAGTTATATATATTGAATATGATTTTTTGAAATCAAATATGTAGAAGGCTAATATTAAAAATTTAAATAACTCATTTGAATTTATTAGACGACATTATTGATCCAATAATTACTAACCACCAAACATTGTGCTCGGAGGAAGTGTTACCAGACTAGAAATAACCACTACTTCAAAATACAAACTCCAGATGGCCTATCCTTTATATGCATGTGACTCATTGAATATGCTTTCGAAGTTATTCGTGGCTGGAAGGCATTTAATTCTGCACACTATTCACAAATAAAAAAACTGTTGACCATTTTTCACAAATTCCAGATATATCAAGATAGTCATATCAAATTTATGGGTGATCAATCTTAAGGAGAAGAGTTTGGTTACAACTCTTATTGGAACTAAGGAATGGATCCTACACATTCAATGAATGTCATCTGTAAGAAACTCATCAAGTAGAGACATTCATAATAAACTCAACTTAGATCATGATAGTCACGTATTTTAAATTTAATGAGTTTCAGGATTCCCTCCATCAGAATCAAGAAAAGTTCAACCTTAAGATCCTCTCGAAAAAATGAACGCACAATTTTTCCCAACCATTACCTCAATGGCTTTAGGACGGACACACCACGATAATATGCGCTAATTCTGCCCCACTTCCACTTCATCCCCATCGTAAACACTTTTGAAATTAGACCGTGCCCCAAACTCGAACCCAGTTTTTGTAGAGCACCGATCCAGCCATTATCTGAGATGAAGCGTCGACGTTAAGAGCTTTCTCATTATCCTCTGGATTTCACGGAAGACCGTAAACAAAGTTCTACATTGTAAAAGGAAAACTACTGCTTCCTAACTTTTATTTTAATTATATATTTGTTGCATTCAGCCGAGTCTTCATTTCTACAAACAGGAACGACAAGGGAGCTAGATCGCCTACTTGATCCTTATGTCGAATGCAAATTAGTCACCGGTTGGCCAATTCCGCATTTCGTAGTCTTTGAGTAGTCTAGCAGTATATGATGCCCGTTCCGAAAGAGTGCTTCCATCTAAATTTATATGCCCATTGTAAAGTACTGGTTCTCAGTGCTGAGCGTACTGAAGAAGGTAAAGGCAGCTTGGTGTGTAATTCCACGGAAGTAATTAAATTCATGGCGCATTCGGTGAATTTTCAAATGGAAATCTTGGATGGAACATTCTAATTTCACTTGAAATAGAAATGAATTATTTCAAGCTGGTGGAAAGTTCCATATGGACTATAAAGCTATATGTACTATAAAGCAAATATAATGAGAAATTAAAACAATTTTTTATACGAGATTCTTTCTTTCAGTAACATACAGAGTGAGTCTTAAAATTGTACGCTAATTTTAAATCATAATTTTTACTCATAAATGAAACAATCTTTACTCAAATAAAATATTATTTATTAATATACAACAACTGTTCTGTCAACACTCTATCTTCATATAGAATTGAAACTGATAAAGATACAATAAAGGCATTAGTTGATGCAAATCGGCGAATAACAACACGTAAGATCGGTGAGAGGTTGAATTTTTCGAATTCAACTGTTTACGACCAGGGTTTAACCTGGAAGCTCGACATATGGGTTTCCCATGAGAAATTTGTGTCGTTGCGTTCACGTCTGTGATTGGCTTCTCAAACGTCACGAAAATTATCCATTTTTGAAGCGTATCGTTACTGGGGACGAAAAATGGGTTGCATATAATAATGTCAAATGCTAGAGATCATGGAGCGAAAAAGATGAATCGGCTCAAAGCATTTGGAAAGCTAATATTCATCAAAACAAGGTAATGCTGTCTGTTTGGTGGCATTTTAAAGAAATCTTTTTTAAGCTTTTACCGGATAACACAATAATTAATTCGGAAGTCTACTGTCATCTGCTGGACAAACTTAATGATGCCCTTCGACAAAAAAGGCCAGAATTAATCAACAGAAAAGGTGTAGTTTTCCACCAAAATAATGCGAGACCTCGTGCTAGTTTGATCACTCGCCAAAATCTTTTACAGCTTGAATGGGATATGCTGTCACACCCACCATATTCTCCAGACGTAGCACCTTAGGATTATTATTTGTTCCGGTCATTGCGGCAAAAGCTATACTTTAAATGAATAGCTGAAAAATCACGTGAATCAGAAAAGACCAAAAATTTTATGAGCGTAAAATCATGCTACCACCAGAAAAATTGCAAAAGGTGTTGGACCAGAATCACCAATATATAATTCAATAAAAATATTTATTCATTATTTATTATTAATTAATTTCATTTTCCCAAACGAAAAACGAAATTAATTTCCGAACAACCCAATATTTTGCAGTCAATTATAATATTTAAATGAACAAAAATATTCATTAAGAGAGATCTGTTTTTACATGTCAACCTATTCAGAAGAATTTTAAGGATATTAGGATTTCGGACTTCCATTGACTGAATTATTTCGATATACAATATTCCTCAATACCGACAAAAAAACTTGAAACGAAAATCGTCTAAGACGCAAAAAAGAATTACAAAAATACGAAATGGAATAGAAAAATATTAAAATATAACCTGAGATGACAATAACTATTATGGATGGAAAGTGATCACAGAAGAAATAGTTTGAATTGAATTTTTTTCAATAGCTGTTTTGTTTTCTTATGCATTATTATTTATTTATTCCTTTTTATTTTTATCATTCAATTTTTTCCTTACAACACTTTCTATTATAATCTTTTTCTTATAATCTTCATTTGAAAACACACAATACAATTCCTTTTTTTAACCACCTGTATTACGAAATTATCTAAACTATAACTTTATTATTTAAAAAATATAATTAGAAAATAATAAGAATTATATAAAAATTGAGAAAAAATCGAAATGAATAAACAAAACAGTCGTTTAAAAAAAATTCGATTTAAACTATTCTTTCTATGATCACATTCAATCCATAATAGTTGTTCCTATCTCAGAATATATTTCAACATTTTTTGTATTCCATTTCGAATATTCGAATTAATTCTCCATAACCTCTACAGATTTTAATCTAAATAAATCTCATGAAAACATTTCGAATTGAATTTTGAAAACATGTTTAAGATACACTGTATCTTAATATACTTTATAGACATATATATTATCATCACATGTGGTGGAAATTAACTAATAAAGAATCAAATCATATAAAATAATGACGAAATTATTTAGACATCACCTTATACATATATGTTTCGATTGGATATTAAAGAATCACGAGTTCCATCACCAAAAAATGTTCAACATATAATTCGAAAAGGCCTTTTTATTTCCCTTTTTTAAATAATATGTAGCACATTCTCCAGAGAAAGAACCTGATAAATTCGGACCCACATCTATTCAGTAAGGAGTTATTTGAATAAACAAAATAATCATTTAAAAATATATAAAAATACCTTTTGGTCACTAGACATTCCTGCAACAAATAACCAATTCATTGGATAAGCATTGCCTATACGAAAATAAGGTTTTATCGTAGAAATATAACTCCTTACTGAAGAGATCTGGGTCCGAATTTACCAGGTTCTTTCTCTGGAGAATGTGCTAGGAAAATGAAAAAAGGCCTTTTTGAATTATATATTTTTTGCTCATGGAACTTATGATTCTTCAACATCCAATCGAATTATATATGTATAAGGTGATATCTAAATAATTTGGTCATTATTTTATATGTCTTTCGATTATTTATTAGTTAATTTCCATCACATGTAATGATAATATATATTGAAATACCGAAGAAGAGATTACCTAGAATTATATTTGTTTTTTGAAGATATAGTGCATGTTTTGAGAGATTTCTGAATTAACTTATTCGAATATTTAAATATATTAAATATTTCAAATAAATTATATTCTTTGAGAAGTCCTTAAGTTGTGTTCATGTTTTTAAAAGGCAATTGGTGTTCTTAAAGGTAAGATCTGAAACAAAATTTTTACTCCTTTAAATATTTATTTATTAATTTTAATGACTTTCTTATATCTGTTGGTTTATTTATTCCATTTGACATTATATATTGAGTTTTGACTATATACATCTATTAAACGTAAGTGGTGCTTATTTTAGACATTAATCTAATTCTAAAAGTCCTTTGAATAAAATTTTTTTGAAATCAAAATTGTAGAAGACTAACAGATTTAATCTGTTTTGATATTCAAATTTTGTTATATTTCTTCTATCAAGAAAAAAACCTTTTTCTATTTTATAATATATATGTCTATAAAGTGATGGTACAGTGTATCTAGGATAAGTTTTTAAAATTTAATTCTAAATATTTCATGGGATTTATTCAGATTAAAATCTGTAGAGGTTCTGGAGATTTAACTCCAGCTATTATCTGTAATATGCAAATACTTCTTCAGTGTAATATTCAATATACATACCCTATTTGGCTTTGATGATTTTTGTTTCAAGTCGGAGTAATAAATATTATTATTAAAATTCGCAACAATCAAAAAGATATTCAACTAATGAATAGTAGTTTGAGAAGATTGAAATATAAATAGTTGAAAAGTTCGTTCAAATGAGAGAGTAGTGTAGTACAGTACTTGAAATCATGGCAACCTTAATCTCAGTTGACCTCAGTCATTAGTTGCAAAATTCGTGCATTTGTTCTAGAACCCTTGTTGCTTTCCTATTATCTCGATCCTTCCAACTCCTGTAATAAAGACACCATAAGCCGAAATGTTAGGACTCGTCAAATATAAAATTTCATTCATGAAATCCTCGCTTGAAGACAACTACTCCCAAACTTCTATTTCAATTATAGTTAACGCTTTTCGCAAACTCAGCACGATACTTAAAATAAAGCTGGAGAGCTTCAGAGAAGTTTCCCGCCTTCGTTCTTATTGTTTCATGCAAACGAGTTAATTCTATCCAGTTTGCCAGTTTTGTATTCTGCCAGAATAACTCCAGATAGCATTCACTGCTAATTGGATTCAGGTGATTCGAGCTGCAGAGAATATGTTGGGTATGGCGTTGGTTCCGTTTTCTTCGAAGTTATTTCTACCCTACGATAGGCTGAATTCTTGGAAACTATGAATCATCGGTTCATTTTTCATTTATGAAAGTATTTTGTCGAATTAACTATTCCAATTTGGGTCCTCCCAGGGTTAGTTCTTCATCTTTAAAACTACAATAACATGTCAATGAAATATTTAAGATTTATTCCAAAAGATATAAGGTCCATCAGTTTGATACATTGCATTATACAAGTACATAGAGGTTAGCTCACATAAAACAGAACAGCTGAATATTTCCATAAGTGATTTTTTCCGGAAAACTTATATGAATAAGGACATCTTTTGAGTGCAACTTCGATCATCCTCCTGCGTGGATAGACCCTCCTAAAGAATCTTTAATGACAATGGAAGTCAAGTAAAACATTATTCTATTTATGTAAATTTCAATAATTTCAGACAAAATTGAGAAATGGGACAGAAATGACGCCACAGCTATTTGCTTAATAACATCAGCTATGTCGAAGGAAGTACTTGACAAACTTCAGACACGAACAAAATTATAGCCCATGGAAGGCTTCACACATGAAACCTACAGACTCAGATCTAATGGTGACGAATGTTTTCCACTAGAAACCATCTGTTGAGACTTACCAGATAGAAAAGACCTGACTAGATTTCTAGCTCTCTCACTGAAGCCAATATAGTAAAGAACCTCGTACATTAACGAATGCGAAAGGGAGTCGAGTACTTTACAAAAATCTAGCATTGTCAGGGAAGTGCCCATATCAAAGATCAACGAATCATCAGTCACACCAGCCAATGCTGTCTCGCAACTGTCATATTTTCTGAAGCCAGATTGATTCATTGGTAAGATGTTATACCTTGATAAAGAAGATCTGATTTGTCCCTCCATAATCCGCTCAAGAACCTTTCAAACAGAAGACAAAATGCTTATTGATCGCAGGTGATTGAAAGCAAATCAACTTTTGGAAGTGCAGATTACCAGAGGCTGAGAAAATACAAGTTGAGAAAGAACCTCCTTTTGAATGGCCGGAAGGCAAACAGCCAACACCTAACCTGTAGAAAGTGTTTGGTTCAAGAGCTTATCTGTTAATAGATGGAAGCTTGAAGAAAATATATACAAGGGAAGTGGATAACGTTTACGAAGGTAATTCTACAAAGAATAGACAACTACAACTACTACAAACCTGGAGTCAAGAAAGCGATCCATAAATTTGAAAATTTCAGGGAAAATGGACTGTTGGACAAAAGTTCCAAAGCTTCCCACTCCACATCAACTGTTTTCGTAATGAAAGGTCTTGTTGAAAAAACCTTCGAATGTCATATTTTATTAAATATATGAGTGTGTTCATATTCACTCTGAAACAAACACATAATTTCTGGATGACGCAACACTTGTGAATGCAATTTCCCCATCTGAATCATTTAAATCGAATTCGCTTCATGCTCTATAAATAAAAGCTTCATTCTGTGAAACAAATTAATAATGAAAGCCACCATTTTCAATTTAGATAAGGCATGCTCTGAAAATAGACCCCTTGGTCGGACTATCAACCTTTATCAGGAATTCCAGGCTCTCAGAACAAATAGACTTCATCTCGGCATTTGAATTGAAAACGAATTTCGTTAAATGGAAGATAAGGTAGCATCTGCACTAATGTGTCATTAGGGCTACTGTTACGCATTTAGTGTTTTGATTAGAATTATTGGAATGAATTCCTTGATACAGAAAACTCATTAATTTATAGTAAAAGGGGGATTTTAATTGATAGGCTTCTTCAATATCTTAAATATTAAACAGATCAATTCTGCTAACCTACTATAATACACTATAAATTTTAAGAATCCAAGGCAAATATAAAATATTGATTAAACTCACTGAATAATCATTTGATGGATACAACGTTGTTTCATAACGGTACTAAATATCACTCCAAAAATGCCCATTATTACCTCAAGAATTTCACTCTCGAAATTCGAATTGCCGAAATCTTTAAATAACTCCTTTAAAAAACTCTTCGAAAATATGTAACACATCTTTAAAAAGGCTATTTGAAGTTCTAGCCGATAATCTTCAGTGCAACTTCGTTTCCACAAAATAGAAACAATTAATAAAAAATATATCATACTCGATGACCTCGTGGTCTTTTCAAAAACAAAGATGGGTCCTAAAACGGTAACCATTCGCAGTCTCTGTTCGTCCATAGAAAATACACAAAGCTTGTAAAAGCATTTTTGAAGAATCAGTTATATCGTAAGAATACTGTGTACACGATTGAAAGAACTAAATATAATTATTACATATAAAATAAAGCATTGAAAAGGAATTTTTTTTTACTTAATAGAAGTCCTCTTCAATATTTTAAGTATCAAACAGATTAATTAAGCTAACTTCACTACAGATTTTAATGTCATAAAAAAAATTTTCAAAAACTTTTTAAAATTAAATGAAATAAATGCATTAGAAAATATTGTTCCAATTTAGTAGACATATAGAATTAACACTCATTAAACAGTAATAAAAGGAACTAAAGAATCCAAAAAAATATAGAATATTGATTAATTTGATAACCACTTGATGGATAAAACGTTGATTCATAACGGTATTATGAAAACCAGATGGCACTCCAAAAAAGGCAAAGGTTTTATTTTTGAGAAAAAAAAATTTATAAAATTACAATTTGTAGTGAATTAAGCAGAATTCCTCTGTTTGCTATTTTAAGTCATTAATTTATATTTTTTTGTTTCACTCATACAAGGTTCAATTTCCTTGAAATACGATTCAAAATGCAAAATAAACACAACTTATATTTATTATAACCTTTTGTGGTTATAATAAATGTAAGTTGTATTTATTATAAATATATAACTAAATAAAAATAGAAAATGACAAAATACATAATATCAAACAAATATAAGATATCAAGATAAAAAATATACACACAAAATAAAGTATATCTAACTTAAATTATTACAAAACAAGACAAGAGAATGCAGTGAAACTGATAAAAACAAATTAAAACTGAAAAATACTGAATAAAAATATATTTTAGAAACTAAGAAATATGCGAGCCGAAATCAGTAATTTTTGAGCAATTTTGACAAGTTAATTTGTTGGCAACGTGTTTTTTACAAGCAAATTTCCTGGAAGTACCACATGTAGTAGTGTATTTGCTTTCCGTCAAAAAGCAACACTGAGCCTTTGATGATCTTGTTTTTATTTGGTAAAAATTCCAAAGAAATTCCCGTTTATTTTTCTTCAAAGTGCTTACTAGTTTCATTTTATTCTTGAAACGAACTTCACTGGAGGGTACGCTAGTATATTATCAATTATCTACAAAATAAATACTTGAAGGGGACAAAATATTATTTCGTTCCTTATTTTTTTAAAACCAAATTACTTTCCAAAATGCAAAACATAACTTCAAGAACTTCTTCAAAAACAATTCCTTAAACATGCAGAACATCTTCAAAAATCCATTTAAAATTATTACAACGGAAACTCATCAGCCCTAATTCACATTTAAAAAATAAAAATAATCAACAAAATATATGTTACCATACAAACTGTGTCCCGATATCTGAACAAACGCTAGAATGAAGTAAACTTTTAAAAATCCTACGTATTCTATGTTCACCACAGAAACTACACAAAATTTGCAAGGTATTTTATGAACCCCTTTCAAACCAAATCATAATACGTTTTAAGTGTAAACCAAAATATATAATTGTTATATATATACAATAATATAATAAGAAGTTTTTACTTGATAAAAGGATTATTTAAAAATTTTTGAATTTCATACATATTTATTCTGTTAACCTCCTACAAATTTTAGATTCATTTCATTCTAAAAATTTTTTCAGATTAAAATTTGTAGGAGGTTAACAGGATAAATCTGTATGATATTCAAAAAATTGAAAATAATCCTTCTATCAAGTAAAAAACCTTTTTTTATTATTTTTTGCATTATATTTAAGGCATGTTCATCTACTTGTGATATAACAACATAATCACAGGGGGCGTAGCTCAGATGGTAGAGCGCTCGCTTAGCATGCGAGAGGTACCGGGATCGATGCCCGGCGCCTCCATGGGCTTTTTGTTCGCAATGTCATTCTCCTTATTGTCAAAGGAATTTCTTGAGAGTTCTCTTCGAGAGAAGATCTCAATTGTTTAAAAAGATATCGATAACATATATTATTAGAATTCCTTTAAATTTCCAAAAAACACCATAAAAAATCACAATCATCCATATATTCGCCTCTTCAAAAACAAGTTAAAGAAAAATTTCACAGTTTCAACTATATTCCAGCAATTAGTACCCAAATTTGCAATTGACTCAAAAAAACAACATCTTCACCATATGTACAAATTAGAGAAATCCACGATCAATTTTGGTTATAAAAAAAATATTGTCTGAAATTTGGAGAAAAAGCGACATATACAAATTCCATTGTAGTCAGTGCCCTGATTTTTACAAAGGTCAAATTGGCCGTTCAATGAACATTAGAGTAGACGAACATAAAAAATCTATACCACAAAATAAAACAACTGGTTTTTCTGCCCATTGCATAAAAAAAAACACTTCATAGACTTCTGTGAATCCGAAATTCTACATTCAAGTAACTAAAATTGGACCTACTCGAATATCCGGAGATCTCTTCGGCTCATAAAAAACATCTATCCCCATAATTGACATCTGTTAATAACTAGTTTCCTTGAAAAATTAGCAAATATCGTCAACAGGTATAACTTACTGTCCGAAATACATACTTTAAATTGTAATGTATATTATCCGCAGTTTTGAAAATGAAACATATTAGTCTAGAAAGTATCTGGAAAAAACGAAGCTCAATTGTAATTATTTAGTATAATTTTTAATTCTTGAATTAGAAAGTTATCTCAACCTCCATTTAACTGTAAACACTTGACTGAACGTCGAGGTACACACGAAACAAGATCACCTCCATGATTTTCGTGATGGTAATGGTGATGGTAGTCCAGGACTATAAAAATGACTGAATTGAATAATCTTTATTTCATAGCGCTGCTCGTTCCACTTCAATCTTCATAAGTCTCCATATCTTTTCAATGGGACTAAGATCTGGTGAAGCTGCTGGCCATGAAATGGTTGTCACTTGGCTTTCTTGCATCCTAGCTTGAGTATAGGCCGAAGTATGGCATTTTGCATTATCCTGCTGAAAACGCCACCCCTATGGATTTAAAGCATCCGCGTTTTAAGGAGAAAATCGCTCAGAATGCCACAATACTTTTCACTATTAATGGTACCATCAACTATACAGAGAGGTAGCACCACGCTGAGATATTGCTACCCAAACTATTATTTTGGTGAGAAATTTGGAAATTTGAACGGTAACAGGTTGTTTTGATAGGATTTTTAAGTGATTTACATCAAGTTGGAATCAACTTTCATCAGATATAGACATTATTAAAATTATCTTCTTGAAAACGTTGACAAAATTCTATCCTCCGTACCTTTCTTAAATGTGTCATTATGGAGAATTATTTAATAAAATAATTTTTACTTGATAGAAGGATAATTAGAAACTTTGAATATCAAAATAGATTTAATCTGTTAGTCTTCTACAACTTTAATTTCAGAAAATTTTTTTTAAAAACTTTTAGAATTAAATTAATGTGTTATAATAAGCACTGTTTATATTTAATAGACGTATTAAATCAAAATTCATTATACAATATCAAATGGAATAAAAAAACCCAACAAAAATAAATTGTTAATTAAAATTCTTCCATCTAAATTTAAACAAAAAAAATTTTAAAAAACTTTTAGAATTGAATTAATGTCTTATAATAAGCACTGCTTATATTTAATAGATTCTACAATTTGAATTCCAAAAATATTTTTTAAAAAACTTTTCGAATTAAATTAATGTCTCATAATGGTCACTGCTCATATTTGATAGTTAATTAACAATTTATTTTTTGTTGTGTTTTTTTTTATTCCATTTGATATTGTATAATGAATTTGGATTTTATACGTCTATAAAATATAAGCAGTGCTTATTATCAGACATTAATTTAATTCTGCATTTTATAATTTTTTTTTGAAATTATAATTGTAGAAGACTAACAGAATAAATCTGTTCTGATATTCTAAGTTTAGAATTATTTGTTTATTTTAATATTCACAGAAATATTCTGTTAGCCTTCTACATATTAAATTTCAAAAAATTATATTTAATATTATAACTTCAGGAATTAAATTAATGTCATATAAGCACTGCTCATATCAAACGACATATAAAATAAACATTCATTATAAGATATCCAAATGAGATATCGAAATCCAGTAAATAAAAATTTGTTAACAAAATTCCTCTAAATTAAATATTTTGAGCGGACAAAATTTTGTTTCTGCTCATCCCTCTTATGAAAACAAATATCGTTCAAAAATGTTTAACATAATCTTAAGAATTTCATCATAAAACTATCTTACTCAGAATATTCAATATTATTGGATATCTAACTAAGTTACTTTTCAGAAAGTCTCAAGATATGTAAAAACATTACTAAAAAACAAGTTTCGAGAGAGACTTTGCTTCGTCAGTACTCAATCGTATTCAATAAATTATGACATCAATCAACAAAAATATTTACTCATCTTAAGAATTCAGAATGCGTCTTGGTTAATGAATACTGTACATTTAAATGGAGTCTAATATTGGCTCGAAATAAATAGTTCTGTGATTTACCATTGATCTTAAAGGTTGAAAGGCAATTTAACGGCCTCTGTTATAGCACAAGTACCATCTTATGTTAAGGAAACCAAATATTATATATTATGAAAAAAATAAAATAAATGGATGTTTATAAAATTATTTGAATATTTTAATATTTACAGATATATTCTGTTAGCCTTCTACATATTTAATTTCAAAAAATTATATTTATTATAATATTATAACTTCAGGAATTATATTAATGTCATATGAACACTACTCATATATGAATATATAATGAATGTTTATTTTATATGTCATTTGATATGAGCAGTGCTTATATGACATTCATTCCTGAAGTCATAATATTAACTATAATTTTTTGAAATTAAATATGTAGAGGGCTAACAGAATATATCTGTAAGTATTAAAATATTCAAATAATTTTATATACCTTCAGCTAGCAAGTGTAGACATTCAAACATTTACATACCTATATATAATTTTTTTGTGCAACCAATTGTAATTGTTTTAAACTAAAGGGCTGAAGGACTTAGGTCAATGGCCTTAAATACAGTTATTTATTTATTTTTATATACCTTCTATCAAGTATAAACCTCCATTTATTTTATTTCATTCATTATAGAGATTTTTTTTGGCTTCCTTGATATGTACCCTTGTCTTTTCAGTGACATACGGACGGTTTCTGGACATGCTTTTATATTTCGTTGATTTCCAAATCTATTAGCAAATTTGCGAACACTCAGGCGCGGATTGTGTCGTCTTAAGGCCAATAAAGCGTTTAAATTGTTTCCTTTAACCTTCCGCGATCTTCCTGTAACTAGTCTATGCCTCATATACATCCCTTTTTTTATCCTCTCTATTGTCACATATAGAGCACTTTTTCCCAGTCGAAAACCTTTTCTATACTAAGATTCTACCTGTTTTCTTATTCCTAGTTGCGAAATTATTTCATAAATAGTATACCCGTTGACAATCAACAATATTTGATAAATAGTGTTGCCATGCAACTTAGGCAATAGGCGACTATCCGTACAACCTGTTTTATACATTTCTTTGGTCTTAGAATGTTACAAAAAAGAAGTATATTAAAATTATGCAAAATAATAAATTCTTCTTCTACTTACTAGACGTCAACAACATACATTGAATTTTGGTGAAACTTAGCCAAGTGTATTTGTCTACCTTATTAATAAATTATAGTTTATTACACTTTTTCTGAAAGGGTGGTCTTCTAAACATCATAGATCTTGAATTGAAATTTTATTCTCATCAGAGGAGGAAATAGGAAAAATGTCAAAGTTCGATCGAACGCTGTTCAAAAACCATTAAATCGGCACCGAACAGTGAGCGTACGAACATTCAAAGTTATTGTCCCAAGTTCGCCCATTACCAAGCGGGACTTTCGACCTTATCAGAATGTTCGGATACAAAACTGCAATTTTCCGCCCACATCAGCTGAATTTTCTAATCACCCATCGGATGTCGAAACCATACACATAAACCAGATATCAGAAATTAATTCCGGGCGGTGCAGCGGCCATTATTGAGATCCGGCAACGCTGAAAAGCCAGCCATAGCGCTGGGAATACCCGATATGACCGTTATGCAAAATTTTTTAATTAAGGTCCGATAGCGAAAAGTCGCTGGAATGAGCCTGATTTGCGCGTAATCGGACCAAGGGTGCCTCATTTCTGCGTCATGTTATTACTGTAAACATAATATCGTCAGATATAGACCTCGTAAAAGCCGCTTTTCGGAATAAAGGTCCCGTGCATGGGATGCCACCGAGAGGCTAATTCGGTTCCGCACATGACAATTCCAGGTTTATGGGAACGATTGACCTGCTTTTCTCCCTTTCAAGGGTAGGTGATAAAAGGACGGACGCGAATTCGGAAGATATTCACTCTCTTTGTGCGTTGATCAACGGTTATACAAATTTTTATCAAGAGTCCTTCACTTGGAAATATTTTCACCCGAATACCGCAAAGGAGGCTCTGAACTTCCTGATGGATTTCAACAAATGAAGGTTTATTAGGAGCATGAATAATTTCGTTCGGTTTTTTTTAACGAAAATTGAAGCTTTAATGTGAAAAATTGGTTAAACATTTTGAATTCAAATTTAAAATAATAAGATGCCGTATTTTACTTGATAGATGGATAATTACGCGCTTTCAATGTGAAAACAGATTTAATCAGTTAGTCTTCTACAATTTTGATTTAAAAAAAAATTTTAAAAACTTTTAGAATTAAATTAATGTCTAATAATAAGCACTGCTCATATTTAATAGACGTATAAAAATCAAAATTCACTATACAATATCAAATGGAATAAAAAACCCAACAAAAATTAATTATTAATTAAAATTAAAAATAAGTAATATCGAATGTTTCGTTCCAACCATACGCACCTGAACTCGTTAGAAAGGCCGTGGTACGTATGTTTTGCCTTTGACAAACATTTGACAACATGTTCAGTTTCTGTTCTTATATTTATGAAAACTAAATCTTTTTCAAAAATACACAACATAATTTCAAGAACTTCTCCAAAACTAATTTATTTGAAATATTTAATATGTTTCAATATTTAAAGAAGTTACTTCAAAAACTCTCAACATGTAGCACATCCTCAAAAACAATTAGAATTCAGATAAGTTCAGTTCAATTTCACATTTATAATATAAATTCAATTAAAAATAAATAAAATTGGACTCTTACCAAACAATTTCTGGAAAATCTGTGAATGCAATTAAACTAGGTAGGTACATCTAATATCAAAGGTAATCTATGTTCTATGGTAAACACAGAAATCACACAAAGTTTGTAAGGCATTTTATGGCCTTCATTATTCAAAAACATAATATAATTATACAATTATATATGAAATAGCGGTTTTTTACTTGATGGGAGGATAATTACAAACTTTGAATATGAGAACAGATTTAATCTGTTAGTCTTCTACAATTTTTATTTCAAAAAAATGTTTTAAAATACTTTCAGAATTAAATTAATGTCTAATAATAAACACTGCTCATATTTAATAGACATATAAAAATCAAAATTCACTATACAATATCAAATGGAATAAAAAACCCAACAAAAATAAATTATTAATTAAAATTAAAAATAAGTAATATCGACTGTTTCGTTCTAAACATACGCACATGAACTCGTCAGAAAGGCCATGGTACGTGTGTTTTGCCTTTGACATACATTTGAAAACATGTTCAGTTTCTAGTCTTATTTTTAGGAAAACTAAATCTTTTTTGAAAAATACACAACATAATTTTCAAAACTAATTTATTTGAAATATTTAATATGTTGAAATATTCAAATAAGTTACTTCAAAAACTCTCACAAACATGTAGCACATCCTCAAAAACAATTAGAATTCAGATAAAATCAGTTCAACTTTACATTTTTAATATAAATTCAATTAAAAATAAATAAACTTGTAATCTTACTTTTTGGGCTACATGTTTTTGAGAGTTTTTGAAGTAACTTATTTAAATATTTAAACATAATAAATATTTCAAATAAATTAGTCTGGGAGAAGCTCTTAAAATTATGTTGTGTATTTTTGAAAAACATTTAGTTTTTCATAAATATAAGACCAGAAACTGAACATGTTGTCAAATGTTTGTCAAAGGCAAAACATACGTACCACGGCTTTTCTGACGAAGTTCAGGTGCGTATGTTTGGAACGAAACAATCGCTATTACTTATTTTTAATTATAATTAAAATAATAATTTATTTTTGTTGGGTTTTTCATTCCATTCGATAATGTATAGTGAGTTTTGATTTTTATACGTCTTTTAAATATTAGCAGTGCTTATTATTAGACATTAATTTAATTCTAAAAGTTTTTTGAAAATTTTTTTGAAATTAAAATCGTAGAAAACAAACAGTTTAAATCTGCTTTCATATTCAAAAGTTAGTTCAAATTATTGATATACTGATTTCTCGCATATCACTTGGTGGAATATTTTTGAATTAATAAAATAAATAGAAACAACTTGGCTTAATATTACAGAATAATAGCTTATCTAATAAAGAATAGAAAGAAATATAAAATAATGATAAAATTATTTAGACATCACCTTATACATATATACGTTTCTATTAGATATTAAAGAATCACAAGTTCCATCACCAAAAAATGTTCAACACATAATTCAAAGAAGGCCTTTTTTATTTTCCTTTTTAAAGAATATATAGCACATTCTCCAGAGAAAGAACCTGATACATACGGATCCAAAATCTCATCAGTAAGGAGTAATATGAGTAAAAAAAATAATCATTCAGAAATATATAACAATACATTCTTTAACACAACACGTTTCTGCAACAACTAACCAATTTTAGGGTATGCATGGCCTAAACGAAAATTAGGTTATATCACAGAAATATACAATGAAAGAAGATACAACTTAGACTCCACATTAGATTACTAATAAGATTTTGAGTCCGAATGTATCAGGTTCTTTCTCGGTAGAATGTGCTATATACTCTTTAAAAGGGAAAATAAAAAAGGGCCTTTTTTGAATTATAAGTTGAACATTTTTTGATGAAGGAACTTCTGATTCTCTAATATCCAATCGAAACATATAAAGTGTATGAGGTGATGTCTAAATAATTTTATCATTATTTCATATTTATTTTGATTCTTTATTAGTTAATTTTCACTACATGTGATGGTAATATATATGTCTATAAAGTGATACAGTGTATTTAGGACATGTTTTGAAATTTAATTCTAAATGTTTTCATGATATTTATTCAGATTTAAATCTGTAGAGGTTCTGGTGAATTAATTCCAGCTATTATTCTGTAATATTGAAATACTTCTTCGTAGTAATTTTTAATTTATAAACTTGGCTTAAGTTTCATTGTTTATTTCATGTCTGTTGAAATATATGTTTCGGGTTTTTAGCCCATTTTCAAAACTGAAAAGAGCAGAACTTAAAATCCTATTTTTAATAGTAGGGTAGATAACAGGTATAAATTTGAAGAGTGTTAAAATAAGGTGTTGATGCGGTCTTAATCTTTTATAGATTAGAGCAATGGTGATGAATTAAATTCAACCTGTGCATTTGTGATTGGTAGCTTCTTTCCATGTGCTAGACAATTTTCTGAACTTTCTAAAAGGTCCATTCTTCTGCTTTTATTACCTACGTGTAAAATCTCAGCTCTACTGAAATCTATAAAATGGATGTTATTTAGACAATGTTCCGAAAAACCAGATGTTATTTTATTATGTAATATACTCTTTTTTGTGTTCTTCTACCCTTATGTTTATAGATCGTCCTGTCTGACCTGCAAAATGCAGGGCATCATTACAATATGATTTGTATATACCGCTTTTTTCACACGTTTCACGACAGTCTTTGCTATTGACTATGAGTGAACCTAAGTTTTTTCTTATTTGTACAAATAATATTAATATAATTTTGTTTTAGTATATTGCAAATTTTGTTACTAATTTGTGGTATGAAGTTTATGCTATGGCATCTTCCTTTTTCTTCTTAAAAATTAATTTATCTATTACGTTCGTATTGTTCGACGCTAATGACTTCAAAACTTTAATTTCCTTGTAAAAGTTTTCTATTGAGAGAGGGGTTGATAGTAACCTATGTATAAAGGCGTGAAAAGTATACATTTTTATTTCATGACGGTGATAACTGTTGTAATGTAGTAGTGAATCTGTGTACGTGGATTTTTTAAATATGTCAAATTCAAGGGAATTTACATTTCATGTGACCTGAATATCTAAAAAATTTATTTGGTTTTTTGGAATTTTCGATTTCAATAGTGAATTGAACTGAAAAATGAATTTAACAAATTCGAAAACATTTCTAATTATCTAACAGAACCTAACCAAATGCAGAATACATCATCAACATATCTTTTCCAATAAAGAACTTTCTTTATCAAAATATCTTGCGAAGAAAAGATTTTATTTTCAAGATTGGTCACAAAAATTTCGCTCAAAAGTGGTGATAAGGAAGAAACCCAAAGGGAGGCTAATTGTTGATAACGACTGGAATGTATATTTGTATATCTTGTTACACTTAGGTCAAATGTTGCTGAGTGGATTTTTTATTTATGTTTAAAAATAATTTAAAAGATTCCGCATCGAAATGAACGAAAAATGATGGAAAAGCATACATTATGAGGCCCGTTGAAAAACGGCCTGGTCCCCGAAGCCCCAGATACGATACATCAAATACCGGGTGTTTTTTTTAGAGTGATCGAACTTTAAATTGAAATAAAACATATTTAAATTGAGATTGAAGCCATTTTTTTTTATTTGAAAGATAATGTTATGAGATATATGTTTTAAAAATAATTTCCGGCATATGAGCTCTGAGGAACCGCATTCCACCACTTTTTCGAGTAATTCAGGCCTTATTTCATCAATAACACGAGTTATGTTGGCTTCCAAAGCGTCTATTGTTTCTGGTTTATCAGCATAAACCAATGACTTGACATAACCCAAAAAAAATAATCCAGTGGAGTTATGTCGCATGATCTTGGAGGCCAATTAATTGGACCATTTCTCAAAATAATGTTATCGCCAAATTTTTCTATCAATATATCAATTGTTACGGTAGCAGCATGAGGTGTAGCACCATCTTGTTGGAATCAAAACACTTCTGGGTTGATACCATTCAAATTTTGAAACCAATAATCATTGATCATCGATCTGTAACCAGCACCATTCACTGTAACATTAGCTCCAGCATCGTTTTTAAAGAAATATGGACCGATGATGCCTCCAGCGTGTAAAGCACACCATACAGTGCATTTTTCGGGATGCAATGGAACCTGCAGAACTTCTTAAGGATTGTTTTCACCCCATATACTGCAATTTTGCTTGTTTGCATAGCCGTTCAACCAGAAATGAGCTTCATCACTAAACACAATTTTACGATAAAAAAGTGGATCAACTTCAAGCTGTTCTAGAGCACAATAGGCAAACAAACTACGCTTATTATGGTCAAGTGGCATCAGTTCTTGAACCAGTTGGATCTTGTATAGGTGTAGACTGAGATCTTTACGCAAAATTTTTCATGTGGTGGATGCACAGAGTCCAACTTGTTGTGATCGTCGACGAATAGACAAATCTGGATTATCATTAAAACTATGACTTACAGCAGCGATATTTTCTTCTGTATGTACAGTTCTTTGTCTTGTTGTTGTTGCATCGAGTAGAGAAAATGTTGTCCGAAATCTAGCGATAGTTCGACAAATAAGTTGCTCTGATGGACGATTATGTGAGCAATTAATTTCACGAAGTGCTCTATAAGGTAGGCGAATAGAACAGTGATTTTGAAAATAAATTTCAACAATTTGTAAACGTTGTTGCGGCGTAAGTCTTTCCATGATACTTTGTCAATGCTTACTGAACAAAAATGTCAGAACAACATGGCTTCTACCTTCTGTCAAATCACAGTTATCCCTATCGAAAGTTTTATCACTCTTAAAAAAACACCCGATACAAACCAATCAACTGACTCAACCAGGTATATCTTTCTCTACGCGGTATTGGAACAAGAGGCGTCGGCCTGCAGAACGTGGTATAAGTTTAATTTTTCTAACAAGCTACGTTATCACTTCCAGCAGCAGTTCCAGGGTTTCTTTCCAACAATAATAAGCCAATTAAGATAATTCCCCGATAACCGATCATTTCTGCACCCCAATTTTCTGGCAAGGCAGCAGGTCGTTTCCACGAAATTCCTGTTTTTTACCTTCGTATCGCCAGCTGCGAAAAGAATTAGACCGCAAAAAGGAAGCCGTTTTTTTCTGGACCATCCTTTATCGACGATTAGGTCTGAAATTATGGTCTAGTTTTGAGCGACTTTAGGTTGCAATATTAATTTTTAATTATATAACGGAAGGAGCTGACGTACGGTAGATAGTTACTGCTATTTATGTTTGGCCTCGTTCAGGTAAAAATCGATTTGAGCCACATCAGGAAGATGCTTAGCCCATATGTTATAATACAATATGGCTGTTGACCGTTCCTAAATATCTGAACGACAAACAGATGCAGGGTTGAATTCATGTACCCTCGTTCAATTACAAATTAATTTATGCATTTTCGATTGCTTTTGTGAATGTTTGGAATATATTTAGATGATAAGTTTAAAAAAATTTCACTTTATATTTATGAAAGCAATTTGGCCTACATTTTTTTCATTCAAGAATATAGAAAATTCAAATATCAAAACAGATTTCATTCTGTTAGCCTCCTATAAATTTCAATTTCAAAATTTGTTTTTCAAAAATTTTCAGAATTAAATTAATGTCTTGTAAGCACTGCTAAATGTAAGTTAACATGTAAAATCAAAACTCATTATATAGTATACACACATCGTCAAAAGTCTTGGAATGTAACATGAATCTTGGGCCCACTATCTTATCACTTAAATGAAAACTATAAACCAGCAAAAAATGTTTCTTGTTCGGGAGAATAAAGGTGTATTCGAAGTTAACCAGTTTTCAGCGAATAACGAGAGTTTTAATATTGAGAATATTCCGCGGAAAATGCCGGGACATCCAATTTCTCAGTTTAACTGGGCAAGAACAGTAACCCTACATCAGGAAGCTTTTTCGAACCACCAGTTGTTCGCCCAGCGTTTGAATATTCCATGGGCTTCAGTAAGGCGCATAGTGGCCCTTTTTTTGAAAAACCGACAACGTTGCCAGGAGACCAGTACCTGGTCGACCAAGAGTAACATCTGCAAGGGAAGACCATTATATCGCAAATTTTACTCGAAGGAATAGAACGGTATTATGTTGTAACAGCCCTTCGAAGTCATTTTTTGAGGACCTATATACGGTAGTCTCAACCACTACCATAAGGAGACGGCTGCATTCCTCAAATTTAAGGGTAAGAAGACCTTTGAGAGTACCTTGGCTATCACCTGGACATAGAGCTACCCGTCGGCAATGGGAAGAACACCAACAAGAGTGCCTTTTACCACAATGGCGCAAGGGACTATTTTCGGACGAGTAGATTCGGTTTACAAAGTGATAGTCGACGAAAAACATAAAGCGATTCAATTTCGCCCGGGAAGTTGTACCATTTCAAGGCGGATCATTAACGTGCTAGGGAGGTATAATGTTCGGTCGCCATACTCTTCTTATTATCGCTGAACGAACAATGACTGGTGCCATCTACGTAAAAAACTTCATTGAACCAATCATTGTTCCTCTGCGCAACGAATTTGGGGAAAATTTCATTTATCAGGTTTATAACGCCCCACCGAAGGGTTCAAAACATTCTTCAAGAGAACAATTTCCAGAGAATGAACTGGCCAGCAAACTCACCAGACTTGAATCCAATTGAGCACGTATGAGATTACTAATATATATATATATATATATATATATATATATCTAATCACCAAAATCCACCTTCACCTTTTCAGGAATTGAGTTTAGTTCTTCAGGGAGAATGGAACGATATTCCTGAAAATTTCATGACTTGATTCTTTAAAGACATACATTCTGTCAAGAAAGTACCGGGAATTATCGATTTAAATCTGGCGGGGCAATGAGGTAGGTAAAATTTTTTTTTCCTAGGTTGGTACCACTGTCCTTAATTACTATGCCAAGCTTGAGCGGGATCTGTCAACTAGTGTGTTTGCAACAGCTGATTAAGTCAGTCGATATCAGAGTGCGTGCCGATTTTTACTATGGGTGATTACGTTGAGCAAAGAATTTGTTTAAAGTTTTGTGTTGCAAATGAATTTTCGTGTGCCGATGCATTGAAAATGTTGCAAAAGGCCTTTGGTGATAATGCTCTATCGAAAACTCGTGCATATCAGTGGTACAGAGCCTTCAAGGACGGTCGTGAAGTGGTCGAAGACTTGCCTCGTTCCGGACGCCCATCGACGGCTTCGATCGAAGATAACGTCGATAAAATTAAGGAAAGGGTGCTGGAAAACCGTCGTACCAGCTTGAGAGAGATAGCACATGATCTTAAGATATCCCACGAGTCCGCACGTACGATTTTGATTGGGCATGAGAAAGGTGGCCGCACGACTCGTACCGAACGACCTGAATTTTCTTCAAAAACGTCATCGCGAACAGGTTGCTTCAGACATGCTGGATCGCTGTAATTCCGATTCTACATTCATGGAACGCATTATAACTGGTGATGAGACCTGGGTCTACGAGTACGATATGCAAACAAGCCAGCAATCATCGGAATGGGTGGCAAAAAATGAGCCGAAACCGAAAAAACCACGCCAAAGCCGCTCGAAAATGAAGGTGATGCTCATTGTTTTCTTCGATATCCGTGGCGTGGTGCACTACGAATTCGTTCCAGAGGGTCAGACGGTAAACAAGGAGTATTACCTAGGCGTTATGAAACGTTTGCGTGAGCGTATTCGTAAGAAGCGGCCAAATTTTTGGGCGAACAACTCATGGATTTTGCATGACGATAACGCGCCTTCTCACCGAGCTACGATTGTGACTGACTTTCTCGCCAAAAACTCAACAAACGTGCTTCAGCAACCACCGTATTCGCCGGATTTGGCTCCCTGCGACTTTTTCCTCTTCCCAAAACTAAAATTGCCCCTTCGTGGCACCCGTTTTGAGTCGATTGAAGCCATAAAACAAAATTCGGCGCGAGAGCTAAAGTCCATCCCGGAAAGCGCCTATAAAAAATGTTTCGATAATTGGAAGTGCCGTTGGCATAGATGTATTGGAGCAAATGGATCCTATTTTGAAGGCGACCCAATAAATTTTGACGATTAAATGTAAAAATGTTGTTTTAATTGAAAATTCCCGGTACTTTCTTGACAGAGTAGTATATATCATCATCACATGTTGTGGTATAAAATAGTGACCAAATTATTTAGACATCACCTTATACATATATAATTCCTTCCATTGGATGTTGATGAATCACAAGTTCCATCACCAAAAAATGTTCCACATATAATTTGAAAAGGCCCTTTTCTATTTCCCGGCCCCAGAATCTCATCAGCAAGGAGTTATTTGAATAAACAAAACAATCATTTAAAAATATATAAAAATAACTTTTTCATCACTAAAAATCCAATCGGAACATATATGTTTGAGATGATGTCTAAATAATTTGATCGTTATTTTATATATTTTTTGGTTCTTTATTAGTTGATTTCCACCACATGTGATGATAATATATATGTCTATAAAGTGATACAGTGTATTTAGGACATGTTTTGAAATTTAATTCTGAATGTTTTTATATTTATTTAGATTAAATCTGTAGAGGCTCTTGAGAATTAATTCCAGCTATTATTCTCATTATCTAATATCAAATGGAGTGAAAACCCAATAATCATAAATTTTCAAATGAAAATTAATAAATAAATATTTGAAGGAGACAAAATTTTGTTTCTGATTTAATATTTTTCGAAAATGCAGAACATAATTTTGAGAACTTCTCCAAAACTAATTTTATTGAAATTTTCTGAAATTAAAATTTATAGGAGGCTAACAGAATAAATCTGTTGTCATATTTAATATAATAATCCTTCTATCAAGTAAACAACCTCTTCTCATTATTTTATTGTGAAGAATATTGAATTGTTTGTGCCGTTAATTCAGTTAATGCAGTTGATCATAACTCAAACAAGTTTTGAAGAAAATTTTTTAAATTTTTTTCACTGCCAAAATTCTTGATTATAAACAACAACACTGATTAAAAAATTTGTTTATACCAGGTGTAGAAGAACGAAACTGCAATTTCTATATATCGGGTGTTTTTTTAGAGTGAAAGAACTTTGGATAGGGCTAACCGTGATTTGACAGAAAATAGAAGCCATGTTGTTTTGACATTTATATTCGGTAAACATTGACAAATTATCATGGATAGACTCACGCCGCAACAAAGTTTATAAATTTTTGAAATTTATTTTCAAAATCAGTGATTTATTCGCCAAATTAGCACTTCGTGAAATTTATGGTTTACATAATCGTCCATCAGAGCAGCTTATTCCACAATAGATTTCGGACAACATTTTCTCTACTCGCAACAACAACAAGACAAAGAACTGTACGTACAGAAGAAAATATCGCTGCTGTAAGTCATAGTGTTAATGATGATCCAGATTTGTCGATTCATCCACGTTCACAACAAGTTGGACTTTGTGTATCCACTACATGAAAAATTTTGCGTAAAGATCTTGGTCTACACTAGGGTGGGTCAAAAAAATCGATTTTTTTTTCTTACAAGTGACACGGAAAAATGGGTTCCTAGACAGCTTGAAAAAATTATCACCAAGCATAAGCTCTTAATTTTAATAGGAATATCCTCCGCATCGCAGTTTTGATTTTTTTTCTCAGTCCAAAAAAATTCAGACCTCATCACTTATCGATTGAACAGAAAAATATTCCAAGAGAATTTTTTAGGAAATTTAATGCTCTACAAAAAAGGTATCTTATATTTTTTCCGTAAACCTTACCATTTGAAATATGTTAAGGATTTTATTTTGATTATTTTAAGACAAATTTCATTTTTGTTTATGAATTTTATAACTCGACAATAAATGACTTTTACAAAATGCGCAATACAAATTTTTTCTGAAAATAAACTGCTCTATGAAAATGGTTTCTCATGTTTTGGCGATGAAATTAACCGTTCAAAAGATATTCATCATCAAACTTTCATGTGTACGGAAGTTTTTGATTAGATATTCGAAAAATTTCAATTTAATTCATAAATTTCATATGAAGTTCATTTCTTGTCGTTAATATATATATATTATTTGAGATTTATTTTCCAAATTATCAAATTGTTTTTTCAATTATTCTAAACATTTTATTTTTAGTCATTAGAAATCACGATCCTAGGGAAAATTTCTCCTCTAGAGAATTTTTGTTTTGTATTTTATTTCATCTGTTTGAATTGTGAACTAGGGCCACCTACTTTTTCCTTTATCCTTATGTTGTCGTTGGTTTGTATAAGTAAATGTTGTAAATACTTACGACTTTCATCTACTTTCATCATAGTCATAGTTCTGTTTGATTTATTTGGGTTATTAGAAAGAATTTCTTTCCGGGTATCACTTTTTTGATTTGAATATAGCTATTGAATATCATTACCAAGCAGTTTTAATGATTTATTATCGACAATATCAAATAATGCTTTAAGTTAATTCTGAAATTTTATTTCATTTTTGTATCGTGCTGATGATTTTTTTCGCACAAAAGATTTTTGCAATTTCAACCATCGATTATGATATCGAAGAAATTTTTTTATTACATTAGTTGATTCACTAGTCGGAATCTGGTTGTTTTTCCGTAATTCAACAACTTGATCAGCTGCACTTTTGGCACTTTGTTTAATAGAACATTTCAAAACTTTAAGCTGATGAAAAAAACACTCATAACCTCTGTCACTGTTGACTGTAACTTACGTTCTGAAATTTTTTGCACAGGTTTTCCGATCAAATGAATTTCCTTATCCATTTTTCGATAAATATCAAGTTATTTCACGTAGTAACCGCAATATTCGTAAATAATCAACCGTTCGATCACATATACGAGATCATAAATTTTGGGAACACTAAAAATGCTGTAGAAATAAATGTATACAAACCAACGACAACATAACGATAAAAGAAAAAATAGATGGCGCTAATTCACAATCCAAGCAGATGAAATAAAATACAAAACAAAAATTCTGTAGAGGAGAAATTTTTCCTAGGATCGTGATTTCTAATGATTAAAAATAAAATGTTCAGAATAATTGCAGAAAAATTTTGATAATTTTGAAAATAAAACTCAAATAAAACTTATATTAATGACAAGAAATGAAATTCATATGAAATTTATAAATTAAATTGAAATTTTTCGAATATCTAATCAAAAACTTTTAAAATCCGTACACATGAAAGTTTGATGATGAATATTCTTCGAACGGTTAATTTCATCGCCCAACATAAGAAACCATTTTTATAGAGCGGTTAATTTCCAACAAAAATTAGTATTGCGCATTTTATAAAAGTCATTTATTGTCCAGTTATAAAATTCATAAACAAAAATGAAATTTGTCTTAAAATAATCAGAATTAAATCCTTAATATCTTTCAAATGGTGAGGTTTACGGAAAGAATATAAGATACCTTTTTTGTAGAGCATTAAATTGCCTAAAAAATTCTCTTGGAACATTTTTCTGTTCAATCGATAAATGATTAGATATGAATTTTTTTCTATTGGACTGAGAAAAAAATACAAAACTGCGATGCGGAGGATCATCCTATTAAAATTAAGAGCTCATGCTTGGTGAGAATTTTTTTAAGGTGTCTAGCAACCCATTTTTCCGTGTCACTTGTAAGAAAAAAATAATCGATTTTTTTTACCCACCCTAGTCTACACTCATACAAGGTTCAAGAACTAAAGCCACTTGACCATAATAAGCGTCGTTTGTTTGCTGCCCTAGAACAGCTTTAATTTGATCCACTTTTTTATCGTAAAATTGTGTTTAGTGATGAAGCTCATTTCTGGTTGCACGGCTATGTAAACAAGCCAAATTGCCGTATATGGAGTGAAAACAATCCTCAAGAAGTTCTGCAGGTTCCATTGCAACCTGAAAAATATACTGTATAGTGTGCTCTACACGCTGGAGTGATCATCGGTCAATATTTCTTCAAAAACAATGCTGGAGCTAATGTTATAGTGAATGGTGCTCGTAACAGAGTGATGATTAATGATTATTTGTTTCAAAATTTGAATGGTATCGACCCAGAAGTGTTTGGGTTCCACCAAGATGGTGCTGCACCTCATGCTGCTACCGTAACAATTGATTTATTGAAAGAAAGATTTGGCGATAACATTATTTCGAGAAATGGTTCAATTAATTGACCTCCAAGATCATGCGACATAACTCCTCTGGATTATTTTTTTTGGGGTTATGTTAAGTCATTGGTTTATGCTGATAAACCAGAAACAATAGACGCTTTGGAAGCCAACATAACTCGTGTTATTGATGAAATAAGGCCTGAATTACTCGAAAAATTGGTCCAAAATTGGTCTGGTCGAATGCGGCTCCTCAGAGCTAGTCGTGGTGGACATATGCCGGAAATTGTTTTTAAAACATTAAATTATAAAATTATCTTTCAAATAAAAAAAAATTGGCTCCAATCTTATTTCAAACGTGTTTTATTTCAATTTAAAGTTTTATCACTCTAAAAAACACCCGATATATACACCTATCGCGGAAACACTGAATACGGAAAATCCTTCATAAACCAAAATCCGCGAAAATTTGGATTCCTCCATATCCCAGAAGACATAATCCTTTATGCATCATTCCCGGTAGGCAATTCATTTTATCGTCCATAAATTTCTAATTATCCGAAAATGAAACCGGTGAAGCCGCCGTCGCCTGGCTGTCGTAAATATTCGGCTTTTCCGGGTTCCGGTGCAAACAATAATGCTAGAATGACGTATTACAAACACGCCAGTCTGTCGCGTTATTCTGAAATGACGTAAAAAATGACATATCATTAAAAATGGATGAATTGTTATTTTCAGGACTGGATCAGTATATTGTTATTAGTTGTTTTTCGTATTGTAATCTCAAAATTATGATATTAGTTTCACATTCTTATTTATTATTATTATTTATAATGAGGGGCGTCTGACCACCCTATTACTGAGTCCGCGTGGACCATTATGGTTCAGCTCTGATTTATATTTCTCGACGAGATTTAGTTTTTCGATAAAACCGATAATCTTGTTCGGGGTTAATTTTTCAGATCGCAGTGGGCTATAAGAGTCTGACTAGTGACTCACCGCTGGGTACTCTGAGACGATGTGCTATTTCAGTGTCCTTAAGGCCCAGCCTGCATTCATCGTCTTCAGCCAGACCGATTTTGTGCAAATGTGCTTTCAGCCTGCGTTGACCTGTCGTAATTCCTACAAGTATTCAGAGTTTGGCCTTGTCCAGACCTAGCGCTAGGTCTGCCATCATTTGGTTCGAAGACATCCCAAGGAACGCCTTCGAATGTTTCAGGCCTGGATAGCTCAGCCAGAAGGAGCCTAGTCTTGAGTTCATTCTGTCTGTTATCGTCCGCTTAGCCGCGTCATGTGGTATTGCCAGGAATGGTTCCGGGTCTACCAGAGGCAGCATGGCTCCAGCAAACACCAGCCGATTTGCGTTCGTTACCCAAATAGTTTAAGTGGCTATGTATCCAAACCAGAGTGATTCTGTTACTCTGTTTAGAGTCCTGTGGCAACTCCAGACTGTTTTCGATGTACAACAGCTGGATTTTAGAGCTTTCAGTACGCAATGAGATGAAGATTCTCGGTTTCTTCCATAGAATCCCGCTCCCGTTTCGTTCGTCGTTCGCGAGCCATCTGTGAACAAGCCAAGGTCGGTCCTCAATAAAACCTTAGCATGCTGGATCCAATGGTCCTGGCTGAGGAAGATTACACTGAAATGTCCTTCTTGGCTCGTGACTTTTGACATTAGATCCGAGGGCATCGATAGAGTTCATTAACAACTCGTCCAGCAGTTTTCAGCCTCCATCACTATTGCCTCTGGCCTGTCGATCGCCAGTTGATGTAGTTTGTATGTGGTTCGTTCCGCCTCCCTCTGCACAAGGGTGGTAGATTAAATAGGTCCTCTATGGCTGCCGTAGGTGTGGTGCGAAACGCACCTGTAATTGCAAGGCAGGCCTGTCTCTGTAGTCGGTTGTGCTTATGTTAGCCAATCGTTTGTTGGCCCTTCTTCCACCACGCTACAGCGCCATACGTTATCTATGGTGTTATTACTACAATGTATAGCCAATACATCTGCCTGGACTATTAACCCCAGGTTTAACAGCAGATTCGCCTGCAGGTCCAGAATACTATTCTGGCTTTATGACACACTTTGTCTAGGTGAGCGATCCAACAGAGAGTTTTGTCCAAGACTATTCCCAGGTATAAGTTTCACAATACTCCTCGAAAGATTTTTCGTTTGATTTATTCCTTAGTTCAAATTAAATCAATTTAATAACATAATAAAAGATAATTTGCTAATATTAGGAGTATCAATAAATTAACAGCAATATTAGCTGATAATATTCAAGATCTGCAGACCATGGTGGATGCAAATAACAGAGTGGGGCAAGAATTTGGCCTAATATCAGTAAGACAAGATGGATTATTGTGAGTAGACAGTAGCATGCAAATGAACAACTGATAATAGATAATGCACCAATTGAAAGTCGATAAATTCAAATATCTTATACGCAGAGAAACACCACTAAACTTGTGACTTCGAGTAATTGAATGCTATATATGGCCGATACCACTCAATGGAGCCGAGACATGATCGATGAAAATAAGATCGCGCACCCTGATTGAGGCTTACGATATGTGGACTCGGCAAAGACTACTCAAAACTTTCTGGACAAAACATGTGTCAAATGAAGAGGTCCTTCGTAAAGCCAACACCATAAAAAAAGGAAGAAGAAGCCTATCTGGGACATATCATAAACGTCTTAACGTCTTTCCTCTGGTCACGGCAATTCTGCCATAGCACCATTAGGGCAAAAAGTGCCTCTTTGGTACCAATAGCATTTCTAAAACCAAACTGTGTCTCTTCAAGATCTTCTTCGCCTTTGAGCCTGATTCTATTGTGAAGTACTCTGAGGAAAATTTTGAGGGTGTGGTCATAAGGCTTATTAGCCGATATTCTTCGGAGTTGCGACAAATGTAGACCTGAGGGTAATTTGAGACATTTTATTCAATTTGAAAATTCGAAAAGTTTCGGATAATTGATCCATTTATTGTCTAATGTCCCCTGGAATACGAGTATGGTATGACTTCGATATTATTCCAACTCCACGTAGCCAAAACCTCTGGCTAGGAAATGAATTTATCAAGTGAATAATGCCCAACTCCTGAGAATTAATTAATTCAACGTACCCCAATCATTTGCCTTCAGGATGAGAAACGGGGACATTCCACCGTCATCCACAAGGGATCCAATTCAGAACGCTTCTGAGACACGGAAGCAACTTCCTCAGTAGATGCATACGAGTACAGCTCAATCGTACATATGCCAAAAAACGAAAGCAATAAAACTTTATAATTGCTTTGTGTTGCTGGTTTACATTGCTGGGTAAATACTGGGGCCCAAATTCGTCAGACTCGGAAATTACTTTTCGCTCGTAGATCTGCGATTACACTTCTTGAATTAAAATGTAAATGAACTGGGTTTTCCTTGTTAAATTGTTATCGGTTACTGTTTGGTTAGTTTGCGAATTGGGAAGGAGTTGGCAGGGTATACAAGGAACTGGAAGATTCCTTTATTTGTACTAGAGATATATATATCTTCTAATCGGCGGATTTGTCACTTCCTCTTTCACGCTTCTCTGAGAAGTTGTTGGATAATCTTTTTCTCCTACTTAGAAATCGATTGAATTGAAAAATGAAAATTGTAATCTGAGATAAGTGTAAAAAGAAATCCATTATTTTGTCGGTAAATGTGATCGATATCTCTTGAAGTATCGATTAAAGAATTTCAGATTTACGCTCGTTGTTGAGGTGACATTTCACACTATAAAAATTATTTTGCTGGTTTTTGTTTGGTCCATTCAGTTTTGAGTTACAGCAAGTTGAAAATGGAAGTCAACAAAGAGGAAATTCGGTACATTTTACAGTTTTTCTTTGATAAAGGCCAAAAAGTAAGGCAGACGGCTGAAATTATGAATGGTGTTTATGGTCCTATACTGTAACAGCTAATTATGTGAAACTTTGGTTTTGTCTTTACCATTCAGGTATTTTTGATGTCAAAGGCGTACCTCGCACAGGCGGGCCCGTCGTCGAAAATGTCGATGAAATCACAGAAATTATCGAAGTCGATTAACTGAATAATGTCGTCCAGGAATTCTTCTTAAATTTCTCACAGTTTATACAAATCAGCACAATTTCTAAACATCGATGAAGCGTGTATCTTTCCATGATCAAATGGCACAACCAACTGGATACAAATGACATGAGTAATGTTAAGAATAATATACAGTGTTGCCATTATAACCATTTTAAATTGTATTATTCCTATTTCACAATTCGTTATTCTTAAAAAAAATTAATTTCATTGCAATATGAAAGATTCCTCACTACATAATAGTTTTACAGATAAATTTGTAGTCTTGTCAATTTTGTGAGGATGTAATATCTGAAAGAGTTTTTGTAGCGAAAGAACTGTCAAACTTAAATGAACATGTGGGAATTTCAAATCATTACTCAATATTTCTACCCAATTGAGTTTCACTAGGTTCAACATTTTCAAATACTGAATGCTAAAGCTCCATATTTTGTTTTTCATGTTGCTATTTTCTCGAATCCAACAGTCAGGAAGAAGTTTTCTTTCCACCAGGAAAAGTTAGTGAACATCCGCTGGGGTTAAAGAACCATTCGTCAGCAGGATTGCATGGACGTGTGGAAACGTGCCCGCTGCTTCCGCAGAACTCTACCCTGCTCTGCCACAGATTCCCGGCCTATCTCATAGAGAACGCTGTCGCTTTTCGAATACCGAACTCACGGTCCTCTCCGGGTTCAAGTAGAGCAAAGTGCGAGCGTGGAACAAGGTCACAGGCATCATAGGAAGACTTGCACCCTACGCCTATCTGAAGAGTTCAGCTGGTGCAAGTCAGATCGAAACGCCATCTCCCGAATTGAAAGGTTCGACGCTTCCTCTCAAGAGCCTCATTCACTTTAGAGCTTCATTGGTGACCCAGACTATAGTATATAAATTTTAGAGGTAACCATCCTTTTTGTTCCATAGTACCCTTGGTTTTCGTGGATCAAGGGGTCAAAATCAATCAAGAAGTCAACCGCTGCGATATTCTCGAGGAAGTAGTACTTCCGTAGGGTCAACAGCACTTCGGCCACACGCCTTGGACCTTTCAACAGGACTGCGCTCCAGGTCACAAAGCGACAATAATGCAAGAATGGTGTAGGACTCATTATCCGGGTTTCGTCACATATGTAAAATGGCAACCCTACTCGCCGGATCTCAACTCAACGGACTACAGCATTTGGTCGATTTTGGAGCTCAGGGCGTGTGCGGAGTCGCTGAAGTAATCCCTGTGCCAAGAATGGGACCAATTAACGCCCGAAGAGCTGCGGCTCATTGCCGAAAATTTCAAGAAACGTCTGAAGTTATGTTTCGCCGCTAAAGGAAGCCACTTCGAAACCGCTTAAATACATTATTACCAAATGTTTATGTTATTATCATTCGTTGTTGTTTTGTTTGATTTCTTCTGTTCAATAAAGCTTAATAAAAAAAAGTTTGTCCGAGGTTTTTCTTGTCACCCTGCATAACAATTCTTCACAATAAAACTTCAATTTTGGACAAAAAACCGCAGAAACTTATTTATACTCCTAATACAACATGTACAGAATTTACTGAAATGCTCTCTCAAATACTTGATTGTTGAAAAATAATTTAAAAAATCAAGAAAAATTATCTGTTCCCACCCTTCTGCTTTCAGTTCACAGAAGATTTTTAAAGCTATCAAAAAAAAACACTTTTCGATCAGAGATTATAGCTCGTCAAATTTCTTACACTTTCCTCACAATCAAAAATGCATCAATTGATCAAACGTTACGTTTATCTACATGCCCAGCAAGATATTTTCAACGAAACGTTCACACCAAATAAACGAATTTCAATAAATAAAACCATATTGAACTAAAATAGTCATTTGGCTGAGTTGTACCTCCGAACATGGATACATTTTCCTCTATAAAATCCTCATAGCCAACTACGGTACAAAATTCACAATGAAAATGGGACCTTTTTGCGCACATGTTGGAAGATATTTTGCCAATAATATTTCCTTACGCGTCTATAAAAGTGCAGTAAAACTATTGAGTTGAACACTAAATTTATGGTCAGCATGTAATTCCAGGATTTTATGGCGGATTTGATGCACATTTCGTATTTTAAAACCGCCAACACAGAATGTTAGTTCAGTAATCAATTCCGGGTTACCGAAAAGGAGCCCGCTCAGCACAGTATTTGATGGTTTGTGTTAGAGAAGTTGGTTGCAGCCGATATTGGAAACTTCTGAAATTGAGCTACAGGCAGATGTTAATTTTATTACCAATTCGAAATATCCTTTATTATCAGCAATTATTCAACATGAAATAAAACAAAATATTTTTAAATTTAAATATCAAAATAGATTTATTATGTTAGCCTCCTATAGATTTAAATTTCAAAAACTTTTAGAATTAAATTAATGTCTTATAAGCGCTGCTTAAATTTGGAAGACATATAAAATCAAAACTTATTATATAATATCGAATGGAATGAAAAATCTAACAAATATAAATGGCAATTAAAATTAATAAATAAATATTTGAGGGAGACAAAATTATGTTTCTGATCTTATATTCATGAAAACCAAATCTTTTTCAAAAATGCAAAACATAATTTTAAGAACTTCCCCAAAAACTATTTTATTTGAAATATTCAATATATTTAAATGAGTCACTTCAAAAATCTCTCAAAACATGTAACAGATCCTCAAAAAACAATTTGAAAGACCTCGTGGTATCCTTGTTGAACAAATACTAAAATTAGATAACTTTCAAAACCTAACGTAATCTATATTCATTACAGAAATCACACAAATTTTGTAAGGTATTTTTCGGCCTTAGTTGAACCAAGTGATAACTATAATGAAACAATAGAATAAATCTGTTTTGATATCCAAATTTCGTGAAAATACTTCTATCAAATAAAAAACCTCTTCTTATTAATTAAAAAAATGTATATACATGATCTACCAGTCTGGCCAATGGATACTAAGGGGCAATCTTTATAAGTAAACTTGTTCGATCTTTATTGTTTTCATGTAGGTACTAAGGTTATTAATTGAAACAACTTTTGAAATATTTAGCAATATTTTCAGATAATCCATTGACATAAGACAACGAAAAATATTTCTGTGTATCCTCTTTTATGATTGGGTACACGAGATTTAATGCCATTTTTTTTTTGTTTATTGGATACCATTTTGTCTATAAGAAAGGGATTGTAACCGTTGTTTGATGCTATTTGTTTAATAATATTTAATTCTTTCATAAAGTTTTCTGAATTTAAAGGGACATTCAATAATCTATGAATAAAAGTATTATATGCTGACATCTTTTGGTTAGTGGGGTGGTTTGAAGTTTTATGTATTGTGATGTCTGTATGTGTTGGTTTGTGAAAAATACTAAAATCATGTTAATTATTTAATCTTGTTATAGTGAATTCACAATCGAAGAAGAAAAGAATCAAAGTATTAATTTTCTTGACCTCACTATAACAAGATCAAATAATTTACATGATTTTAGTATTTTTCACAAACCAACACATACAGACATCACAATACATAAAACTTCAAACCACCCCACTAACCAAAAGATGTCAGCATATAATAGTTTTATTCATAGATTATTGAATGTCCCTTTAAATTCAGAAAACTTTATGAAAGAATTAAATATTATTAAACAAATAGCATCAAACAACGGTAACAATCCCTTTCTTATAGACAAAATGGTATCCAATAAACAAAAAAAAAATGGCATTAAATCTCGTGTACCCAATCATAAAAGAGGATACACAGAAATATTTTTCGTTGTCTTATGTCAATGGATTATCTGAAAATATTGCTAAATATTTCAAAAGTTGTTTCAATTATAACGCGGCTTTTAAGACAATTAATAACCTTAGTACCTACATAAAAAACAATAAAGATCGTACAAATGAAGAAAATAAATCCGGAGTCTACAAGTTAACTTGCAAAGATTGCCCTTTAGTATACATTGGCCAGACTGGTAGATCATTCAAGAAACGTATCCAAGAACACCAAAGGGGTTATATATACAATTCTGTACATTCGACATATGCTAATCATCTTAAGGAATTCAGGCATAATTTCAACAATAATTATGAAATTATCCACGTTGAAAGCAAAAGTTCTAGATTAACACTTTTAGAATTTCTTGAAAACAACAGGTATAATGCCCGTAAAATCCTTTTGAACGAACAAGCAGATGTCGATCATTCTCCATTACTGAATATTTTTCCTTAATGGCATTTTTAGGGGCAAACTCCAATAAACACCTAGAGTTTTTATGACTTGTGCTTCTACGTACCTAAAAATGTATTTAAACTCGGTTACACTCAATACCATCAGACAGTACAATGTAATACCTGAAGAAGCCACATCGTGTTGAAACAATTGTTGTATTAGTACAAACATTTTTGTGGAAATAAATTACTGTCATATATACATTTTTTTTAATTAAAATGAGTTTCCACCAAGTGAAGATCGAATCTATCAAATATCTCTTCTTATTATTTTATTGTATATATTATATATAATTATATTTTGGTTTCTTTAATTTCATTATATAAATGTCATTTGGTTTAACTAAGGTCATAAAATACCTTACAAGCTTTATGTGATTTTTGTGATGAACATAGAATACGTTGGATTTTTAAAGATGTAAAACGTTGAAATTACGAATACCTTATTTGATTTCAAATTGTTTTTTGAGGATGTGCTACATGTTTTGAAATATTTTTGAAGTAACTTATTTAAATATATTAAATATTTCAAATAAATTAGTTTTGGAGAAGATCTTAAAATTATGTTTTGCATTTTTGAAAAATATAAGATCGGAAACAATATTTTGTCTCTCTCAAATTTTTATTTATTAATTTTAATTGACAATTTATATTTGTTAAATTTTCTACTCTACTTGATATTATATAATGAGTTTTGATTTTATATGTCTACTAAATTTAAGCAGTGCTTATAAGATATTATATTAATTTGGTTCTAAAAGTTTTTGAATAACATTTTTTGAAATTAAAATTTTTAGGAGACTAATAGAATGAATCTGTTTTGATATTTAAATTTTGTAATAATCGTTCTATCAAGTAAAAAACTTCTTCTTATTATTTTATCAAAATATTTTAATTCAATTGAATTATGTGAAGTCTACATTGTTACCTATTCAAACTACTTTAATTACTGAAAACATATTCAATGTGTCCAATAGATAGAAACAATGATTTAAATATTGATGGCGTAGTAATTTAATTACTTTAATTTCGGACTATCATTGCCTGAATATTTTTTTAACACAGTGATCCTGACAAAACCTAAAACAAAAACTTCGGATAAAATGAAGGATGAAATACTATATTGTTGTGAAAAAAACTAAAATTTTGGAATATATCCTGATGTAGAAACTATTATTATAGAATGAATCTCATCACTGGCGATTTCAGTTAAATTGCAAAAATTTTTAAACAAATGAAAATTTGTGAAATGTGCCCTGGAAACGAAACAATATATTGATATATTATCTTGATACTCCTAGATCATCTGTCAGAAACTTTTTCAGCTTGTGCGGGTTAGGAGTTCAGTTGTGTTCTGGTTAGGCTTTGCTACTGCCATCTTATGCCACTTTTAGTCACAGCACTGTTAATGTTCGACCCAATAGTGAAATAATTATCAAGGATTGAATGTGAAACCAGAAAATTTTCAAAAATAAAGTGCAGGTAATCTGTTCAAAGGGCGAATACATCAGTACTAGATCTGTGCTAGCTTGAGTGGAGGGAGACGATGACTTGTTGGAATCCTTCAATTCCTGGTTTCTAGCATAAAGCTGATTTCTTCTTGGGGACTGTTAGCCCTAAGTGGTTCCGAAAGCTTGCGAGATGTGGACCTATCGTAGAATCCATAAGATATCATGGACGACACATATAACCAACGAAGAAGTATTGCGCAGGTTGAGGACGGAACGAGAGCTATTCAAACTCATAAAGATCCGTAAAGCATCTTATTTGCGCCACATCCTATGAAGTCCTACACTTGAATTGGTATGCATTTGTGAACGTGGAGAATCCAGTTACGGTCTACTACCATTGAGGCTCTAAGCCAAATTTTGAGCCTCCTAAGAGTGGAAAAGGACCTTTTTGCTGTGGCTACAATAACTGGTAATGTAGGAAGAATACATACAAATTTTCTTACATTCGGATACATTTCAGTATAACAATTTTCTATAAGATATTCGTTTATCATTACTGAAACTGGAGTATTGTCTATTAGAAATTTATTGTCGCTTGCAAGCTGTTTAACAGTTTCATTGTCTTCATCTTCCGTACAGAAATTCTTGTATCTGAGGCAATAACCGAGCAGATGTCAGTCCCAATACCCACATAGCATGTTAATTATATATTAAATTAGAGACAGAGATTTTCAACGATTTTCGCCAGTGCTACACCTGTCAGCCGAAGCTCTAAAACGTCTTTATTGTTATCTTCTTCATCACATCTAAAAGTATCGGATGTATCACAGAAAGTCACAAAATCTTCCTTTATGATACCATTGTGAAGATATCTAAATGATACGCTCAGCTGTGAAATATGGGATATATCTGTTGTTTCATAAGATAAAATTGAAAAATATTTAGATTTCTTCAGTTTCTGTATTATTGTTTACTGAATGATTTCCTTTCAAACATCAATCAATTCATTTTGCACAGTATTACTGAAGTATCGGGTGTTTATTTTAGAGTGAAAATAATCCAGTTGAGTTATGTCGCATGATCTTGGAGGCCAATTAATTGGTACATTTCTCGAAATAATGTTATCGCCAAATTTTTCTATCAATAAATCAATTGTTACGGTAGCAGCATGAGGTGTAGCACCATCTTGTTGGAAATCAAAACACTTCTGGATCGATACCATTCAAATTTTGAAACAAATATTCATTGATCATCGATCTGTAACGAGCACCATTCTTTGTAACGTTAGCTCCAGCATCGTTTTCAAAGAAATATGAACCGATAATGCCTCCAGCGTGTAAAGTACACCATACAGTGCATTTTTCAGGATGCAATGGAACCTGCCGAACTTCTTGAGGATTGTTTTGCTTGTTTACATAGCTGTTCAACCCAAAAAGAGCTTCATCACTAAACACAATGATTACTCCATATATGGCAATTTTGCTTGTTTACATAGCCGTTCAACCGGAAATGAGCTCCATCACTAAACCCAATTTACGATAAAAAAGTAAATCAACTTCAAGCTGTTCTAGGGCCCAATTAGCAAACAAACGACGCTTATTATGGTCAAATGACTTTAGTTGTTGTAGATCAAGATCTTAACGCAAAATTTTCCATATGGTGGATGCATTGAGTCCAACTTACGTTGGACTAAGTACATTTCTTTGTCTTGTTGTTGCTGCATCGAGTAGAGAAAATGTTGTCCGAAATCTATCGATAGTACGACGAATGAGCTGCTCTGATGGACGATCATGTAAACAATAAATTTCACGAAGTGCTCTATAAGTTGGGCGAATAGAACACTGATTTTGAAAATAAATTTCAACAATTTGTAAACGTTGTTGCGGCGTGAGTCTTTCCATGATAATTTGTCAATGCTTACTGAACAGAAATGTCGAAACAACATGCCTTCTACCTTTTGTCAAATCACAATTATCCCTATCGAAAGTTCTATCACTCTAGAAACACCCGATATGTTGCGCTAAATTTAAAAGTCTCTAAATGATGCCGCAATTTTTTGTCAGCAGATTCTGTACAGAATTTCAAAAGGGCTCTGAAATTTCCTTCATCAGCTACCATGCTGCCATTATCTGCTTCTTTGCCCAACAATATACCATCGTCTCGATGGTCACGTAGTGATATATTTTGATGACCACCTGATGAAGTAAAGTGTAATTAACGTAACAATTGTTGTGTAAACATAAAATATTAGATTATATAGATTATAATTTTTACTTACCATCTCCGGCAAGGAAATTTGCAACAACTTTCGAGAACTCTGCTTCGCACTGTTGAAATTTTAGGTATTTGCGCTAACCAAGCAAGGGAAGCCATACGACTGGCGCACTGGCGCTAAGAACTACACAGAAAAGAAGAAGAGAAGAAATAATTCTCTATTCTGTGTTGCAGGGGTGCTCAGCGCGTGTGTTTTTTTCACATATGTGTTTAATAAATAAGAATAGAAAAATTATGACTAGTCAACCTAAACCTAGCTCAGGGGAGGTTATGACCCCCACGCCCCCCCCTAGATCTGCGCTTGCATGATGATATCCAACACCATTGACGGAGAGGCACACTAAGAAGAAGAGAATAACAGAATTAATCATTCACATTCTATGATAGTTTATAGAATATAAGCAAGGGTTGCAAAGTAAGTTAAGATTTAGTATATACCTTTAGTAATTTTAGCTAGGAGAGCTCTACTTCCAATTGTCATGATATCGCCGAGATCCTGTCAGACTTGGCAACAATAAGCAATTTTCGGAACATCCATTCTCGGCCATTCGTCTCTATTGTAAAACGGCCGCAAACAACATAATGAGTCCTTTATAATAAGCGACCATAAGACGGACCGCTTTCGGCACCTGCTTAGTGTGCCTAATAACACCTTGTAGTATCGCAAGCATCTTCGACTTATCGGCTGCCAGGGGCGTACCGCCAATTTAATAACATGATAAGCTGTTTGTTTTTGCCTGTTATGATTCAGGAGAGAAATTAATATAAAGAGAATCGATATATCGGTTTTCGATCGATTAAATTCGCCATGCTATGTAACAGACCAGTTTTAACAAGAAACAAATTGATTCCACAAGCGATTCTTTGGGGTAGATATGCATAGACATTCTCCTTTAATTCTGTTTTGTACGTTTTGCTCGATTAAATCAAGATTTATGGTCGAATGAATTTTTCATTGGATATGATTATCGCTGAAAACGAGTTTTCAAAATAATTGGCTGTTCTTGTCACGCCAGGAGATGAATAGTTTTCTATACATATTTTAAACAGCCATGCCTTGCGAAACATCTGTACTATCGAGTTCACCAACACGTTTGACCGGATTTGGAATAAAAAAGAAATCACATTAATCTTTAGCCGATATTGAACAGTCGTTATAATGTAGTAGCTAATCATAATCAAAAAAAATTTAGAGGAAAATATTCAAATTCAAATTTATTAGTCACCCTCAAAATTTCACAGGGAATGTCAAAGAAATATACAACAATCAATGAAAAACAAACTCTTACACGAAGGTACGAACTAAAACACAGAAAGTTAATGACTACAACTGGTACTTCATAAACTCATCCATTGAGTATAATGCACATTCAGTTAGAATCGCTTTAACTTTTCGCTTGAATGTTGTAGATTGCATTGTTGTTAAGAATTGTGAAAGTCTGTTATAGATTTTCATTCCATTAAATATATGAGTGTTCTGCGTTCTCTGCAGTCTATGTCTTGGGGCAATAAAGTTGTTCCTATACCTGGTGTCATGACTGTTAATCGTTGAGTGTGTTTGGAAAGTATTTCGATTTTTGTGTACATACATAAGACATTCTAGGATATAACAGCATGTTAAGGTAAGTATTCCATATTTCTTAAGGAGGCGTCTACAACTAGTGGCCTGGTTTACTCCCGCTACTAATCTTAAAACTTTTTTCTGTTTCAGGAACACTCTTTCTGCCTCTGAAGATGCACCCCATAAAACGCTTCTTTTTCTGTGAGCAAGTTTTTTATTTTTCTAATTGAAAATAATTCTGTTGAGCGTCTTTGGCACAATTCATTTATGTGCTTCAGCCAAGTTAAATTTCCGCTGATTGAAACCCCAAGCAGAGAAATACTTTTCGGTTCTTGACGTTTTGTGCACACAATCAACTCCTGAGTTTCCTCTTCATTCACTTTCATGTCATTTGAACTAAACCATTCTATTGCAACTCTGACTGTTTCATATGATTTATTCAGGAATAGATTTCTGTCCTTGGCTCTGTTCAAACATGTTGTATCGTCAGAGAAGAGGGTCTCATCATCTGCACCAACGTTACATATCAGGTTATTGATATTTATATGAAGAAATGAATAGGTCCGAGCACAGATCCCTGGGGAATTCCTGCGGTAATTTTGATCTTGGAAGATCTTTTACCTTCCAAAACAACAATTTGGTACCTATCCTTAAGGAACGACTCCAACAAATTCAAATCTGACCCTCTTATGCCAATGTACTCCAACTTATGCAGAAGCTTTTCATGGTTGACACAATCAAACGTTCGGCTTAGATTCATGCAGGTTAGCATCACATCCTCTGCATCAGGCAATGCCTTCATGATGTATTCAACAATGTGGACCAAAGCTGTGGTAGTAGATTTTCCCTCTCTGAAACCATGCTGGAAACTGCCAAGCAACGATTTTTTTTCTAGAAATGTGACCATTCTAGTTTTGAGGAGATTCTCATAGATTTTTGAGACAATTGGCAGGATATATATTGGCCGATATATATAGTTTCCGTATAACTCTTAATTTCCTTTTTTGTGGACCGGTATTACCCTCGCAATCTTCAGTTCTTCTAGAAGGTAGCCCTGTTGGAAGTAATAGTTTTTGAGGTAAAAGATCAGTAAGACCATCGATGACCTCTTTCAACATTTTTATATTCATTTTACTATAAAAAAATTAAAAACCATGCTAGTTCCAATTCTGTACCAGTTCATATGATGACATTAGGAAAATTACCATATACACTTCAATCTAATAATAGACAAATATGTTGATTTCTACTTATTACTGTGTGTTGCTCACATGACGCGTTTTTTTTACATACTCTTCAAATGTTTATAAAAAATTTGTCTAAATTTTGGTAACATACAGTACAAAATAGTTTCGGTTTTTAGATAAGGGTACAATAAAGATTCTTATTGTTTTTGGTACTCCAATAAATTCCTCGAATTTCTTAAGCGCTTTATTTCCTAACTTTCTAACAAGTTCAGCTTCAGACTCTCATTTCCTTCATGCATAATCCTAAAACGATCATTAAAATCATGTTTCTATTTTATCAGATGTTGCGCGTACTTAGAATCCAACTTATTATTGAGGAAATAGGGCAGATGTTTCCTTATTTTAAAGGGTGTTTCAATAAGAGAGTAAGATTTCAGTGTTCAATAACACATGGTTTCCTGTGACAAAGTATTGAAATATTTATTGATTTAGAAAAAATGCATTGGGGAATTATGTATGAAACAAAATATCTTGTAAATGGCTTTGCTGGCAAATGTGTACCCTTTGGACGAAATTTTCAATTATTCAATACATGTGGTGGTATTTCATTGATACAGCGTCTAATTTCGGCTTTCAATGCTTCGATGGTTGCAGGCTTATTGGCATGAACCTGTGACTTCGGATAACCCCACAGCCAGAAGTCTAAAGGCGTTAAGAGCGTGAAGCCCAATTCTGGTCACCAAATCGGGAAATGACAGGACTAGGAGCAAACTCGTGCAAGATCGTCAACGTTTCAAGTTGTATTTTGTAGGCATGCAGCTGTAAATCTTTAGTGAGAATTTGCTGTAGGGTCCCTGTTAAAATGTCCAATTCTTGTGCCCGATTGCGAATTAACGTCTCTGGCCTTTCTGTCACACATTCGCGAACTGCCGTGATGTTTTGTATTGAACGACCTCTACGAGCTCGTATCTTATGTTTCACATCACTAACTGAACCAGTACTTTCGAATTTTTCAATTATTCTTTTCACAGTAGCTGAATTAGGCACATTATTTCGACCGAACATTGGACGCATTTTACGAATAGTGCCAATTAAACTTTCATCATTTTGATACTAATTTTTGCCAATCAGGACGCGTTGTTCTACCGTGTAATGCTCCATGTTTACTAACTCCCATCTGTCAACTTTCGATCTGTCAAGTCATAATCATGTGACTGTCAAACATGGCGCGCAATTCAAATCTTGCGCTCTTATTGAAACACCGTTCATTATTCAAGAACCTCCTGGTTGGTCCAATATAAGTTGAAGGAAGATAACACATGCTAATTGATGAATACCTGATAAATGTGATTTGGTTAATTTAGATTTAGAAATTTTTTAAATGATTCCCAATGAATTATTGGTTCTGAAAGATGTTAATATCTATGCTATTGCTAACTTTCTTTGATTTGTAGAGTGGTTCACCATAGTAGCCGATTGAATAGAACATTTTTTCGCGTTTTGTTCTGCAAGGCATTGGAAAATTTGCATTTTATATAAAAATAATTTTTCATCAATTTCCTTCTAGAGGATAATTTCATAACCCAATTCTCCCCTGCATTTTTCTCCCATTTTCATATGCGTTTCCTTGAAAACGGTCTACAATTACTATCCATATTTTGAAATAGTAAATGATGCATCATTTTAATTGATAGTTTTCTCCTTCATGATTGAATTTCGAATTATTTCTTAGAAATAGTATGATCAAGTTTTCCTGCAGATTTTTCTTCTGTTTGTTTCCTGCAAAAACGGCCCTGTTCAGATATGTGCTAAAAGTTAGGGATTATACAGGTTGTCACAAGAAAAAGTTTCCGTTTCAATTATCAAGAGTGAAAATAAGTTCCTGGGGTTTGGATAACAGATGACGCTACTATTTTATTATTCCATTGCTTCATCTGCCAACACCTTCTTTTTGAAGTGTCATCATTAGGCTCTCTTTTCAGTATCTGTCATTTTGCTGAAGTTTAAACAAAATAGTTTCTGTATGCTCTAAAAAATTCAACATTTGTACCGCATACTGGGAAATTTTACCTCATTACTTAGATATGAAGGAAAAGGCTGCTGAAAGTAATCGTATTTTAGTGGATGTTCATTCTCTAGCTGAACGAACGAGTCAGAAGTGGTTGTTTGCTCGATTTCAAAGTGGACATTTTGATTTGAAAGACGAAGAACGACCCAGAGAGCTACCAATCTTTAAGGATAAAGAATTAGAGGCAAGGCTCGGGAAAGATCCATCACAAACGCAAGAGGAACTTGCAAAAACATTTGGAATTACTCAACCAACCATTTGTCATCATTTAAAAGCTTTGAAAATGATTCGAACGGAATGAAATTCGATTTCCTGAAGCCAAGAGTCGTCGAACGACGCTTTTTCACGTGTGAACAACTGTTTCAACGGTAAAAAAGAAAAGGGTTTTTCCATTGAATTGTGACAGGCGATGAATTGTGAAGGCGATGCTATGTATTTAATGGGACCAGCTTGGTGTGATGTATCATGAGTTGCTACGATTCAAACGAAAGGATCAAAGGGAAAGTCTACCGACGATAATTGATGCGTTTGAGCCGAGCATTGCGAAAAGAACGTCCGCAATACACCGACAGACATGACAAAGGTATTTTTCAGCATGACATATAGTGTGTCACATATTGAAACGTACTCAGAAACGCTACTAGCATGGCCTGGCTGACCAGCATTTCTCCAATAACAATAAAATCATAAAATAGATCGTTGTATGGATAGCGACCAAATAGCCCCCTTTTTATCCGGATGGGATACGTCGATTGCCAAAAAGATGGGAAAAAATTGTGATTAGCAACGGGCAATACTTTGAACTTTGAATGTATACCAATTTTTCACAATAAAGCTTCAATTTTCGACAAAAAATCACTTATTTATACTCATTAGTTCACTTCGAATTATAATATTTTTAACTATAATATAGCATGATGGAATAACACTTCGTTCTTGAAATTTACTGTCATTGATGAAATCATTAATTGGAGCTCTTCATCCAAGCAAATTCTTCATTGTTCAACGAAGCATAATTACAAGCTTCTACCGTCTTCCACGTCTAACAATAACAATAATTTTCACTGTATCGGCCTGCTAAGTCAAATAACAAACAAGGGTCCATAGAACATTACGATAGTCGTCTAAGGTGCCATTATATAACTCAAGGCAGAGCCCATTTTGTGGCCAGTCCAGAGGATAATGCTAGGTCGTGACGTATGTAATTGACTCGCGTGGTTTGAAGTGCCCTTGTGGGCGCCTATGTAGTCTACGGAATGAATTATACCTGTGAAAAGGTAGCTACGTTGCCGTTGCGTTCGAGCTGAACTTCTCCTCTTAATTCAATCGAGGATGAACGATCTCTAATTAGCTCAAAACGGCAACATGACTTGTAGATGCCCATTCAAGAAACACCAGAAATTCAATATGTCTGATACTGCCTGCAAGTCAGGGTACTGAGAAGCACCACTGCTGTTTAACGTTACATTAATATCGTATCGGCTGTTTTTTATAGTGATAAAACTTTAAATTGAAATAAAACACATTTAAATTAAGATTGAAGCCAGTTTGCAAGATAATTTATGTTTCAAAAATAATCTCCACCTCGACTAGCTCTGAGGAACCGCATTCGACCAGACCAATTTTGGGCCACTTTTTCGAGTAATTCAGGGATTATTTCATCGATAACACGAGTTATGTTGGCTTCCAGAGCGTCTATTGTTTCTAGTTTATCAGAATAAACCAATGACTTGACATAACCCCAAAGAATCCAGTGGAGTTATGTCGCATGATCTTGGAGGCCAATTAATTGGACCATTTTTCGAAATAATGTTATCGGCAAATCTTTCTTTCAATGACTCAATTGTTACAGTAACAGCATGAGGTGTAGCACCATCTTGTTGGAACCAAAACACTTCTGGGTCGATACCATTCAAATTTTGAAACAAATAGTCATTCATTATGGATCTGAAACGAGCACTATTCACTGTTACATTAGCTTTTAAAGAAATATGGACCGATGATGCCTCCAGCGTACAAAGCACACCATACAGTGCATTTTTCAGGATGCAATAGAACCTGCAGAACTTCTTGAGGATTGTTTTCACTCTGTATAAGGCAATTTCGCTTGTTTACATAGCCGTTCAACCAGAAATGAGCTTCATCACTAAACACAATTTTACGATAAAAAAGTGGATCAACTTCAAGATGTTCTAGGACCCAGTCAGCAAACAAACGACGCTTATTGTGGTCAAGTGGTTTTTGTTCTTGAACCAGTTGTGAAATGGGACCTGCAGAACTTCTTGGGGGTTGTTTTCACTCTTTATACGGCAATTTAGCTTGTTTACATAGCCGTTCAACCAGAAATGAGCTTCATCACTACACACAATTTTACGATAAAAAAGTGGAACAACTTCAAGCTATTCTAGGACCCAATCAGCAAACAAACGATGCTTGTTATGGTCAAGTGGCTTTACTTCTTGAACCAGTTGGATCTTGTATATGTAGACCAAGATCTTTACGCAAAAATTTCCATCTGGTGGATACATAGAGTCCGACTTGTGAACGTTGACGAATAGACAAATGTGGATCATCATTAACACTATGACTTACAGCAGCGATATTTTCGTCTGTACGTACAGTTCTTTGTCTTGTTGTTGTTGTTGCATCGAGTAGAGAAAATGTTGTCCGAAATATATCGGTAATGCGACGAATAAGCTGCTCAGATGGACGATTATGTAAACCATAAATTTCACGAAGTGCTCTATAGGTTTGGCGAATAGAACACTTATGTTCTGTTGAAAATAAATTTCAACAATTTGTAAACATTGTTGCGGCGTGAGTCTTTCCATGATAATTTGTCAATGCTTACTGAACAGAAATGTCAAAAAAAAACATGGCTTCTACCTTTTGTAAAATCACAGTTATCCCTATCAAAGTTCTATCACTCTAAAAAAACACCCGATATTTGCATGCCTGCTGCTTATGATGACCAACAGAACATATTCGACTATTTGAGTTTTGAACTGTCAAGTTACACTGTCCTGATTCGAAACACTTTCTATTTACCGTAGGTCATACTCTTTATCTTCTTCTTCATGTGCCCTGTCATCCATTGATCCGATGTTGGTGATCACCATCGAGAAGGCATCTCGATCCTCTGTTGTATGCAAAAGTTGTCCAGCTTTTCGTATTCCTGTCCACTCACGAATATTTTTAAGCCAGGAAACTCGTCTTCTTCCTGCACCCCTTCGGCCTTCTATTTTTCCACTGATTACATTAGCCGACAAAAAAAATTTTTTGGTTGTAACATATAGCATATTATGGTAGAATGAGAAAAAAAAGTTCTAGCACGTAAGGTTTTCTTGTTACATTTATAGAGCCACATTTTATGTAACAATATAATAATAATAATAATAGTGCCTTTATTCATACATTTACAATATATAAACATAGGGAGAAGTCTAGCTTAAAGCTACTCCACTCAACCCTGAAAAAAAAAAAAACAAAAAGGGAAAAAAAAACAAAAGGATAGAAACAAAAATAAGCGGAAAAAAAATAAATAAAATTAACGAATCAATTCCATTGTGAGTAAACAAAACATATTTCATATTCATAAAATTTTCCTAATTTATAATTGGCTCGTCAAGAATTTTGAATTCAAAATTTTTCTCAGTGAGCTCAAAGAAACGCCTTCACACGCTGATGTGTATTGAAAAAAAATTATTTCAGAATTTTTTAACCGAAGTTATTTAGCTTCACACCTACTAAACTCACCTTACATTTAAACATAACACAAAGATTAAAAATATTGCCTCAAAAAACTAATTAAATTATGTTTTTTCCTTTTATGAGGGGTCATACCTTCTCTCTTCAAAAACCAGCAGTAATCACCCATCATGGCTGGATCCCATTGTTCTTGATGGCGAATTTCCGTTGTCCTAATATTTTGGTAGAATCTTCCACCCTGATCGTCACTGACAGCTCCCAAATTTACAGGAGAAAATGACACATGTGAATGAAGGAAATTAATTCTTAATGACATTGGGGCACCAAGCGATTTTTAGGCATCTAATAGTTTATTGACTACATGTTAGTAGTTTGCATCCTCTTACTTCACTAGCAAATGAAATCCATACTCTGAGTTCTTGCCTGGTAAGCTTGTCTGTAAAGTTGTCTAGCAATTTTCTGATTCAAATAAGAATGCCTTCCTTTAATTTGGCATCACTTAACTTGGGAAAGACTTATTTTGAGTAGTTGAATCCATCACCACATTTATTCATAACCTTAACAAAGTTTTTCATCAGCCCAAGTTTAATGTGAAGAGAGGGCAGGAGGACTTTTTTGGGGTCTACAAGAGGTTTGAATTTAACATTTTGAGATCCCAGTTGAAATACACTTCTTTCTGGTCAAAGTTTTGTTATATAAAGCTGAATCACCGCATGACTGTCCCATAGACAAAGAAAACAGCAATATTTTGTAAAAACTCCCTGAAGTCCTCTAAAATTCCTTTAACTTTTAAGTACCCACATATCTGCCATTTATGCGTGTTGTAGTTTATTGTATCCAAAAGAGTGCGCATAATTTCATAACTTTCTTTCAAGTCACGAACTGAGTTTTCCGAGAAAAAGTTGTTGTTTGGCTCTTCGAGGCATTGAATTGCACCCAATTTCGTTGACCCCTTTCATTTATCGTTTTGGGATCTTAGTTCAGGGAATCGATTCGCTGGTATACTACTCTGTCAAGAAAGTACCGGGAATTTTCAATTAAAACAACATTTTTACATTTAATCGTCAACATTTATTGGGTCGCCTTCAAAATAGGCTCCATTTGCTCCAATACATCTATGCCAACGGCACTTCCAATTATCGAAACATTTTTTATAGGCGCTTTCCGGGATGGACTTTAGCTCTCGCGCCGAATTTTGTTTTATGGCTTCAATCGACTCAAAACGGGTGCCACGAAGGGGCAATTTTAGTTTTGGGAAGAGGAAAAAGTCGCAGGGAGCCAAATCCGGCGAATACGGTGGTTGCTGATGCACGTTTGTTGAGTTTTTGGCGAGAAAGTCAGTCACAATCGTAGCTCGGTGAGAAGGCGCGTTATCGTCATGCAAAATCCATGAGTTGTTCGCCCACAAATTTGGCCGCTTCTTACGGATACGCTCACGCGAACGTTTCATAACGCCTAGGTAATACTCCTTGTTTACCGTCTGACCCTCTGGAACGAATTCGTAGTGCACCACGCCACGGATATCGAAGAAAACAATGAGCATCACCTTCATTTTCGAGCGGCTTTGGCGTGGTTTTTTCGGTTTCGGCTCATTTTTTGCCACCCATTCCGATGATTGCTGGCTTGTTTGCATATCGTACTCGTAGACCCAGGTCTCATCACCAGTTATAATGCGTTCCATGAATGTAGAATCGGAATTACAGCGATCCAGCATGTCTGAAGCAACCTGTTCGCGATGACGTTTTTGAAGAAAATTCAGGTCTTTCGGTACGAGTCGTGCGTCCACCTTTCTCATGCCCAAAATATCAATCAAAATCGTACGTGCGGACTCGTGGGATATCTTAAGATCATGTGCTATCTCTCTCAAGCTGGTACGACGGTTTTCCAGCACCCTTTCCTTAATTTTATTGACGTTATCTTCGATCGAAGCCGTCGATGAGCGACCACTTCACGACAGTCCTTGAGGGCTCTGTACCACTGATATGCACGAGTTTTCGATAGAGCATTATCACCAAAGGCCTTTTGCAACATTTTCAATGCATCGGCACACGAAAATTCATTTGCAACACAAAACTTTAAACAAATTCTTTGCTCAACGTAATCGCCCATAGTAAAAATCGGCCCGCACTCTGACATCGACTGACTTAATCAGCTGTTGCAAACACACTAGTTGACAGATCCCGCTCAAGCTTGGCATAGTAATTAAGGACAGTGGTACCAACCTAGGAAAAAAAATTTTTACCTGCCTCATTGCCCCGCCAGATTTAAATGGATAATTCCCGGTACTTCCTTGACAGAATGTATATTGAAGTGGTACTCAACAGTGTTCAAGAGTTTCTCTCTGGTGAAAGAAGACATTAGCGTGCTATCATACACGAAGCTCACATAGCGGTTGTCGTTAGTACAAAGAATATCATTTATATGGATCAGGAAAATGATGGGCGACAAGACTGAGCTCTGGGTCACTCCAGCGTTCACGTTGAAACAGACACCATCCACGTACACATGAATGCCCCTGTTGGTGAGGAAACCCGTCATCAAATCGCAGAAAACCTTACGAAGATACCTTTTTCTCTTATTTTGCAAAAACTTACGTGACCGTATCATTGAGGTATAGGTTTGATTATTGATATCCAATATTTTTCTAATAGTCCAGAAATTCAGTTCTGTGAACTTTAAACCCCACAACGAACTTTAAATTGACCTTAATTTCATTAAGTAAGAACGCGTAAATCACGAGTACAACTACATAGTACAAACTAGGTGTTTCAAATCAGAACCACTATACACCATCGAGGCCTATGAAATTAATTAAGTATCAATAAATTCTCCTAAATTATAAGAATAAATCAATCAGTATGAAAAGTTAGCAGGTTCTATATACAAGTAGGATTTTGCTTTCCGACCCCAAACTTAATGAATTTCTTAGTAGTTCAGACAAAAAGTTATAGGGAGCGTTGCATTGCTCGGAAGGACTTGTATTCATTTCATTAAACCATAGAAACCATTACACTTCAAAACTTTAACTTCAAACTTTTCAGAGCTCATATCTTCCATTTACGATCAATTTTCAGGGTTCATTATTTGGAAATATTAGTCCAAAATATCTTTTATCTCTTGATATTCTAGATAATCTAGAGCTTGTTGATTGTAATTAATCGAAGACAAACAGTTCCGAAATTAAACTTGGACGATATTTCAGTAATTAGCCCTGGATTACTTCCTATATAACTTTTCCACTTAAATGAAGGTCAATTGAAACTTGGGCAATATTTCTGTCTTGATTTTGCAAGTTTTCAGTTCGAAGTATCTTAGATTTCCCGTACGATCTAAGTAAACGTTAACAGTGAATGATTCTATTGAAACTATAACTATATTTTCGAAATTTGAAGAGGAAGATGTTGATTGTATAGTGAATCATCATAAAATTTAGAGAAAATTTCATTAATAAAAGTTTGGAGAAAAAGAAGTCCATTGCTAGTAGATGGCTGTAGTGATCGATATTTCATAAAGTATCCATCAAAAAATTTCAGATTTACGCTAGTTGTTAAGGTGACATTTCACACTTTTATTAATTTGCTGTTTTTTGTTTGGTCCATTCAGTTGTTGTCCAAGGAGTTCAAAATGGAGGTCAACAAGGGGAAAATTCGCTGCATTCTACAGTTTTTCTTTGATAAAGACGAAAATGCAAGCCAGGCGGCTGAAATTAAAGATGGTGTTTATGGTCCCGATACCGTAATAGCTAATTATGTGCAATTTTGGTTTCGTCGATTCCGTCCAGGCATTTTTGATGTTAAAGATTCACCTCGCACAGGCAGACCTGTCGTTGAAAATATCGATTGAATCACAGAAATAATCAAAGCTGCCAGGCATGTTTATAGTCGTAGTATCGCTCAGGAGCTGAAGCTCAACCATAAAACAGTTTAGAATCGTTTGGCAAAGCTGGATTCAAAAAGAAGCCTAATGTTTGGGTGTTACACCAATTAAGACTAAAACACATGATAATAATAAAGTTTATTCGCTGAATAAACAGATTACATCACTGAGGTATATAATAGGGTATTATAACCTGTACGTGACATTAAACACAATATAATATTCTAAAAAACCAGTTCTATGAAGAGGAATCAAAATATAGATTAATTCTTATATACAAACAAAATACATGAAAAAAGTGAGAAACCAAAGAACTCCAGAACAATGTGCCAGGGAATTGAAATAACCCAGGAAAAGATCTCTATTTCCATCTTCTCGTCTCGAATAGGGCTAGTGCTCGTCTTCATCAGGAAAAAAAACATATGTCTCAAATCGGGTAAATTTATGTCATAATCGGGCAGTACGTGTCTCAAATCAGGTAAGTATGTGATTTTTTTCATTCAAATTTTTGTTGTTTACTCAAAATCAATATATTGTGTCTTCATTCAAGATAACGGGATAGTAATGTTTTCAACTGTGATTCATCAAATTATTAAAAATTATTCTTGTGTCTATTCAGCCAGAAATTAATTTGTTTTTGAACGTTTTTATATTTTTCAGATGTTCGGAAACATTGTTCAAAATTTTTCCTGCAAAATAAGTGAAACATCTTTATCCTATTCTCTTGTGACATCTGGGTAGTTGCTAAGTATTACCTCCTCTTCTGGTAGCATATTCCTGTTGTAATGTATTCACACGTTTTTTTTCTCGAACTTTTCCAGCATATAATTGTCTCACATTTTGCACTTCTGCTACTCCAAATAACTCTGACTCGAAAAATTACGTTTCTTTTGATGATTTATTTTTAAGAGCCATTTTTGTATGACCTCCAAGGATTTTATGTGGGTTTGATAAGCACCACCCCATCCAACTATCCTATAGCCGATCTGTGATTCCACCAAGACTTGGTAGAATATTGTCAGAACTTCGAGTCGTCTACCGTGATCTACACGGCCTTCGGCAGATCCAAAAATAAGCCCATAGGTACATTATCTTGTTCAATGGTTACTAAAACATCCTTGATCAGTTCATGAACCGCAGTTTCAATGTTTGTGTTTTTTACGAAGCCATGTTGACGTAGTGAAATAACGTCAAATTTGTGAAAAAACTTCAGTAATCGGTAGTCAAAAATTTTTCGAAGACTGTGGAGAATATATACTTAATATACTGATTGGTCTGTAGCTATTTGGATCCCCAATAGGACCTTTCTTGTACAGCGGTTTTACAATGACAATCTTCAGTTGATGGGGAAAGATGCCCTCTCCAAAGAAACGATTAATTATAAAAGAGGGATGGAACAATGAGATCAATTGAATATTTGATAATTTTCATAGCTATGTCATCATAACCACAGAACATTTTATTCCTTAAAGACTTGACAGTTTTCAGTACTTCTTGGTGTATAACCTTAAACATGTTAAATAAGTTTTTAAGTCTATCTCCATCCATGCTGGATGTTTTATTCATTTTATTTGTTTTAGTCAGTTCAGAAAGAAAATTAACGAAAAAATTATTGAATTCGTCAGGCAGTAATGAAGAATCATCTTGATTACAGAGGATGTCTGATGAAATCTTGGTGGTCGTCAGAGAATTTATCACCTTCCAGGAGGCCGTAGACTTGTTTTCAGAGTTCTTTATGATGCAAATAAAATGTTCTTTTTTTGCTTTGGACAATAGGAGGTCATTTTTTTTTTAGTGGAGCTATATGTGGCCTTGAATTCAGGTCTAGAAAATGATATAATATGAAAAATGTCAAGCTGTTTCCTAAAGTTAATTAATTCAGGTGTAAGTTCAAACTTTCTAACATCTCTTGTTTCTGCTATCGATGTGTCTCACTGTCTATTATTAGGTTTCCTAAAGTTGGTAGATAAGGAGCGTACGAACTGAAAGCCATTTATTTTGTTTTATTTATATTCAGGGTGGGTTATTATTTGATTTTTGGAAATTTCATTTGCACTTTTTCCTTTAATTATTCCCAAGAATTTCCTCTATATTGAATTACCACATGTTGGATCGAATTTCCATCTGCGAAGCCCTAGCCAAACGGAATGAAATAAACCTATTTCTTAAAGGGATGGTGACAGCGATGAGAAATGGGTCACATACGACAATATTGTGCAACAACTATTGTGTTCAAAGTGCGATGAAGCTAATCAAACGGTGGTCAAAACAGGACTAAAGGCAGGTAGGTTCTACTGTGCATTTGGTGGAATCATTTATTATGAGTAGCTTCCATATGGTCGAACACCAAATTCCTATCTCTATTGTCAACAATTGGGCCGTTTGGAGCTAGCGATTGACCATAATTGAGGAGGTGTTATGTTTCATTAGGACAACGCCAGGCCATACCCGCCTGTAGTGATTCGCCAGGTACTGCGGGAGCTTGGTCGGGAAGATTTAATGCACCCCAATGCATTGCAAAACTTCCCGAGTGGTAAGAAATTGACATCAAGAGAAGATCGTGAAAATCGATTACCAGAGTTTTTCGTCAATGAGGACCAAGACTTCTATGACATAGACATCATTGAGCTACCTTTAAATGACAACAAATTATAGAACAAAACGGTGCATATTTGACCCAAATCAGACAATCCGAAACATGATAGATATAGTCTTGAAGTTCACGTAAAAATAATTGATTTTTCCCCAAACTATTGTTATTTTGATATGTTTCTAATGTAAACTTGCCTTTGATACATTTTTATCCGAGTCATTTTTCATATCCAGCTGAAAGTACAGGGCAAAACGTAAAAAGTGTCACAATTCAGCTACAAAATCCCAAAAATATAACGTACGTTTTTTTCAATTGATAAAATATTTTCCATTCTGCCCGTATTTCAATTCAGAAGACTTGATCCGTTCAGTACCCAAATCGCTTCAAATAAGCATAAAATTCATGCCTTTCGACCCCATTCTCGTTATTATTTCCATTGTTCTTCTTGTTGACACAACCGCGGAATTAAAATTTCAGCTGTTATCTTCAAACTTCCCCAATCCAATTTTCTGCCAACGTGGTGCACCCTCACAATAATATATTTGAAGTGAATAAATTCACCCCCTTTTAGCTACTCCACCTGTCATAACCATAGCCCCGTCCTCAGATGCAGAACAAAAAGACTACAGCACAATGCTGTTTCATTCCTTTTCTTTTCCCAGGAAGATCTGATGGTTATTCCAGTTATTTTCCGCTTTTTCGAGGTGTTCCCCTTGTGGAAAGGCCTAATAGATGGCCTAACATTCGGAGTGACTTTTAGGTAATACGTTTTGGGGGAAATCTGACAATAGAACAAGTTTATAAGATCCCCTGAAGACTGTCAGGGGGAGATAACGCACTGTATCGGAGCAGTAACTCGAAAAAATGATTGAAATCGTCCAGGTAGGGAAAAGGTGCTAACTTCAGTTGAATGATAACATAAACAGTGTGGACACCACTAATGGCATAAAATTATTTATGTCCTTACCTTAGAAAATTATAAAAACATTGGGACACGTCATCTTTCAAATTCAATAGTGCGCTTTATATTTAAATAGCAGATCCAGCATAGTCCGTCCTTTTTATATTAAATGGAACATCCTGTATATTTTTTAAAGCTCATTAATAACCTTATTTCAACAAACTATACCATGCATGGTCTTTTATGAATAATTCCGGAATTTTGAAAATATCGAGTGTTTTTTCTAGAGTGATAAAACTTTCAATAGGGATAATTGTGATTTGACAGAAGGTAGAAGCCATGTTGTTTCGACATTTCTGTTCAGTAAGCATTGACAAATTATCATAAAAAGACTCACGCCGCAACAACGTTTATAGTTTACATAATCGTACATCAGAGCAGCTTATTCGACGAACTATCGATAGATTTCGGACAAAATTTTCTCTATTGGATGCATCAACAACAACAAGACAAAGAACTATACGTAAAAATCAAATATCGGTTCTGTAAGTCATAGTGTTAATGATGATCCAGATTTGTCTCTTCGTCGACGTTCACAAGTTGGACCCTGTGCATCCACCACATGGAAAATTTTGCGTAAAGATCTTGGTCTATACCCATACAAGATCCAACAGGTTCAAGAACTAAAGCCACTTGACCATAATAAGCGTCGTTTGTTTGCTGATTGGCCCTAGAACCGCTTGAAGTTGATCCACTTTTTTATCGTAAAATTGTGTTAAGTGATGGTCATTTCTGGTTGAACAGCTATGTAAACAAGCAAAATTGCCGTATATGGAGTGAAAACAATCCTCAAGAAGTTCTGCAGGTTCCATTGCATCCTGAAAAATGCACCGTATGGTGTGCCTTACACGCTGGAGGAAACATCGGTCCATATTTCTCTAAAAACGATGCTGGAGCAAATGTTTCAGTCGTTACAGATCGATGATCAATGACTATTTGTTTCAAAATTTGAATGGTATCGACCCAGAAATAATTTGTTTCCAACAAGGTGGTGCTACACCTCCTGTTGCTACCGTAACAATTGATCTATTGAAAGAAAGATTTGGCGATAACATTATCTCGAGAAATGGTCCAGTTAACTGGCCTTCAAGATCATGCGACATAACTCCACTGGAATATTTTCTTTGCGGTTATGTCAAGTCATTGGTTTATGCTGATAAACCAGAAACAATAGACGCTTTGGAAGCCAACATAACTCGTGTTATTGATGAAATAAGGCCTGAATTAGTCAAAAAAGTGGTCCAAAATTGGTCAGGTCAAATACGGTTCCTCAGAGCTAGTCGTGGTGGACATATACCGGAAATTATTTTTAAAACATAAGTGTCATAAAATTATTTTTTGGATAAAAAAAATTGGCTTCAATCCTAATTTAAATGTGTTTTATTTCAATTTGAAATTCTGTTACTAACAACCGATATTCATACTTGCTTGTAAGAAACTGAATACTCAAATTGCGTGATGTAACTACATTAAAATTGATCTTAAAGATTGAAAATCAATTTAAGGGCCTCTGTTATAGCACAAGGATTCTTTATACAAATGGTCCTTGTCCTATAACAGAGGCCGTTAAATTGTCATTCAATCTTTAAGATCAATGGTAAACCAATTGTTAAAGGTAAGTAAATATTTTTGTTGATTAATATTATAACATAAAGAGAGGTTAATTCTTGATAGAAGGTATATAAAATTATTTGAATATTTTAATATTAGCCTCCTTTCTACATATTTAATATCAAAAAATTATATTTAATGATTATAATTTCTGAAAAAAAATTAAATAATGTCATTTAGGTAATGAATATTTATTTTATATGTAATTTGTTATAAGTTGTACTTACATGACATTATTTTAATTTTTTTTTCAGAAGTTATAATCATTAAATACAATTTTTTGAAATCAAATATGTAAAAGGCTTATATTAAAATATTCAAATAATTTGATTAATATTATACTTTACTGAATATGATTGAGTACTGACGAGCGAAGTCTCTCTTAAAACTTGTTTTTTCGTAATATTTTTACATATCTTGAGATTTTCCAGAAAGTAATTCAATAAGATATCTAATAATATTGAATATTCTAAGTAGAATGGTTTTATGGTGAAATTCTCAAGATTATGTTAAACTTTTTTGAAAGATCTGTTTTCATAAGAGGTATGAGCAGAAACAAAATTTTGTCTACTCAAAATATTTAATTTATAGGATTTTTGTCAACAATTTAAATTTATTGGATTTTGTCATCTCATTTGGATGCCTTATAATGAATGTTTATTTTATATGTCGTTTGACATAAGCAGTGCTTATATGACATTAATTTAATTCCTGAAGTTATAATATTAAATATACTTTTGAGAAATTAAATATGTAGAAGGCTAACAGAATATATCTGTAAGTATTAAAATATTTAAATAATTTTATGTACAAAATTTGAATATCAAAACAGATTTAATCTGTTGTCTTCTACAATTTTAATTTCAAAAAATTCTTTGAAGAAACTTTAAGAATTAGAATTAGAAAACAATACATTTTGTAACAAACAGGGCTTCGTAAGTTTGTCTGAAGAGTTCATTACGCATGCCTGGAACGAAACAAAAAATGTTTGCTTATTTATATTTTAATTTCAATTGACAATTTATATTCGTTGGTTTTTCTTAATTCCATTTGATATTGTATGATGAATTTTGACTTTATACGTCTATTTAATATGAGCAGTGCTTATAAAGACATTAATTTAATTCTTAAAGTTTCTTGAAAGAATTTTTTGAATTTAAAATTGTAGAAGACAACAGATTAAATCTGTTTTGATATTCAAATTTTGTAATTATCCTTCTATCAAGTAAAAAACCGTTCCTTCTTATTTTAATTTTATATACCTTCTATCAAGTATAAACCCCCATTTATTTTATTTTAAACATATCTACTCATACATTACTGAACAGGAGAGGGAATCCTTAAAATTACATTGAAAATAACTAAGAAATTGTTTCATTAAAATCAACTATGGTTTCGAACCGACGGAAAAACTCAACTGATCGATGGATAAAATTTCAGGAACCAAAATGAAATATCAGGACACGTCAATTCCTGTGAATTTTCAGATACACTTTTCTCTTTGAATTTCGCGAAATGAGAATTCCAAGATGTCGAAGATTTTTCCTTGTATGATTACCAAAGTTTATTATTGAAGAAATAAGCCAGAAGGAACTGAGCTAATTTGTTATTCGAAAACTTTCCCCAGTAACTCGTTGAATCGGATCCATTTTCGGGAAGATACTGAAGGAATAATGTGACATCCAATTAATATTTCGCAGATTTACGAACTTGTTCAGGATCCGCGCAATTTATCAAAGCACTTCATAGAAACGAATTTTATTCGAAAATTTACATCACAGTAATTAAATCTATAATTAATGCTGCGATTCAGAAATTGCCCCAGGACATCCTCGGGAGCATCTGATAGGAAGCTATCGTCTTTCTCGAAACTTTGAGAAGTTTCTCGAAATCAAATCTGAAGATTGAAAAGTTTGAATCTTTGATGATGTTAAAATAGCCGGAAACATTAAGCATTTTGCCGTATTTATTTAAGTCTTTCAAATTTCCCTTGTATTTTTTTTGCTTGATCCTCACAAAAGTATACTCATTTTCTTCAGATTGTTTGAGTACAAAGTAGCTTTAGTAAGCATTCACTTATATATTTTAGTGCAGAGTTATCTCAATATTCGAATATGTCTCAGTGAAAATTACATATCATCAAAAGAGTACTCGTAATTCCATAAATTTCTATGAATTTGGAAAATACGGTTTTTGTTACTAACAAATTCTGAAAAGTTGTTTCCAAGCGACCAAGTGTATTGTAAAGACAACGTTGAACGATAGGGCAATGTAGATCAAAAGACCTATCTACTGTAGATGAATTTTTTTAGTGAAAGTTTGAAGGTTTTCAAGATCATCCAGTTCACTAAAATTTTGGAGTGATAGTAGGCATTTTGCTGCTTTGCTGTCAGAAATACCTGTTAAATATCTGGTGTTTTTTTTTAGAGTGATAGAACTTCAAATTGAAATAAAACACATTTAAATTCAGATTGAAGCCAAATTTTTTTATTTGAAAGATAATTTTATGACATTTATGTTTTGAAAATAATTTCCGGCATATGTCCACCACGATTAGCTCTGAGGAACCGTATTCGACCAGACCAATTTTAGATCACTTTTTCGAGTAATTCCGGCCTTATTTCATCAATAACACGATCTATATTGGCTTCAAAAGCGTCTATTTTTTCTAGTTTATCTGGTTTATCTTGGAGGCCAATTAACTGGACCATTTCTCGAAATAATGTTATCGCCAAATCTTTCTTTCAATAAATCAATTGTTACGGAAGGAGCATGAGTTGTAGCACTATCTTGTTGGAACCAAAACACTTATGGGTCGATACCATTCAAATCTTGAAAGAAATAATCATTGATCATCGATCTGTAACGGGAACCATTCACTGTAAAATTAGCTCCGGCATCGTTTTTAAAGAAATATGGACCGATGATGCATCCAGCTTATGAAGCGAACCATACAGTGCATTTTTTAGGATGCTTGTTTACATAGTTGTTCAACCAAAATTGAGCTTCATCACTAATACACAATTTTACAATAAAAAAAGTGGATCAACTTCAAGCTATTCTAGGGCCCAATCAGCAAACAAACGACGCTTAATATGGTCAAGTGGCTTTAGTTCTTGAACCAGTTGGATCTTGTATGGGTGTAGACCAAGATCTTTACGCAAAATTTTCCATGTGGTGAATGCGCAGAGTCCAACTTGTTGAGAACGTCGACGAATAGACAAATCTAGATAATCATTAACACTATGATTTACAGCAGCGATATTTTCTTCTGTACGTACAGTTCTTTTTCATGTTGTTGCATCGAGTAGAGAAAATGTTGTCCGAAATTTATCGATAGTTCAACGATTAAGCAGCTCTGATGGACGATTATGTAAACCATAAATTTCACGAAGTGCCCTATAAGTTTGGCGAATAGAACACTGATTTTGAAAATAAATTGCAACAATTCGTAAACGTTGTTGCGGCGTGAGTCTTTCCATGATAATTTGTCAATGCTTACTGAACAGAAATGTCAAAACGACATGGCTTCTACCTTCTGTCAAATCACAGTTATCCCTATCGAAAGTTCTATCACTCTGACAAAAACACCTGATATTTGATTTCTTCTGCTACATCTGTAGAATCTGAACGAATTACTTCTACAATCAATCTTTTAGTGCCGCCTAATAATCGCAGTAGTCAAACAGCTGAAACTATAAAATAACGAGTATTTGAAAAAATTTCACTGAGAAATATTGATACGCATAATTGTTTTATTAGAATTAAACAATAATTACTGAGAAGCTAACATTAACAAATATTTATAATTTATATAGTGAAAATTACCATGAAAAAGTATTTGCATATTAAAAATAATAGCTGGAATCAATTCTCCAGAATCTCTACAGATTTTAATCTGAAAAAATCTCATGAAAACATTTAGAATTAAATTTTGAAACATATCCTAGATACACTATATCACTTTATAAAAATATATATTATCATCACATGTGATGGAAATTAACTAACAAAGAATCAAAAGAAATATAACATAACGACCAAATTATTTAGACATCACCTTATACAAATATGTTTCCATTGGATGTTAAAGAATCACAATTCCATCACCAAAAAATGTTCAACATATAATTCAAAAAGGCCTTTTTGTTTCATGAGATTTATGTAGATTAAAATCTGTAAAGGTTCTGGAGAATTAACTTCAGCTATTATCTGTAATATGCAAATATTTCTTCATAGTAATTGAGAAATTTCTCTGTATTATATCACATGCACTTGGCGGTTATCTAATGCAGGGTCTAAGTCGTATCTTCTTTCATTGTATTCTGTAATATAACCTAATTTTTGTATAGGCCATGCTTATCCAAAAATTGGTTAGTTGTTGCAGAAATGTCTAGTGACAAAAAATGATTATTTTGTTCATTCAAACAACTCCTTACTGAAGAGAATTCGGGTCCAAATTTACCAGGTTTTTTCTCTGGAGAATGTGCTATATATTTTCTTTAAAAGAGGAAAATAAAAAAGGTCTTTTTGAATTATATGTTGAACATTTTTTGGTGATGGAACTTGTGATTCTTCAACATACGATCGAAACAAATATGTATAAAGTGATGTCTAAATAATTTGGTCATTTTTTCTATTTCTTTTGATTCTTTATTAGTTAATTTTCACCACATGTGATGATAATATATATATGTCTATGAAGTGAAACAATGTATCCAGTACATATTTTGAAATTAATTGGAAATGTTTTCATGAGATTTATTTTGATTAAAATCTGTAGAGGTTATGGAGAATTATTTCCAGCTATTATCTGTAATATTTATAATTTAACTTATTTAATATACTGAATTATAATCTGTGTACATCAATTTTGAGCTGAATTACGATTGTTCTTAAAAACAAAGCCGATAAAATAATACTGAATTGTTTCAGCCGTTACTATTTGGTAGTTGATCATAATTAAAACAAATTGTAGAAATTACTATGTTTCACTATCAAAAAATATATATTACACATTTTCTTGTGACTCAAGTTTCGGGAAATGAACTATCCCATATTAGACAACTGAAGACCTAACAGTGGTACAGAGGTATTTAAACAAAAGTGATAAATATTTTGAATATTTCAACAGATTCTCGGTAACACCTTATAGTGGTACAGAGGTTTACAATCGGAACGTGATAAAAAACCGGGTTAAAAAAGAGGGGCCTCCTAACAGATATCGGAATGTCGGCAATCGACAAAGAAGGTTGTTAAACAGATGGTACCCATTTAAATATCTCAAATAATTTTTGAGGTTACATAGCTCCGTACATTCATTAATTATTTTTACATTATTTTGTTGTATATCTCAAATATTTGGATTTACAAAGCTCCATACAGTCATTCATTATTTTTTACATTATTTTTATTGTGAACGAATTTGAGAATTTCAATAATCAAGTTTCTTTTCTTTTGAATCTACATGTAGAATTTTCTTAAGATTTTCTTTTGTCGAAAGGAATTACTGTTTTCTAAAGAATGAGTGGCAAAAGTTGAATTCTTTGTTAGTGTTCTGTTAGAAGGCCCCTCTTTTGTAACCCGGTTTTTTATCACGTTCCGATTGTAAACCTCTGTACGACTATTAGCGCCCCCCAGGCATTAGATCTTGACGTGATGGGGGCGCTCTCCTGACTAGGACCCTAAATTCGCCCCGGCGAATTGGAGGGTTAAGTCTTGGTGTCTAACGTAATGCCACTTCGCGCCAGTCACTGGACCTGTATGGTGGAAGATCTCCGAATGGGGCCCTAGTTTTACTCAGGTGAAATGGAGGGCTGAGCCGGTTGATTAACTCAGTGACAAGGGAGTCTGTCGCAGCACAGGGCTTCTCCCTTAAAACTGGCGTACTCTACCCTATCGCAGTATAAATCTCCGGATTCTGTGTAATGGCCGAGTGCGTTATGTAGCATACTGCGTTACCTCGGGGGGGTGGACTTGCCCTCAGGTGTTACTTGTACCACCTGGCCACCCCACTTGGTGTTGGACTCGAGGGGGCAGTGGTTGAAAGTCCGCATGCTGGACTAGGGGGGTATTTCATTTATCTGTTCGCAGACCCCCATTTTCGGGATATTCTCATGAAACGACTCGGGGTTTAACGGGACTTGACGGTTCGACCGGCCTGTCCTGGCCCCTGGATCTGTGCGTAACTATTTAGGGTTTGTGGATCTCGACGAAATGGCTCCGCCATTAGTGCTTGACGCCAGGATCAATCAAATGACTTCACATGGGTTCGGTGGGTCAGGACGTATAGTCCGCTAGACGGTGCTCGTACCAGGATCAATTGTAGTCGTCAATCTTGAGTTTATCTTAGTTCTTGGGACTGCGTTCGGGTGGATGGATAAGAATTCCCTCCGGCGGGTGAGTTGCGTCTCAAACAACTCGGGTACTGACCTGCAGAGCCAGTAGAGGTTGGATAGTGCTTTCGCTGCTACCAGTCAGACGGTTCTGGCTTTCGAGTCGGGGCCCAAACTGGAAGCTGGTGGGTTCATCTCTTCGGAGGGGTTCTCGCCACGCGCGATGATATGGCGTAATCCTTATCACACTTTCTACCTCTGGGTGGACTGTGGAGACTGCTTGGTAGTCACTTGGAAAAGAGGCCATGCCTCAAATAGCCAATAACTATTCTGGTAGAATTCACCTGTACGACTATTAGGTATTACCGAGAATCTGTTGAAATATTCAAAATATTTATCACTTTTGTTTAAATACCACTGTACCACTGTTAGGTCTTCAGTTGTCTGATGATGGGATAGTTCATTTCCCGAAACTCGAAACACAAGAAAATGTGTAATATATATTTTTTGGTAGCAAAACCGATAGATAAAATAAAATCGAAGAAACACATCGATATTTTTTTCGATATATAAAACTCCGATATATTTTAAAGTATCGATATATCGAGAATCCGATAATTTAAAAAACATCAACAGCTCTACTGATGTCGCCTTGCACCGGCAAGGCGATGAATTCTCCCCCACTCAGTCAAAAAGAGTAGGGAACGATTCAAAGAGCAATCCAGTTGAATATTCCTCACCATTTATAACACATAATGAAGTTATTGTTGTTCTGAACGATTGGTACAATAGCTTCACTTGTTAATGCATCATAAATCCTGTATTCCACGAATGATTTTCGTGACCTGTATATTGCTCAGGTTTAACATCGATTAATAATATTCTGAAATGAAATTTCACCTCTCAAAGATTTATTATCATGTAGGTATTCACATCGTCCAGATCTTGCTTCAAGGTTTACGTCTTCATAATAGAAAAATTCCGAACTATCATCTTTTGTAACTTGCAGAAAATGGACAATGAGAATTGAATCACAACAATGGCAATAAAAAAGTACGCAATAAAGCAATGAGATCCTTTCAAAGGTTGACTCCACTATCAAAGCTTTTCTGCTTCCACCAGAGCACTCGCTTATTACACGGTTAAGGGAACATTTTGTTTTGCTCTCTCGGATCTGAGCTGTTTGAGTTAGTGCGCCGTTATTTTCGCTTGCAGTAGAAAAATTCCCATTGTCTTTGAAGAACTTTCGAAAGATTCAACACGGAAGTAGGAAGAGCGCAGGATATTACTGACGTTTTTAAAGAAAACTCAAAGGAATTGTTATATGATATTTTACTCAGAGGGTTTGATGTTTTGGGCCTTTATACTGAATTCTTCTGACAAAAGGGGTTCATTATAGGAAAAGTATGGTAATTATTTGGAAAAATTTTTCTTGTTGAATAACCTCTAGGTTAAAACTAGTATAACTCCATAAAGACTAAAGTCATTTGCGGGAACTTCGGGGCAGAATTGAATATGGGACCACCTCCATCCATTATTCATATTACTTAAGCTCAAATCATGAAAAATATTCGAAAGGTACTCTTATGATTTCTTTTAATGAATTTTTAATTTTTTTTATTATTTTGTTGAGCTTCATTCAATATGGATTCTATCAATAAATTTTGATTTGGAAGTTTTTCCTGCCTACCCTTGTTATGTCAGGATGTATTGTGGGCTGCCGGCTTTCTTCGAGTGTATTTTGACTTTTATAATTGTGAATTGGAAAATGTCAAAATTTAATTAATTTTGATATTATGGAAAGGGTTAAAATTTGAATATCCGATTTATTTTTGAACAATTTATTAATTATTCGATTGATTCGGTCTTTACTTGGTGGAAACTCATTTTAATTAAAAAAATGTATATGAGACAGTAATTTATTTCCACAAAAATGTTCGTACTACTACAAAAGTTGTTTCACCACGATGTGGCTTCTTCAGGTATTACATTGTACTGTCTGATGGTGTAACCGACTTTAAATACATTGTTAGGTACGTGACCAAATAATGGAAGCACATGTCATAAAAACTCTAGGTGTTTATTGGAGTTTGCCGCTGAAAATGCCATTAAGGAAAGATTTTCAGTAATGGACCTGTTGATTTCAAGAAATTCCAAAAGTGTTGATCTAGAACTTTTGCTTTCAACGTGGATAATTTCATAATTATTGTTGGAATTATGTCTGAATTCCTTAAGATGATTAGCATACACTCTGTCAAGAAAGTACCAGGAATATCGATTTAAATCTGGCGGGGCAATGAGGCAGGTAAAATTTTTTTTTCCTAGGTTGGTACCACTGTCCTTAATTACTATGCCAAGCTTGAGCGGGATCTGTCAACTAGTGTGTTTGCAACAGCTGATTAAGTCAGTCGATGTCAGAGTGAGTACCGATTTTTACTATGAGTGATTACGTTGAGCAAAGAATTTGTTTAAAGTTTTGTGTTGCAAATGAATTTTCGTGTGCCGATGCATTGAAAATGTTGCAAAAGGCCTTTGGTGATAATGCTCTATCGAAAACTCGTGCATATCAGTGGTATAGAGACTTCAAGGACGGTCGTGAAGTGGTCGCCCATCGACGGCTTCGATCGAAGATAACGTCGATAATATTAAGGAAAGGGTGCTGGAAAACCGTCGTACCAGCTTGAGAGAGATAGCACATGATCTTAAGATATTCCACGAGTCCGCACGTACGATTTTGATTGATATTTTGGGCATGAGAAAGGTGGCCGTACGACTCGTACCGAAAGACCTGAATTTTCTTCAAAAACGTCATCGCGAACAGGTTGCTTCAGACATGCTGGATCGCTGTAATTCCGATTCTACATTCATGGAACACATTATAACTGGTGATGAGACCTGGGTCTACGAGTACGATATGCAAACAAGCCAGCAATCAACGAAATGGGTGGCAAAAAATGAGCCGAAACCGAAAAAACCACGCCAAAGCCGCTCGAAAATGAAGGTGATGCTCATTGTTTTCTTCGATATCCGTGGCGTGGTGCACTACGAATTCGTCCCAGAGGGTCAGACGGTAAACAAGGAGTATTACCTAGGCGTTATGAAACGTTTGCGTGAGCGTATCCGTAAGAAGCGGCCAAATTTGTGGGCGAACAACTCATGGATTTTGCATGACGATAACGCGCCTTCTCACCGAGCTACGATTGTGACTGACTTTCTCGCCAAAAACTCAACAAACGTGCTTTAGCAACCACCGTATTCGCCGGATTTGGCTCCCTGCGACTTTTTCCTCTTCCCAAAACTAAAATTGCCCCTTCGTGGCACCCGTTTTGAGTCGATTGAAGCCATAAAACAAAATTCGGCGCGAGAGCTGAAGTCCATCCCGGAAAGCGCCTATAAAAAATGTTTCGATAATTGGAAGTGCCGTTGGCATAGATGTATTGGAGCAAATGGAGCCTATTTTGAAGGCGACCCAATAAATTTTGACGATTAAATGTAAAAATGTTGTTTTAATTGAAAATTCCCGGTACTTTCTTGACAGAGTAGTATATCGAATGTACAGAATTGGATATATAACCCCTTTGGTGTTCTTGGACACGTTTCTTGAATGATCTACCAGTCTGGCCAATGGATACTAAGGGGCAATCTTTATAAGTCAACTTGTTCGATCTTTATTGTTTTCATGTAGGTACTAAGGTTATTAATTGAAACAACTTTTGAAATATTTAGCAATATTTTCAGAAAATCCATTGACATAAGATAACGAAGAATATTTCTGTGTATTATCCTCTTTTATGATTGGGTACACGAGATTTAATGCCATTTTCTTTTATTTATTGGATACCATTTTGTCCATAAGAAAGGGATTGTAACCATTGTTTGACGCTATTTGTTTAATAATATTTAATTCTTTCAAAAAGTTCTCTGAATTCAAAGGGACATTCAATAATCTATGAATAAAAATATTATATGCTGACATCTTTTGGTTGGTGGGGTGGTTTGAAGTTTTATATATTGTGATGTCTGTATGTGTTGGTTTGAGAAAAATACTAAAATCATGTAAATTATTTAGTCTTGTTATTGTGAGGTAGATAAAATTAATACTTTGATTCTTTTCTTCTTCGATTGTAAATTTGATTTTTGGGTGGAGTTTATTCATGAAATTCGTGAAGATATGTAGTTGTCGGTCGGTGCCTTTGAAACAACAAAAAATGTCATCTACATATCTATACCAATAAAGGAAATATTTGCTTATCGGATTCAGGTGTATTTTTGATTCTAGATCGTCCATGAATATTTCAGCTAAAATTGAACTGAGTGGATTTCCCATTATTATACCATTGTCAGAAATATAGACAGTTCCGTTAAATTGCAAGTAGTTTTGTTCAAGACATATTTCCAGGCATTTCATTTTTACGCTATTAAAAATGGCATCCAAATTATGGACAATATTAAATTCGCCCAATTGCCCAAAAATTAGAGATTAATTTCTTTTAATGTACAAAATTTATTTCCTAGTATACCTCCAATTGAAACAATACAAATTGTAAAAAAACTATTAATTAAAAATAATACCAATCCCATCAAAATGAATGATATACTTAATTGCCTAGAAATATTTCTTGAACAAAACTACTTTCAATTTAACGGAACCGTCTATATTTCTGACAATGGTTTAATAATGGGAAATCCACTGAGTTCAATTTTAGCTGAAATATTCATGGACGATCTAGAATCAAAAATACACCTGAATGCGATAAGCAAATATTTCCTTTAATTGCATTTTTAGCGGCAAACTCCAATAAACACCTAGAGTTTTTATGACATGTGCTTCCATTATTTGGTCACGTACCTAACAATGTATTTAAACTCGGTTACACTGAATACCATCAGACAGTACAATGTAATACCTGAAGAAGCCACATCGTGGTGAAACAATTGTTGTAGTAGTACAAACATTTTTGTGGAAATAAATTACTGTCTCATATACATTTTTTTAATTTTATTAATTAATATACAAAATCTCTGAACTAACCTATTTCTATGTTCTAATCTAACTTTGAATCTCATACTGATTCCAGCACACATGAAATGAATAAAAAATTCTATTTTTCCAGAATTAAGATGGTTTGTACCTTAAGTAAGTAAATGTTTTCTTGTTCTGTTTTAAGAATTATTTTGAATTCATCAAGTTTCAATTGTTCACTTCTAGAACTTTCCAAATACTCTCCAGCCAACTATTTCAAATCTCTTCACTGAGTGTTTTGGTTTATACTTAAATCAAGTATACTGAGTCTATGTCGTATCTTCTTTCATTATAAAGGGAGATTTTTTTTCGTGGTAGGGATTTAATTGCAGATTGCGCATGCCTCGTGTTAACTGAAGTGCCATTTCTGTTCAGTAGTGTTTGACAATTCCTAACGGAAAAACTTGGCCCGGCACATCGTCTACAAATTGTTCAACTTTATAACGAAAATGGGCGTTGTATGTGTATCAAACGCTTAGAGCAACTCATGGTCTACATAATCGGCCTACCTAAGGCACAATTAGATCTCATCCGTAAGTTTGAAATCCAATTTTCTCTATTGGATAATACTCGACCAAATAGGCAACACCCAGCACGTAGTGAAGAAAATATAGAGGCGGTAGCGGAGAATTACGTGAAGACCGTGAAGTGTCGATTCGTCGCCGTTCTCAACAGCTTGGCCTGTTATAGCCAACAACTTGGCGTATTTTACGTAAGAATCTTTCTTTAAAAGCTTACCAAATTCAATAAGTGCAGAACTGAAGCCGACCGACCTTCCGAATCGTTTCCGTTTTAGTCGTTGGGCTCTTGACAAGCTTGCAGAAGATCCACTGTTTTCGACAAAAATTGTGTGATATCACATCTCTCGACTTTTTCCTTTGGGGCTATGTAAAGTCTATACAGATGAGCCGGCGACAATTGGAGACCAATATTACTCGTGTTATTAGCCAAATACCATTATAAATACTCAGAAGCGTAATTGAAAATTGGTACTTCAGAATGGACGTTGTTACCGTAGTCGCAGACAACATTTTAACGAAATTATATTTGAAAAATAATTGAAACGAATGGTTCTTTTGTGTAATAATAAAGATTATAAAAAAAATAGTTTTTATACATTTTTTTATTAAAAGAATACCTCTGAATGAATCACTCGATATATTACTGTGGAATAAGCTTTTTTTTGCATATGTCTTGGATTATCAGAAAATTAGACCTTTTCGCTGAAAGTTTGTTGGAAAGTGGTATGTAAATGTATTTTTTTGATTATTTTTATTTTTATCCAAATAATTCCTAACTGACAAGATGTGCGTAAGGATAGTTCAGGTTCTTTTTTCTAGAGAATGGAATATTTCTTGGTGATTGTATTGTGCTATTCCTTAATTTACACTAGAAGTAATTGTTTTAGGTGATTAATTTAAATGAACACTAAATTCGTATCTCTATTGTCAACAACTGGACCAAAAATAATGTATTATATTAGGGAGAGAAAATTCCTATGACGACATTGTTCCGAAAAAATCACCTGAGGATGAAAACAACCCTCAATAGGGAGGAGATGTTGGATGTGGTTTAGCTGAGAAGTTTTTTCTGTTCTCTAAACATGGAATTTGAAAATTTTATCTAGGATGTTTAGAGAACAAAAAAGCCTTTTAACTAAAACACATCCGCCATATCTTTCCTTTTCAAGAAAAAAATTAGGGGTTGTTGCTCAGGTGGATTTTTTGGAACAATGTCGTCATAGGAATTCTTTCTCCCTAATACAGAACTTGAAAATTATTTTTGGATTCTTCAAAACTCTTAGGTTCTTGAGTTTGGGCGGTTCAATTGTCTGTTCAATATTGCGGTATGTTCAATATTGCGGTATGTTCAATATTGCATTATTTCGTCAATTATGGACCGATTTTGAAAATTTTAACTGGGTTGTATACAGAATATAAATAACTTTCAAACAAACCAACACTCGACATCTCTTCCATATTCAAACAATTTTGAGGATTGATGCCACCTTTATGAGGGTGGTTTTTTCGGAACAAACGCATGATAGAAAGTCGTGCCCTTCAAAACAGAAGTTAACTTGTTTTTTTTAAATCTTCGAAAATTCTTCGTTTCTGAGTTCTGGGGGAGTCAAATTTTCTTAGGGACACTCTGTATAAAGGAAAGAAAACTTCCAGCCTATAGATAGCAGTAGGAAGAAAATTCGAAAATATCAACTGACTCCAGGGCAACCAATCTAGGATGATCCATTTTAATCGGGCCCGAAGTCTGGTCCACTAAAAGGCCAACTTTGTTCTAAGAGGATTACCAGTGATATATAACTGTAGCAAGTCCACCGTGAAGACTAAGCGATGATGTACACGTTTCATTTGAGGGAGCTTTGTTCGTATATGCAAACTGAAATCTTTGCGCCATTAAAGGGTACCATTCGTCTTTTTTCATAAAGTACGTTAATTCCTGACCCACCATCAGAAACACAGTATGTCATTCCGCTTTACGACCTTTTTCCAATTATACGAAATAGCCGAGTGGTACAGGATTATTTCAGTTTGAATGTGTCTTGGAGATTGTATCTGGAAAATGTGTTTCGGGAGTCTATGGAATCGCACTTGGTTTAGTAATTCCCATTAGGTAATTGAAACAATTCAATTTAGCGGGAAGGCAGGATCGATTTAAATTGGTATGGGTGGATTTTGTCTGCCGACTTTCACATGCAAGAAAATTGGCTTTTCCAACTTTTCACAGACGACTTAAATGAAGTTACGATATATTGAATGCTCGAAAAATGATTGAAGAATCACAGTCTATATGCCTGATGTTTCAACATAAATACACTCAGTGACATTAAAAGAGGAAAACCTGATAATTATTGGTAACTATAGAGGGCGTCCCAACGAAAATTTGACCTACTTTAAATTCAGAATTAAATATTTTAACTTCTAAAATATATATTGAAACTATATAAAAAATATCAAAATGATATCCTGATATATAATCCATATAAAATATTTTTCAATGTCTCGGAATATACCGATTTACATCCCGACATGAAACGTATTAATACAAATTTATTAACAAAAACTATATGAGCGTGCATATTAACATACAAATACAACAAAATTCTCTATTCCAAAATTATCCAAATAAAGGATCAAATAAAAATAATTGAACAAGAACTCGAGCATTTGATAGCTATTTCGGTCTCTGGACCTCTTAAGAAATGTATTGAATTCAGATTCAAATATACATATACATTAACAAGATCAAAATTTAACTCACCAAATAAGATGAAATCTGGAACTCCAAGTAAGCTTTAAATTATCCAAAATAAAACGGAAATGACCAACGTGTTGTTACGTATAACCTATAAGTATTTCTAGTCGGAACACAGAAAAATATAACAAAACTTATTCACCCCAAATAATGTCTCATGAGAAAAATTATTTAAATATTTTAATAATTTAAATTATACCTATAGGTACTTCTACATATTTAATTTCAAAAAATTATATTTAATAATTATAAATTCAGGAATTAAATTAAAAATAATATCATATAAGTACCACTTATGTCAAACGACATATAAAATACACATTCATTATAAGACTTCCAAATGATATAACAAAATCCAATAAATGAAATGTGTTAACCAAGATCCTATAAATTTTGAATACTGACAAAGCAAAGTCTCTCATAAAACTTGTTTTTAAGTAATGTTTTTACATATCCTGAGATTTTATTGAAAATAACTTAGTTAGATATCCAATAATATTGAATATTCTAAGTAATATAGTTTTATGATGAAATTCTCAAGATTATGTTAAACATTTTTGAAAGATATTTGTTTTCATAAGATTGATCAGCAGAAAAAAAATTTTGTCTATTCAAAATATTTAATTTATAGGATTGTGGTTAACAATTTTTATTTATTGGATTTTGTTATATCATTTGGATGTCTTATGATGAATGTTTATTTTATATGTCGTTTGATATAAGTGGTACTTATATGACATTATTTTTAATTTAATTCCTGAAGTTATAATTATTAAATATAATTTTTTGGAATTAAATATGTAGAAGGCTAATATTAAAATATTTAAATAATTTTATATAACTTCTATCAAGTATTAACCTCTATTTATGTTATCATGAGAAAAATAACCAGAATTTCGAAAATAATAGATAATTAAGGAATATATTGTGAATATTTAGACTCTATATGAATTCATTTCGGAATTTAAAAATCAATTTGAACTTGTTACAACTGTTAGATTCCAATTCTGAAAAGAGAAGTAAGACTGATTGACTGATGAATATAACAGCAATTTTTTTGTCGTTGAAACATATAAGGAGAATTGACGACTTGTTGTTGTTCTAAAGTGGCGCAAGATCGCAGTAACAAAGCCTACACAGAACACAACTGAACTCCTAACTCGCTCAAGATGAAAAAGCTTCTGAGGGATCTTCACAGAAGATCTAGGAGTATCAGGATAACAATAATAATAATAATAATATATTTATGCTCCAAGTAACAGAAAGAAATGATGCCAGCTGTCGCCAGATTCGCATGCGGCCTAGGGCTGCGCAACTGGGGCACCACATCCCTATGAAGTTGAATCAACAATTCCGAGGACTAATGTTTATTAGATCTCCTACTTCTACCTAACTGACTTTTGGCTAATTTGTTTACTTCAGTCTATAGGTAATCTTCATCTGTTCAAGATGGAGTAAACAGAACACAACATTATACATATAGGTTTCCTTTCCCTTTGGCATTCAAACATTAAAGAAATATTCCTACCATATTAAGGTTTTCATGAGCAATTATTTCTTCATTGGGTTATTATCATTCAAGAAACTTGTTTTATTCCTTTCTAGCTTAAATCACTAACAACTTTCGCTAAACTATAATTAGAACTTTCCAATTACAGTCCACTTAAACTCGAGATATGCACCACGTATCGGAGCGAATATTCGCCAAACCATTAATACATTAGATAAGATCCCTCAAGCTCAATTAGGTTGAACAGTATATCACTATCCCAAAATAAACAAATCCTCTTTGCTACCCTCATCAAGTTTATTTTGGTTCATCTGTGAATAACGTTGAACTCACTCGGATGAGCTTAACTGGATTTTGGTCATTAGTGACCAGTAATTCCACGACCCTTTCATCAGGCAAAATGCGTCACTTTGAGTTAAACAAGAAGTTGTATCTCTCATTCACAACATTCCATAATCTGAGTATTCAAAAAAAATCTCGAGTTCTCCTCAAACGTTCGTGAGGAAATAATAACTTTGAGAGAAATATTATAGAGTGTGGAAACATAAGAACTTTGTGACCTTATGCTAGAATATTATGAACAACACTGGGACACGTCAACTTTTAAATTCAATAGTACGCTTTTCAAACATTAATTCAAATATACAGGATGATTCGCGCAAGTCCAGCATAGTTCGTCCTCTTTATTTTAAATGGAACATCATGTATATCTTTGATATTTTGTGAAGCTCCTCAATAACCTGATTTCAAGGAACTATACCATGTATGGTCTATTTTAAATAATACCGAGTGAAATAATGAACTTTATAATTTATCATGCGTTAAATAATGGTATTTTTTAAATAACCTAAATACAGACTTATAACATTTCTAAACTATCAATTAAGTTCGAAAAATTTCTAAAATCAATTCTCGATACGCTCGTGGATGTTGATTTTGTTGACATTTTTTGTTATGATTACCTAAAATATAATTTACATATGCCGATAAATAGAAAATCTGCAAATAATGTGGATTATTATCAGTCAGATGTTACGGTGTTAAGATTTACATTGAATAGTAAATTCCCAACTCAAAACGTATTTTTTGTAGAAGTATTAATGAAATATTTGACTGATACTCACCGAATTAAGATTTTAATGATAATCGATTACGGGGATAAGTCAAGTTGAAGCGGCAAACTTCATTTGATCAGAGGTATTCTCAGTTGCCTAATATTCCAAGTAGTGTGTCTAAAATTCATGCACAATTCACAGAACTTAGACATTAAAAAGAAAACCGCAATTCGTTGAAGATACTGTGAAATCGGATATTTCGTTAGGTGTTGCTCGTGAAAATATTACAATTCATACAACTGCCATAAGGTGCCTCCAGAAGAAAAACTTCATCTATAAAGATGAATGTGTAGAAACGCCACTTCATTAAACGATTTTGAACTTAGTAAAATAGCACATTATCAGTCAAAATGCGAAAAAATAAATAGCATCATGTAATTTAAGTATTCAGTTTCTTGAAACTAATTTTAAATACTTTCGGAATATCATCAAATGTTTCTACGCATACGACCTTCACAAAATTTCGCACAAATATGCTCGTTATTTCGGTTGTTTTTTTTTTAGAGTGATAGAAATTTAAATTGAAATAAAACACATTCAAATTAAGATTGAATTCAAATTTTTTTTTTATTTGAAACATAATTTTATGACATTTATGCTTTGAAAATAATTTCCGGCATATGTCCATCACTACTAGCTCCGAGGACCCGTTATCGACCAGACCAATTTTAGACCACTTCTTCGCGTAATTCAGACCTTATTTCACCAGTAACACGAGTTATGTTGGCTTCCAAAGCGTCTATTTTTTTTGGTTTATCAGCATAAACCAATGACTTGACATAACCCCAAAGAAAACAATCCAGTGGAGTTATGTCGCATGATTTTGGAGACCAATTAATTGGACGCGAAATAATGTTATCCACAATTTTTTTTTCAATAAATCAATTGTTACGGTAGCAGCATGAGGTGTAGCACTATCTTATTGGAACCAAAATACTTCTGGTCGATACCATTCAAATTTTGAAACAAATAATCATTGATCATTGATCTGTAACGAGCACCATTCACTGTAACATTAGCTCCAGCATCGTTTTTAAAGAAATATGGACCGATGATGCCTCCAGCGTGTAAAGCAGACCATACAGTGCATTTTTCAAGATGCCATGGAACCTGCAGAACTTCTCGAGAATTTTTTTTCACTCCATATACGACAATTTTGCTTGTTTAGATGGCCGTTCAACCAGAAATGAGCTTCATCACTAAACACATTTTTATGATAAAAAAGTGGATCAACTTCAAGCTGTGACTTGTTGTGAACGTCGACGAATAGACAAATGGGATCCGCATTAACACTTTGACTTACAGCAGTGATATTTTCTTCTGTACGTACAGTCCTTATCTTGCTGTTGTTGTTTCATTGAGTAGAGACAATGTTGTCCGAAATCTATCGATAGTTCGACGAATGAGCTGCTCTGATGGACGATTATGTAAACCATGAATTTCACGAAGTACTCTATAAATTTGGCGAATAGAACACTTATTTGGAAAATTAGTTTTTCAACAATTTGTAAACGTTGTTGCGGCGTGAGTCTTTCCATGATTATTTGTCAAGGCTTATTGAACAGAAATTTCGAAACAACATGGCTTTTATCTTCTGTCAAATCACAGTTATCCCTATCGAAAGTTCTATCCGTCTAAAAAATACCCGATAATTGTTTCCCTAAATGCAGAATTTCAGATCGATTGAATATGTAGTTTCGCAAATATTGGGAAAAATATTAATTTGAATTTACGAAGACTCTAGCTCATTCTATTCGAAAGTTTGCGTGGTTCGACTGCACATTCGAAACTCAGACTCTAAGTTTCCTAAAACACGCATATTCATCCGACCATTTAGAATTGGAACCTACAACGAAATGCAATATAAGAATTTTTCCCCAGATGCATGCAAGGTTCCATCAGAAAATACTCGTTTGATGGAGAAACTCATGATTCACCGGTAAATTCCGAACATATTCTTCGCAAGCTTCACTAAAAGAAATCAGGGAGAGGAAAGCTGGAGTCTTGAAAGGGAATTCTCAGATATCTTATTAGTAATAACTGGCGAAAAACTCGGACAGTCCCGAGGGAGTTAACCCCATTCCCTGGGTAGTATGGGACTAAAACATGCACATCCCAAACAAGTCTCCAGAGAAAAATCGTGATGCGGGTGATGAGTAGTATTGAACCACCACCTTATAGGAAGATAACCCCAATTTCTGAGGACAGGATTGTATCGGCAGGGAATGACGTGAACATCGGTTCAAAGGAGGAAACTTTCATGAGAAGAATATGCTTTCATACTACAGAGTTATCCATTGTGTGCTTAAGAAACTAAACGTAAAGAAAACACTCTTTCATTTAGAATATCGATGAAATTTTTATTTCAATATAATGCTTGAACCTTGCCATTAAGTGTGGAATACAACATCATCTAAATGTCATCAGCGTGATCTGTTACACGACTCTATGTTTATATCCTTGTGAGGTAATAACTTGTGTACATACATTCTGTCAAGAAAGTACCGGGAATTATCGATATAAATCTGGCGGGGCAATGAGGCAGGTAAACATTTTTTTTCCGAGGTTGGTACTACTGTCCTTAATTACTATGCCAAGCTTGAGCGGGATCTGTCAACTAGTGTGTTTGCAACAGCTGATTAAGTGAGTCGATGTCAGAGTCCGTGCCGATTTTTACTATGGGTGATTACCTTGAGCAAATAATTTGTTTAAAGTTTTGTGTTGCAAATGAATTTTCGTGTGCCGATGCATTGAAAATGTTGCAAAAGGCCTTTGGTGATAATGCTCTATCGAAAACTCGTGCATATCAGTGGTACAGAGCCTTCAAGGACGGTCGTGAAGTGGTCGCCCATCGACTGCTTCGATCGAAGATAACGTCCATAAAATTAAGGAAAGGGTGCTGGAAAACCGTTGTACCAGCTTGAGAGAGATAGCACATGATCTTAAGATATCCCACGAGTCCGCACGTATGATTTTGATTGATATTTTGGGCACGAGAAAGGTGAATTTTCTTCAAAAACGTCATCGCGAACAGGTTGCTTCAGACATGCTGGATGGCTGTAATTCCGATTCTACATTCATGGAACGCATTATAACTGGTGATGAGACCTGGGTCTACGAGTACGATATGCAAACAAGCCAGCAATCATCGGAATGGGTGGCAAAAAATGAGCCGAAACCGAAAAAACCACGCCAAAGCCGCTCGAAAATGAAGGTGATGCTCATTGTTTTCTTCGATATCCGTGGCGTGGTGCACTACGAATTCGTTCCAGAGGGTCAGACGGTAAACAAGGAGTATTACCTAGGCGTTATGAAACGTTTGCGTGAGCGTATCCGTAAGAAGCGGCCAAATTTGTGGGCGAACAACTCATGGATTTTGCATGACGATAACGCGCCTTCTCACCGAGCTACGATTGTGACTGACTTTCTCGCCAAAAACTCAACAAACGTGCTTCAGCAACAACCGTATTCGCCGGATTGGGCTCCCTGCGACTTTTTCCTCTTCCCAAAACTAAAATTGCCCCTTCGTGGCACCCGTTTTGAGTCGATTGAAGCCATAAAACAAAATTCGGCGCGAGAGCTAAAGTCCATCCCGGAAAGCGCCAATAAAAAATGTTTCGATAATTGGAAGTGCCGTTGGCATAGATGTATTGGAGCAAATGTAGCCTATTTTGAGGGCGACCCAATAAATTTTGACGATTAAATGTAAAAATGTTGTTTTAATTGAAAATTCCCGGTACTTTCTTGACAGAGTAGTAACTTGAACGGTGTTGGTTTTTAGATCGTCAATAGTCTGAGAATTTTTGGCATTAACATGATCCTGGGTAAAAGTTCACAACAAACATCCAAAGACGATAAATCACAAGATCTTCATGACCAATCCACATCGCCGAAACGAGAACTTACGCATTCTAGGAATTTTTCTTGCAATAAAGCCAACATGGGTCGTGTTGACTGGCTTCTTACACTATCTTGCTGGAACCACATCTCTTCCTATTCCATTTCATTAATTTCACGCCAAAAACCATCGTTTGGTTATAGCGATGAGAATTGACGATTTGACTGACATCTTCTTCGTTTTCAAAGAAGTACGGACCAATCATTCCACCAGACCAAATTGCACACCATACAGTGACTTTTTGTGGATGTAATGGTCTCTCGGCAGTTACATGAGGATTTTCACTATATTTGACAATTTTGCTTGTTTACATAGCCACCGAGTGAAAAATGTGCTTCGTCGGTGAAGAAAATTCGATGCGAAAAATCGTCATCCTAACGTTGTTGTTCAAGCACACAATCGGCATATGTTCTACGCATTCTATGGTCAGCTGGCTTTAGTTCTTGTGTCAACTGAAGCCTATAAGTCTTCTTCTTCTTCAAGTGCCATCTCCGAGACGAAGGTTGGCAATCATCATTGCTATCTTTACTTCAGACGCTGCTGCTTCAAAAAGTTTTTTAGTGTATCCGAACCAGACTCAGGTTTCGCAACCATGACATCCTTCTTCTACCTATACTACGTTTTCCTTGGATTTTGCTGGACGATTATATCGACCATAATCTGCCCGTAATGCACGAAACTTACTGCAAAATCATTGTTTTTGTAATGAGTTTTCACAATTTTCACACGTCCAGCAGTGGATAAACAATCCATATTGTTAAATATGGATAACTAAACATATATGGATAACTAAACATATAAGGCTTCGGATCATAGTTCTGTTCTACATATATCATTGAAACAAGGCTGTGAAATCTGGACCACAAAATGAATAACCCGTTATAATTATTATTATTAATACACAAACAAAGGGAAGGGCGAACCCATAAACCCTAAAATTAACAAAATGTTTCCATATCTCTTGTATTATGAGAATGAAAGCTTGATAGTTTTACAAAACTGCTTGCATTTTCCCTCACGTTTATAAGACATCTGAAGATGAAAATAGAGGCCAGTGTAAGAATACCATTTTCCAGAAAAAGTGGTCTTCAAGAAGCCCGAATTGAAAACCATGCGAAATATTATTTTCTGAATTACAGAAACTCTGAGTACGTTAGAAAAACTTCTCCATAATAGGATATTATATGAAAGGTGACTGTGTACCAAACCATAGTAAACGTTTATGAGCGACTGCAAAGGAAGCAAACCCTTTGGCCATGCACATTGCATAGTAGGAATTATTTCAATTTTTTATCACATCTTTATGCGAACTTCACTTCAAATACCTATCGATGTGGATACCGAGAAACTTGGTGGACTCTTTTGACGGAATGGCTGAATCCAAATAGCGAATAAAAAGTGTATGGTCTTCATTGGTTGAGAGTGTGAAATGAATAAACTGCGGTTTATCAACATTTATCATAATTGAATTTGAATGACACCATTTTACAAAGCTTCGTACTAGCAGTTCACATAAATGATGCAGTTCCTCAAAGGTCTTTGCTCCAACAGCTATGTAGGTATCATCAGCGAACAGGATCAATCTAACAGATTGAGATATAATGGTTATGTAATTCAATGAGCCGATTTATCGGATTCACTGGAAAGTCGCTAATAAACAACAGATATAAGAGTGGTCGTAAAACAGAACCTTGAGGCATCCCTATGTTCGGATTATAGTCATTCTGAATTTTAACAGACGCAGTTCAATCCCAAAGAAAAGCAGTCCAAAAATACGTCCCTAAATACCAAATTATAACATTTATCTGATATGAAAGGCTCGTGAAAAATAAAAACATAATCCCTCAACATAAGAACCCTTGTCAAGGCATTCATAGACACACTCAACAGAATATAAGGCTCTATTTTGAGTCGAGCGACCAGATCTAAAAGTGTGCTGTGCGGTATCAAGTATTTGAAATTTGGCCAGTTAAATCATCATCACACACTTTATATACAGCTATCCTGAAAATTTGATTCAAATGCAAAAAGTCAGTTTTATCTCGAATATATACTTTAATTTTGAGCAGTTTATTTATGATATGGAAATTATTTACCTTATGCCCCAGACGGGCGGACATTATTATTTAATTCATTTATAATACAGGATTTTCGTTACCAGCGCCCCATTCTGTTTTGTAAATACATTATTCATTTGAAACTTATTGAAAATTTTTTTCATTATAAAGTATCGGGTGTTTTTTTAGAACTTCAAATTGAAATAAAACACATTTAAATTAAGACTGAAGCCCATTTTTTTATTTGAAAAATAATTTTATGACATTTATGTTTTAAAAATAGTTCCCGGCATATGTCCACCACGACTAGCTCTGAGAAACCGCATTCCACCAGAACAATTTAGGACCACTTTTTCGAGTAATTCGAGTAATATTTCATCAATAACACGAGTTATGTTGGCTTCCAAAGCGTCTTTTATTTCTGGTTTATCAGAATAAACCAATAACTTGACATAACCCCAAAGAAAATAATCCAGTGGAGTTATGTCGCATGATCTTGGAGGTTGATTAATTGGACCATTTCTCGAAATAATGTTATCCCCAGATCTTTCTTTCAATAAATCAATTGTTACTGTAGCAGCATGAGGTGTAGCACCATCTTGTTGGAACCAGAACATTTCTGGGTCGATACCATTCAAATTTTGAAACAAATAACAATTGATCATCGATCTGTAACGAACACCATTCAGTGTAACATTAGCTCCAGCATCGTTTTTGAAGAAATATGGACCTATGATGCCTCCAGCGTGTAAAGCACACCATACAGTGCATTTTTCAGGATGCAATGGAACCTGCAGAACTTCTTGAGGATTGTTTTCACTCCATATACCATATACATTCGCTTGTTTACATAGCCGTTCAACCAGAAATGAACTTCATCACTAAACACAATTTAACGATAAAAAATTGGATCAACTACAAGCTGTTCTAGGGCCCAATCAGCAAACAAACGACGCTTATTATGGTCAAGTGGCTTTAGTTCTTGAACCAGTTGAATCTTATATGGGTATTGACCAAGATCTTCATGCAAAATTTTCCATGTGGAGTCCAACTTGTTGTGAACGTTAACGAATAGACAAATATGGATCATCATTAACACCATGACTTACAGCAGCGATATTTTCTTCTGTACGTACAGGTCTTTTTCTTGTTGTTGTTCTTGCACCGAGTAGAGAAAATGTTGTCCGAAATCTATCGATAGTTCGACGAATAATCTGCTCTGATGGACGATTATGTAAACCATAAATTTAACGAAGTGCTCTATGAGTTTGGCGAATAGAACACGGATTTTGAAAATAAATTTCAACAATTTGTAAACGTTGTTGCGGCGTGAGTCTTTCCATGATAATTTGTCAATGGTTACTGAACACAAATGTCAAAACAACTTGACCTTCTGTCAAATCACAGTTATCCCTATCGAAAGTTCTATCACTCTAAAAAAATTCGATGATGATGACGACGACGAAGGATCCCTAGAAGACGTCATCGACGCCAAAAGATCATGTTAGTCCAAGTCACATAAAGTTTTACACGCAAAGAGATCCAATACTGGTAGGAACTGAATACTGACGAGTATTCATGGGACTTGACTTTTTGGCACTTCTTTGTTTCTTTGTTTTCGATATTACTCGACTTACAGACGATACAAACTGTAAAAATACATATATAATCTCAAAATTCAAAGTTTTGACAAAGAAATATTTCGTTAGAAAAGACGAGTCATTGTGCCAGTTATAGATATTTTTGTAATAATTAATTTAATTTATTTATTCATTTTCGCATGGCTTACTGCATTATAATCGGTATATGTCACACATTGGCTTAAAAACTTGAGAAATTATAGATCAAATGTACAATGAGATGTCGCAATAGAATTTACCCTAAATTTGTTGTTTTATTTATTTTATTTTATATTTATTTTTCCCCGGTTGTATATATTTTCATGATTCATTATGTGAATAGATACTAATGCATGTTTTTCTACTAACTGCATGCAATTTTATTTGATAATTCATCGTTTAATAACCATATACTAAATAATAACCTATAATATACCAAAAGTTTGGATCATCATTATGGAAGTATATGATGATTTTTTTCAACAAAATCTACGACTAGGGATAACTGTTGAGGATTTCTAAGCATGATATCCAAGCTAAGAAGAAACGTGATCTGCGTATGTTAGTATTAAAACATGCCTTTTGATATGTTCGATTCATCTGATTTCGTATAATAAATTTTACGAAATTATAATGCATGAAATTATTAACACCATAGAATACTAATAATACTTCATTATACGTTATTCCTCAACATATGTGGATTTTACGATTGAATGTCTACCACAGAAACGCTGGCAGGAATGAAGTCGTTAAACACAATTTTCCATGCCTCTCACACAAATCAGGTCGTATGTTAGCTATTACTCGTTCGATATTAATCTGTAAATCGTCTAAATTTGCTGGATGATTGCTGTAAACCAATGACTTAATGTAACTTCAAAGAAAGAAGTCCAATGCAATTAAATCGCTGAGAATGATTCTCTTATGAAAATCTGCATCATTTCCGAATTTTTCTGAGCACCAACTGATGAATTTTGGTCTTCACGAACACTTTCACGTACGGCAGCAATATTCTCTTCACTTCTTGCATTTCTTTGTCTCACTGGCACTGTAACATCATGAAGTGAAAATTTTGTTTCAAACTTCTTCACTAAACGTTCAATTGTTCGTTTATCCGGATGATTATAAAGACCAAATATTGGATTTGAAGCACGTAAAGTTAGTTACATCGCGATTTTTCATAAGGAATTTGGATTATTTCTAAAAGTTGTTGAAGTGTGTACCATTCCGTGATTAAATGGTAGACATCGACAAATACAAATGTCAATGTCACAAATAAACAATGACTGCCGTACGTGAGTAATGTTAATTTAAAAATGAGGCTTTCCCATTGAACTGCAATACCGCAACGATTAATTGCTTCCGCAAAAACTTTCGGATATTAACGAAATTTGTGCGAATTTCAAAGAAAAGTGTGAAAAATTGGCAGCGTTTTCAAATATATGTCTTAGTTTTGCATCGACCAATCACTGGGTAATCGAATTCCGGTGGCTATTAATTGTTGGTTAATAGTCTGGGCGGAAACTGAAGTTAGCCACAATCATTGCTAATCGATTCATGAGATTCCATGGAGGCCTGGGAGTCTGATAGTTGTGTAATTCGGATTATTCAACTGTCCAGATAACTTAACGGTGTGGATCGGCAACCTCGGAATGCTTGTAAATGAAATATGATTCAGTTTATTGAAGATTATGAGTTTTGCGAACTGTGACTTCAAAATTTTCTCCATTTTTGTAGTGAATTTTAACAATCCCAATGCATTGTAGAAGCGTGTATCGTTCCATCTTTAGTAATGGCGTAGTTTCGACTTCTCAAGTGTCAAAAGGTGACATCTTCGAAAGTGACAGCTGCCCAGATAGCGGAATATTTGAAAAGAAACTACTCTAACCAGTTATAATAATGAATCTTCATTTGATCTTAGAACCTAAAGGTGTCGATCACGTACAAGAAAAATACCTAACTAACTTAAATTCCTAGAAATTAGAGCCCATCAAAATCTTCCTCATTAAGAATTTTTCGAACACTTTGATAGCATTTTCTGACTAAATTTTTTTAAAGAATTTCCTTTTGTAATAAGCATTTTTATTTTGAAGTTATTTGGTAATGTATTTCACATTTTAAGCATAAAATAATCAGCATTTTTTTGTATATAGTTAAAGTCTGTTTTTTCTGCACGTGGGTAAGTTTTACCCCTAGTATTATATTTATGCTTTAAAACCAAGGTTTTAAAATCATTATATTTGTTGATCACATACATTGTACACTCCTATTCAGGTATGGAAAAGACAGTCAAAAACATAGGAAATTCAATGTTAGTCTAGAGGACGACGTCGGTCCAGTAGAGCAGTGGAAGAATCAAATCCTCAGCGCGATACGATGACGAATAAATGACGGTCCTCTCTCAATGATAGTGACCGAGTCTTGAATGCATATAAGCGTGGAATGCTGTCAAGGCCGAATCGAAACTGACAGTGTTTCTTAAAATTCTCAGAGCATGGCAGTATCTTGCCAGGTTTTTAGCAATATTGTCAATTTGTGGTTTCCAATTCAAGTTGTGGTCAATCTGAATTCCCAGGAAAGGTACTGAGTGCTCAACATTTATAGCATGTTGATTTTTCTCTCTTACTACCAGTATTTTTGTTTTTCTGATGTTCATCGCTAGATCATTACATTCCTTTAGCTTACTAAGATATATGGTACTAAAAAATCCCATTGTGAAGTGTAAGGAAAATATTCATCTCATTTCCAGAACATAGATTGTTAATTTCTTGAAAAACCTAGGGGGCCAAGACTTTTGACGATGTATGTATTTATCTTGAGATGATGAAAAAATTGTTTTGAAACCAAATTGATATCAAAAAAAGATATAGATGAGGGAACCTAAAAAATTCAGTTCGATCCTGTCCTATTACGCTTTTTAGTCCTTTCCACGGTATACTTGACGTAGCACATAACCTTGTATGACCCACAATGGATGCCCAGATATTGCCCTAGCTAAAAAGAGCCTCTTTCATATTCTGACCACATGCAATGTAGTCTTGACAAGCTCTATTCGCGAGAGGAGTGACGTATGTAACTTGATATTTCAGGTTTCCTTGGCCAGTTTTGCATCAGAATAGATATTGACGTATCAGTTGAGGAGGGTATGAGTTATTTAATCACGAATAGGAGCCCTTTTCCACATATCCCTCATTGCCGAAGGGTTTAGTGAGTGCTTCCAGCACGAAACCGACTGAAAAGTTGGGACATTCTTTTTAGAATGGGTGTAACTCGATACTTCGAATTCTTGTCTTATTCATACGGAGAAAAAGACGAACTAACCAACCACCCTCTGTTTTTCACGAAGTCAGCGCTCGACCTTGCCTTCTAAAAAACTGCACACGATCAGGGGGAGAAAGAAAATGACGTATAGCTGGGAATTTCGTGGAATCCAGTTGGTATGTTACCTTTTACTGTAGTTGGCTTTGACGTGAGGAGGAATGTAATAAAAGTAAGGCGAGGGTGAAACAGTGGGGTGGCTACAGTTGATTGTTCTAGGTGTGAGTATGTGGGGGACTTCCCTAGAGCAGGGGCGTTCCTCTTGGGGATGAGGAGGAAGACTCGACGTCGAAAAACCAGAAACTTTGAGGAATTTGAAATTAGCTAAAGGAAAAACACTCAATCTTCTTAATGGATTGGTAGGGGATGACTCTTGTGAAAGAAAATTGGAGATTATGTATTCTTTTCTTCATCTCTGTGTTATTATTTCTTCATTGTGTTATTTTAAGTCAACTTTTACCCACGCCTTGGTTCATACGCTCATCGTAATAACAGTCACCATTTTTTTAAAGATCGTCATAAGTATTTATCGTTTCGTTCAAATGGAGAAATTTTATGAATTTTGAACCAAAAAATTCTTTGGAGATTAGATTCAAAGAGATATAACTCAGAGACTCGAAATTATATCGAGGTTTGAGTCCACATGGAAAGATCGAATCACCTAATAGAATAAATCTGCTTTCGGATCAGGGGTGGGCCATTTATAATTTGCATTTTTGATCAGCCATAGACGGAAAACTCATGAATATTTTCTTGAAGTTGTGAGTTTATTAGCAAGGCTGATATAATTCCATTTATGAATGAAAAACAATATTATTCAAAAGATTACAAATCTGTGAAGTATCTATTTTCGTTATACATAGAGACACCAAGGTCTTAATCATACACTAGCGCCATCTAGAATATGCAAACATACACACCTTTGCGAGCTTATTCAAGTGAAGAACTGTATTCCCGAAATTTTCGTGTTACAAACGCAGAAAAAACTCTCCTCATGCTCTAGTCAGACCGTAATACGCCGTAATGCTCATAATAAGCATATTCATATTGCTGATCTGTCCCAAAAATCATTAATAAGGAGTGTGAGCTAGAGTAACAGAAAGTTCTATCTTACAAATCGAGACAGTGTAATATACATCTGTATAACAATTCTATTATCAAACTTGATAAGGTTTTGTAGATCACAGGGGAAAATTGCAGATATGCGCACTCTTCAAACTGGTAGGTTTTCATCAGTACAATGTATGCACTACAAATCTGTCAAGTATCTTTATTCGCTATACATAGAGATACTAAGGTATTAATTATACACTGGCGCCATCTAGAGTATGTAAATATACATAAGTTTGCGAGCTAATTCAAGTAAAGGAATGGTATGTTCACGTTACAAACGCAGAAAAAGCTTTCCTTATGCTCAAGTCAGACCGTAATGCTCCTAATTAGCGTATTCTTATTCAAATAAATTGCAATTTGCCCCTCTTCTTCTTTCTCTTTTCAATAGGACTGCGTTCTTTTTTTTGTTGCCTTCATCCTGTTATTGTTATGTCTCTTGTGATCTCGAGCTCCAGCTTTCTTTTCATCTCTTTGGGTGACGTCTCAAAGGTCTACGTGGATTTTGAATATGCGTTTTCGCCCATTTTGCCAGTCTTTTCGCTGGCATCCTATCTAAATGGTCTCTCCAGAACCTCTTGCGTGCTCTGATCCATCTGACCACATCCTGCATCTCCAGTTTCTTCCTTATGCCTGTACTCCTCACATGATCTCTGAGTGTTGCTCGTTTGAGGCATCCTTATTTCTGTTGTTCTTGCCATTCTCTTGGTTGTAGATGTTTTTGATCTCGTTTAGGCGGCGAATGTGAGCACTGGTCTTACACACTCTTTACATATGCGAGTTTTCGCTTTGTTCAGTTGGTCAAGATTACTCAGATCTCTCAGACAGCCGCCCCATGGCATTAGAGCTTGACGCGCTTGTCTTGTCTAGGACCCTAGTTTCATCTCGGTGAAATGGAAGGTTAAATCTTGATGCCTAAAGTAATGCCACTCGCGCCAGTCACTGGACCCGTGTGGTGAAAGATCGACCGAAAGGGGCCCTAGTTTCACCGTTAAGGTAGAATGCAGGGCTGAGCCGTGTTGATCAACTCAATGACAAGGGAGTTCGTCGCAGCACAGGGCCTCTCCCTTAAAACTAACGTACTCTACCCTATTGCAGTAAATCTCCGGATTTTTCTGTCCAATGGCCGAATGCGTTATGTACCATAGTGCGTAACATCGGGACGGTGGAGGACCTCGTAAAGTATTCGTACGACCTGGCCACCCAATTGGTGTTGAACTCGAGGGGACAGTGGTTGACAGTCCGCATGCTGGACTAGGAGGGTATTCCTTCTATCTGTTCGCAGCAACTCATGTTCAGGATATCTCAATAAATGCTTCAGGGTTTAGCGGGACTTGACGGTTCGACCGGCCTCATCCTGAACCAGGTTCGATTGCGAGCCTCCGATCTGTGCTGCTTTGAACGAACGTGCTCGCACTTCTTCTTTCATTAGAACGCATCATTCACTGGATACTGTTACTCCTAGATAGTTGAATCTTGACACTTCGCGATGACCATGGTCTTTGCTTTCTCACAGCTGATACTCATGTTTAATTCTTCTGCGACTCTTTTGAACTCATACGAGGCGTTGTAGGTAGTCTTCGCCCTCTGCTACCAGGACAGCGTCATCTGCATAGCACATAAGCTTCAGAGAGCGATTTACCATTTTATAGCCTGCTCTGATCTTTCTGACTCCCTCAATCATTCAGTCAATTACGAGATTAAGCAGCAACGGACTCAGGCTATCCTCTTGTCGTATGCCGGTGGAAATGCGGACCTCCTCAGATAACCCACAGTTTGTTTTTATCATTGTATTGTTATCGGTGTTAATATTTTTGATTATTTTAAATTTTTTTTACCTAAGTTCTTACACTGAAGGGAAGCAAGGACATCGCAGAGTCTTACTCGATCAAAAGCCTTCGTTAAGTCAAGGAAGCACGTGAGGAATTTGGCCCTGTGATCGACAAAACCTTATCGAGTTTGAGTATGGAATTTTTATACAGATTTATATTACACTGCCTCGATTTGTAGAAGTTTCAATTACCATAGCTCACATTCCTTATTAATGATATTAGGATTTTTTATTTTATCCGGTAATTTGGGTTAGCTCTAACTGCTACTGAAAATGTATCCCAACAACATTTATTGCTAAATTCTTTTGTCCATGAACCATTTGCTGCCTTCAGTGCTTCCATTTATTCCTTCATCTCAGTAAATTCGTAGGATAGCGCCAATGTCCAAGCTGTTTTCATTTATGATTCGAAAAACGCTTTCGGAATAAGGAAAATTCCTCCCACGTCCCTTGCCGAGGGGGATTTTTTGCGACTGCCGTGTCTTCCAGTAGTGAATAATGAAAATAAAGTTGGGGAGTGCAGAGCCTATTTGTCAGGGGCGCGTAACATGTGTTTTATGGGGGCAATAGAAGTTACTCTTAACGACTGTCAGCGGGATCACAACACGGGGTAGAGATATTTTCTTATTAGGAGTCTCGCGAAGTCACGAAATGAACGGAAGGGTGAATTATATGTTCGGTGATGTATCCCGCGTACGAATAATGATCGAGATATTTCCTGATGCCGTTGGATGCTTCTTATATTCAGAGTGTGCTTTGATAACCCTAAATCAAGTAGTAAATCATTTAACTTATTCAGAACAATTAAAAGTGGCTTGTCGGAACTGTGACCTGGAGTAAAAGTAGGGTCGGTGCACTTTCTTCGAAGCTGCCTAATGATGCGTTGTCTCGAATATCTTCCAGAACAACATTTTTCGAATCTAAAGGTGTGATCGGCACTGGTAAATCTGCATTATGAGGAACAGGTCGTATTGGATACTGTAAATTTGGGTAGTCGATCTTATGCTTTCCCTTTTTGGAGCAACCTCTGGTCTTTGTCAGGCAAAAATAGCAATCCTTTAAATTATTAGTAGGTTTTCGCCATACCATAGGGATAGCAGAAGGCATGGTTTGTCTCTTCCCATTCATCCACAGCACCAATGATATGCTACAACTCACACAGCACACATGGGGACTACTGCTTGTCTTGATCTCCAATGAAACCACCTAAATATTGGAAGTAGGCTTTTTTAACATTTTCAGAAAATGGCCTGGCTTGTGATTTCATCATAAATTCCACAAATATAACAAAATTTGTCAGGAGAGATTTTGCAACTGCGGCGGGTCTATCTCGACACTTTCTTATTTACACACAGGGAATCACCCTCTTCTAAACTCAACAGAAGACTGATTTTTAATCTCAATTTTATTTTTTCAAGAAATACTAAGCCATCGACTTGCGCCATTAATCATAAACTAGCGCCTTCTAGAATACGCAAACATACATATAATACATACCTTTGCCAGCTAACTCAAGTAAAGAAATGTTTTCCCGATATGTTCACGTTAAAAACGCAGAAAAACTTTCCTCATGCTGAAGTCAGACGATAATATGCCGAAGCATGAGGAATGTTTTTCCTGCATTTGTGACGTGAAAATATCATTAAAACATTTCTTCACTTGAATTAGCTGGCACAGGTATGTCTTGTATGTATGTTTGCATACTCTAGATGGCGCTAGTCTATGATTAATTCCTTAGTGTCTCTGTGTATAGCGAATATAGATACTTGACAGATATGCAGTCGCTGGTGTTAGGATACATTAAAAGTAAACGGCACCCTCCAATCAGAGAGGTCGAGAATAAACCCGATGTACACATGCGCCGTAGTTTGTTTTCCGCAATTTGAATGATGGTCAAAGTGACAATTCTATCCTCTGAAACATTTATCTCCCGTGAAAGAACTGTATTTTTTATGCAAATAAACTTATTATAATTATATTATTTGGACTTTGTAGTGTGAAATTTCAATATTTCAGGAAAAGTAGCATGCATTGATATTAACTGATATACCTATTATTAGAGAATTCCCAAATAAACTTCTATTTCACATTATGTCATATTTCAAAATATAAGTATGCTTGTTATTTTTACAAAAAGGTTCCTGGAATCATTTTGTTTCAAATTGTAGCCCATTCCAAGTCATCGAAGAATAGTAAAGGCAATATTCAACGTTGAGTAGTGTGAAGAAAATTTAATGTTACAGAAATGAACTTTTATTGATTCTTGGAAGAATCCTAACAACAGCTGTTCACTTGTTTGTGGAATCAATTTAATGAAATATCCATTTATTTGATTGATTGGTTTTATGGAAACAATACCGTTTTTTGTCCCATCTTGAGGCTATTTTTGATATCTATATATATATAGAATTAAATAGTTCTAAACCTATATGTGTGTGTTCATACTTTTAAAATAAGGTGGATGTTATTATATCAACATGACCTTTATTCTTGACAAGTCTACCTGGAAACGTAAACAAACGTTTTATATGAGAATAACACTTTTTCCTTCAAAAATGTAAACAATTCTACAACATTCGCATAAGTTTTAAACTTAATTTGTTGATAATGAGAATACAGGGCCATGAAGCATGTTCTTAATTATTCCCAATACAGGGTGTTTTTAAACTTGGGTATTCTTTTTGTTACCATTTCACAAAAAATCGCCTATACAAAATATGCACGGAGGTCGAGTTATCATTCCCCAAAGTCGAATTCAAGCCTGTGTTACTTAGAACGCATGTTCTCGTTTTGTGGATCTACTGTGAAAGTAAGTGATGTCAGTACTCGGGCTTGGTGTTTAACCGAATTGTAAATCAGTGCATTGAACTATCACCTTCTTTATACAATTAAACAATATAAGACAATAGAGGAGCCCAGTGTAAAGTGTAACGTACAACTCTCGATTGCCCTAGAAAGAAGCAGATTCGTTCCGAAATTTAACCGTCTGTGAGGGTTGATAACAGCCCCTGTGAATATTTTATAGGGGCGATTTCTTGTGAAATAGTTTTTTTTGATGAATTCTTTCTTCTATTGAAAAAAACACGCTGTATGTTCAATTTCACTTTCAGAAGAGACCAATATTGCTTAAACGTAATAGTTTTTTTTCATATTCAAACAAAGTATATTTGAAATATAACCTTGCGAATAACCAAATGAAACTTTCAATCACAAATATCGAAAAATAAATACAAGAGTCTGAGAAGAAATAAGTATTTATTCACATATATGTTTTCAAGTGATTATGGTAGGTAAATAATATTTAAATAAGGTTATTCTGATTTTCACAAATTTTTATTGATATCTTCACAACAATTGTTTCGCTATCACAGTAGCATCATCAGGCAAGATCACATTTTGAATAACTAAGCTTGTTTCGGAAATCCGTTGCTATTTATATTACAGTAAGTACAATAAATTTTTATTGAGCACTAAAACCCAAAAAAGGGTCTCTGCAAATTCCAGCTTATCTGAATATATTTAACAGAGGTGAGTTATTTAAATCTATTTGTTCGTTAAGTAATATTTCCAATTTTATTATGTTTATTTATCTCTAGGGATTTATATGTAGAATTTCAAAGTTATGGTTGAAAGTATGTCCTGTTTCTAACAAATGGTTGGAATATGTAGAATTACTTTTATTATTGAGGAAACTCTTCAAATGTTCACAAATCCTATGGCGGAAAGTTCTTCCAGTCTGTCCTACGTAAACTTTAGGGCAATCACCGCAGGTTAACTTATAAACCCCCGATTTATCATCTTTATGTGTACAGTCTTTATTATTTTTAATAAATGTACTCAAGTTTGAATTCGTTTTAAATGAAGTCCTCAAATTATATTTATTTTTGAGGTATGTAGCAATTTTCTCAGAAATACCTTTAGTGTATTTTAAGGAAATGTATTTAAAATTTTCTTTAATATTAGGAAACACCATATTTAAAGCTATTTTATTATTTTTATTCATCAACAATTTGTTTATCAACGTAGGATCATAATCATTATTAATAGCTATTTGTTTAATTATGTTAAGTTCTGAAATATAATTTCCTCGATTCATGGGAATATTAACTAATCTATGGATCATACAATTAAATGCTGATAATTTTTGATTTAGAGGATGATTTGATTTATTGTGTATAATAGAATCCGTATAGGTTGGTTTGTGAAATATTGAAAAATCATGTGAATTATTTATTCGAGTAACAGTTAAATCAAGAAAATTAATAGAATTATTATGTTCGGTTTCCATAGTGAATTTAATTAAAGGATGTATTTCACTGATGAATAAAAAGAATTTTTTCAAAAGTCTGTCTGTACCTGTGAGGCAACAGAAAATATCGTCTACATATCTATACCAATATAAAAAGTATTTCTTAAGGGGATTTTGGTGAATTTTAGTTTCAATATTGTCCATGAATATTTCTGCTAATAAAGGACTTAGGGGATTTTCTATAATCAAACCGTTTTCAGATTTATAAATTTTATTTTTGAATTGAACATAATTTTGTTTAGTGCAAATATCTAGACATTCTAAAATATCTTCTTTGATAATTGTCTTGCATCTGTTGTTGATTAATTAAATTAATTAATCAATTAAACTAGTAGATAATCTACTAGTTTAATTGTTTCGTTTGGTGGTATACTTGGAAATAAATTTTGTACGTCAAATGAAATGAATTTAGCATTATGTGGTAAGTGGATATTCTTTATTTTATTTATTAGCTGTAGTGAATTTTTTATCGAGTATTTAGCTTGGTATTTAGTTTCTTTTAAAATAATCTGAATAAGTTCTTTCGAAAGTTTAAATGAAGGTGCACTAACGAACGAAACAACCGGTCTAATAGGATAATCTTCCTTGTGTAATTTAATCAAAGAATACATTTTTGGAGGTTGTGGATTCATTAAAATTTATTCTTTTTTTGGGGTGTTCTTTGATTAAATTACACAAGGAAGATTATCCTATTAGACCGGTTGTTTCGTTCGTTGGTGCACCTTCATTTAAACTTTTGAAAGAACTTATTCAGATTATATTATTATTTATTGTTAGTATATCAATTGACAAGCCTTGAAGTGATTCATAACTATATATCTTCTTCTTTTGCTCTGATAATATAATTGTTTTTCAATTTTTCTCTTTTTATCTCCTTTATTTGCTACAGATTTCGTTAGTTGAAAGAAACTGTGGTACATTTTGGAGAAAATTTCAACGTCTAAATTTTTAATACTTTCGAATATAGTCCCTACATGATCTATAAATTTCTTTTGTCAAGGTGTAGGAATACTTGTAGTGGGCTACAATTCGAAACAAAATGATTCCAGGAACCTTTTTATAAAAATAACAAGCATACTTACATTTTGAAATATGACATCATGTGAAATAGAAGTGAATTTGGCAATTCTCTAATAATAGGTATATCAATTATTATCAATGCATGCTACTTTTCCTGAAATATTGAAATTTCACACTACAAAGTCCAAATAATATAATTATAATAAGTTTATTTGCATAAAAAATAAAGTTCTTTCACGGGAGATAAATGTTTCAGAGGATAGAATTGTCACTTTGACAATTATTCAAATTGCGGAAAACAAACTACGGCGCATGTGTATATCGGGTTGATTCTCGAGCTCTCTGATTGGAGGGTGCCGTTTACCTTTAGTGTATCCTGCTGGCATTCGTAGCACTGATCAAAATCAACCATTTTGAAACGTGCGCATGTCTGCAATTTGCCCCTGTGATCAACAAAGCCTTATCGAGTTTGTTTGATTGTATATAATTGTTATACTTTCTGTTCAAATTTACTTTGAACAAAGAATTTTTAATTCACTTTGCAGGTACGTAACAATTACGTCCCCAGAATTCAACAATTTAGGCCTTTCAAATATAAATAATTTAATTCCTAGAAACCTAAACGGACCTAAACACCAATTAAAGAGAAAGAGAGAAACGGAGATATTTCTCCCTTAGATTATTCCCAGAAACCCATAAGAACCGTTTCAGCCGTTTCAAGACTATTGTCGTATCGGAATTACCTGGGCTATCTTTTCAGACCCAAACCCACTCTCTCATCCGTTAGTTAGCAAAAAGGCACCAGTTGAACACATCCCCTGCGCCAGGCAGGTCACGAGTTAAGAAAGTTCAGTAGAAGACAAGTTCTGATCCCACGCACATTCCCTTGAAGTAAGCTCCTTTAACTTTCGATACATTTTTATCTGTACGCTCGAATTATTTTATTTCGCATTTTTCACTTTAAACTTTCAAGGAACTCTCTCTCTCTCTCAGTTACTCATAACTCACTAAAAGCCTTGAAGCGAATGTATTATCTACATTATTCAATTGTACTCAGATATTAAGTTGTGAAAAGTGAACTCAAAAGTGAAACCAATAAAAATTGAAGTCTGTGTCGTGAACAACAATAAAAAAAACTCAAGAAAGAACTGTTCCAAGATCAAGATAGTGTATCCACCTCAATCTGGGTCAACAACTCAAAATTGTACACTTGTATTACATGTACTTCTGCTGACAACTCTCTACATGGTCTCTACGAGCTGGATTACATTCCACATCTGGCCACGAGACAACTCCCTGAATTTGGGTAAAATAATTCAAATTTCTGAACTTGTACTATGTGTATTTTAGGCTGTGAATAAAGCATTTAAGTCTAATATACATCCCTCTTTCAACCCCATTTGAAGTATGCCCAACCAAGAATTTGCATACTAATTGGTTGACGTTTAATCAATTACTTTCGAAGAATTCAAAAAGGTATCTCTACATACCAAGCAATTCTTTACACTTTCTTTTACCATAGTTCACACTCCTTATCAATGATATTTGGTATAGATCAGCCGAATTAATTTATTTTATAGGAATTCTTTCGATACATTTACTTTAGAAGAAAACTTTCGAAAAATCACGTATGAAATCTTTCTGGATAGGAAACGGAATGTTATAACTGTCCTATTCAGAGCTCCGATAAACTGATTCCTGAATTCGATTTATTCAAACTTTTCCAATTGGTCCGGTGAGTACTGAACAACAAGTTCGGAAACTCAGTAATATACGGACGTCCCGAATAAATTGCACCGGAGTTATAATACAATAAAACGAAGAAGGGGAGCAGGAATTAATTCAAGTAACGAAAGTTATCTACTATTCGAGAAAAGTTCAAACTTTAGGAATATCCTCGCCGATTGGCCGAAACTTCGCCAATTAAGGGGTATTCTCCGTATCTAATAATGATTCTGGCGGAGCATCCTGCAAAAACAAGAAGACGCGGACTGGTATTCCCGGAACTAGGAATATACAAGGGGGCTTATCAGCCGGGTAATGATGTATAGAGACATGTCGGGAATGGGAACAAATGAATCGAAGACGGGGAACTTCGGAAGTCGGCTTTCGGCGGTATCGCTACAATCAGGATGATAAATATGATTTGGTGAGTCAACAGTTTCCAGAGACAATGGCTGTTTGGGTAATAGGGCTTTCGCTATACTGTCTCGAAAAAAAATCTAGGACTTCTCTCTCGACTTCCTCGATACATAAAAACAACAGGAACTAGATATATTGTTGATAAACTAGCAAAGGATTATTTTTCAGTCATTAAGAATTAGCGTGAATTGAATAATACTTCGAAGGGTTTTTCAATAACTTCCGAACTATATTGGAATGAAATGAGAACTCTATTTACTGATTATGTAGTGACTCGAGTTTCGTAGTGGTACTACATTTTCAAACTGAATAAACAAATTATATATCAACTATTATATGTCCGGTGTGTTTTTAGAGTGATGGAACTTTAAATTGAAATAAAACACATTTAAATTAATATTGAAGCCAATTTTTTTTTATTTGAAAGATAATTTTATGACATTTATGTTTTGAAAATAATTTCCGGCATATGTCCACCACGACTAGCTCTGAGGAACCGCATTCGACCAGACCAATTTTGGATCACTTTTTCGAATAATTCAGGCCTTATTTCATCAATAAGACAAGTTATGTTGGCTTCCAAAGCGTCTATTGTTTGTGGTTTATCAGCATGAACCAATGACTTCACATAACCCCAAAGAAATTAATCCAGTGGAGTTATGTCGCATGATCTTGGAGGCCAATTACTTGGATCACATCTTGAAATAATGTTATCGTCAAATCTTTCTTTCAATAAATCAATTGTTACGGTAGCAGCATGAGGTGTAGCACTATCTTGTTGGAACCAAAACACGTCTGAGTCGATACCACTCAAATTTTGAAACAAATAATCATTGATCATCGATCTGTAACGAGCACCATTCACTGTAACATTAGCTCCAGCATCTTTTTTGAAGAAATATGGACCGATGATACCTCCATCGTATAAAGCACACCATACAGTGCATTTTCCAGGATGCAATGGAACCTGCAGAACTTCTTGATGATTGTTTTCACTCCATATACGACAATTTGGTTGTTTACATAGCCGTTCAACCAGAAATTTTACAATAAAAAAGTGGATCAACCTCAAGCTGTTCTATGGACCAAACAGCAAACAAACGACGATTATTATGGTCAAGTAGCTTCAGTTCTTGAACCAGTTAGATCTTATATAGGTGTAGACCAAGATCTTCACGTAAAATTTTCTATGTGGTGGATGCACAGAGTCCAACTTGTTGTGAACGTCGACGAATAGACAAATCTGGATCACTATTAACACTTTGACTTACAGCAGCGATATTTTCTTCTGTACGTACAGTTCTTTGTCTTGTTGTTGTTGTTGCATCGAGTAGAGAAAATGTTGTCCGAAATCTATCGATAGTTCGACGAATAAGCTGCTCCGATGGACGATTATGTAAACCATAAATTTCACTAATAAAACTTTTCACAATAAAACACCATAAAATTCACTATAAGTTTGGCGAACAGAACACTGATTTTGAAAATAAGTTTCAACAATTTGTAAACGTTGTTGCGGCGTGAATCTTTCCATGATAATTTGTCAATGCTTACTGAGCAGAAATGTCAAAACGACATGGCCTCTACCTTCTGTCAAACAGTTATCCCTAACGCAAATTCAATCACTCTAAAAAAACACCCGGTAGAATCACCTCGTGAAATTTGGCCAGAGATTTCTTGGTCACCTGTATTCGCAACGAATGAAATGATGACTCAATTCAGTTCATCTTTTTCCATTACCATAAAGTTCATGCCTTCAGTATTCAAAATATTCATTTAAAATGATCCTTCACATTAAAAAATACAAAATGCTCATTAAAATTCATTCTATACTCTTCTGTTCATCTCTGTTCAGATTTCACAGATCAAAAAAAAAAACTATTTGATAGATTCGGTCTTCACTTGGTGGAAACTCATTTTAATTAAAAAAATGTATATATGACAGTAATTTATTTCCACAAAAATTTTTGTACTAATACAACAATTGTTTCACCACGATGTGGCTTCTTCAGGTATTACATTGTACTGTCTGCTGGTATTGAGTGTAACCGAGTTTATATACATTTTTAGGTACGTGACCAAATAATAGAACTACAAGTCATAAAAACTCTAGGTGTTTATTGGAGTTTGCCGCTAAAAATGCCATTAAGGAAAAATATTCAGTAATGGAGAATGATCAACATCTGCTTGTTCGTTCAAAAGGATTTTACGGGCATTATACCTGTTGATTTCAAGAAATTCTAAAAGTGTTAATCTAGAACTTTTGCTTTCAACGTGGATAATTTCCTAATTATTGTTGAAATTATGCCTAAATTCCTTAAGATGATTAGCATATGTCGAATGTACAGAATTGTATATATAACCCCTTTGGTGTTCTTGGATACGTTTCTTGAATGGTCTACCAGTCTGGCCAATGTATACTAAAGGGCAATCTTTGCAAGTTAACTTGTAGACTCCGGATTTATTTTCTTTATTTGTACGAAACAATAAAAAACAATAAAGATCGTACAAATAAAGAAAATAAATCCGGAGTCTACAAGTTAACTTGCAAAGATTGCCCTTTAGTATACATTGGCCAGACTGGTAGACCATTCAAGAAACGTATCCAAGAACACCAAAGGGGTTATATATACAATTCTGTACATTCGACATATGCTAATCATCTTAAGGAATTTAGGCATAATTTCAACAATAATTATGAAATTATCCACGTTGAAAGCAAAAGTTCTAGATTAACACTTCTAGAATTTCTTGAAATCAACAGGTATAATGCCCGTAAAATCCTTTTGAACGAACAAGCAGATGTTGATCATTCTCCATTACTGAATATTTTTCCTTAATGGCATTTTTAGCGGCAAACTCCAATAAACACCTAGAGTTTTTATGACTTGTAGTTCTATTATTTGGTCACGTACCTAAAAATGTATATAAACTCGGTTACACTCAATACCAGCAGACAGTACCATGTAATACCTGAAGAAGCCACATCGTGGTGAAACAATTGTTGTATTAGTACAAAAATTTTTGTGGAAATAAATTACTGTCATATATACATTTAAAAAAAAAAAAAAACTGTTCAGTACGAGATTTCAAACTGACAATGTTTCGATTTTAATAAGCACTTACTGATGGTAAACACTTCTACGAAGTTGATTATTGTTGGCAGTTTGCAGTCCTTAAAAAACCTATAAAAGATATTTTATATCCCAAAAGTTATACGGAGCTATAGCAACGACAGTAGATAATTTTATTGGCGAATTGAACTTTATTTTATTGCTATAATAAAATATTTAATGGTGTCTATTTTTTGATTCGATATCTTCACAGTATCCGAATGCCCGAATGAATAAAATCGAATATGCAGTTAGTTTTCGATATGAAATGTCCAATAATGAAACTGGTTATGATCTATAAAACAGATTTTCATGAATTATAGGAAGGAAATCAAACATGATTTCGATTCGATAGAAAATGTGATTCTTCTGTAGGTTATTGTTGTGGACGTAATTTCTGGCATAAACCCATTCAGTTTTCAATGAATGAGACTAAATTATACAGCGTGTCCAAAAAGCGCATTGGGTGTTTATTTTGGCGCTGCATTTGAAACTTATAGACCACACCATGATGCTTAAAGGATTCTTGACTGTTCTAACGATGCAGTCCTCCTTAAATTTTTCCCCTTGTCTTCTCCTCACAAATTCAAATCTGTCCATTAGAATTTGTACGGTTGATTAATACGAAAAGCAGACCTGGTATAATTATTTATCGTTATATCGGGTATTTTTTTTTAGAGTGATAGTTGGACTCTGTGCATCCACCACATGGAAAATTTTGCGTAAAGATCTATTTCTACACCCATACAAGATCCAACTGGTTCAAGAACTCAAGCCACTTGACAATAATAAGCGTCGTTTGTTTGCTGATTGAGCCCTAGAACAGCTTGAAGTTGATCCATTTTTTATCGTAAAATTGTGTTTAGTTATGAAGCTCATTTCTGGTTAAACGGCTATGTAAACAAGCAAAATTGCAGTATATGGAATGAAAACAATCCTCAAGAAGTTCTGCAAGTTCCATTGCATCCTGAACAATGCACAGTATGGTGTGCTTTACACGCTGGAGGCATCATCGGTCTATATTTCTTTAAAAACGATGCTGAAGACAATGTTGCAGTGAATGGTGCTCCTTACAGATAGGTGATCAATGATTATTTGTTTCAAAATTTGAGTGGTATCGACCCAGAAGTGTTTTGGTTCCAACAAGATGGTGCTACACCTCATGCTGCTACCGTAACAATTGATTTATTGAAAGAAAGATTTAGCGATAACATTATTTCGAAAAATGGTCCAATTAATTGGCCTCCAAGATCATGCGACATAACTCCACTGGATTATTTTCTTTTGGGTGATGTCAAGTCATTGGTTTATGCTGATAAATCAGAAACAATAGACGCTTTGGAAGCCATCATAACTCTTGTTATGGATGAAATAAGGCCTGAATTACTTGAAAGAGTGATCCAAAATTGGTCCGGTCGAATGCGGTTACTCTAGCTAATCGTGGTGGAAATATGCCGGAAATTATTTTCAAAACATAAATGACATAAAATTATCTTTCAAATAACAGAAAAATATGGTTTCAATCCTAATTTAAATGTGTTTTATTTCAATCTAAAGTTCTATCACTCTAAAAAAAACACCCGATATTTGTTAATCACCTGTTTCCAGTCATCAGCTGTCCAGTCCTTGTGATATTTGGCTCATGGGAGTCTTTTTTTCCCCATGGCTGGGGTGAAAAGAGGTTTTTTGGCAGATCGGCATGCTGAGAACCCCAAGTTATTTATTCATCTTCAAGCTGTCATTGGTGAAATGTTCACCCCTGACTCTTGCATGATCCTTACGAGTATCCTGCGCGGCTGTTTTCTGTTAGACATAACAATATCACGTATTTTTCGCTCAGCTCTTGATGTTGTAATTTTTTTCGACCACATTTTCCTTTGCGTCGTGGGGTCATTTCTGAGTTTTCGTCCAGTTTTTTTCCTATTCGATCTACTGTTGCTCTCGAAACTTCAATAAAGGATGCTATTTTTCTGTTGGAGTAATCTGTATTTGATACCAAAGATTTTATCCCAGCTTTTTTCTGTATGTGATATCTTTTGACTTTCCCATTATAATTTTTTTTTAAAATCAAGTAGTGTAACAAACAAAGAACAAAGACTTGACTGCTAAAATCACGTGAAAATAAAGCACAACAATATAATACGTCGATAAAAAATACCAGGACAAACCAGAACGTCTTAAAAAACACAAATAACGTAAAAATATACAACCGCACCTCGAGGCTGATAAACTAGAACTAACAACACTGATGCATCAAGGCGCATGCGTTAATTGGTGGGGGTATCTGCGGTGTTGCCGGTTTTGCTCCTACAAATAAATATACTCTAGTATCATAATTGAGAAAAAGCATATTAAAATGCTTCGTCCTCTAATTTCAGTTCATTTCATAAAGAAGTGTTCAATTTTTTAAGGTGGCTCTAATAATTTGATCACCCATTGTATATATACAAACAAAAGAATTGAAATTATTTAAAAGAATTCAAATTTTATCATTTTCAATACTTTTGAATCATTATTCATGAACAATGACTCACAGACTAATATAATAGTTTTATTTATATTATGCATACAATGATGAATATCTTAGTCATTCATGCACATTATGAAGAAAAGGAATGAAGTAAATTTCAGATAGCTTTTCCTCAAAAATGGTTAATGTAATCTGAAAAGTTTAGTACCCCTTTTTGTAGATAATTGATTATCTACAATTTTTGTCTAAGATATTTCATCATAAAACTAACCGTTTCGCCGACAAATCCAAAAAACCCTTTTTGCAAACTTTGACCTTGAATAAAAATGTTTGTATCGGGTGTTTTTTTAGAGTGATAGAATTTTAAATTGAAATAAAACACATTTAAATTAAGATTGAAGCCAATTTTTTTTTATTTGAAAGATAATTTTTTGACATTTGTGTTTTGAAATAATTTCCGGCATATGTCTACCAGGACTAGCTCTGAGGAATCACATTTGACCAGACCAATTTTGGACCACTTTTTCGAGTAATTCAGGCCTTATTCCATCAATAACACCAGTTATGTTGGCTTTCAAAGCGTCTATTGTTTCTGATTTATCAGCATAAACCAATGACTTGTCATAACTCGAAAGAAAATAATCCCGTCGAGTTATGTCGCAAGATTTTAGAGGCCAATCAAGTGGATCATTTCTCGAAATAATGTTATCACCAAATCTTTCTTTCAATAAATAAATTGTTACGGTAGCAGCATGAGATGTAGCACCATCTTGTTGGAACCAAAATACTTCTGGGTCGTTACCATTCAAATTTTGAAACAAATTATCATTGATCATCGGTCTCTAACGAGCACCATTCACTGTAACATTAACTCCAGCATCGTTTTTAAAGAAATATGGACCGATTATGCCTGCAGCGTGTAAAGACCATACAGTGCATTTTTCAGGATTCAATGGAACCTGCAGAACTTCTTGAGGATTGTTTTCACTCCATTTGCGACAACCAGAAATGAGCTTCATCACTAAATACAATTTTACGATGAAAAAGTGGATCAATTTCAAGCTGTTCTAGGGCCCAATCATTAAACAAACGACGCTCATTATGTTCAAGTGACTTTAGTTCTTGAACCAGTTGAATCTTGTATGGGTGTAGACCAAGATCTTTACGCAAAATTTTCTATGTGGTGGATGCACAGAGTCCAACTTGTTGTGAACGTCGACGAATAGACAAATCTGGATCATCATTAACACTATGACCTACAGCAGCGATATTTTTTTCTGTACGTACAGTTCTTTGTCTTGTTGTTGTTGCATCGAGTAGAGAAAATATTGTGCGAAATTTATCGATAGTTCGACGAATAAGCTGCTCTGATGGACGATTACGTAAACCATTAATTTCACTATAACTATAAGTTTGGCGAATAGAACACTGATTTTGAAAATAAATTTCAACAATTTGTTAAGGTTGTTGCGCCATGGTAATTTGCCAATGCAAATGCTTACTGAACAGAAGACTCAAAATAGCATGGTCTCTACCTTCTGTCAAATCACAGTTATCACTATCGAAAGTTCTATCACTCTAAAAAAAACACCCGAAACAAATGGCATCGATAGGGATTTTTCACATTTTAATTATAATGGTGTCCTTTCATACAAATTTTCAGCTTTTTGGGAATTTATGCAATATATTCCAATTTTTTTCGTTTAAATCCCACTACATGATAGTATTGAATTAAAAAGTTCTAGAAAGTATCCGTAAAAAACAAAGCTCCATTGTAATTATTTAGTTTATATTTTCAATTTTTGAAAATTATAACAAAATATTCGTCTCATTTCTTTATACAACCTCCATTTAACTCCAAATTTAACTCTAAACACGTCAAGGTACATCCGAAACCAGACCAGGACTGTAAAACTGACTGAATTATATCATCTTCATTTTGTGGCGCTGCTCGTTCAACTTCAATCTTCATTAGTCCCCCATATGTTTTCAATGGGACTTAGATCTAATGAAGCTGCTAGCCATGAAATGGTTATCACTTGGTGTTCTTGCATCCAAGCTTGAGTATAGGCTGATGTATGGCATCTTACATTAACCTGCTGAAAACGCAACCGCTATAGATATAAAGCATGCGCCTTTTCAAGGAAAAAATCGTTTAGAATGCCACAATACTTTTCACTATTAATGGTATCATCAACTATACAGAAAGGCGCAGCACCACGCTTAGATATTGCTCCCCAAACCATTATTTTGCCGGGAATTTTGGAAATTTGAACGGTAACAATGTTTTGTTAGAATTTTTAAGTGATTTTCATCAAATACTGAATTGTTTCAGCCGTTACTATTTGGGTAGTTGATCATAATTAAAACAAATTGTAGAAATTACTATGTTTCACTACCAGTAAAAATATATTTTACACATTTTCTTGTGACTCGAGTTTCGGGAAATGAACTATCCCATCATCAGACAACTGAAGACCTATCAGTGGTACAGAGGTATATAAACAAAAGTGATAAATATTTTGAATGTTTCAATAGATTCTAACACCTAATAGTGGTACAGAGGTTTACAAGCGGAACGTGATAAAAAACCGGTTAAAAAAGAGGGGCCTTCTAACAGATATCGTCGTCAATCGACAAAGAAGTTTGCTGAACAGATGGTACTCATTTAAATATCTCAAATAATTTTTGGGGTTACATAGCTCCCTACAGTCATTCATTATTTTTACGTTATTTTGTTGTACATCTCAAATATTTGGATTTACAAAGCTCCATACAGTCATTCATTATTTTTTAAATTATTCGTTCACAATAAAAATAATTTAAAAAATAATGAATGACTGTATGGAGCTATATAAATCCAAATATTTGAGACGTACAACAAAATAACGTAAAAATAATGAATGACTACGGAGCTATGTAACCCCAAAAATTATTTGAGATATTTAAATGGGTAGCATCTGTTTAACAAACTTCTTTGTCGATTGCCGACATTCCGATATCTGTTAGAAGGCCCCTCTTTTTTTACCGGGTTTTTATCACGTTCCGCTTGTAAACCTCTGTACCACTATTAGGTGTTAGAATCTATTGAAACAATTAAAATATTTATCACTTTTGTTTAAATACCTCTGTACCACTGTTAGGTCTTCAGTTGTCTGATGATGGGATAGTTCATTTCCCGAAACTCGAGTCACAAAAAAATGTGTAAAATATATTTTTATTGGTAGTAAAACATAGTAATTTCTACAATTTGTTTTAATAATGATTTTCATCAAGTTGGAAGCATTTTTCATCAGATATAAAGACATTATTAAAATTATCTTCTTGAAAACGTTGACAAAATTCTATCCTTCGTTTTTTTTGTAAAGGTGTCATTATAGGAATTTTTTGGTTTCTTTGATATGAAGCCTTGTATTTTCAGTGATATGCGGGCGGTTTCTGGACATACTTTCATATTTTGTTGATTTCCAAATCTGTTAGTCAATTCGCGAAACCCCAGGTGCGGATTGTGTCATCCTAAGGCCAATAAAGGGTTAATCTTACGGGGTCTTCCTGAAACTGCTCCATGCCTCATATCCATGCCATTTTTTATCCTCTTTATTGTCTCATATACAGCATATTTTCCCAGTTCAATGAACTGCACTAATATTTTAACGTTTCGAAAACCTTTTCTATGCAAATAATCTACCTGTTTCCTTTTTTCTAGACCAATAGTGTTTCCATGCAACTGATTATCTGTACAACTTATTTTACACATTACTTTTGTCTCAGACGGTTATAAAAAAGATGTATATTAAATTTTTGATTGTCTCGGTCTTTACTTGACGGAAATTCATCTTCAATATAAGAAAAACAAATGTTAACTTCCGCTATTTTATTGATTTTCACAACAATTGTTTCGTCATACCATGACTTCATCAGGTGAGTATTTAAACTGAGGTATACAATGCAAAACATGACCTTAAATACACAGCTCTGGTACAAAAAATAGAGGGATGGAAAGAGAGGTATACAGTTAATGAGAAATATTAAGTAGGGGGGATCTATTTAAATCTATTTGATCATTCAATAAAATTTGTCTTGTATTATATCTTATTTAGTTTCTGGCTTTTGTTTTCAATATGTTATATTTCATAGTTCATATTAAAATTAAGGCCAGTCTCTAACAAATGGTTGGCATAAGTTGAATTCGGTTTATAATTAATGTAACATTTTTTATGTTCTCGTATCCTTGTCTGGAATGAACGGCCTGTCTGTCCCACATATACACATGGGCAATCACTAGATGTTAACTTGTAAACTCCTGATTTTTTGTTTTAAGGAATGATGTCTTTATTATTTTTTATTAAGCTGCCTAAAGAATTAATAGTTTTAAAAGAGGTGTTATTTTTTTTTCTTCAAATATCTAGCAATCTTTTCAGATTTTTGGCATAATTTGTTTATTTAATGGCACAAATAGACAACTTAGTTCATTTTTGGAATCTATCAATAAATTATATCCAACAATTGAATTCACACAGGAAGATGAAGTAAATAATAGCATCAATTTCTTAGATTTAAAAATCACTAAAATTAATAATAGACATGACTTTTTCATATACAGAAAACCTACACATACAGATGGTACGATTCATTATACTTCAAACCATCCATCTTCACAAAAATTGTCAGCTTATAATAGTATGCTTTATAGATTGGTTAACATACCCATGACGAAAGAAAATTTTGACAAAGAGTATAAAACGATTAAACAAATAGCTTTCAATAATGATTTTAATCCGTTAATTGTAGACAATTTACTTGATAAAATAAATTACAAGAAAGCAATATCACTTGTATATCCAACATTTCAAAATTCAAACGAAACCAAATTTATTTCATTAACTTACATAGGCAAAAAATTTGAAAAGATTACTAGATATTTAAAGAATGAAGAAAAATATAACATCTCTTTCAAAACTATTAATTCGTTAGGCAGCTTAATAAAAAATAATAAAGACGTCATTCCTAAAAACGAAAAATCAGGAGTTTACAAGTTATCATGTAGTGATTGTCCATGTGTATAAGTGGGACAGACAGGCCGTTCATTCCAGACAAGGATACGAGAACATGAAGAATGTTACATTAATAATAAACCGAATTCAACTTATGCCAACCATTTAGAGACTGGCCATAATTTTAATTTGAACTATGAAATATTACATATTGAAAACAAAAGCCCCTCTATTTTTTGTACAGAGCTGTGTATTTAAGGTCATGTTTTGCATTGTATACCTCAGTTTAAATACTGACCTGATGAAGTCATGGTATGACGAAACAATTGTTGTGAAAATCAATAAAATAGCGGAAGTTAACATTTGTTTTTCTTATATCGTATATTAAATTATGAAAAATAATAAATTCCGGATACTTTCTAGACGGACTTTATATTGGCTCATGAGGCGGAGACGAAAATCCAAAGTTCTCCAGGCAGTAACATATAGACCAACGGTCGTGAAATATCGTCCTTCATTCACAGGCCCGATGTAGACTCAGACCATGCATGAGCGATTACAAATTACCGATGTAGAAGCCGCACATCAATAATGCCCGATATTGGTGTGACTTGCAGGTCTGACTGGATAATTGGCGTAAAAGGCAAGAGGGCTTCTATAAATCAGGACATCGGTTTCCACGAATGATCCATACCGTTTCAGTTGAGGAAATATGGACTGGTTGTGGAATCATCTGTCGATTTAGTACTCTGCCAGCGCTACATAATGGACAGCGGATAGTTCGGTTCGTTCTCTTCAGAATACTGATTATCGTTCCATTATGCATAGTTGCTTGTTGAGTTGATGGATTTGGCATCAACTAATCAGATAGCAACTGCAGAAATCCGTTTAGAGAGTACATATCTCTCACCCGAAATTTTATCAAAAACTTCTTGCAATGAAGCTGCTGATAAATGAAGGGTTCTCCCATAATGAACTGTTTCAGCCGTTACCATTTGGTTGTTGATCATAATTAAAACAAGTTGTAGAAATACTACGTTTCACTATCAATAATTTGATATTTTACACATTGTGACTCGAGTTTCAAGATTAACTATCCCATCTTCAGACAACTGAAAACTTAACAAGCTGGACAGAGTATTTATGCATATACACACATAGTCAAAAGCCTTGGCCCCCCTAGGTTTCTCAAGAAATAAACAATCTATGTTCTGGAAATGAGATGAATATTTTCCTCTATTTCAACTGCAAAATATTTGATAGAAAATCGTTGTTTGTTACTCTTTGCTTTATGCAGGATGAGACAAAATATGAAAAATGAGAATGAGAATCTCAATTTATCGATTATTTATTTTTGATCAATTATAGTTATTCCACCAATTAGTTCACAATAAAAATAATGAATGACTGTACGGATTCATCTAAATCCAAAATATTTGAGATATTTAAATAAGTAACATCTGTTTACCAATCTTCTTTGGCTTCATTCTAATAGTTGTAAGGCGCTCTTCTTTTTTAACCTCTTTTCATCATCTCTTCTTCATGTACACATATCGTCAAAAGTCTTGACTTCCCTTATCAACTCTCAACTTGTTGAATGTAACATGACAATTTTTCACTATCTTATCACTTAAATTAAAACAATAAACCAGCAAAAAATGTTTATTGTTCGGAAGTATTTCAAGTTAATCAGTTTTAAGCGGATAACGAGAGTTGTAATATTGAGAATATTCCATGTAAAATGCCGGGACAACCAATTTCTCAGTTAGACCGAGCAAGAATAGTACCCCTACATCAAGAAGCTTTTTCGAACCACCAGATTGCGCAAGATTTGAACAGTAGTAGTGGCCCTTTTCCTGGAAACCGGCAGCGTTGTCCGAAGATCGGTGCCTGGTCGACCCAGAGTAACATCTGCAAGGTAAGACCTTTATATCGCAAATTTACCTCGAAGGAATCGAATGTTATCTGTAACAACCCTTCGAAGGACCTACAGACGGATAGTCACAATCAGTATCATAAGGAGACGGATGCATTCCTCAAATTAAAGGGCAAGAAGACCTTTAAAAGTACCTCGGCTATCAACATAGAGCTACCCATCGGCAATGGGCAGAACACCACCAAGACTGGTTTTTACCACAATGGCACAACTTACTTTTTTAGGACGAGTCACGATTCGGTTTATAAAGTGATAGTCGACGAGAAAGGGTTTGGAGAGATCCAGGCAGACTAGAACGACTCAATTTCGCCCGGGAAGTTGTGTCCTTTCAAGGCGGATCAGTAATGTGCTGGGGGCTATAATGTGCGGTCGCCGTACCCCACTTATTATCGTTGAACAACAATGACTGGTGTCGTCTTCGTAGAAAATATCAATGAACCAATAATTGTTCCTCTGCGCAACAAATTGGGGGATAATTTCATTTATCAGGATGATAACGCACCACCAAACCGCACACGAAGGTTTCAAAACATTCTTCAAGAGAACAATATCCAGAGAATGAACTGGCCAGCAAACTCACCATGAATCCAATTGAGCAAGTATGGGATTGCTTGTATGGGACGCCTAGGCATCCCACGAATCAAGACATTAATGAAATTTTCAGGAATATCGTTCCATTCTCCTAGAATGGCGACTGGATATTACTCTCCCTAAGCAATCCCATACGTGCTCAATTGGATTCATGGTGAGTTTGCTGGCCAGTTCATTCTCTGGATATTGTTCTCTTGAAGAATGTTTTGAAACCTTCGTGTGCGGTTTGGTGGTGCGTTATCATCCTGATAAATGAAATTATCCCCCAATTTGTTGCGCAGAGGAACAATTATTGGTTCATTGATATTTTCTACGAAGACGACACCAGTCATTGTTGTTCAACGATAATAAGTGGGGTACGGCGACCGCACATTATAGCCCCCAGCACATTACTGATCCGCCTTGAAAGGACACAACTTCCCGGGCGAAATTGAGTCGCTCTAGTCTGCCTGGATCTCTCCAAACCCTTTCTCGTCGACTATCACTTTATAAACCGAATCGTGACTCGTCCTAAAAAAGTAAGTTGTGCCATTGTGGTAAAAACCAGTCTTGGTGGTGTTCTGCCCATTGCCGATGGGTAGCTCTATGTTGATAGCCGAGGTCAGACCATCACTTCTCAAATTATGATGAAATCAAAAAAAATATCGATGCATGGATCCAAACAGTTGGCCTTTTTTCGCAATGGGGTCCGTTAATTGCCAGAAGAGCTGGGAAAAAGTGTTGACTAGCGGCGGACAGTACTTTGAACTTTAATTGTATAACCAATTTTTCACAATGAATCTCCAATTATCTCCGATAAACAATCACAAGAACTCGTTTATATCCGTTGTTTTGCTTAGAGAGATAGAACTTGAAATAAAACACATTTAAATTAAGATTGAAGCAAATTTTTTTTTATTTGAAAGATAATTTTAGGACGTTTATGTTTTAAAAATAATTTCCGGCATATGACTACCACGACTAGCTCCGAGGAACCGCATTCGACCAGACCAATTTTGGCTTCCAAAACGTCTTTTGTTTCTAGTTTATCAGCATAAACTTAACATAACCCCTAAGAAAATAATCCAGTGGAGTTATGTCGCATGATCTTGGATGCCAATTAATTGGACCATTTCTCGAAATAATTTTATCGCCAAATTTTTCTTTCAATAAATCAATTGTTACGGTAGCAGCATGAAGTGTAGCACCATCTTGTTGGGACCAAAACACTTCTGGGTCGATACCATTCAATTTTTGAAACAACGAGCACCATTCACTGTAACATTAGCTCGAGCATCGTTTTTAAAGAAATATGGACCGATGATGCCTTCAGCGAGTAAAGTACACCATACAGAGCATTTTTCAGGATGCAATGGAACCTACAGAACTTTTTGAGGATTGTTTTCACTCCATATACGTCAATTTTGCTTGTTTACATAGCCGTTCAATCAGAAATGAGCTTCATCACTAAACACAATTTTACGATAAAAAGTGGATCAACTTCAAGCTGTTCTAGGGCCCGCCCAATCAAAACAAACGACGCTTATTATGGTCAAGTGGCTTTAGTTCTTGAACCAGTTGGATCTTGTATGGGTGTAGACCAAGATCTTTACGCAAAGTTTTCCATGTGGTGGATGCACATAGTCCAACTTGTTGTGAACGTCGACAAATAGACAAATCTGGATCATCATTAACACTATGACTACAGCAGCGATATTTTCTTCTGTACGTATAGTTCTTTGTCTTGTTGTTGTTGTTGCATCGAGTAGAGAAAATGTTGTCCGAAATCTATCGATAGTTCGACGAATAAGCCGCTCTGATGGACGATTATGTAAACCATAAATTTCACTAATAAAACTTTTCACAATAAAACACTCTAAAATTCACTATAAGTTTGGCGAATAGAACACTGATTTTCAAAATGAATTTCAACAATTTGTAAACGTTGTTGCCGCGTGAGTCTCTCCATGATAATTTATCAATGCTTACTGAACAGAAATGTCAAAAACAACGTGGCTTCTACCTTCTGTCAAATCACAGTTATCCATGTCGAAAGTTCTATCACTCCAAAAAAAACACCCGATACTTCTAATAAAACCTAAAGCAATTACAATTAAAATACGAAAGTTCACTATATATTACGTTAAAGATTCTTTTCAATTCTTGAATAATTCCCCTGACGAGTTTTATGTGAAATCAAACTATATGTATTAGTTTAAAACATCACTAAACTGGCCATTGAAATAACATAACAGTAATCATAGCTTGTATATTTTTAAAATCATTCTTGACATCAAGTAAAACAATGAACATTTTTATTATTAAAACAAATTGTGACTCGAGTTTCGGGAAATGAACTATCCCATCATCAGACAACTGAAGACCTAACAGTGGTACAGTGGTATTTAAACAAAAGTGATAAATATTTTGAATATTTCAACAGATTCTCGGTAATACCTTATAGTCGTACAGAGGTTCACAATCGAAACGTGATAAAAAACCGGGTTAAAAAAGAGGGGCCTTCTGACAGATATCAGAATGTCGGCAATCGACAAAGAAAGTTGTTAAACAGATGGTACCCATTTAAATATCTCAAATGATTTTTGGGGTTACATAGCTTCGTAGTCATTCATTATTTTCACATTATTTTGTTGTATATCTCAAATATTTGGATTTAGAAAGCTTCATACAGTCATTCATTATTTTTTATTATACATTATTTTTATTCTGAACGAATTTGAAAATTTCAATAATCAAGTTTCTTTTCTTTTGAATCTACATGTGAAATTTTTCTTTTCTTAAGATTTTCTTTTGTCGAAAGGAATTACTGATCTTTAAAGAATGAGTGGCAAAAGTTGAATTTTTGTTTACTTTTCATTTTATGTTCGTTGAAAAAGGTTTTAAACAGATGTTACTTTTTGAATATCTCAAATATTTTCGATTTACATAGCTCCGTACATGTTATTGTGAACTAATTTGAAAATTTCAACAGATTCTAGATAATCGAGTTTCTTCCCTTATTCTCTTTGAATTCATCAGAATTTGACATCCAACAAAGTGCTCAGTAACTTCCCAATTCACTGCTCATATATTCTCGTACTCCAAATTATTTAAATATCATTTGTCCATTACGAAATCCCAGAAAACCAGAATAAACCTATCTCGACCTCCTAATCTAAATTCAACACAAAATCAAAACCAGATTCAATCCTTTCTGTTTACAATCAACCTTCCATTTCACTTCGGCTTAAGCCCCGTAAACATTCCACTGGATACAAAGTAATTTATTAATAATGAAGATGGGAAAAGGCTCAGAAATTTTAGTCTGGTTTGGCTTCATAAAAATGCTTGTTTAAAATTAATTATGTATGCCGTAAATTGAAAGAGGACAATATAGTGTCGGAAGGGATTACTCACGAAATCCGCCCCTGAAAAGCTGTAAACTTTCCTTTGTGCAACTTTGATGAGCAGGCTCTCTAGAAGCTGTGTAAGTTAGTTGTTTCCAAAGCATTTATGTTCGTACGTTTTGAAAACATATTAAACTAGCCTTCTGCTGATAATAATTTATTTCACATATAAACATTGTGAACAAATTTATCCCATTAAGTTTTTACATGGGGCGTTAGTATAAAATTATACAGGGTGACAAGAAAAACCTCGGACAAACTTTTTTCGTTTAACTTCATTAAACGAAAGAAATTAAACAAAACAATAACGAATAATAATAACATGAACATTTGGTAATAATATGTGTAAATTTGCAATGAGTTTATTGCAAATGGAATTTCTGTGTAGTCGAAATTGCCTGAAAATTGTCGCTGGTAGAAATATTGGCAGTATATCAAAATAGCCTTCGTATTTCAGAATCAACGTAGTATTTGATTCTCTAAGATATACTCAATATAAATGGTGTGTGTTGATGTTGTATTTATTATTAGATATAACTAATAATATAGAGCAACGAACTAGATGATAGATTAGTGGACTGTATTGAATGAATGAATCAAATTAATTGAATTAATTGATTGCATTAAAAGTCAAACCTGGTCTCAGGGATTAAAGGAATACTACAAGTATAAGAAATCTATTGAAGTATGAAAACATGTGTCACAAATGTTAATTATACAAATTTATCTTACTGAGCTTCTTCTTTATGTGCTGGAGCCACCGCTGCCTGGGATGCTGCTCCTTGGGTCTGGTTCTCTTCAGATCTGTTCTTGAATTGGTCTTGAATGGTTGATACTGCTTTCCTTTTGACTTGGTACATTAACATTAACACGAAATGTCGTCTATGGTTTCTATGGTTGTTCTTCTTTCATAGAGAAATTAAGCGCAACCACGGTGTAAAGATTATGCTTCATACAACAATATTGGAATTATAGAATGTGCATGCGCAAACACCTTGCGCATGAGATTTGCGCTTTAACATATTCCCCGGCGTTGAAATATCAATTTCAATACAAACAAATATAACAAATTATGATATACGACTAGGGAGATATTGATAATAAGCAAAGAGTTAAAATAAAGTTACAAATTCACGCAGTTGTATGCAGAAACTTGTCTAGCGCATGGGCTTGATCAATGGTCCTGAATCCTGGTTGCATCACTGATGGATGGGGAAATAACTTCTTGACACTTCGCTTATATTCAGCTTGTAAGGTCTTCACGGATGTGACTCGAACGATTCCTTCTTCTCCGGGATGGAGTTCTGTGACCCTGCCGAGGGACCAATTGAGAGGTGGTAGATTATCTTCCTTTATCAAGACTAGACTATTCACTCCTATGTTATGTTCAGGAAGCTGCCATTCAGTTCGGGTGATCAAATGGTGCAGGTACTCCTTCTGCCATCGTGTCCAAAAGTGTTGCTTCATTTGTTGGACATGTGGCCAGGCGGAGAGTGGAGAATTTGGTACTTCTCGGAGATTCAACTGAGCAGATAATGGTCCACCAACCAGTAAATGATCGGGAGTTGAAGGAGTAAGGTCATGGGGGTCTGATGAAAGAGGGGATATGGGACATGAGTTTAATATGTCGCCTACCGTACGAACAAAATGGTATTTAAAAGATTTGATAGTAGCCTTCCAAAGGCCACCTACATGTGGTGATTTTGACGGTATGAAGTGACACGTGATATGTCTTTGAGGGAAGAATCCCTTGAGGCTAGCTATGAAAGCCTCAGAACTAAAGTCACTAACCAATTCGAGATGAATAGCCCTAGTGACCGTGCAAACATTTATTGCAACAAAAATCTTGCGTTTTTTGCGGTTTCTGAAACGCTTCTTCTTAATAAAGAATGGTACGCAGTACTTGACGCCGACATTCAAAAAGGGTCGAGTGCTGGTCATGAGAACTAGAGGTAGATATTCCTTAAGCCTTTGCTTCATGCGCACACGCTGGTGAATTATTCCTTTGTTTGCGTTTCTGCCATTGACAGGCCAGTGATATTTTCGTCTGGAATGTAGCGTATTCCAGCGCATATGTTCCGTACGAATAAGATTCGTGGTTATTTGATGCTTGGATGTGAATAATATCGGATGAATTTGATGCTGTGGAAGTTTAGAATTTTTCAATCTTACGCCAAATCGAAGTATTCTTTCTTCATCGATAGAAGAACTCAAATTGGAGAATTTTCCGTTTAGAGAAGCTTGGTGGTGATTTTGTAGCGCCTTTAATTTTCGAGGAAATGCATCATGTTGAGCAATTTCAATAATGATTGTAAAAGAAGCGTCGACTTCAGAGTTGCTCAAGGAGCCAATCAGTCGAGCATTTGTCCGCTTACAGTTATGCCTGAATCGACGTATGTACGTCACGATACGTTTCCATTTATCAAATGGACTATACCTTTTGAGCAAATCAAAATCGACAACTAAAGTCTGAGCACAAATCCAGGAAACCATCGATTTCATTTCGGGTATTTCATGTAGCAAATAGCCTTGTAAGGGCCAAGATGCTTTGGAAAGTGTTACCCATTGTGGACCACTACTCAAGATGTTGGATTTTAATATCTCAGAAGGAAAGAGGCTGCGGGACAGAAGATCCGCTGGGTTATCCGGAGATGGAACGTGATGCCAATGTTCCTTGTCGGTAAGAGTCTGAACTTCGGCGACTCTAATAGCGACAAATGTTTTAAGAAGGTGAGGTTGTGTATTCATCCAATGAAGGACTATAGTCGAGTCTGACCATAGATGAATGTCCTGAAGGTCGCGCCCCCCAGGCATTAGATCTTGACGTGATGGGGGCGCTCTCCTGACTAGGACCCTAAATTCGTCCCGACGAATTGGAGGGTTAAGTCTTGGTGTCTAACGTAATGCCAATTCGCGCCAGTCACTGGACCTGTATGGTGGAAGATCTCCGAATGGGGCCCTAGTTTTACTCAGGTGAAATGGAGGGCTGAGCCGGTTGATTAACTCAGTGACAAGGGAGTCTGTCGCAGCACAGGGCTTCTCCCTTAAAACTGGCGTACTCTACCCTATCGCAGTATAAATCTCCGGATTCTGTGTAATGGCCGAGTGCGTTATGTAGCATACTGCGTTACCTCGGGGGGGTGGACTTGCCCTCAGGTGTTACTTGTACCACCTGGCCACCCCACTTGGTGTTGGACTCGAGGGGGCAGTGGTTGAAAGTCCGCATGCTGGACTAGGGGGGTATTTCATTTATCTGTTCGCAGACCCCCATTTTCGGGATATTCTCATGAAACGACTCGGGGTTTAACGGGACTTGACGGTTCGACCGGCCTGTCCTGGCCCCTGTATCTGTGCGTAACTATTTAGGGTTTGTGGATCTCGACGAAATGGCTCCGCCATTAGTGCTTGACGCCAGGATCAATCAAATGACTTCACATGGGTTCGGTGGGTCAGGACGTATAGTCCGCTAGACGGTGCTCGTACCAGGATCAATTGTAGTCGTCAATCTTGAGTTTATCTTAGTTCTTGGGACTGCGTTCGGGTGGATGGATAAGAATTCCCTCCGGCGGGTGAGTTGCGTCTCAAACAACTCGGGTACTGACCTGCAGAGCCAGTAGAGGTTGGATAGTGCTTTCGCTGCTACCAGTCAGACGGTTCTGGCTTTCGAGTCGGGGCCCAAACTGGAAGCTGGTGGGTTCATCTCTTCGGAGGGGTTCTCGCCACGCGCGATGATATGGCGTAATCCTTATCACACTTTCTACCTCTGGGTGGACTGTGGAGACTGCTTGGTAGTCACTTGGAAAAGAGGCCATGCCTCAAATAGCCAATAACTATTCTGGTAGAATTCACCTGTCCTGAAGGTCGAGATTCAAAGCTCGTCGTGTATTAGCGTACAGACGAGAGAGTAATGGGGTAGCGCATAATTCTAACCTGGGTAGCGTCTGAGATTTCGATGGTGCCACTATGGATTTGGAGCATATCAAATTTACGTCGATATTTCCCTTATTGTGAAGATAGATGCATGCTCCGTAAGCCTTTTCGCTGGCGTCTGAGAAGCCGTGAAGTTGAAGATTGACGGACGAACATGCGATTAGACAGCGGCTGAAACAGATGTTGTTCAACGATGGGAGTTGTTGTTTAAAAGCTGTCCAAGATATGTATATATCTGGAGGAATGGATTCCTCCCAAGTTATTTTAGGCCGCCATAATTGCTGCTTGATATGAGCAATGACTGGTCCCAGTAATCCTAAAGGGTCGAATAATTTAGAGAGTTGTGAGAGAATTGAACGTTTGGTGACACGCTTGTCACGAAGGTCAATGATTACTGAATAATATAAGAAATCCTTGGTGGCGTTCCAGTGAATACCTAGAGTTTTGACGAAAGCATCGAAATTGAGCGACATTTGTGTGCTATTTGGATTAGCAGGATGAGACTCGATGGCATTTGGAGCGTTGGAAGCCCACTTACGTAAGTAATGACTATCAATTTCTGGGTTTCCAAGAAGATGATAGCGGGGTTTGATAATGTCCTGGTAAGAATTTGCACCAGTCGTGAGTTCGTAGACGCAGGAATCGCGCTCTGATATCGAGGTATGTTCGGCGAGCTGATCAGGAGCGCGAGTAACCAACAATGACGCACTTGATGTTCCGTGTGTGACCGTGTTCAAGGCATATTCTTGTTTCAATTTGTGTTGGTTAGCTGAACTTACAACCTTTTGATCTGTAGCATCTTGAGGATGCACTAATGGTTGACGATATTTTTCTATATCGCCTGTTGAAGCGACAGGCGGCGAAACATTTGTAGCAAATGAATCGTCCTGGACGATAGAGCTGACTATAGGTGTATCATTGAGAGATACACCCGTTGTTGATTGCAGGGGACAGTCAAATACGACGCTTACTTTGGCCGTGGTACTGTCTGTGTTCACTAATGTTTGACGATATTTTTCTATATCGCCTGTTGAAGCGACCGGCGACGAAACATGTGTAGCAAATGAATCGTCCTGGACGATAGAGCTGATTATAGGTGTATCATTGAGAGATACACCCGTTGTTGATTGCGGGGGACAGTCAAATACGACGCTTACTTTGGCCGTGGTACTGTCTGCGTTCACTAATGTTTGACGATATTTTTCTATATCGCCTGTTGAAGCGACCGGCGACGAAACATTTGTAGCAAATGAATCGTCCTGGACGATGGAGCTGATTATAGGTGTATCATTGAGAGCTACACCCATTGTTGATTGCGGGGGACAGTCAAATACGACGCTTACTTTGGTCGTTGTCCTGTCTGTGTTCACTACAGCCTGATGAGAGGGATTAAGAACCTCGGAGGTGTTTCCATTTTCACCACAGTGAAAGATGTGGTTCATTTTGCGATACTTTTTCAATTTCAAAGCCGCTGAACGCGAATTTCTGATTTCGTGTGTGTTATAATTGTTGCGGAAGTGGGTTCCTACATACCTCGCTCCTGGAGGCAATACTTTGTGAATATCGGGGTGTAACAAGGTGTGATGCTTTTGTCTGCATTTTCTACAGCTTCCCGATGTACAGTCTTTAACGCCGTGATTTAATCCTAGACAATTAAAACAGGCGGAGACGTTTGTGATACGCCTAGTACGTTCACTAGGCGACATTGATAAGAATTTCACGCATGTTGATACGGAGTGATCCTTTTTGCAGTGGATGCAATTTTGTTTGATTGTTGCAGCCGCGAATACTTCTGGGTTCGGGCTTAATTTCTGATTGTTCGAAATGTTTTTCGGAATGTTTTCATTTCGTAATCTTGAGTTATCCTCTAACGTGTAACTGACCCTGAAGTCCTCAATTCGAGCGCAATGTATTTGTTCTACCATTTTCTTGTCTATTGCCGGTGCTGACTCTCGCAGCTTTTGGGCGATTCCCGAGAGCTCGTAATACTTTTCTTCAAACTCAAGACCGAATTCTTCATCCGCGACCAGAGTTAAACTCTGTAACTCTGGTTCTATTTCCAGAAATGTCGTAAATGCATCATCTACGCGCTGCATTCGATGATCTAGGGTGACTATCGAATCCTTTCCTATGTCGAAGCATTTCAGAAAACCTTCGCATAATGTTAGAACGCTTTTGCATTGCCCGCGTCGAGCGTTTAAAAAATTAATTCTGGTATCAGTATTCATCTCGAATTGAGATTGGTGATGCTCAATTCTGAGAAGCGTGAATCACTAATGAGAATAGAATTTTACTTTGGAAATAATGAACAACTAAACTTCCGAAATAGAATTGTAATCGTTTTTAAATAGACTGACCTATTAGAATAATTGTGAGAAGAAGGATTAAACGGCTAATAATAAAATAACGAAAACCTAGAATTATTCTGAGAAAAAAGGATAATATAAGGGATAGTTTTGGTGTGACCTTTACCTGCTTGAGTCGTAATCCTACACAGGTACCAATAACTTCCAAAATGTCACTTTTCAAGAGAAATTTTGCACTTGAACAAACTAATTGCTTCTTGGTAGGCTTGCTTCTTTGTGTAACTTGAACTGCCTGGTATATGATGACGTCTGCTTGCGGTTGATGACGTATATCAGTATTCGAAGAACTCAATTTGATGTGTATGGATTATTGCACGATGTGAGAAGGAAGTCAGTTTTTCGTTAAAAATGTATAAATTATGACACAATATTAAGTTGGATGAAGAATTATCCGGGGTAATTGGACCATGAATGTCTATCAGGCCCGAAGTGACCAATGTAAATTTGCAATGAGTTTATTGCAAATGGAATTTCTGTGTAGTCGAAATTGCCTGAAAATTGTCGCTGGTAGAAATATTGGCAGTATATCAAAATAGCCTTCGTATTTCAGAATCAACGTAGTATTTGATTCTCTAAGATATACTCAATATAAATGGTGTGTGTTGATGTTGTATTTATTATTAGATATAACTAATAATATAGAGCAACGAACTAGATGATAGATTAGTGGACTGTATTGAATGAATGAATCAAATTAATTGAATTAATTGATTGCATTAAAAGTTAAACCTGGTCTCAGGGATTAAAGGAATACTACAAGTATAAGAAATCTATTGAAGTATGAAAACATGTGTCACAAATGTTAATTATACAAATTTATCTTACTGAGCTTCTTCTTTATGTGCTGGAGCCACCGCTGCCTGGGATGCTGCTCCTTGGGTCTGGTTCTCTTCAGATCTGTTCTTGAATTGGTCTTGAATGGTTGATACTGCTTTCCTTTTGACTTGGTACATTAACATTAACACGAAATGTCGTCTATGGTTTCTATGGTTGTTCTTCTTTCATAGAGAAATTAAGCGCAACCACGGTGTAAAGATTATGCTTCATACAACAATATTGGAATTATAGAATGTGCATGCGCAAACACCTTGCGCATGAGATTTGCGCTTTAACAATATGTTTAAGCGATTTCGAAGTGGCTTCCTTTGGCGGGGATAGATAGCTTAGGACGCTTCTTGAAATGTTTGCCAATGGTCCGCAGCTCTTCGGGCGTTAATCGGTCCCATTTAGCACACGCTCTGAGGTGGTCCAAAATGGACCACACGCTGTACTCCATTGGGTAGAGATGCGGCGAGTGAGACAGTCATTCTGCAGATGTGATGAAACCCGGAAAATGGGTTTTACTCCATTCTTGCTCCATTTTTTGCTTTGTGATCCGAAGCGGAGTCCTGTTGAAAGGTCCAATGCATATCGCCGAAGTTCTGGTGGGCCCACGGAAGTACTACGATATGAAATGTCACGAGGTCATTATAAGACATTTTTTATTGACTGTTGGAACGAAGTTCCTTATCGCGCGTTGCGAAAGGGGGCTAGACAGAAAAAATTAAGACCAAAAGTTCTAACGACACTTGTTGCTATAGTTTCAAGCTCTCTCTTTCATAGAAAGCAAGCCAGTTATTTTCGTTTCGTCTTTCTATTTCGCATTAAACAGTGTGATGTCGCAACGATTATTTTTGTTGAGTGTATTAGGTTTATTAACAATATCTCTAGTACAAGAGTTTCAGAGATTGTCATTGAATAAGCTTGAAACGAAGGCAAAATCAGTCAGTGATTTCATCACTAGAGATAAAGGCATTTCATTATGTACGTTCAACGTCCAAAGCCTTCGTAAACATTCAGTTGTTCTAATCGACTCTGTTACAGAAAAAACGAACATTTTGTTATTATCAGAGACATGGTTGGACAATCAAGAAGAATGTGATATAGCGAATTTTAATTGTATAGCTCACTTTAAACGTGATTTTGTTCGTTCAGGTGGAGTTGCGATGTATCACAACACAAATGATACGACCAATCTTGTAACACCAAATATGTCGGTCATTATGAACAATATTCAGGACTTGCACGTAAGACGTACAAGTGTTGCAGATTTATGTGCAGCAGAGTGTGTAATAGAAAACGGCGTTACTTTAATCATGGCAGTCATATATGTCTCACCAAATAACGAATTAATAGAGTTCAGGAATTCAGGAGTATTCTAAAGATGTATCTCAAACGCTTAGCAGATACAACAGAAATTTAGATAAACGTCCCACTCATTTTGGCCGATGATTTTAACACCAACTTCAGTAATAAAAAATTAAAACCATTGCTGCAGTTTCTAGAGGAAGAATTTGATTTAAGAATAAACAATAATCCAGCAAATCTATGATTGTTTCGGTCTTTACTTGACGGAAATTCATCTTGAAAATATGAATAAAAACAATATTCTCATTTCCGCTAATATATATATATTAGCGGAAATGAGAATATTGTTTTTATTCCTATTTTCAATAATCCAGCAGAATCAACAACAAAATATAATACTATCATCGATGCAGTTTTTTCAAGACATTTAAATAAAATAGAATCCCAAACATATGTTTCCTACTTAAGTTACCACAATCCAATTATTACTAAAATTTAGCCTACTAATTAAATTTATATTACATTATTTTTTTTAATAATAAAAAAAATATTTTTATAACTTGAAAAAAATAAAATTTTATTACAATTCCTTCACTGATTATTCGAAAGGAACTTTGTTCCATCCGGGTGTCCCTTGACACCTCTCAATTTTTTTTAATTTGCTGGTTTGAAAGTGGACTGAAGATTTTCAAAGAGTTTTTTAAAGGTGCTTTCTAAGGAGAGTTTGTTTCGAAGAATTTCTTAAGTTTATGTTGGGCATTTTTAGATTGTAATTTGTTTTCATAATACTGTATTGTTTCCACTGAATGTTTGTAGAGTAAGTTCGATCAATATTCTACATTTCTCTGGATACTTTTATTTCCTTTTGATTGTATATCTCTACTAAAAATGAAATTCTTTTCTGAGGTATTTTTTTTATTTCAGTTCAAAAAGTTTTAGACAAATTCATGAAATTAAAATAATATTATTGAAATAAATATGTTGCAAAGTATCGGGTGTTTTTTTTAGAGTGATAGAACTTTCGATAGGGTGATTTGACAGAAGGTAGAAGACATGTTGTTTTGATATTTCTGTTCAGTGAGCATTGGCAAATTATCATGGAGAGACTCACGCCGCAACAAGATTTACAAATTGTTGAAATTTATTTTAAAAATCCGTGTTCTATTCGCCAAACTTATAGAGGACTTCGTGAAATTTATGGTTTACATAATCGTCCATCAGAGCAGCTTATTCGTCGAATTATCGATAGATTTCGGACGACATATTCTCTATTCGATGCAACAACAACAAGACAAAGAACTGTACCTACAGAAGAAAATATCGCTGTTGTAAGTTATGGTGTTAATGATGATCCATATTTGTCTATTCGTTAACGTCCACAACAAGTTGGACTCTGTGCATCCACCACATGGAAAATTTTGCGTAAAGATCTTGGTCTACACCGATACAAGATCTAACTGGTTCAAGAACTAAGCCACTTGACCATAATAAGTGTCGTTTGTTTGCTGATTGGGCCCTAGAACAGCTTGAAGTTGATCCACCATTTCTGGTTGAACGGCTATGTAAACAAGCAAAATTCCGAATATGGAGTGAAAACAATCCTCAAGAAGTTCTGCAGGTTGCATTGCATCCTGAAAAATACACTGTATGATGTGCTTTGCACGCTGGAAGCATCATCGGTCCATATTTCTTTAAAAACGATGCTGGAGCTGATGTTACTCTGAATGGAGCGTGCTCGTTACAGATCGCTGATCCATAATTATTTGTTTCAAAATTTGAATGGTATCGACCCAGAAGTGTTTTGGTTCCAACAAGATGGTGCTACACCTCATGCTGCTACCGTAACAATTGATTTATTGAAAGAAAGATTTGGCGATAACATTATTTCAAGAAATGGTCCAATTAATTGGCCTCCATGATCATGCGACATAACTCCACTGGATTATTTTCTTCCGGGTCATGTCAAGTCATTAGTTTATGCTGATAAACCAGAAACAATGGACGATTTGGAAGCCAACATAACTCGTGCTATTGATGAAATAGGGCCTGAATTACTCGAAAAAGTGGTCCAAAATTCTTCTGGTCGAATGCGGTTTCTCAGAGCTAGTCCTGGTGGACATAAACCAGAAATTATTTTTAAAACATGAATAAAATTATCCTTCAAATAAAAAAAATTTGGCTTCAGTCTCAATTTTAATATGTTTTCTTTCAATTCAAAGTTTTATCACTCTAATACACCTGCTATAAAGATAAACTAGAATATGCCATTTAATATTCAGTCGTGATATATGAAATAGAGCTTTTTGATAGTTTTTTCTGGTGTGTGGTTATTTGATCATTAATTTCATGAAATATGTTATTCTGAAAAGAATAGAAACTGGTTTGAAATGGAGATATTGTAGATACCTCAATCCATGAAAATCGGGAAAATATGAATATTCAGCACGATAAATTCCGAGGCTTAACCAGATTTCCGTCTATTTTCCATCTATTCGCATTTCAAAAGACGTTGTGTAAGCAAAACTCAGGCCTTTCCGTCCGTTATAATCGATGCACTCTCTCAAGAACATTCTCTCTTTCAGAATAATCCAGTTAATTTCTTGCTTTGCGATCTCATGGTTTTTTTCATCGAGATACAAATAAACGGGTTGGTTATGACTCCGAGTTAATAAGGTAGTCTAACGATAGAGATTGAATAGATTTCATCAGCGTTCAAATAGAATAATAACGAATTTATTGATCCCCTTAGACACACAATGGGCTTAGAACAAGTCGATCAGTGAACAATGTAATCACCTTAAATTGATTATGAAGCCTGATACTTTGACGAAAGAAAGATGATTCGAATTTCTTCGTTCTAAAAAATATTGTTCAATTGAATCGATACTTGATGGAAATTTATTTTAATTAAATCAAATAATATAGATTATTACCGAAATTTCTTCTATAAAAATATTTCTACTTGACCAATAGGGCAACCACTTCAACTCTACTTATAGCCTCCAAAACGTATTTCTTGTACGAGTAAAAATGAAACAATTAATTATTTAAATATTTTAATATTCACATATATATTCTGTTAGCGTTCTATATATTTAATTTCAAAAAATTATCTTTAATAGTATAACTTCAGGAATTAAATTAATGTCATATAAGTACCACTTATATCAAACGACATATAAAATAAACATTCATAAGACATCCAAATAAGACAAAATTTTGTTTCTGTTCATCCCTCTAATGAAAACAAATATCTTTCAAAAATATTTAACATAATCTTAAGAATTTCATCATAAAACTATCTTACTTAGAATATTCAATATTATTGGATATCTAACTAAGTTACTCTTTAGAAAATCTCAAGATATGTAAAAACTTTACTAAAAAATAAGTTTTAAGAGAGACTTTCGTTCGTCAGTACTTAATCAGTATTCATTTACCAAGAAGCTTTCTCAATGGAAGAGTAAGTAAATACTTATGTTGATCGATGTTACATTTTATTGAATACGATTGAGTACTGACGTAGCAAAGTCTCTCTTAAAACTTGTTTTTTAGTATTACATATCTTGAGATTTTCTGAAAAGTAACTTAGTTAGATATCCCATAATATTGAATATTCTAAGTAAAATAGTTTTATGATGAAACTCTTAAGATTATGTTGAACATTTTTGAAAGATATTTGTTTTCATAAGTGGGATGAGCAGAAACAAAATTTTGTCCACTCAAAATATTTAATTTATAACATTTTTGTTAACAATTTATATTTATTGGATTTTGTTATATCATTTGGATGTCTTATAATGAAAAAGGCTTTTTACTTGATAGAAGAAATATAACAAAATTTGAATATCAAAACAGATTTAATCTGCCAGTCTTCTACAATTTTAATTTCAAAAAAATTTGATTCAAAAAACTAAGAATTGAAGTAATGTCTTAATAAACACCGCTCATATTTAATAGACGTATATAATCAAAACTCAATATACAATGTCAAATAGAATAAATAAACCAACAAATATAAATAGTCATTTAAAATTAATAAATAAATATTTGAAGAAGACAAAATTTTGTTTCTGATTATAAACATCAATTCCTTTTCAAAAACATAAAACACAACTTAAGGACTTCTCAAAAAATATAATTTATCTGAAATATTTATTATATTTAAATATTCAAACAAGTTAATTCCAAAAATCTGTCAAAACAAGCACCATATCTTCAAAAAACTATTAGAATTCCAATAATCTCTTCATAGACCCATTAATTTAATTCCTGAAGTTACAATATTAAATATAATTTTTTTAAATTAAATATGTAGAAAGGTAACAGAATATATCTGTAAATATTAAAATATTTAAATAATTTTATATACCTTCTATCAAGTATAAACCTACATTTATTTTATTTTAATGTAATATTCAACTGAGACTCGCCGAATTGAGAATTTAATGGGTGACGGGGACAATTGCAGAAATCTAGTTGAAGTAGCAAACTTATTTAATCAGATATACATTCTGTCAAGAAAGTACCGGGAATTATCGATTTAAATCTGGCGGGGCAATAAGGCAGGTAAATTTTTTTTTCCTAGGTTGGTACCACTGTCCTTAATTACTGTGCCAAGCTTGAGCGGGATCTGTCAACTAGTGTGTTTGCAACAGCTGATTAAGTCAGTCGATGTCAGAGTGCGTGCCGATTTTTACTATGGGTGATTACGTTGAGCAAAGAATTTGTTTAAAGTTTTGTGTTGCAAATGAATTTTCGTGTGCCGATGCATTGAAAATGTTGCAAAAGGCCTTTGGTGATAATGCTCTATCGAAAACTCGTGCATATCAGTGGTACAGAGCCTTCAAGGACGGTCGTGAAGCGGTCGCCCATCGACGGCTTCGATCGAAGATAACGTCGATAAAATTAAGGAAAGGGTGCTGGAAAACCGTCGTACCAGCTTGAGAGAGATAGCACATGATCTTAAGATATCCACGAGTCCGCACGTACATTTGATTGATATTTTGGGCATGAGAAAGGTGGCCGCACGACTCGTACCCAAAGACCTGAATTTTCTTCAAAAACGTCATCGCGAACAGGTTGCTTCAGACATGCTGGATCGCTGTAATTCCGATTCTACATTCATGAAACGCATTATAACTGGTGATGAGACCTGGGTCTACGAGTACGATATGCAAACAAGCCAGCAATCATCGGAATGGGTGGCAAAAAATGAGCCGAAACCGAAAAAACCACGCCAAAGCCGCTCGAAAATGAAGGTGATGCTCATTGTTTTCTTCGATATCCGTGGTGCACTACGAATTCGTTCCAGAGGGTCAGACGGTAAACAAGGAGTATTACCTAGGCGTTATGAAACGTTTGCGTGAGCGTATCCGTAAGAAGCGGCCAAATTTGTGAGCGAACAACTCATGGATTTTGCATGACGATAACGCGCCTTCTCACCGAGCTACGATTGTGACTGACTTTCTCGCCAAAAACTCAACAAACGTGCTTCAGCAACCACCGTATTCGCTGGATTTGGCTCCCTGCGACTTTTTCCTCTTCCCAAAACTAAAATTGCCCCTTCGTGGCACCCGTTTTGAGTCGATTGAAGCCATAAAACAAAATTCGGCGCGAGAGCTAAAGTCCATCCCGGAAAGCGCCTATAACAAATGTTTCGATAATTGGAAGTGCCGTTGGCATAGATGTAATGGAGCCTATTTTGAAGGCGATCCAATAAATTTTGACGATTAAATGTAAAAATGTTGTTTTAATTGAAAATTCCCGGTACTTTCTTGACAGAGTAGTATGCACAGATGCTTAAAATTCATGCACAATTCGGAGAATTTAGACATGTCAAACCGCGATTCGTTGAAGATACTGTGAAATTGGATATTTTGTTAGGTGTTGCAGAGGATTCAACGACAAGTACACGTCAAATTGCTCGTAAAAAAACATAGGTCATGCAACTGTCCTCCACAAAGAAAATCTTCATCCATATAAAATGAGTTTTGTGGAGGAGTTAACAGAATACGATCCACATCGTAGACTGCATGAAATAATGATGAATAAACTGAACAGAAATGAAATAGCTGTTGGCACAATCCTTTTTTTCTGATGAATCAACATTTACTTTGAACGGGAAGGTAAACCGACAAAATTATAGATATTGGTCAGCGGGGAATCCTCATTGGATGCGTGAGATACCATATTATTGGTCCTTTATTTATAGATGGGACTTTGATATACGAAAAATATTTGAAATTGATTAGAGACGAAGTTGTTCCTGCGTTAGTCTACTCATTTTCTGATGCAATAGATCCAAGCCTATCGAATGAAAATATCTAGTTCCAGCAGGATGGAGCCCCAGCCCATTATGCTTCAATGGTTAGAACTTACTTAAACGCTACCTTTCCCAATAACTGTATTGGAAGAAGAGGTTCTATTGATTGGCTAGCTAGATCGCCAGACCTTACACCGTTGGATTTTTTTTCTGTGGGGTCATCAAAAGAACAAAGTTTAGGCAACATAGCCGACGAGCATCGCAGACCTCAAAGAAAGGATAATAATGGAAATGGAGAATATTTCAACTGAAACTTTAAACAAAGTAAGGAACCAGTTTCATAGGAGACTGTGTTAATGCCAAAAAACAGATGGACAATATTTATTTCAATGTATTGGAATCAATTGCATTATGTAAGTATTCAGTTTGTTGAAACCAATTATAAATACTTTAGAAATTTCATCCCGTATTATTCATAATAAATCATACGTTATATAGTTCGTTGAAATCAGGTTGTTAAGGAGCTTTAAAAAATTTAGTAATATACAGATGTTCCATTTAAAATAAAAAGGACAGACTGGTGGTGGACTTGCGCGAATCTGCCTTTATACTGAAATTCATGTTTTAAAAGTGCACTATTGAATTTAAAAGTCAATGAGTCCTAGCGTTTTTCATAATTTTTTAACATAAGGACACAAATAATTGTGTCCATAAGTGGTTTCCACACTGTATTATAGTCATATATCTAATTCTGACTCAAATGACTCTCTTTACAGAAGTCATTTGCAGCGGAATATATATAACTTTGGCCCTAAGTTTTTCAACATACTGCCGGCATATCTGAGGCATATAAATTTCAAGAAGAAAAATGATAGAAATGAATTGATGGTATATGTGAAAGAAAATTTTAGTGTCCTTGTCAGTGTTATGTCCTGAACTGCATCGGTTTTCTACCACTTGTCTCCTTACATAATTATAGGATTATTTATGACTTGATCCATGACATAAACACATATTTGAGAGCATTCGATAAAAATTTCTTAAACTTTGCTACATTTCAAGTTTTCCATGGATGCTTTTTGTTGAAATAGTTCAATTCAAAAACTTTTATTAAACGTTAATGGAAGACCAACTCATAAAGATTCCTCCATAGCCAGGGCGTACCCAGGATCAGATCTAGAGGGGGGCAAACCATGGTCGGAAACATTTTATCACAGAATTTGTTTTTTCCGAAGGTAAATGAAACCAAAATTTTTAGAAAAATATCAATAATTATAACAGTGCTTTTTCAACTGAGTTACTATTTGCTTGAAAAAAAATTAATTCTAGTTACATGCCTTATACTATTATCATTTTTCTTGGATTTGTTGAAAACTTGTTCTAAACTCTCATTTCAATCCAGTCCTGATTTTCCTAAAAAAATTTACGATGGACGCTCATCAAACTCAACCCAGTCAATTTGTCCTCTCCCATTGTACTTTTCAGTCAGGTTTTTACCCTTCGAAGGGTACTGAAAGATCGTTCAACAGTAGCCGCAGTGAATGGAAAAGCACTTAAAATGGTGAGTATCATGCCTTGTTGCAGGGAAAAAATATTAGCCTCCTCCAAAAGTGCAGCCACTTAAATATTCTTTAATTTGTCCCCTGTTAAATCTTTCTTTTTCCACAGATTATACCTCAAATCTAATTCTGCAGAGATATCACCCAACTCCAAAAATTCCATGATAGATTTTGCGTTTTTTTCCACATCTTTTGAAGTCCTTTTTAGCATGTACGAATGATGAAGATGAGATAAGGCAAAAGCAGGTGTATTCTCGTGTGGGAATCTAACATTCAATGATAAGGTTAAAGAGTCAAGATAAGGGATTATCAACGATCTTCTCCAGTATTCAATCGCAGTCTCAGATGGAGGATTACTTCTGTGTATTTACTTTTTAACGATTCTTGGAACTATTAACTCAATGCCGATTTTCTCCGCGATATCATGTGACTTTTTAAGTACTTCCTCAGAAACATGTTCAATTTCTGACCGATCCTTCTTGATGACATCAAGGATTTCACCAATATGTTTCCTCACCATAATCAAATCCATATGTTTACCTTGCAGAACGTTCACAACAGGTTACAAAATCGCAGATTACTTTGCAATCATGACTAAACCTATAATGAAAATTGGTTTAGTTACTGTACAGGCAAATTTTCTTGTAGCATAGTTTCCTTCGATTGAGAGATGTTCTAGCGCATTGGCGATTTCATGTAAGCTGTTTGAAAACTTTTTGATGCTCTTATATTTCTCAGACCATCTGGTCTCATAGAGCCTTGATAAATTAGGAGCCGAAGTCCTGCTGGTTGGCGACTCACGGAAGAAGGATATTGTATCCTTAACAGTTGCAATCAAATTTTTTATTTCCGGTAGTTTGCTAGCATAATTGACCACAGGATTTAGTTTGTGGCTTGAGCAGTGAAAAAATAAAGATTTATATTGTAGACCATCTCCTTTTCCAGCCATCGTAGAACATCCGTCAAATCCAAATCCAACACAATTCTAACTGAAAGATGTTGATCAACGAAAAAACTCTGAATTGTGCTAGCGCTTTTAGGGGCATCTTGAGATTTCAGCTCAACGAAGCCTACAAATTCCTCTCTGATTTTTAGTTGATTCTCATCATAAAACCGCAATCCGATAGAAAGCTGTTCTTTTCCAGCGATATCTGCTGTTTCATCGGCCATTACAGCATAAGCTTTTGCTTGTTTACAATCATCAATAATTCTTTCTTTGACAACTTCACCACATAAACCTATAATTTCATTCTGAATTTTTGGTGAAGTGTAGACTGCATTTTTTCGACATCTATGCTTTAGCTTCAGATCACCACAGTCAATTTTCAATTTAAAAGATCATCTCCTTTACTCTAAGTGGCAAATGATCATTGTCATTATAAAATAAAACACTTGTTTACATTTTCTACTTTATTTTTGGTATTGACGTACATTTCGTCTTTGCTTGAAAGACTTCATCAGAATACCTCAAGAATTCTGATGAAGTCTCTCAAGCAGGAGATCCAAGTCCAATTTTGCTTTGAAATAAACCATACATTCCCAGAACTAGAAGATATGGAAATTCTACATTTTGCGACAAGGGGCAATAAAATGAATATTTTCGAAGCTCTAGAAACTCATTAACACCCAAATGACCCGGCAATAAATCTATTGACCAGACTGACCTGTAGAATTCTCTACTATTCGATGCCCTGTATAGTCCAACATCTTGCGACAAAGGGCAATAAAATTAATATTTTCGAAGTTCTAGAAATTATAAACACCAAAGAGACCTGGCAATAAATCTATTCAACGTGCAGACTATAACCTATGAAGAAAAAAATACGCAACTGAATCTTTCAATTTGAAAATGTAGTAATACTACGAAACTCGCGTAATTGGGGGGGCAGCTGCCCCCTCTATAGTCTGTATTGAAGACTACTCAAAATTTGAATATCAAAACAAATTGAAATATGTTTATCTTCTACAATTTTAATTTCCAAAAGAATTTTTTATTCAAAAACTTTTAGAATTAAATTAATGTCTAAAACAAGCACCGCTTACATTTAATAGACGTATATAATCAAAACTCAATATACAATGTCAAATGAAATAAATAACCCAGCAGATATACGAAAGTAATTAAAATTAATAAATAAATATTCAAACGAGACAAAATTTTGTTTCTGGTTTTATCTTAAGAAATACTACTTGCCTTATAAAAACATGAACACACTTGAAGGACTTCCCAAAGAATATAATTTATTTGAAATATTTAATACATTTAAATATTCGAATAAATTATTTCAAAAAACTCTAAAAAATGTGCACTATATTTTCAAAAAACAAATATAATTCTAGATAATCCCTTCATCAGCCGTTTTTAATAATCCAAATATCAAAATCAAAAACATAACCTACATCACTCACGTGTTAAAAGACTTAAGCTTCGAACTACAGATCAACTATATATTCAAGATTGATCTATGTTCTAACAAAATCAAAGAACAAAGTGAGTTATTTTAAGGTTTACCTAAATCCATTGACACCGTATAAAGAGATTTATTGAAGCCAAAATATAATTATATATTATATATAAAATAAAATAGAAAGGCTTTTTACTTGATAGAAGAAATATAACAAAATTTGAATATCAAAACAAATTGAAATATGTTTATCTTCTACAATTTTAATTTCCAAAAGAATTTTTTATTCAAAAACTTTTAGAATTAAATTAATGTCTAAAACAAGCACCGCTTACATTTAATAGACGTATATAATCAAAACTCAATATACAATGTCAAATGAAATAAATAACCCAGCAGATATACGAAAGTAATTAAAATTAATAAATAAATATTCAAACGAGACAAAATTTTGTTTCTGGTTTTATCTTAAGAAATACTACTTGCCTTATAAAAACATGAACACACTTGAAGGACTTCCCAAAGAATATAATTTATTTGAAATATTTAATACATTTAAATATTCGAATAAATTATTTCAAAAAACTCTAAAAAATGTGCACTATATTTTCAAAAAACAAATATAATTCTAGATAATCCCTTCATCAGCCGTTTTTAATAATCCAAATATCAAAATCAAAAACATAACCTACATCACTCACGTGTTAAAAGACTTAAGCTTCGAACTACAGATCAACTATATATTCAAGATTGATCTATGTTCTAACAAAATCAAAGAACAAAGTGAGTTATTTTAAGGTTTACCTAAATCCATTGACACCGTATAAAGAGATTTATTGAAGCCAAAATATAATTATATATTATATATAAAATAAAATAGAAAGGCTTTTTACTTGATAGAAGAAATATAACAAAATTTGAATATCAAAACAAATTGAAATATGTTTATCTTCTACAATTTTAATTTCCAAAAGAATTTTTTATTCAAAAACTTTTAGAATTAAATTAATGTCTAAAACAAGCACCGCTTACATTTAATAGACGTATATAATCAAAACTCAATATACAATGTCAAATGAAATAAATAACCCAGCAGATATACGAAAGTAATTAAAATTAATAAATAAATATTCAAACGAGACAAAATTTTGTTTCTGGTTTTATCTTAAGAAATACTACTTGCCTTATAAAAACATGAACACACTTGAAGGACTTCCCAAAGAATATAATTTATTTGAAATATTTAATACATTTAAATATTCGAATAAATTATTTCAAAAAACTCTAAAAAATGTGCACTATATTTTCAAAAAACAAATATAATTCTAGATAATCCCTTCATCAGCCGTTTTTAATAATCCAAATATCAAAATCAAAAACATAACCTACATCACTCACGTGTTAAAAGACTTAAGCTTCGAACTACAGATCAACTATATATTCAAGATTGATCTATGTTCTAACAAAATCAAAGAACAAAGTGAGTTATTTTAAGGTTTACCTAAATCCATTGACACCGTATAAAGAGATTTATTGAAGCCAAAATATAATTATATATTATATATAAAATAAAATAGAAAGGCTTTTTACTTGATAGAAGAAATATAACAAAATTTGAATATCAAAACAAATTGAAATATGTTTATCTTCTACAATTTTAATTTCCAAAAGAATTTTTTATTCAAAAACTTTTAGAATTAAATTAATGTCTAAAACAAGCACCGCTTACATTTAATAGACGTATATAATCAAAACTCAATATACAATGTCAAATGAAATAAATAACCCAGCAGATATACGAAAGTAATTAAAATTAATAAATAAATATTCAAACGAGACAAAATTTTGTTTCTGGTTTTATCTTAAGAAATACTACTTGCCTTATAAAAACATGAACACACTTGAAGGACTTCCCAAAGAATATAATTTATTTGAAATATTTAATACATTTAAATATTCGAATAAATTATTTCAAAAAACTCTAAAAAATGTGCACTATATTTTCAAAAAACAAATATAATTCTAGATAATCCCTTCATCAGCCGTTTTTAATAATCCAAATATCAAAATCAAAAACATAACCTACATCACTCACGTGTTAAAAGACTTAAGCTTCGAACTACAGATCAACTATATATTCAAGATTGATCTATGTTCTAACAAAATCAAAGAACAAAGTGAGTTATTTTAAGGTTTACCTAAATCCATTGACACCGTATAAAGAGATTTATTGAAGCCAAAATATAATTATATATTATATATAAAATAAAATAGAAAGGCTTTTTACTTGATAGAAGAAATATAACAAAATTTGAATATCAAAACAAATTGAAATATGTTTATCTTCTACAATTTTAATTTCCAAAAGAATTTTTTATTCAAAAACTTTTAGAATTAAATTAATGTCTAAAACAAGCACCGCTTACATTTAATAGACGTATATAATCAAAACTCAATATACAATGTCAAATGAAATAAATAATCCAGCAGATATACGAAAGTAATTAAAATTAATAAATAAATATTCAAACGAGACAAAATTTTGTTTCTGGTTTTATCTTAAGAAATACTACTTGCCTTATAAAAACATGAACACACTTGAAGGACTTCCCAAAGAATATAATTTATTTGAAATATTTAATACATTTAAATATTCGAATAAATTATTTCAAAAAACTCTAAAAAATGTGCACTATATTTTCAAAAAACAAATATAATTCTAGATAATCCCTTCATCAGCCGTTTTTAATAATCCAAATATCAAAATCAAAAACATAACCTACATCACTCACGTGTTAAAAGACTTAAGCTTCGAACTACAGATCAACTATATATTCAAGATTGATCTATGTTCTAACAAAATCAAAGAACAAAGTGAGTTATTTTAAGGTTTACCTAAATCCATTGACACCGTATAAAGAGATTTATTGAAGCCAAAATATAATTATATATTATATATAAAATAAAATAGAAAGGCTTTTTACTTGATAGAAGAAATATAACAAAATTTGAATATCAAAACAAATTGAAATATGTTTATCTTCTACAATTTTAATTTCCAAAAGAATTTTTTATTCAAAAACTTTTAGAATTAAATTAATGTCTAAAACAAGCACCGCTTACATTTAATAGACGTATATAATCAAAACTCAATATACAATGTCAAATGAAATAAATAACCCAGCAGATATACGAAAGTAATTAAAATTAATAAATAAATATTCAAACGAGACAAAATTTTGTTTCTGGTTTTATCTTAAGAAATACTACTTGCCTTATAAAAACATGAACACACTTGAAGGACTTCCCAAAGAATATAATTTATTTGAAATATTTAATACATCTCACTACTCACATCAGTGTTAGATTCCACACAGAGTTCGCCAATCAATAGAAGCAATTTCGTTTAATTTCCCACATTGGACAGACTTTTTCAAACTCGAATGTACACCAAGACCTCCTGTGATGGTTTGCAGCATTAGACTTAAATGATCCAGAGGAAAATCCATTCCTTTTGATCGTCCAGAAAGCACTTTCGATAGATATTGGCAGCTTCCTCTTTCCCCCTTTTCAATTCCTCAGCAATTAAAATAATTTGAAAGTCGACGAGTGAAAAACTCCGCAGATTACAGTTAGTCCTCCGGTTCATATCAATTAAGGTAATTGAAAATTCGAATGGAAGGAACCCGACTTCGTACTTAATTCAAAGACTTTAAAGCATGTTGGTGAACCGATCGCCGGAAAATATTCCGACGATGTTTAACTCTCTAAGATATACAGCCCGGACTATTCAATTGATTTTCGGTTATCGCAGGGTTTGCAGTGATTTAACCAGGACGATTTAGTCATAACACGATATTTTTTTCATAGTTAATTATGGATGAACAATAATGGAAATCCATCAAGACCATATTCATAACATTAAATTCAGATTAAAATAAATAAATTCGGCTGATCTGTACCAAAAATCATTAGTAAAAAGTATGAGATATGGTAGTAGAAAGTTCAAGAAATCGAAACAGTGAAACATATCGGGTGTTTAAAAAAAAGGGCCCCAGATTACTTCCTTGGGAAACTCCAACTTCACTATCAATACAAACCCTCTGAACTCGATCAGACAAGTACCCTTCTGAGCAACTCCAAATGAAAATCGCGAATAACACATAAAGAAAATTTCTTCAAATGGCATTCATGATTCACGCTATCGAATGCCTTAGATAAATCTAGAAAAAGTCCAACCGGCTCTTCATCACTTTCCAAAGCAAAAACAATACTAATTCATACATCGCTGTAGTAATCAAAATGTATCAAAATCAATATCAAGTCTCGTTAAAGAAGCTGTCACTTGATTTCATCATCAGAAATGATTCACGTTGCCCCCACTATAAAAAAATAATATACAAAATAATATTCTTCATCCTAATTGATACCTCCGCGCTGATTTCAACGAGAACTGAGAAATGAGCAAAGAAATTATAAACAAAAAACAAAAACAAATTCAACTTTAACGTCCTGTATTTCTCTCCAAAGCAATATTTCATTAAGGCATATTTTGTCCTCAACCTATGTCCCGACAGTTATGATTCATCCTGTATATGAACATATCGGGTGGTTTTTTTTAGAATAAAAGAGCTTTAAATTGAAATGAAACACATGTGAATTAAGATTGAAGTCAAATTTTTGTTTATTGAAAGATAATTTTATGATATTTATGTTTTGAAAATAATTTTCGGCATATGTCCACAAGGACAAAAGCTCTGAGGAACCGCATTCGACCAGACCAATTTTGGACCACTTTTTCGAGTAATTCAGGCCTTATTCCATCAATAACACTAGTTATGTTGGCTTCCAAAGCGTCTATTGTTTCTGATTTATCAGCATAAGCCAATGACTTGACGTTTCCCCAAAGAAAATAATCCAGTGGAGTTATCTCGCATGATCTTGGAGGCCAATTAATTGGAATATTTCTCGAAATAAGGTTATCGCCAAATCTTTATTTCAATAAATCAATTGTTAGCATGAGCATGAGCTGTAGCACCATCTTGTTGGAACTAAAATACTTCTTGGTCAATACCATTAAAATTTTGAAACAAATAATCATTGATCAGCGATGTGAGAACCATCGACGAGAACCATTCACTGTAACATTAGCTCCGGCATCATTTTTAAAGAAATATGGACCGATGATGCCTCCAGCGTGTAAAACACACCATACAGTGAGTGCATTTTTGAGAATGCAGTGAAACCTACAGAACTTCTTGAGGATTGTTTTCACTCCATATACGGCAATTTTGCTTGTTTACATAGCAAGCCGTTTAACCAGAAATGAGCTTCATCACTCAACACAATTTTACGATAAAAAAGTGGATCAACTTCAAGTTGACCTAGGGCCCAATCGGCAAACAAACGACGCTTATTATGGTCAAGTGGCTTAAGTTCTTGAACCAGTTAGATCTTGGATGGGTGTAGACCAAGATCTTCACGAAAAATTTTCCATGTGGTGGGTGCAAAGAGTCCAACTTGTTGTGAACGTCGACGAATAGAGAAATCTGGATCATCGTTAACACTATGACTTACAGCAGCAATATTTTCTTCTGTACGTACAGTTCTTTGTCTTGTTGTTGTTGCATCGAGTAGAGAAAATGTAGTCCGAAATCTATCGATAGTTCGACGAATAAGCTGCGCTCATAGACGATTATGTGAACCATGAATTTCAGGAAATGCTCTATAAGTTTGGCGAATAGAACACTGATTTTGAAAATAAATTTCAACAATTTGTTTACGTTCTTGCGGCGTTTGTCTTTTCATGATAATTTGTCGATGCTTACTGAACAGAAATGTCAGAACAACAGAGCTTCTACCTCTTGTCAAATCACAGTTATCCCTATCGAAAATTCTATCACTCTAAAAAACCACCCGATACATCTGTATAACAATTCTATACTCATACAAACTCGACAAGGTTTTTGTTGATCACAGAGGCAAATAAAGTGGTTTCATTTGTTTATAAAAAACAAGATATATTGTAAGACAAATCAATGGATGTTTATTTTATTGTGAAGAGGAAGGTATGCTATTAAAAATGGAAAATGATATAAGTCAAATGACCGCCACGGCTAGGATTGCAGCATTCATGAAATTTTCCATGTCCAATTTGCATATTTGCGAATTCCATTTCCAAGGTCGATTGGCATGGACCTTATTTTTCACGTGGCCCCAAAGAAAAAAGTCTAAAGATGTTAAATCACAAGATCTCGATGGCCAATTGAGATACCTCTTCGAGAAATAACATGGTCAGTAATTTTTTCTTGAAAAATTGCGTGTGATCTTGTTAAAACTAAACGTGGTCCACATCAATAGCTTCCAATTCCATAAAAAATCATTAATCATAGCTCGATAGCGCAATCCATTCACCGTTACACTTACAGCAGCCTAATTTTCTAATAAGTAAGATCCAATCACACCACCAGCCCAAAAACCGCACCAACCAGTAACACGTTGAGGATTCTGAGTCTTTTCCACGATCATTTTTGGATTTTCCCCAAATGCGACGATTCTGATTATTGACGTAGCTTCTGGGGTGAAAATGGGTCTCATCATTGAAGATGATTTTTTTATGAAAATCCGGATCATTTTGATGCATTTCAAGGACGTTGCTGGTGATCGATCTGCTTGAGTTCTTCTGTTAACTGAACTTTAAAAGCCTTAAGATCTAAGTCTTCATGCAAAATCCGGTGTAATGTCGTCTGTGTAATGCCTAATTCCAAAGATCGACGAGGAATCGACAAACCTGGGTTTTCGTAAACAATACGGGCTAGGGCAGCAAGATTCTCGGTTGTTCTTGAGCGACGGTATCCACAGTATACATTCTTCACATCACTAACTTGTCCCAACAGCTAAAATTTTTCCTCACCATTGCCGGTGGAGAATATGCTTCACAACGACCCAAAAGTGCTTTAGTTTTGCGAATTGCGACTGCAAATTTTTATAGTGAATTTCAACAATTTCAATGCGGTGGTGAAGCGTGTATCGTTCAGTCAAAAGTGACAGATGCCCAGATAGGGCGCTAATCAAAATTAAACCTCTTATTAGCAAACATTGTAGAAGGAATTAGAGCATTGAGAAAATATATCATTTCTATAACTAAATTATATTATTTATGATATTTAATTACATAATTGTCGCTTTTAGTATTTGAGATTAGATCTAAAAAATCCCAATTGAATCCCATTTCTTCTTGGAGAAACAAATTTGATCGTTAGAGAAAACAACATCTAAAAATATTGGATGGAGTAGTCCGTTACTTTGTGATAGTTCATTTTAATGGAATGAAATAAGAAATTACTTTGTTTTCTATCACTTTTTTATTAATACTGATATACAGTGACTCTAGTTTGAAAATGTAGTAAACACTACGAAACTCGAGTCACTGTATGTCAGTAATAATAGAAAAATGATAGAAAACAAAGTAATTTCTCATTTAATTCCATTAACATCTAAAAACTCAAATATATTCGTGGTAAAACTAAAATTTTCCTAAAGATAAAACAATCAGGATCAAGCTAATAACATTTTGTGTTTCGATTTTTACTCGAATTTTTTATTGGCTTTCATAATCATTCAGTATCAAGTGTAAAAATTAATAAAATCCATTCATCTTCCGAAGTACGATGCGATAAAATACTAAACATTTTGAGAATCTTAAAATGTTTAGTGACAGCTGAATATAAGCCATCATCCTAGAAGTAATATATTCTATCAACCATTTCGTGAATTCCTCAATCACTTACAGAACGCCCATCTACTTTACACCACAGAAGATATAATTAGCACTTCGTTTTTTTCTCTATGGGCAGGTGTTATCAGTTGTTAGAACTCATCCAATCGAGCGATTATTCCCTCGGAATCCCTGATCACTTTTCACTATGGCATATGTTCCCGGTATCGAAATTAAAAGCCAATTTGGACCTAGTTCTTCTATAATGATTGGTTATCTACTACACAATCGAACGCTACTTAACCCCATCTCAACACGCGAAGACCAGTATTATGCAGGATATAATGAAAAATATCCTAACATAACATTGGGCTTGTTAGTTGAAGATAAAATCTGATAAGGAAAGTACTATTATTAATGGATAGGATTGGACTAACTGATCCTTAACGCTTTCTGCTTTCGATTATGAAACTAGTCAACGGGTCCCTAAAGGAATAATACAACAACTCATTCTTTGAATATTGAATTTCATACAATTGCTTCATTCGGTTTATTAATGTCTGTATTAGGAAATAGTGATAAAAATACTGCACCTCCTGAAAAACAATGAAACAAATCTTCCTCAGAAGATTGATTTAAACTTTTTCTAATGATTTAAATCACTGATTTTGAGTCTACTTTATGAAAGATTGATTTGAAATTAATAATAAAAAATACAAAACCAGATTGTTGAAAACTCTCACAAAGTATATATCAAATATATAGATTATCAGAAAAATATAAAAAAAATCTGTGGCATGCTTTCGAAATGATAGGCATTTAAAAACATTTTAAAAATTCTACACCCTGTGACAGTCTTTTTACTCCTGTTGCCACAAATCTTCACTTTTCCCAAAATTTTTTTTGTTGTAACCCAGAATAATGCTTCTCTGAACTGTTGTCAAAATTTCAAAACCAGCTGCTCCCGCTTGGATGAAAAAGAGACATCTTTCCCGAAATAAATTTCAAAATAAAAAATTTGAATATCAAAACGGATTTAATCTGTTAGTCTCCTACAATTTTAGTTTCAAAAAATTTTATCCAAAAATTTTTAGAATTAAATCAATGTCTTGTAAATACAGTTTATATTTAATAGACGTATAAAATCAAATCCAATATAAAATATCAAATGGAATAAATAACCCAACAAATATAAATTGTCAATTAAAATTAAATAATAAATTAAAGACATAAAATTTTGTTTCTGATCTCACAATTATGAAAACTAAATCCTTTTCAAAAATACAAAACATAATTTCAAGGACTTCTCAGAAAATATAATTTATTTGAAATATTCAATATATTTAAATATTTGAATAAGTTATTTCAAAAATATCTCAAAACATGTATTATATCTTCAAAAAACAATTAGAGTTCCGAAAAGGTCTTCATTGGTCCTACTTCAAATTTAAAAAATTTAAATCAATTAACGTATTATCCTCGTTTGAACTTTAAAATCCAAGATATTCTATGTTCGTCACAAAAATCACAGAAAGCTGTAGTGTGGTTTTCTTTAAACCACTTGATATTTCATAAAGAGATATTTATTCAGACTTAAGTATAATTATATATAAAATAAAATAATAAGAAGAGGTTTTTTACTTGATAGAAGTAATATAAGAAAAACAAATTTTAACTTCCGCTATTTTATTGATTTTCACAACAATTGTTTCGTCATACCATGACTTCATCAGGTGAGTATTTAAATTGAGGTATACAATGCAAAACATGACCTTAAATACACAGCTCTGGCACAAAAACAATGCCAAATTTGTTTCCTTTGATGTAAAAAACTTATTTCCCAGTATACCGGTCAGTGAAACCATAAAATTAGTTGATGATTTATTACTCCAAAAACGAACTAATCCTGTTGTAAAAACAGAAATATTAGACGCCTTAAACGTTTGCCTAGATCAAAATTATTTTATGTTTTATCTAGACGAAGGAAGTCTAACAATGGGGAACCGATTAAGCCCCTTTGTTATCAGAAATATTTATGGATCACGTAGAAACCAATATCCAAAAACTCTCATATTTTAAAGATTTATTGGTACCGCTATGTAGATGACATAAGTTGTTTATTTAATGGCACAAATAGACAACTTAGTTCATTTTTGGAATCTATCAATAAATTATATCCAACAATTGAATTCACACAGGAAGATGAAGTAAATAATAGCATCAATTTCTTAGATTTAAAAATCACTAAAATTAATAATAGACATGACTTTTCCATATACAGAAAACCTACACATACAGATGGTACGATTCATTTTACTTCAAACCATCCATTTTCACAAAAATTGTCAGCTTATAATAGTATGCTTTATAGATTGGCTAACATACCCCTGACAAAAGAAAATTTTGACAAAGAGTATAAAACGATTAAACAAATAGCTTTAAATAATGATTTCAATCCGTTAATTGTAGACAATTTACTTGATAAAATAAATTACAAGAAAGCAATATCACTTGTATATCCAAAATTTCAAAATTCAAACGAAACCAAATTTATTTCATTAACTTACATAGGCCAAAAATCTGAAAAGATTGCTAGATATTTAAAGAAAAAAGAAAAATATAACATCTCTTTTAAAACTATTAATTCTTTAGGCAGCTTAATAAAAAATAATAAAGACGTCATTCCTAAAAACAAAAAATCAGGTGTTTACAAGTTAACATGTAGTGATTGCCCATGTGTATATGTGGGACAGACAGGCCGTTCATTCCAAACAAGGATACGAGAACATAAAAAATGTTACATTAATAATAAACCGAATTCAACTTATGCCAACCATTTGTTAGAGACTGGCCATAATTTTGATATGAACTATGAAATATTACATATTGAAAACAAAAGTCAGAAACTAAATCTGTTAGAAACTTTAGAAATCAATAGATATAATAAAAGACAAATTTTATTGAATGATCAAATAGATTTGAATAGATCCCCCCTACTTAATATTTTTCATTAATTGTATACCTCTCTTTCCACCCCTCTATTTTTTGTACCAGAGCTGTGTATTTAAGTAAGAAGTTAACATTTGTTCTTCTTCTATTGAAGATGAATTTCCGTCAAGTAAAGACCGAGACAATCAAAAATTTGATAGAAGTAATATTACAAAATCTGAATATCAAAACAGATTTAATCTGTTAGTAGGAGCCGATATTTTTTTAATCGGAATTATAATTGTTTTTTGAAGATTTAATACATGTATTGAAAGATTTTTGAAGTAATCTATTTAAATATATTCAATATTTGAAATAAATTAGTTTTGGAGAAGTTCTTAAAATATTTAAGATTTAAACCGATTCCCCTTGTTGAACCTTCTTGAATAATTTCTGAAAATTCCCAAAACAAACCTTCATGCTATCACGTTACACCTGATGAAGTCAAAATGTAACGGACGAAACAATTGTTGTGTGAGCAATAAATATTAGCAGAAATAAAGTGTCTTACTTTAAATCATATACGATGAATTTCCGTTGAGTAGAGACCGAAGCAATCAAGAAAAACTAGGAAATTTCTATCCTACTTGAACGAGATTTGAACCCGTAACCTTTTGGTTACAAGCCGAACTATTGCGCTAACTTCTTCAACAATTTCTATTAACATATATGAACATAACATGAGATTCATCTCATTACGTTCTAGACAAGTCCCAAGTGGAATCGACATCTGAAGCAGAACTGCAGGTAACGATCTTTTGTTAATTAGAAGTTCCGTTGTGCGGTCGCCATTCTATCTTAAAACATTCATGAATAAAGTAATTTCCCAATGCAGAAATTCAATTTCTATTAAACCTATATGAACAACTCGCCTTGATAGATATAGTTCAGCGAATTCTGTAATACGGAACTAAAACTTTGTATCGAAGTTGGTGTTCATTTCAAGGCAGATAATAGCTGGAAGGAATATAACAATATTGTTTAGAGTTTTAATAAAAATCGGAAAAGGTCCGCTTGAAGTTTTTTAATTTCCTTTCTTCCGCGTATTTTCCAATTCGCCGATTCATTTCCTCTGACTAAATCGGAGTTTTCATTGAAGTTTTTAATTATCAAAGAGTTTAATAGAAATCTCGATTCAAAAGTGTTCCACATTTCCGGTTAACAAAGGGCCATTGAAAAACGGAAAATACTCCGAAACGATATTGCCCTTCGGAGTTTTCTCTTAGAATTGCATATCGCGAAAGATTTGCTGTTTTCTAGTGGATTTTTATATTTCTTCATTATGGTGACCATAGAAATGCAGTGTAGTTCAATTACTTCTCGATGAGATTTCCTACTTTTCTGCTATTCTAAACAGTAATTACTTTTAAATCCATAATTACAAAATTGAAAATTTCGTATTTTTGTGTGAATTCAGGGTTCACATTTTCAAATGACTTTAAATTCAGAATTATATATTCTAGCTTCTACAATATATATTCAAACTATATATAAAAACTATCAAAATGATATCCTTAAATATAATCAATTTAAAATATTTTTCAATGTCTCGGAAAAAACCTTTTTACATACCGACACGAAACTTATTGATACAAATGTATTAACAAAAACTATATAAATGTGTATATTAACATACAAATAAAAGAAAATCCACTATTACAAAATTATCTGAAATTCTCAAAATAAAGGATCAAATAAATTACTCCATTTGCAATGCAAAATCGCAGACAGATTCCATGTTTGATATTTTTATCCACTGTTGAAATAGAAGAACAGAATTATGACATTAACAAAATGAAACACAGTAAATAAACAAAACGACGAATGACACTCAAACTCTGTATGAGTATAGACGATTGATGCAGAAAAAGAGGAAAATTTGAAATGTTCCATTCCCAAAACTTTCTTGAAACACTGTATTTACTTTTGAAATTCTGAAACATTCTCAAGTAAACTTTAATAATAACTGATATCACGATATCTAAGTGTCATATCGCGCCAAAATTATTGATCTAACTCTACTCTATAACAAATGGATATTGCTTCGATGCACTTTAAGAGGTCACTCTTTGTTTATAACTCAATGCTTCATACCGCTTTTTAGGTGCCAATTATAGCCCCTAAAATTATTGTACCATAATTGATCAGAAAATTGAGTTAAGGATCTAATTATCAAACATCTGCTCTCGTTATTATATTTTACGGTGCGCTTATGGGGTAATAGTTTTCAGTGACGTAGTTCATAGAATGGTTTACTATAATGATTCGTTACTTGTGTTTAGGTTCGCCTTATTTGAACGCTACTTATATCGGGTGTTTTTTCTAGAGTGATAGATAGAATTTTCGATAGGGTTAAATGTGATTTGACAGAAGGTAGAAGCCATGTTGTTTTGACATTTCTGTTCAGTAAACATTGACAAATTATCATGGAAAGACTCACGGCGCAACAACGTTTACAAATTGTTAAAATTTATTTTCAAAATCAGTGTTCCATTCGCCAAAATTCTACAGCACTTCGTGAAATTTATGGTATACATAATCGTCCATCAGAGCAGCTTATTTGTCGAACGATCGATAGATTTCTGACAACATTTTCTCTACTCGATGCAACAACAACAAAAAACTGTACGTACAGAAGAAAATATCGCTGCTGTGAGTTATAGTGTTAATGATGATGAAGATTTGTCTATTCGTCGATGTTCACAACAAGTTGGAATCTGTGCATCCACCACATGGAAAATTTTGCGTAAAAGTCTTGGTCTACGTCCATACAAGTTCCAACTGTTTCAAGAACTAAAGCCACTTGACCATTATAAGCGTCGTTTGTTTGCTGATTGGAACCTAGAACAGCTTGAAGTTGATCCACTTTTTTATCGTAAAATTGTGTTTAGTGATGAAGCTGGTTGGACGTCTATGTAAACAAGCAAAATTGTCGTATATGGGGTTAAAACAATCCTCAAGAAGTTCTGCAGGTTCCATTGCATCCTGAAAATGCACTGTATGGGGTGCTTTACACGCTGGAGGCATCATCGGTCCGTATTTCTTTAAAAACGATACTGGAGCTTGTAACAGTGAATGGTGCTCGTTACAGATCGATGATCAATGACTATTTGTTTCAAAATTTGGGAGGTATCGACCAAGAAGTGTTTTGGCTCCAACAATATGGTGGTACACCTCATGCTGCTACCGTAACAATTGATTTATTGAAAGAAAGATTTGAGGTTAACATGATTTCTAGAAATAATCCAATTAATTGGCCTCCAAGATCATAACGACATAACTCCACTGGATTATTTTCTTTGGGGTTATGTCAACTCATTGGTTTATGCTGATAAACTAGAAACAATAGACGCTTTGGAAGCCATCATAACTCGTGTTAATGATGATATGAGGCCTGAATTACTCAAAAAAGTGGTCCAAAATTGGTCTGGTCGAATGCGGTTCCTCAGAGCTAGTCGAGGTGGACATATACCAGAAATTATTTTTTAAACATGAATGTCATAAAATTATCTATCAAATAAAAAAAAATTGGCTTCAATTTTAATTTAAATGTGTTTTATTTCACTTTAAAGCTACATCACTCTAAAAAACATAGAAAGCCTGTTCGTTTTCAAAATGCTTTTAATTTTCTTGTCCTCTACAACAGCATTCAATATCGATGTATTCCTGAAAAGTTTTTGTGACTTCCTTAAATTTGCTTTATTGTCAATATGTACCTCAAAAAAATAATGAAAGAGTTTTTTACTTGATAGGAGGATTTTTACAAAATTTAAATATCAAAACAGATTTATTCTGTTAGTAACCTGTAAATTTCAATTTGAAAAAATTTCTATTCAAACACTTTAAGGATTAAATTAATGTCTTATAAGCACTGCTTAAATCTAGTAGACATATAAAATCAAAACTCATTTATATAATATCAAATGGAATAAAAAAACCCAATAAATGAAATTGTCAATTAAAATTAAAAAATATAAAATATTTGAAGGAGACAAAATTTTGTGTCAGATCTTATATTTATGAAAACCAAATCTTTTTCAAAAATGCAAAACATAATTTTAAGAACTTCTCCAAAACTAATTTATTTGAAATATTGAATATATTTAAAAATTTAAATAAGTTACTCCAAAAATCTCTCAAAACATGTAGCACATCCTCAAAAAACAATTTGACATTAAATAAGATCTTCATCAGTCCAACTTCACATTTAAAAAATAAAATCAATTAACTAGAAATAACAGAAAGACCTTGTAATATCCTCGTTGAACAAACACTTAAATTAGGGAACTTTAAAAATCCAACATAAGATGAAGTTGGACTGATGAAGATCTTATATTATTTCAAATTGTTTTTTCAGGATGTGCTACATGTTTTGAGAGATTTTTGAAGTAACTTATTCAAATATTTGACTATATTAATTATTTCAAATAAATTAGTGTTGGAAAAGTTTTTAAAATTATGTTTTGCATTTTGAAAGAGATTTGGTTTTCCTAAATATAAGATCAGAATAAAAATTTTGTCTTCTTCAAATATTAATTTATTAATTTTAATAAATATTCGAATTATTTTGAATTTTAATCTTAATTGACAATTTATATTTGCTGGTTTTTTTTATTCCATTTGATATTATATTATGAGTTTTGATATATGTCTACTAAATTAAAGCAGTGCTTATAAGACATTTATTTGATTATAAAAGTTTTCGAATAAAATTTTTTGAAATTAATATTTATAGGAGGCTAACAGGATAAATCTGTTTTGATATTTCAATTTTGTAATAATCCTTCTATTAGGTAAAAAACCTCTTCTTATTATTTTATTGTAAATATATTGTATAATTATATTTTGGTAATCTTAATTTCATTATATAAATATCATTTGATTTTGGATAAGGACATAAAACATCTTACAAGCTTTGTGTGATTTTTGTCATGAATATAGGATATGTTAGATTCTTAAATTTCTCTAATTTAAGTGTTTGTTCAATAAGAATACCAATAAGTCTTTCTGGTAAGTTATTTCTAGTTAATTGATTTTATTTTTTAAATGTGAAGTTGGACTGATGAAGATCTTATTCAATTTCAAATTCTTTTTGAGGATGTGCTTAATGTTTTGAGAGATTTTTGAAGTAACTTAATTAACATTCTTTTGAAGTAACTTATGAACAATATTTCAAATAAATTAGTTGTGGAGAAGTTCTTAAAAATGATTAATTTATTTATTGATTTTAATTGACAAATTATATTTGTTGGGTTTTTTTTTATTGCATTTGATATGATATAATGAGTTTTGATTTGAAATTTAAGCAGTGCTCATATGATATTAATTTAATTCTAAACGTTTTTCATATTTAGATTTTGTAATATGTACTCCATCCGGAAATGTAAAGGTTTTCTCTTTATTTTTCACTAAAACATCAGCTTAATTATTTTCATATAGGTGTATACCTGAAGAATTGAATCACACTGTATGATAAATAGAACTTGAACAGCATTTTAGTTTCACGACTCTATTCTTCGATATTTACATTCTGTCAAGAAAGTACCGGGAATTATCGATTTAAATCTGGCGGGGCAATGAGGCAGATAAATTTTTACTTTACTTTTACCTATTTAGTTTTTTTTCCTAGGTTGGTACCACTGTCCTTAATTACTGTGCCAAGCTTGAGCGGGATCTGTCAAGTAGTGTGTTCGCAACAGCTCATTAAGTCAGTCGATGTCAGAGTGCGTGCCGATTTTTACTATGGGTGGTTACGTTGAGCAAAGAATTTGTTTAAAGTTTTGTGTTGCAAATGAATTTTCGTGTGCCGATGCATTGAAAATGTTGCAAAAGGCCTTTGGTGATAATGCTCTATCGAAAACTCGTGCATATCAGTGGTACAGGGCCTTCAAGGACGGTCGTGAAGTGGTCGCCCATCGACGGCTTCGATCGAAGATAACGTCGATAAAATTAAGGAAAGGGTGCTGGAAAACCGTCGTACCAGCTTGAGAGAGATAGCACATGATCTTAAGATATCCCACGAGTCCGCACGTACGATTTTGATTGATATTTTGGGCATGAGAAAGGTGGCCGCACGACTCGTACCGAAAGACCTGAATTTTCTTCAAAAACTTCATCGCGAACAGGTTGCTTCAGACATGCTGGATCGCTGTAATTCCGATTCTACATTCATGGAACGCATTATAACTGGTGATGAGACCTGGGTCTACGAGTACGATATGCAAACAAGCCAGCAATCATCGGAATGGGTGGCAAAAAATGAGCCGAAACCGAAAAAACCACGCCAAAGCCGCTCGAAAATGAAGGTAATGCTCATTGTTTTCTTCGATATCCGTGGCGTGGTGCACTACGAATTCGTTCCAGAGGGTCAGACGGTAAATAAGGAGTATTACCTAGGCGTTATGAAACGTTTGCGTGAGCGTATCCGTAAGAAGCGGCCAAATTTGTGGGCGAACAACTCATGGATTTTGCATGACGATAACGCGCCTTCTCACCGAGCTACGATTGTGACTGACTTTCTCGCCAAATACTCAACAAAAGAGCTTCAGAAACCACCGTATTCGCCGGATTTGGCTCCCTGCGACTTTTTCCTTTTCCCAAAACTAAAATTTCCCCTTCGTGGCACCCGTTTTGAGTCGATTGAAGCCATAAAACAAAATTCGGCGCGAGAGCTAAAGTCCATCCCGGAAAGCGCCTATAAAAAATGTTTCGATAATTGGAAGTGCCGTTGGCATAGATGTATTGAAGCAAATGGAGCCTATTTTGAAGGCGACCCAATAAATTTTGATTTTAAATGTAAAAATGTTGTTTTAATTGAAAATTCCCGGTACTTTCTTGACAGAGTAGTATACGATATATGTTACGCCACTGACTCTTCAGGTAACTCTCAGTCCAGTGTAATCACCCAATTAGTTAATATTGCGGTATTTTTCTGTCGACGCCGGAAAATTAGTGAGCAAAGGAAATGATTGTCTCTTTGAAATATATTTCCGAATGGAAATAATAGGTTAGAGCTTTTACGACACAAACAGACATTTTTTGTCATTCTCGTTAATTAATCGAACTTGGAATAGACATGCTCTGTTGTTGCCTGGAGGAAAACCCGACCGAACGCTTTAATAGTTAACGAAAACTTTGAGAACTATGAAGATTGACGAGACAATGATATTTTTTATTGTTTGAATGTGCCTCAAATGGTTGTTGTGATTTTTTTGATGAATCCTTTGTGGTCTAACGGGATGAAATAGGAATGTCGTATTGTATTGTATTTGGTTTTCAAGCGTTATGGACTACACGCAATCACTTCTGAGTTCTATGTGCCGGCTTAATTTGTTCATCCGAAACGAAATGAGGTGTATCATAACGCGCATATCTTTCGATTATTCCAATACGGTGGAAATTATCTGTCTTATGCATTGAATATACTATCATTAATACGCCATTTTCCAAACCTGTATAATAAGTAGAAAGATAAAATATGCCTTTACTTTCTTTTCTTTCTGGTCACGTAGTCTCTTCGTTTCCAACGTTCTGGTTAATTATCCACAACCGATCTGAAATATATTTTTCATTACGCCGCAAACCTTTCGCCCTACTCCACGCTAACAAGGTTAATAGGGAAGAAATCGTGCGCCCCCTTCCTTAACTGCCAATTCACCTTAGCCAAATAACGGAATATTGGCCAATTCATCTAATTATCTAATCGTTCTTCCGTCTTCCCACGAAATGGGGGAAATAAAATGTCCCTTATAATTAACTATCTCTAGTCGGAGAAAGAACGTTCCAGGATCTCCAGGAAAGGGTGTTATTTAGAAAGTTTTCGAATTCTCAAACGCTACTGCTGACGGCGAAGTGTCGACAAAATTGTAGGTGGCTCTTTGAAGTCAGTTTTGTGAATACTTGTTTGAATTCGAGGAATACTTGAGTGGTGGATGACAATTTGTTGCTTTAATGGAACTCCTTCCATAGCTGGAAATTGGACCTGTGATAACTCTTCATGCGAAAAAGTTGTTTTCATGAAAGTGAAGTTCGGAATGCTACGAAAATCACAAAATATTTTTTTGTACCTTGTATTGACAGCAGTTGTTTCGTCACACCAGTTCCATCGGGTAAATATTGCTACTAATTATACTATGCAAAAAGATGTTAACAAAAAATAGACGAGCAAGAGATATTCTTTCAATAACTTGAGAATTCCAAGAACATATTGAGTACATTTGAACTGCATGATAATTTGAAAGAAATCTATTCCAATAGACTGTCCAAAGTTTCTTATAAACTGAGCCTTTGATTTTTGTTGACAAATGAATTAATTTGACTGATAATCTGTACCAAATATGATTAATAATCATGAGAGTAAACAAGAGTTCATGCAGTCGACTGAAGAGGGTGCACAGCCCCCAAATAAGTTAAAAGCCACCCCATCCGCTGAAAAAGTAATAACTACGGTCTTTTGGGATTCTAATGGTATTTTATCGATATAATACACTGAAAAGGGTGGAAGCTTCACAGCAGCATCATACGCAAACACTTTGCGTAATTTAAGGAAAGCAATTAAAGAAAAAAGGCGAGGAAAACTGACAGCGGGGGTATTGTTGCTTCACGACAAGCTTCCGGTTCGCAAGGTTCGCCTGGTGAAGGCTGCTGTGCGGGAATGTGGCTTCGAAGAAATTACTCATCCTCCATATTGTCCAGACTTGGCAAGTAGTGAAAACTACCTATTCTCATACCTGAAAAAATATTTTTTATGGAAAGCGATTTGCCGATGATGAAGAACTGAAGGTGGCAGTTAATACCTATTTTGAGGAGAAGCCGGAAGAATATTTTCTACAAGTTTTAGAGGAACTTATTTCTCGATCTAACGAATGTATTGAAGTTCCAGGGAACTATCGGGTGTTTTTTTAGAGTGATAAAACTTTCTTTAGGGATGACTGTGATTTGACAGAAGGTAGAAGCTATGTTGTTTGGACATTTCTGTTCAGTAAGTATTGACAAATTATGATGGAAAGACTCACGCCGCGACGTCGTTTAAAAATTGTTGAAATGTATTTTCAAAATCAGTGTTCTATTCGCCAAACTTATAGAGCAGTTCGTGAAATTTATAGTTCACATAAACGTCCATCAAAGCAGCTTATTCGTCGAACTATCGATAGATTTCGGACAACATTTTCTCTACTCGATGCAAAAACAATACAAAGGCAAAGAACTGTACGTACAGAAGAAAATATCGCTGCTGTGAGTCATAGTGTTAATGATGATCCAGATTTGTCTATTCGTCGACGTTCACGACAAGTTGGACTCCAACTCCAACAAGTGCATCCACTACATGGAAAATTTTGCGTTTTTCTCGTTATTATATTTTACGGTGCGCTTATGGGGTAATAGTTTTCAGTGACGTAGTTCATAGAATGGTTTACTATTATGATTCGTTACTTGTGTTTAGGTTCGCCTTATTTGAACGCTCCTTATATCGGGTGTTTTTTTAGAGTGATAGAACTTTCGATATGGATAACTATGATTTCACAGAAGATAGAAGCCATGTTGTTTTAAAATTTCTGTTCAGTAAGCATTGACAAATTATCACGACGCAACAACGTTTACAAATTGTTGAAATTTATTTTCAAAATCGGTGTTCTATTAGATAAACTTATAGGGCACTTCGTGAAATTTATGATTTACATAATCGTGCATCAGAGCAGCTTATTCGTAAACTATCGATAGATTTCGGACAACATTTTCTCTACTCGATGCAACAACAACAACAAGACAAAGAACTGTACGTACAGAAGAAAATATCGCTGCTGTAAGTCATAGGGTTAATGATGATCCAGATTTGTCAATTTGTCCATAGAACTAACTCCACCTGACTAAAATAAGTGTCGTTTGTTTGCTGATTGGGCTCTAGAACAGCTTGAAGTTGATCCACTTTTTTATCGTAAAATTGTGTTTAGTTATGAAGCTTATTTCTGGTTGAACGGCTAAGTAAACAAGCAAAATTGTCGTATAAGGAGTGAAAACAATCCTCAATAAGTTCTGCATCATCGGTACATATTTCTTCGAAAACGATACTGGAGCTAATGTTACAGTGAATGGTGCTCGTTACAGATCGATGATCAATGATTATTTGTTTCAAAATTTGAATGGTATCGACCCAGAGTATTTTGGTTTCAACAAGATGGTGCTACACCTCATGCTGCTACCGTAACAATTGATTTATTGAAAGAAAGATTTAGCGATAATATTATTTCTAGAAACGGTCCAATTAATAGGCCTCCAAGATCATGCGACATAACACCACTGGATTATTTTCTGCGGGGTTATGTCAAGTCATTGGTTTATGCTGATAAATCAGAAACAATAGACGCTTTGGAAGCCAACATAACTCGTGTTATTGATGAAATAAAGCCTGAATTGCTCGAAAAAGTGGTCTGGTCGAATGCGGTTCCTCAGAGCTAATCGTGGTGGACATATGGCGGAAATTATTTTCAAAACAGAAATGTCATAAAATTATCTTTCGAATAAAAAAAAATTTGGCTTCAATCTTAATTTAAATGTGTTTTATTTCAATTTAGAGTTCTACCAATTAAAAAAACACCCGATACATTGAAAAATAATTTGTTTTTAAATTTTCTAAGTTTTCTGCTTGAATTCTCTTAATGGAATATGTCATGTATGTATGTTTGCGTGCACTAGATGGCGCTAGTCTATGATAAAAACGTTGGTGTTCCTATGGCGAATGTAGATGCGTGGTTGATTTGTGTTTGTTGGACAAAAGCTATTCGGAGTTGTTTGAGTTTGGAACTGTTATACAGGTGTATGTAGCACTGTCCCTATTTGAAGAACTTTCTATTACTACAGCTAAAACTCTTTATCAATCATATTGTGTATAGACTATCAGCCGAATTAATTCATTTGAATGAAAACAATATCATTCAAATGAGTGCCACGAATGGCCATTTACTATATTGAATGATCAGAAATTTTTTCAGGTGATTCAAGTAGAAGTTATACGAAAATATTTGTTAGGGATTATATAGCGTGTTACAAGGAAAAGATTCCATCATTATTTTTGTGAAATGAATGATATCTGATTTTATAAATCTACAGCAGTATAGTAGAATATTTATTTGTGGGGAGTCCATAGGGCCCACTTTCTACTGATATTTACATGGATAGTTTGGAAAAAATAATTAGTGAAAATTAAATGAATAGAATATGCGGTTGGCTCTAGGTGAAACATTATAACAATTTTAGTTAATAAAATTCACACAGTTTTTATGTTTCACAGTATATTCAGAATCCTGACACGTGTTTCGGTCTTTCAACCATCTTCAAAGGAGCACAAAAAATAACTTAACTTAAAATTGAAAAAAGGTTCCTTAATTTCACTTGGGATATCTGTGTATTTTTATGGCGCATGCGAATAATAGCATGCAATGTAGGGGTGTTGCCAAAGAGTATTTGGAAATTTGTTAAATTTCCCTTTTTCTCAACGGATTTTTTATTGAAACAATCTCCAAATATTTCATCAATTCACCCTTTTTAACATCAATTAGTAAACTGACATCTTTCTCATTGAAAAAATTATTATTTTCTATCCAATGTTTTGCAAAACAGGTTGATTTCTGGTTTTTCAAAATAGACATCTTATGTTCTTTGATTCTATGTTGTGAACATCGGCCTGTCTGTACTATATATGTAGCATTACAACATTTTGTTGGGGTTCTTTTCTTTATTGTTCACCAACATCTTAGCTAAATTATTTCTATTTACTGCTAAAGAATTAATTCCCATTTTATGAAAACTATTAGAAATCCTACTGCTGAAACCTTTTATATAATCCCTTGAAAATCACATTTTCTTTTCTATCATATTGATATAAAATTGTTTTAAAATATTCTGGTAAGTTTTCTTTTTAATCATTCTGTCAATGATTTTAGTTCTATAGCCATTAATCACAGCTATAATTTAAATTATATTGACTCCTTTTAGGAAAATGACTTCATTCAATGGGATGCTCATAAGTCTATGAATGAAACTATGTTGAACGAAGTCAACTTTCGAAAGGAAATCAATATAATTAAAACTATAGCTGTGAACAATGGCCATAGAACTGAAATCATTGACAAAATGATCGAAAAGAAAACTTACCAGAATACTTTAAAACAATTTTATATCAATATAAATGATCCTCAAGAAGAAAAGAAAATATGGCTTATATAAAAGGTTTCAGCATTAGGATCTCTAATGGTCGTCATAAAATGGGAATTAATTCTTTAGCAGTAAATACAAATGATTTAGCTAAGATGTTGGTGAACAATAAAGAAAGGAACCTCAACTTTTCCGAATCGGAGATTTATCAAATTAAATGTGATAATTGTATACTACTCTGTCAAGAAAGTACCGGGAATTTTCAATTAAAACAACATTTTTACATTTAATCGTCAAAATTTATTGGGTCGCCTTCAAAATAGGCTCCATTTGCTCCAATACATCTATGCCAACGGCACTTCCAATTATCGAAACATTTTTTATAGGCGCTTTCCGGGATGGACTTTAGCTCTCGCGCCGAATTTTGTTTTATGGCTTCAATCGACTCAAAACGGGTACCACGAAGGGGCCATTTTAGTTTTGGGAAGAGGAAAAAGTCGCAGGGAGCCAAATCCGGCGAAGACGGTGGTTGCTGAAGCACGTTTGTTGAGTTTTTGGCGAGAAAGTCAGTCACAATCGTAGCTCGGTGAGAAGGCGCGTTATCGTCATGCAAAATCCATGAGTTGTTCGCCCACAAATTAGGCCGCTTCTTACGGATACGCTCACGCAAACGTTTCATAACGCCTAGGTAATACTCCTTGTTTACCGTCTGACCCTCTGGAACGAATTTGTAGTGCACCACGCCGTGGATATCGAAGAAAACAATGAGCATCACCTTCATTTTCGAGCGGCTTTGGCGTGGTTTTTTCGGTTTCGGCTCATTTTTTGCCACCCATTCCGATGATTGCTGGCTTGTTTGCATATCGTACTCGTAGACCCAGGTCTCATCACCAGTTATAATGCGTTCCATGAATGTAGAATCGGAATTACAGCGATCCAGCATGTCTGAAGCAACCTGTTCGCGATGACGTTTTTGAAGAAAATTCAGGTCTTTCGGTACGAGTCGTGCGGCCACCTTTCTCATGCCCAAAATATCAATCAAAATCGTACGTGCGGACTCGTGGGATATCTTAAGATCATGTGCTATCTCTCTCAAGCTGGTAGGACGGTTTTCCAGCACCCTTTCCTTAATTTTATCGACGTTATCTTCGATCGAAGCCGTCGATGGGCGACCACTTCACGACCGTCCTTGAAGGCTCTGTATCACTGATATGCACGAGTTTTCGATAGAGCATTATCATCAAAGGCCTTTTGCAACATTTTCAATGCATCGGCACCCGAAAATTCATTTGCAACACAAAACTTTAAACAAATTCTTTGCTCAACGTAATCACCCATAGTAAAAATCGGCACGCACTTTGACATCGACTGACTTAATCAGCTGTTGCAAACACACTAGTTGACAGATCCCGCTCAAGCTTGGCATAGTAATTAAGGACAGTGGTACCAACCTAGGAAAAAAATTTTTTACCTGCCTCATTGCCCCGCCAGATTTAAATCGATAATTTCCGGTACTTTCTTGACAGAATGTATATAGGACAACCAGGCCGATGTTTACTACACAGAATCAAAGAACATAGGATGTCTATTTTGAAAAACCAGAAATCAACCTGTTTTGCAGAACATTGGATAGAAAATAATCATTTTTTTAATGAGGAAGGTGACACTTTACTATATAATGTTGAAGCAGGTGAATTGATGGACTATTTGGAGATTCTTTCAATCAAAAAAGCCTTTGAGGAAAAGGAGAATTTAACAAATTTCCAAAACTCTTTGGGAACACCCCTATATTGGATGTTGTTATTTCCATGCGCCATAAAAATACACAAATGTGTAATCAAAGAACCTTTTTACAATTTCAGTTTGGTTACTTTTTGTACTCGTTTGAAGATGGTTGAAAGGCCGAAACACGTGTCAGGATTCTGAATAAACTGTGAAACATAAAAACTGTGAATTTTTTAAATGGAACTCCAAAAAGTTAGTCTTGAGTCTCCAGGCGGACACTGAAGAAAGGACGAGAAGCAGTTTATCAAATCGCGAAACAAATTTCCCAGAACCGAACTCCGCGCGTTTCCAATTTAGAATTAGCCCTACCTCCAAGACCGCGAAAGCGCAGGAACCGAGATTATTTTCGGGGACATGCAGTTGCAAATGGAAATCCGCCCAATTTATCTTCCCCCAGGCCTAAGCAGCCAGCCACTCAAGAGTTCTCCGGTTTTAAAATGAAAATATTATTACTTTGGCGGTAATTCCGGGGAATTTTCCTTGGAGAGGTCTCGAAATTAGAGCGGCTGCAGAAGGCTATCAGCCTGGCTCTCGAGTTGCTTGTTAGGGGTGCGCCGAAGGCTAGGAGTTCTTTGATGCTCTCTAGAGTTTCTGAAGATCTTGCACGCTAATAAGGTGTTTTGACGTTGCTTGTTGATTGAAAATTTCCAGATTCTGCGGTACTCGGTGAATTCGGTTGGAAGCGGGTAAACTATGTAATTTGAAGTAGAATTGGCTAAAATTAATGAATAGGATAATTCCAAGACGCGAATCATTGTACAGGGTGCCCTTAGAGGTCCTTATTTATAAATTTTTTGTAGACGAGTTGATGTTGATGGATCAGCTACATTCTCGGCTAAAGCAATCGTTTCAGATGTGCTCACTGTACTTGAACGTGAACGGGTTGTTCATATAACATCATATAACGATCAAGTTTCACGAACTCACAAATTGCCGTAAAGGCATTTTATTTCTGTTGAATTTTCCACGCAATTCTCTAACAGTTTAGACAGCAGATTCAAGTTTTTGGTATTTCCGACTTTCTGACAAAATAGGACTGACAAAAATATTTCAAGACTCGAAATAACCGCATCTTCAGAATGCAAACGCTAGATGGACTACACTTTAGATGAAATTATCGATATAAGCAATAAACAACCAAATGAATCTTAGTCTATAGACTACCGCAAGGCATTCGATTCAGATCGAAATATTGGAAATATTGTATATAGATTGAACTCGGAAATGTAAATGAGACTTGTAATGAATGTATCCGACTCAGAAACAAATGTGACTTGTAATGAATGTAGCTGACTCAGAAATGTAAATGTGACTTGTAATGAATGTATGCTACTCAGAAGTATAAATATGAGTTGTAATGAATGTATCCGATAATGAGTGTATACGATTCAAAAATGTAAATGTGACTTTTAATTAATGTATCCTACTCAGAAATGTAAATGTGACTTGTACTGAATGAATCTGACTCAAAAATGTAAATTTTACTTGTAATGACCTTATCCGACTCATACTTGTAATGAAGGTAAAAATGTAAATTTGAACTGAAATGAATGTATCCAACTCAAAAATCTAAATGTGACTTGTAATGAATGTATCATACTCAGAAATATAAATGTGACTTGTAATGAATGTATCCGACTAATAATTCTAAATGTTGTTCATATAACATCATATAACGATCAAGTTTCACGAACTCACAAATTGCCGTGTAGGCATTTCATTTCTGTTGAATTTTCCACGCAATTCTCTAACAGTTTAGACAGCAGATTCACCGCTTTGGAAATAAATTTTTGGTATTTCCGACTCTCTGACAAAATACGAGTGAAAAAAATATTTCAAGACTCGAAATAACCGCATCTTCAGAATGCAAATGCTAGATGGACTACACTTTAGATGAAATTATCGATATAAGCAATAAACAACCAAATGAATCTTATTCTATAGACTACCGCAAGGCATTCGATTCAGATCGAAATATTGGAAATATTGTATATAGATTGAACTCAGAAATGTAAATGAGACTTGTAATGAATGTATCCGACTCAGAAACAAATGTGACTTGTAATGAACGTATCTGACTCAGAAATGTAAATGTGACTTGTAATGAATGTATGCTACTCAGAAGTATAAATGTGAGTTGTAATGAATGTATCCGATAATGAGTGTATACGATTCAAAAATGTAAATGTGACATTCAATTAATGTATCCTACTCAGAAATGTGAATGAGACTTGTAATGAATGTATCCGACTCAGAAACAAATGTGACCTGTAATGAATGTATCTGACTCAGAAATGTAAATGTGACTTGTAATGAATGTATGCTACTCAGAAGTATAAATATGAGTTGTAATGAATGTATCCGATAATGAGTGTATACGATTCAAAAATGTAAATGTGACTTTCAATTAATCTATCCTACTCAGAAATGTGAATGAGACTTGTAATGAATGTATCCGACTCAGAAACAAATGTGACTTGTAATGAATGTATCTGACTCAGAAATGTAAATGTTACTTGTAATGAATGTATGCTACTCAGAAATATAAATATGAGTTGTAATGAATGTATCCGATAATGAGTGTATACGATTCAAAAATGTAAATGAGACTTTTAATTAATGTATCCTACTCAGAAATGTGAATGAGACTTGTAATTAATGTATCCGACTCAGAAACAAATGTGACTTGTGATGAATGTATCTGACTCAGAAATGTAAATGTGACTTGCAATGAATGTATGCTACTCAGAAGTATAAATATGAGTTTTAATGAATGTATCCGATAATGAGTGTATACGATTCAAAAATGTAAATGTGACTTTTAATTAATGTATCCTACTCAGAAATGTAAATGTGACTTGTACTGAATGAATCTGACTCAAAAATGTAAATTTTACTTGTAATGAACTTATCCGACTCATACTTGTAATGAAGGTAAAAATGTAAATTTGAACTGAAATGAATGTATCCGACTCAAAAATCTAAATGTGACTTGTAATGAATATATCATGCTCAGAAATATAAATGTGACTTGTAATGAATGTATCCGACTAATAATTGTAAACGTAACTTATAATGAGTGTATACGATTCTAAAATATAAATGTGACTTGTAATGAATGTATCCGACTCAAAAATGTAAATTTTACTTGTATTGAACTTATCCGACTCATACTTGTAATGAAGGTAAAAATGTAAATTTGAACTGAAATGACTGTATCCGACTCAAAAATCTAAATGTGACTTGTAGTGAATGTATCATACTCAGAAATATAAATGTGACTTGTAATGAATGTATCCGACTCAAAAATGTAAATTCTACTTGTAATGAACTTATCCGACTCATACTTGTAATGAAGGTAAAAATGTAAATTTGAACTGAAATGACTGTATTCGACTCAAAAATCTAAATGTGACTTGTAGTGAATGTATCATACTCAGAAATATAAATGTGACTTGTAATGAATGTATCCGACTAAGAAATGAAAATGTAACTTGTAATGAGTGTATACGATTCGAAAATATAAATGTTACTTTTAATTAATGTATCCTACTCAGAAATGTAAATGTGACTTGTAATGAATAAATCTGACTCAGAAATATAAATTTGACTAGTAATGAATTCATTCGACTAAGAAATGTAAATGTAACTTGTAATGAGTGTATACGATTCTTAAATTTAAATGTGACTTGTAATTAATTTATCCGACTAAAAAATGCAAATGTAACTTGTAATGAGTGTATACGATTCTAAAATGTGAATGTGACTTTCAATTAATGTATCCTACTCAGAAATCTAAATGTGACTTGTAATGAATGAATCTAACTCAGAAATGTAACTGTGACTTGTAATTAATGTATTCGACTAAGAAATGTAAATGTAATTTGTAATGAGTGTCATATTTTTCGGATCATCTTCAATATGTTAAGTATGGGGGATGTGAATCTACACCCTATCCTGCCACATCCGGTGTACAGCAGGGGAGCAATTTGAGTCCAGTATTGTTTCTCATTTATATCAATGATCTGTCTCTTCAACTTGAGTATGCATCTGCTCTTTGCTGATGATTTGAAGATATATGCTGAGATTGGTGATCGTTGCAATTGTCTCAGGTTACAATCTTCCTTAGACAAGGTCAATTTATGGTGTTCTAACAACGGACTTAAACTCAATATTGGTAAATGTAAAGTGTTATCTTTCTCTCGTAAACTGTATCCTATTCATTATGAATATACGTGGGACAGATGTGTTGGGTTCAGGGATCTGGGAGTTTTTTTTGACCATAAGCTTTCCTTTTCGGAACATATAGGTCAGATCACGGCGTCAGCCTCTAAAACACTGGGTTATTTTTTAAGAAATTGGAGCGGCTTTGTGAACCCTTGCACGATGAAAACGCTGTACTATTCTTTCATACGTAGTAAGTAGGAATATGCCCCTGAGATTTGTACTCCACTATATAATAATTCTGTCGTCGACTTGGAGGCTGTTCAAAGACGGTGTTTGAAATATATCTATTTCAGATGCTATGGAAGGTGGATGCTATTTTGATTTATATGCGCATATGTTTATATGGTTATGTTCATACATAGTTATGTGTTTTTTACTTACGTCACGAATTTGATGAGTTGCTTATGATTTTCTTCATTATGTTAGCATAGGAGTCTTTTATACATATATTTGGTTTTCTATTTTGAATTTTCTATTTTTTATTTTAATATTTTCTCTGTAATTGGGTGTAAAACTGTTGGGAATAAATGTCTTATTATTGTTATTATTATTATACGATTCTAAAATGTAAATGTGACTTGTAATGAATGTATCCGAATCAGAAATGTAAATTTGACTTGTAATGAATGAATACGACTCAGAAATATAAATGTGACTCGTATAGAATGTATCCGACAAAGAAATGTAAATGTAACTTGTACTGAGTGTATACGATTCAAAAATGTAAATGTGGCTTGTAATGAATGTATCCGACTCAGAAATATAAATGTGACTTGTAATGAATGTATCCAACAAGCCAGAATACAGATAAAAACACATGAGTAAAACCGAGATAGTCATACTCTCCGCCAGGATCTTTTTTTTCGACGTTTTCGCAGGATCACCGCCAGACAATGGCAAAAATCCGGAATTGGTAAACAGAGCGTGTGTCCTTTGACGAACGGTCGCGAAGGCGTGCGAATGAGTTATCGTATGGATATATTGTCCGTAGCGAACAGCTTCCGTATCCGCTTTGCTTTCATCTGGTTTCCGGAAGTGTGACTAACGCAAGTGCCACACGCCGACACATCATTAAAGCACAATAAACACTTATCGCCCTCGCCCAGCCACCGCTATAAAGTCCTTGAGAGATTTATTTCGTTTTATTTATGATTTATTTGACGCTTTCTTATCGACACAACACGCGTTTCGGAAGGATTCGGCCCAGGAGGTGGGATTAGCAGCGGGGTTTTTTACGTTGTTGATAGCGGCCTTTTGCGGTCATGAGAGGGTGAAAGTCTAATATGTATACTCGCTTAGTTCGTGGTCCTTCGATAACTTGACGGAAAAAAGTTGGTCCGTTCCATCCGAAGGGGATCCTTTTCTGACCTATTTTATCTACTGGATGTTTTCTGTCTTTCTTTTCATGAAAGTGGTTACGGCAAATAACTTCAATTTTTTTAATTGAATCAGCCCTTACCCGATGGAAATTCATCCTATTTCAAAAATGAAGAAGATAGTTCCACAATTTATTTATTAACTGTTTCACCAACACTTCGGTTTCTTCAAGCTTACATTGTGAACTGTCTCTGAAAATTACACCTTAACTTCCTATATAGCTAAAAACTTGAAAAAAGAAGAGGTACAAATAATAACTTACAATTTCCGAAAATAAAGATAAGGAAAACTTATGCAAGAAGGAATACAAATAACTATTCATTTACAGAAATATCGATAAAGACAAATATGGGAAAAGACGTATATAAATAACCATATTGGTGCCAATTATCGCAAATACCTAACTAAGTAAAATATTCAACATTTTCGCAGACAAACCTATTGTACTATTTCTGACAAAACGGGGACATATTAATGAGCACAAATCTCTCTAGAGTGATAACGACTCCCCTCAGATTTTCGAATTTTGAATAACGAAGGGGGTTTTTTATTTTTTTTATATTTTGTAATATTTACAGATATAGCCTTCTACATATTTAACTTCAAAAAATTATATTTAATATTAAAACTTCAGGAATTAAATTGATGTTAAATAAGCACCGCTTATATCAAATGATATACAAAATAAACATTCATTAAAAGACATCCAAATGAAATAAGAAAATCCAATAAATATAAATTGTCAACAAAAATCCTATAAATTAAATATTTTGAGTAGACAAAATTTTATTTCTGCTCATCCCTCTTATGAAAACAGATATCCTTCAAAAATGTTTAACATAAACCTAAGAATATTTCCTTAACATTCTTTATACAGATGTCCTTCTGCTATAACAGAGGCCCCTAAATTGCCGGTCAATCTTTGAGATCTATTGTCAACCACAGAACTATTCATTTGAGATCACATGTGGACGCCATTTAAATGTATTCATTTGCCAAGATGCTTTCTGGATTGTTAAGGTTTCTAAATATTTTTTGTTGATTGATATTATATTTTATTGAATGTGATTGGATACTAACGAGCTAAGTCTCTCTTGAAACGTGTTTTTAGTAATATTTTTACATATCTTAGGATTTTCTAAAAAGTAACTTAGTTAGATATTCAATAATATTGAATATTCTAAGTAAGATAGTTTTATGATGAAGTTCTTAGGATTATGTTAAACATTTTTTGAAGATATCTGTTTTCATAAGAGGGATGAGCAGAAACAAAATTTTGTCTACTCAAAATATTCAATTTATAGGATTTTTGTTAACAAATTATATTTATTGGATTTTGTTATCTCATTTGGATGTCTTATAAAGAAAATTTATTTTATATGTCGTTTGATATAAGCGGTGAAATTAAAAATGTAGAAAGCTAACAGAATATATCTGTAAATATTAAAATATTTAAGTAATTTTATATACCTTCTATAAAATATAAACCCCCATTTATTTTATTTATATTATTTTATTGACGTCAGAAGAGGAATGTCTGTCCGAACGAAACCCATATCAGACTAATAAAATATTTTCTGCGAAAACATTCTTAAGAGTACAAAACATTAGGGACTAACAACCCAATTAGATAGATAGACCGAGAAATTTAGACCTTCTTTAAGACTTCCACTAACACCAACAGTGATTCCCGTTCGTTTTATCGCATTTCGATGAGGCATAATAATAATATGATTACTAACATCAAAAAGATACAGTACAATGCATGATAGTTTCATAATAACGCAATATGTGCATTAACGAATGATCACTGAAGTTGTAAGAGCAACTTATGTGTGATGAAAAAAATTATGAATATATACACATACACATACATATATATATATATATATATATATATATATATATATATATATATATATATACACATAAGATTTCAAACATCTGTAACAGAGCCAGCCTTTCAAAATATCTGCACGGTTTTATATGTAGAAGAAATTCAATATTTGTTCAACAAAAAGCCTTCAACAAAACACATACAGCCTGGTATGAAAGTTCGGTTTGACGTATGTGATTCAATTTTCAAATTCAGACAACATATTGGATGATTAGTTATATTTATTTTTGGTTATTGCTTCATTCTTCTGATTCTAAAGGGTTTTCCAATGGGGGGTTTCATTTTGGTATTGAAGAAAACAAGTATATTCAAAAAAAAATCAATGGATGTTTTTCCATTGTAAAGAAGCCTTTGACAATGGAAAACGCTATCAGTCAAATGGCCACTACCACACTATATCCTTTTCATGAAATCTTCCATGACCAATTCGCACATTTGAGGCGGTATGCCCTCGATGACTTCACGAATTCCATCTTTAAGGTCTTGAATCGATTGTGGAGTATTGGCATACACCTTACCCTTCCCAAAGAAAAAGTCAAAAGGTTTTGAATCACAAGATATCGGTGACCATCACATTTTTCTTGCAAAATTGCGATTGTTTCGTTACTTGTGTAGCACGTAGTACCGTATTGTTGAGAATAAACGTCGTTCACATATATTTCTTCAAATTCCGGCCATAAAAAATTATTAATCAAAGCTCGCCAGTGAAATCCATTCATCGTAACAGTTTCACCAGCCTCATCTTCGAATAAGTACGGACCTAAATCTTTATGCAAACTACGGTGTAATGAATGTTGTTAGTGGAATGCCTGATTCCAAAACTAAATTTTTTTTTTAAATGAATAGTTCAAATAGGCCTGTTTTTTTATCTTTGAAATTAGGTGATGTTAATGAATTAGGGTTAGTCAAAAAGTGTAAAAAATAGATCATTTTTCAAAATTAATCAATTAATTATACAATCTTTAATTAACATTGTATATTTTTCAAACGTTTTTTTAAAGGTTTGCATTTGAAAAAGAGTTTTTTGGTCCAAAAATTAATTGAAGAAAAAATTCGGGTTTAAATTTATTGATTAATTTTAAGATATTGGCAATTTTTTAGATTTAAATGGAAAAATTCAAACTAAATTGAGTTAATGTAATTTTATAATTTTGGAAATTTCATAAATTTAAATGGGATAACTTAAACTAAATTGGGAGTTAAACGTAATTTAATAAATTTGGGAATTTTATAAATTTAAATAGTTTTCCTCAACACTACGGGGTACAGAAGCAATATTTTCACTTGTTTTGAGTGACACACGGTTTTGATTCTTCACATCACTAACATTTCCCAAGAGATCAAATTTTTTCTCCAGTTTCACTATTGTCTTAACAACGTGTTTCACAACGACCCAAAGTTGCTTTAGTTTTGCGAACTGTGACTCTAAATTTTCACCATTTTTGTAATTTGTTTATTCGTCGACGTTAACAACAACTTGGACTCAGTGCATCCACCACATGGAAAATTTTGCGTGAAGATCTTGGTCTACACCCATACAAGATCCAACTGGTTCAAGAACTAAAGCCACTTTACCATAATAAGCGTCGTTTAATTGCTGATTGGGCCCTAGAACAGCTTGAAGTTGATCAACTTTGTTATCGTAAAATTGTGTTCAGTGATGAAGCTTATTTCTGGTTAAACGGCTATGTAAACAAGCAGGTTCCATTGCATCCTGAAAAATGGTGTGCTTTACATGCTGGAGGCATCATCGGTCCATATTTCTTTGAAAACGATGCTGGAGCTAATGTTACAGTGAATGGTGCTCGTTAGAGATCGATGATCAATGATTATATGTATCAAAATTTGAATGGTGTCGACCCAGAAGTGTTTTGGTGCTACACCTCATGCTGCTACCGTACCAATTGATTTATAGAAAGAATGATTTGGCGATAACATTATTTCGAGTAATGGTCCAATTAATTGGCCTCCAAGATCATGCGACATAACTCCACTGGATTGTTTTCTTTGGGGTTATGTCAAGTCATTGGTCTATGCTGATAAACCAGAAACAATAGAGGCTTTGGAAGCCAACATAACTCGTGTTATTGATGAAATAAGGCCTGAATTACTAGAAAAAGTGATCCAAAATTGGTCTGGTCGAATGCGGTTCCTCAGAGCTAGTCGTGATGGACATATGCCGGAAATTATTTTTAAAACATAAGTGTCATAAAATTATCTTTCAAATAAAAAAAAATTTGGCTTCAGTCTTAATTTAAATGTGTTTTGTTTCAATTTAAAGTTCTATCACTCTTAAAAAAATACCCGATACAACTGTCAATGTCACAAATGAATAATGGCTGTCATTTGTAAGAAATGTCAATTTAAAAATGGGGCGTTCCCATTGAAAGACCCTTCTCTATTAGAATATGTCTTATAATTTAACTTTCCAGCAGTAGCTCATTCAATATTTCCACAACTGAGGCTGAGATACCAAAGGGATAAAGCTAAAAGGATTCTGATCGATAAATCACACCCTCCCATTATTTTTCTATTTGTTAAGTTCAAAGAAGTCAGCCATACGCCATCTTCTCCCACGTTTCCACTCTTTTAATTACCAGCCGTCCAGATTCCTCAGACAGATTTTTTCGTTTCTTTTCAAAAACAGAAAACGGAATTTCGCGGTCTTCCTGCTCCTTTTTCGGACAGAAAGCACAATGATAAATGCGATTTTAATTGTTCTGGACCTGCCCGGATGTTTTAGTTGTCCCTTCTTTTCCCCAACGAAATAAGTGGAGACGGTTAGGGATGGAATCTTTAACAATCAACATTAGCTTTGCTTTTTTATTCCATTTCGTCCCCATTCGTTCACCTTTTTGCGGCCAGAAAGCGAGCTTATTAGCAGCAGGATGAAATTAAAAAGGTTCTTTACCACAGGGAGGAATACCTGAAGGGATGATTAACCTCATACGTAATTTTGGAGATCCTGCAGGACGGTCTTTCCGTTGCGGAAATGAACACTGTATCAAATTTCTGGAAAAAAAAATTCTGGGGGAACTAAATTATCTCTTTGAAGATCTTAAGATACTTAACTTCATTGTCATATTCTGCACTTATACTTCAGACCTGAGATTATCTTAATTTTCAGAGATTTAATAATCCAGGGAGACTTTGTGACTAATTTTATTGTTCAAACCGAAAATTCCAATGGCTGCACCATAAAGCTGAATTAGAGAAGTTACATGGAATGAAAGTTTGGAGAAAAATAAATCCATTATTTTTTGGTAGAAGGCTGTAGTGATCAATATCTCTTAAAGTATCGGTCAAACAAATTCAGATTGATGCTCATTGTCAAGATGACATTTCACACTGAAAAAATTTTTTTGCTGTTTGTCGTTTGGTCCATTTAGTTTTGAGTTACATGGTGTTAAAAATGGAAATCAACAAAAAGAAAATTCAGTACATTCTACAGTTTTTCTTTGACAAAGGCGGAAATGCATGCCAAGCAGCTGAAATTGTGAATGGTGTTCATGGTCCTGATTCTGTAGCAGCCAATTACGCGTAATTTCTTCGATTCCGTTCAGTTATTTTTGATATAGATGGACCTCGTACAGGCAGGCCCGGCGTCAAAAACATCGATAAAATCTCAGAAATAATCGAAGTTGACCGAGACGTTAGTAGTGGTAGCATTGCCCAGGACCTAGGTTTTAAATCATTTGCGCAAAGCTGGGTTCAAAAAGAAGCTCGATGTCTGGCTTTAAAGGTTTATTTTCAGCCTAAATACATATATTATAAATTACAAGTTTGAATTGTTTACCGAAATTGAGGGAGTTGTTTCGGTGTAGTTTTAACCCTAATTGCAGTGAAAACACTATCTTGTTCGTGAAATAGTTCTTCTTTGAGCTTTTTCACCGTTTTTCACTTGCTCTGAATTCACTGGGTTCACTTTTCACAAATTACTATCTAATTACAAATAATGTAGATAATGCATTTACTTTCATGGGTTAACGTGTTATGGGTTACTGGGAGAGAGTATTTCTTGGAAGGTTGAACTGAAATGCGAATATAAAATAACTCAAGAGTAGAAAGAGGTGTGTGTTATTACTTGAGAGAACTTAAAATTAGCGAACGGTTTATTTTGTGCTTTTTGGACAAGCGACAAAATGCGACTTTTTTGGGATGTTTCTTCAACGGTGCTTTGTGGGTAACACAAATGAGAGAACTGATTGATTATAACTTGAGAGACAAAGAGAAATGTGATTAGAACTTCCTTCTAGAGAATGTGTGTGGGATCAGAACTTAATGTTCAAAGAGTAAAGAATATTGCGTGACCGTTTGGTCGAAGCACAAAGAGAGGGCAAACGAACGACTTCGAGGGATGTCTTCAACTGAACCTTTTGACTAACTATGAATGAGATACTCTCTTAGGGCACGAAATGTTGTCAGGTAAATTCTGAAACGACATTCGACTGTTGTCGTCTTGAAACGGCGTCGGTTCTAATGAGTTTCTAAAAATAAATGTGAAGGACAAATATTTTCGGTCCTTAACATGCCCGAAGGTTTCTAGGAAAAAATGAGACATATTTGAAAGGCCTAGATTTCCGACTTTGTTATGTACCCGCATAGTAAATTAAAAATTCCTTGTTCGATGTAAATTCGAATACTACGTATCGTGATTCACTGGGATACATAAGTGCCACTATAAAGGACTCACAAATTAATTACAGAAATAAATCTGTCATCTTACCCAATTGAAATTAAAGCAGGGATTCCAGATTGTGTCCACTGCTTTATCTGATTTATACATCCGACTTTCCAGAAAAATGCAGAACACAACTCGTACACCAGCCATTTTTGCAGTTTAAAGAGCAACATTGACATTACCTGAGAATGCAGCAACAGCTTCCAAAAACCTTCAAGAACATCGGAATGAACTGGGACAAAATTACCGAAAATGAAGCCTTACCATCAACGAAAGAAAATCCGTACAATTTACATTCACGAACTAAAGAGATATATATCCGCCAGTTAATATACGTGAAAAACAAATTCCAGTTACAATAGAAGCAAAATTTTGAATATTAAAACAAATTGATATATGTTTATCTTCTACAATTTTAATTTAAAAAATTTTTATTCAAAAAACTTTTAGAATTAAATTAATGTCTAAAACAAGCACCGCTTATATTTAATAGACGTATATAATCTAAACTCAATATACAATGTCAAATGGAATAAATAAACCAAAAGATATACGAAAGTCCCTAAAATTAATAAATAAATATTTAAAGGAGACAAAATTTGTTTCTGGTCTTGCTTTCAGAACGCCATTTGCATGTTAAAAACATGAACACACTTAAAGGACCTCTCAAGGAATATAATTTATTTGAAATATTTAATATATTTAAATATTCGAATAAGTAAATTCAGAAATCTCTCAAAGCATGCACTATATCTTCAAAAAACAAATATAGTTCTAAGCAATTCCGTCTTCAGTCCTGAAATATATTCAAAATATCAAAATCAAAAAACTAACCCATATCAAACAACTCACCACGTGTAAATGAATAATGTTTGGAGACATAGATCATCTTTATAATTCAAGATTGATCTATGCTCTAACAGAATCAAAGAACAGTGTGAGCTATTTTTAAGACTTACTTAAATTCATTGACATTGCATAATGAGATTTATTAAAGCCAAAATATAATTATATATTATATATAAAATAAAATAGAAAGGCCTTTTACTTGATAGAAGAAATATAACAAACTTTGAATATTAAAACAAATTGATATATGTTTATCTTCTACAATTTTAATTTAAAAAATTTTTATTCAAAAAACTTTTAGAATTAAATTAATGTCTAAAACAAGCACCGCTTATATTTAATAGACGTATATAATCTAAACTCAATATACAATGTCAAATGGAATAAATAAACCAAAAGATATACGAAAGTCCCTAAAATTAATAAATAAATATTTAAAGGAGACAAAATTTGTTTCTGGTCTTGCTTTCAGAACGCCATTTGCATGTTAAAAACATGAACACACTTAAAGGACCTCTCAAAGAATATAATTTATTTGAAATATTTAATATATTTAAATATTCGAATAAGTAAATTCAGAAATCTCTCAAAGCATGCACTATATCTTCAAAAAACAAATATAGTTCTAAGCAATTCCGTCTTCAGTCCTGAAATATATTCAAAATATCAAAATCAAAAAACTAACCCATATCAAACAACTCACCACGTGTAAATGAATAATGTTTGGAGACATAGATCATCTTTATAATTCAAGATTGATCTATGCTCTAACAGAATCAAAGAACAGTGTGAGCTATTTTTAAGACTTACTTAAATTCATTGACATTGCATAATGAGATTTATTAAAGCCAAAATATAATTATATATTATATATAAAATAAAATAGAAAGGCCTTTTACTTGATAGAAGAAATATAACAAACTTTGAATATTAAAACAAATTGATATATGTTTATCTTCTACAATTTTAATTTAAAAAATTTTTATTCAAAAAACTTTTAGAATTAAATTAATGTCTAAAACAAGCACCGCTTATATTTAATAGACGTATATAATCTAAACTCAATATACAATATCAAATGGAATAAATAAACCAAAAGATATACGAAAGTCCCTAAAATTAATAAATAAATATTTAAAGGAGACAAAATTTGTTTCTGGTCTTGCTTTCAGAACGCCATTTGCATGTTAAAAACATGAACACACTTAAAGGACCTCTCAAAGAATATAATTTATTTGAAATATTTAATATATTTAAATATTCGAATAAGTAAATTCAGAAATCTCTCAAAGCATGCACTATATCTTCAAAAAACAAATATAGTTCTAAGCAATTCCGTCTTCAGTCCTGAAATATATTCAAAATATCAAAATCAAAAAACTAACCCATATCAAACAACTCACCACGTGTAAATGAATAATGTTTGGAGACATAGATCATCTTTATAATTCAAGATTGATCTATGCTCTAACAGAATCAAAGAACAGTGTGAGCTATTTTTAAGACTTACTTAAATTCATTGACATTGCATAATGAGATTTATTAAAGCCAAAATATAATTATATATTATATATAAAATAAAATAGAAAGGCCTTTTACTTGATAGAAGAAATATAACAAACTTTGAATATTAAAACAAATTGATATATGTTTATCTTCTACAATTTTAATTTAAAAAATTTTTATTCAAAAAACTTTTAGAATTAAATTAATGTCTAAAACAAGCACCGCTTATATTTAATAGACGTATATAATCTAAACTCAATACAATGTCAAATGGAATAAATAAACCAAAAGATATACGAAAGTCCCTAAAATTAATAAATAAATATTTAAAGGAGACAAAATTTGTTTCTGGTCTTGCTTTCAGAACGCCATTTGCATGTTAAAAACATGAACACACTTAAAGGACCTCTCAAAGAATATAATTTATTTGAAATATTTAATATATTTAAATATTCGAATAAGTAAATTCAGAAATCTCTCAAAGCATGCACTATATCTTCAAACAACAAATATAGTTCTAAGCAATTCCGTCTTCAGTCCTGAAATATATTCAAAATATCAAAATCAAAAAACTAACCCATATCAAACAACTCACCACGTGTAAATGAATAATGTTTGGAGACATAGATCATCTTTATAATTCAAGATTGATCTATGTTTTTTGAATAAAAATTTTTTAAATTAAAATTGTAGAAGATAAACATATATCAATTTGTTTTAATATTCAAAGTTTGTTATATTTCTTCTATCAAGTAAAAGGCCTTTCTATTTTATTTTATATATAATATATAATTATATTTTGGCTTTAATAAATCTCATTATGCAATGTCAATGAATTTAAGTAAGTCTTAAAAATAGCTCACACTGTTCTTTGATTCTGTTAGAGCATAGATCAATCTTGAATTATAAAGATGATCTATGTCTCCAAACATTATTCATTTACACGTGGTGAGTTGTTTGATATGGGTTAGTTTTTTGATTTTGATATTTTGAATATATTTCAGGACTGAAGACGGAATTGCTTAGAACTATATTTGTTTTTTGAAGATATAGTGCATGCTTTGAGAGATTTCTGAATTTACTTATTCGAATATTTAAATATATTAAATATTTCAAATAAATTATATTCTTTGAGAGGTCCTTTAAGTGTGTTCATGTTTTTAACATGCAAATGGCGTTCTGAAAGCAAGACCAGAAACAAATTTTGTCTCCTTTAAATATTTATTTATTAATTTTAGGGACTTTCGTATATCTTTTGGTTTATTTATTCCATTTGACATTGTATATTGAGTTTAGATTATATACGTCTATTAAATATAAGCGGTGCTTGTTTTAGACATTAATTTAATTCTAAAAGTTTTTTGAATAAAAATTTTTTAAATTAAAATTGTAGAAGATAAACATATATCAATTTGTTTTAATATTCAAAGTTTGTTATATTTCTTCTATCAAGTAAAAGGCCTTTCTATTTTATTTTATATATAATATATAATTATATTTTGGCTTTAATAAATCTCATTATGCAATGTCAATGAATTTAAGTAAGTCTTAAAAATAGCTCACACTGTTCTTTGATTCTGTTAGAGCATAGATCAATCTTGAATTATAAAGATGATCTATGTCTCCAAACATTATTCATTTACACGTGGTGAGTTGTTTGATATGGGTTAGTTTTTTGATTTTGATATTTTGAATATATTTCAGGACTGAAGACGGAATTGCTTAGAACTATATTTGTTTTTTGAAGATATAGTGCATGCTTTGAGAGATTTCTGAATTTACTTATTCGAATATTTAAATATATTAAATATTTCAAATAAATTATATTCTTTGAGAGGTCCTTTAAGTGTGTTCATGTTTTTAACATGCAAATGGCGTTCTGAAAGCAAGACCAGAAACAAATTTTGTCTCCTTTAAATATTTATTTATTAATTTTAGGGACTTTCGTATATCTTTTGGTTTATTTATTCCATTTGACATTGTATATTGAGTTTAGATTATATACGTCTATTAAATATAAGCGGTGCTTGTTTTAGACATTAATTTAATTCTAAAAGTTTTTTGAATAAAAATTTTTTAAATTAAAATTGTAGAAGATAAACATATATCAATTTGTTTTAATATTCAAAGTTTGTTATATTTCTTCTATCAAGTAAAAGGCCTTTCTATTTTATTTTATATATAATATATAATTATATTTTGGCTTTAATAAATCTCATTATGCAATGTCAATGAATTTAAGTAAGTCTTAAAAATAGCTCACACTGTTCTTTGATTCTGTTAGAGCATAGATCAATCTTGAATTATAAAGATGATCTATGTCTCCAAACATTATTCATTTACACGTGGTGAGTTGTTTGATATGGGTTAGTTTTTTGATTTTGATATTTTGAATATATTTCAGGACTGAAGACGGAATTGCTTAGAACTATATTTGTTTTTTGAAGATATAGTGCATGCTTTGAGAGATTTCTGAATTTACTTATTCGAATATTTAAATATATTAAATATTTCAAATAAATTATATTCTTTGAGAGGTCCTTTAAGTGTGTTCATGTTTTTAACATGCAAATGGCGTTCTGAAAGCAAGACCAGAAACAAATTTTGTCTCCTTCAAATATTTATTTATTAATTTTAGGGACTTTCGTATATCTTTTGGTTTATTTATTCCATTTGACATTGTATATTGAGTTTAGATTATATACGTCTATTAAATATAAGCGGTGCTTGTTTTAGACATTAATTTAATTCTAAAAGTTTTTTGAATAAAAATTTTTTAAATTAAAATTGTAGAAGATAAACATATATCAATTTGTTTTAATATTCAAATTTTGTTATATTTCTTCTATCAAGTAAAAGGCCTTTCTATTTTATTTTATATATAATATATAATTATATTTTGGCTTTAATAAATCTCATTATGCAATGTCAATGAATTTAAGTAAGTCTTAAAAATAGCTCACACTGTTCTTTGATTCTGTTAGAGCATAGATCAATCTTGAATTATAAAGATGATCTATGTCTCCAAACATTATTCATTTACACGTGGTGAGTTGTTTGATATGGGTTAGTTTTTTGATTTTGATATTTTGAATATATTTCAGGACTGAAGACGGAATTGCTTAGAACTATATTTGTTTTTTGAAGATATAGTGCATGCTTTGAGAGATTTCTGAATTTACTTATTCGAATATTTAAATATATTAAATATTTCAAATAAATTATATTCTTTGAGAGGTCCTTTAAGTGTGTTCATGTTTTTAACATGCAAATGGCGTTCTGAAAGCAAGACCAGAAACAAATTTTGTCTCCTTTAAATATTTATTTATTAATTTTAGGGACTTTCGTATATCTTTTGGTTTATTTATTCCATTTGACATTGTATATTGAGTTTAGATTATATACGTCTATTAAATATAAGCGGTGCTTGTTTTAGACATTAATTTAATTCTAAAAGTTTTTTGAATAAAAATTTTTTAAATTAAAATTGTAGAAGATAAACATATATCAATTTGTTTTAATATTCAAAGTTTGTTATATTTCTTCTATCAAGTAAAAGGCCTTTCTATTTTATTTTATATATAATATATAATTATATTTTGGCTTTAATAAATCTCATTATGCAATGTCAATGAATTTAAGTAAGTCTTAAAAATAGCTCACACTGTTCTTTGATTCTGTTAGAGCATAGATCAATCTTGAATTATAAAGATGATCTATGTCTCCAAACATTATTCATTTACACGTGGTGAGTTGTTTGATATGGGTTAGTTTTTTGATTTTGATATTTTGAATATATTTCAGGACTGAAGACGGAATTGCTTAGAACTATATTTGTTTTTTGAAGATATAGTGCATGCTTTGAGAGATTTCTGAATTTACTTATTCGAATATTTAAATATATTAAATATTTCAAATAAATTATATTCTTTGAGAGGTCCTTTAAGTGTGTTCATGTTTTTAACATGCAAATGGCGTTCTGAAAGCAAGACCAGAAACAAATTTTGTCTCCTTTAAATATTTATTTATTAATTTTAGGGACTTTCGTATATCTTTTGGTTTATTTATTCCATTTGACATTGTATATTGAGTTTAGATTATATACGTCTATTAAATATAAGCGGTGCTTGTTTTAGACATTAATTTAATTCTAAAAGTTTTTTGAATAAAAATTTTTTAAATTAAAATTGTAGAAGATAAACATATATCAATTTGTTTTAATATTCAAAGTTTGTTATATTTCTTCTATCAAGTAAAAGGCCTTTCTATTTTATAGAAGCAAAACTTCAACTTTAAAGTCTTGAATCGATTGTGAAGCATTAAAGTTTCATTCAACAACAAAAGAGATGTATGTCCGCCATTTAAAATACATGAAAAACAAATTCCAGTTACAACAGAAGCAAAATTTCAACTTTAGAGTCTTGAATCGATTGTGAAGCATTAAAGTTACATTCACCAATAAAAGAGATATATTTCTGCCATTTAAAATGCTTGAAAAATAATTTCAAGTTACAACAGCGCAAAATTTCAACTTTAAAGTCTTGAATCGATTATGAAGCATTAAAGTTACATTCACCAACAAAAGAGATGTATGTCCGTTAGTTAAAATACATGCAAAACAAATTCCAGTTACAACAGAAGCAAAATTTCAACTTTAAAGTCTTGAATCGATTGTGAATCATCAAAGTTACATTCACCAAAAAAACGAGATATATGTCCGCCAGTTGAAAAACATGAAAAACAAAGTCCAGTTACAAAAGAATTAAAATTCCAACATTAGTCTTGAATCGATTGTGAAGAATTAAAGTTACATTCACCAATAAAAGAGATATATGTCCGCCGGTTAAAATACATGAAAAACAAATTCCAGTTACAACAGAATCAAAATTCCAACTTTAAAGTCTTGAATCGATTGTGAAGCATTAAAGTTACATTCTCCAATAACAGAGATATATGTCCGCCAGTTGAAAAACATGAAAAACAAAGTCCAGTTACAATAGAATTAAAAGTTCAACTTCAAAGTCTTGAATCGGTTGTGAAGAATTGAAGTTACATATACCAATAAAAGAGATATATGTCCGCCAGTTGAAAAACATGAAAAACAAAGTCCAGTTACAACAGAATTAAAATTCCAACTTTTTAAAGTCTTGAATCGGATTGTGAAGCATTAAAGTTATATTCTCCAATAACAGAGATATATGTCCGCCAGTTAAAATACATGAGAAACAAATTCCAGTAACAACAGGAGCAAAATTTTAACTTTAAAATCTTGAACCGATTGTGAAGTATTTAAGTTACAGTCACCAACAAAAGAAATGTTCGTCAGTTAAAATATATGAAAAACACATTCCAGTTACAACAGAAACAATATTTCAACTTTAAAGTCTTGAATCGATTACGAAGCATCAAAATTAAATTTACCAAAAAATTAGATATATGTCCGCCAGTTGAAAAACATGAAAAACAAAGTCCAGTTACAACAGAATTAAAATTCCAACCTTAAAGTCTTGAATCGATTGTGAAGCATTAAAGTTGAATTCACCAACAAAAGAGATATATGTCCGCCAGTTAAAATACACGAAAAACAAATTCCAGTTACAGCAGAAGCAAAATTTCAACTTTAAAGTCGAGAATCGATTGTGAAGCATTAAAGTTACATTCACCAATAAAAGAGATATATGTCCGCCAGTTGAAATACATGAAAAACAAAGTCCAGTTACAACAGAATCAAAATTCCAACTTTAAAGTCTTGAATCGATTGTGAAGCTTTAAAGTTATATTCGCCAATAAAAGAGATGTATGTCCGCCGGTCAAAATACGCGAAAAACAAATTCCAGCTACAACAGAAGCAAAATTTCAACTTCAAAGTCTTGAATCGATCGTTAAGCATAAACCTTGTCTTTTACATGTGCCCAAATCTCGGTGGCCAATTGTGATCACCTCTTGCGATTGTTCCGTTGCTTGTGTGGTACACAAGACGGTGTTAGTCTTGTAAACTTAGTCCACATCAATATCTCCCAATTCCGGTCACAAAAAATCATTATCAATAATTATAACACGGTAGGGCAATAAAATCACCGAAATAGTTGCACCAGACTCACTTTCGATTAAGTAAGGTCCAATCACACCCCCAGGCCAAAACCACACCAAACAATGGAGATGGAGAGGCTTTTCAACAAGCATTCTAGTATTTTACAAGCCCCAAATGCGACAATTCTGCTTATTAACGTAGCCTGTGAGGTGAAAATGGACCTCATCACTTAAGGGACAGATAATCGAAGATACAACGTTGTTGGTGATCGGCCGGTCTTTAAGTCTTTATGCAAAATACGGTATCATGTGGTTTGTGGAACTCCTAATTCCAAAGATCGACGAGGAATCGACAAACTTGGTTTTTCGTAAACACTACGGACTACAGCGCCAATATTCCCAGTTGTTCTTAAGCGACGCACATGATTTGATTCTTCACATCACTAACTTGTCCCAACTGATCAAATTTTTCGACCAGTTTCACTATTGCGGGCCGAGAAGGTGCTTCACGGCGCCCCAAAATTCTTTAGTGTACCTACTATTTACAATTTCAATGCGTTATTGAAGCATCGTGTATCGTTTTGTTTTTAGTATTGGCGTAGTTTTTACTTGTCAAATTTCAAAAGATGACAACTGCCCATATAGCGGGCTATTCAAAATGAAACCTCTTATTGGAAAAACACTTTAGTTGCGCCTGTAACATGTGGAAAGTTTAGTGTTGCGTATTCTGAAACTCCCTTAGATCGAAAATGATGACCAACTGAAACTACTAATTGACTAGCAGCTACCGCTTTGTTAATGTCACCTGAAGCTGAAACGTTAACCCAAATCTATATGTCATGGTCTGAATTCCTCAGTCTTTAGGAAAAAAGGAGAACAAAACCCCACACGCTGAGACAATTCGTTTTTTCTTCCTACAAATTTGAGACCCACCAAAAACATAGGCCATTCATGTCACACTAATTAGCTTTAACTCAGTCAGCGTGATGCCACTTATGGAAAAATATCGTAAAATATGTGGGTCCCGCGCCTGTTTAAGTCGTTCGGGACCATTTGTGACAAAACTGGAAATGCATGTGTAGGAAAACAATTCTTCCGTGAAGAAACGGCGCCCTGTTCCCCATTAGTGCATTGTTCGGCCGGAGTCAGAACGTAAAAATAAATGAGGCCCCGCGACTTCCAACCGTTTAGCCATATTCAGTTACAGTTGGAAGAGAATGCGTCACTCTAGGTGGCGTTCAGTTGACGCCCCGAAGCCAAAGACTCTTCCGGCGACATCCACAGGGGTGGATTTTAGAGCCCTGCTGTCTATCACGGAAAATTATGAGATAAACGACGGGGGATATGCTTCATTCAAATTTATGCAAGTTTGGCTTCCGGAATTTGGTGGCACACGTTGAGGGATCCTCTGGGATTGCCCATTTTTCTTGAAGGAAATCAACGTAGGACAAGGAAGGGGAGGAGTCGATTCAAAACCCTGCATTGCAGAATAAGGACGGTCTTATTTATTCGAGCAACGTACGGGTTTTTTGACAGTATAAATTCGAAAGTTGAGTCATCAATAATAATTCGATATTGATTTCTCTAGCATATCACCTGGTGAAACATTTTTAAATTAATAAAGTAAATAAAAACAACTTGGCTTAAGTTTCACTGTTTATCTGATGACTGTTGACGTACATGTTTCCGGTTTTTAGCCCATTTTCAAAACTGAAGAGAACAAAACTTAAAATCCTATTTATAATGATAGGGTAGATCACAGGTACAGGTATCTGCTTTCAAAAGCAGATAAAGGTAACACGGTAACAATTCTAAGTAAATCGGATTATTTGGAAAAAACCGAAAAATTATTTGAATCTTATAATTTCCTAGAGCGCAAAAAGGACCCTACCTCTAAATTTCGAAAATCCGTGAAACAAGCCATCAAAAATTGTCCAAACTTGCTTTCAGATACAAATTATACATTAAAAATTATTAATCCAATAGTTCTGTTACTTTACGCCCGTCCTAAAATAATTCAAATATTTTAATATAAGCCTTCTATTCAATTTCAAAAAATTATATTTAATAATTATAACTTCAGGAATTAAATTGAATTAATGTCATATAAGTACCACTTATATCAAACGACATATAAAATAAACATTCATTATAAGACATCCAAATGATACAACAAAATCCAATAAATATAAATTGTTAACCAAAATCCCATAAATTAAATATTTTTAGTCGACAAAATTTTGTTTCTGCTTATCAATCTTATGAAAACAGATATCTTTCAAAAATGTTTAACATAATCTGAAGAATTTCATCATAAAACTATCTTACTTAGAATATTCAATATTATTGGATATCTAACTAAGTTACTTTTTATAAAATCTCAAGATATGTAAAAACATTACTGAAAAACACATTTTAAGAGAGACTTTGCTTCGTCAGTACTCAATTATATTCATATTCAATAAAATATAACATCAATCAACAACAAATATTTACTCACCTTTCAACAATTCAGAAAGCTTGTGGTACATGAATACTGAAAAATATTTATTTTATTTTATTCATAATATATAATTATTTGGTTTCCTTAACATTCTTTATACAGTTAGTCCCTGTGCTATAACAGAGAACGTTAAATTGCCTTTCAATCTTTCAGATCAATGGTAAATCACAGAATTATTTATTTCAGTTAACATTACACTCCATTTAAATTTTTCAGTACTCATTTATCAGAACTTTTCTGAATTGTTAAAAGGTGAGCAAATATTTGTTGTTGATTGATGTTATAATTTAATGAATATCAATATAATTGAGTACTGACGAAGCAAAGTCTCTTAAAACTAGTTTTTTAGTAATGTTTTTACATAACTTGAGATTTTATAAAAAGTAACTCAGTTAGATATCCAATAATATTGAATATTCTAAGTAAGATAGTTTCATGATGAAATTCTTGAGATTATGTTAAACAATTTTGAAAGATATGTTAAAAAAACACCCGATACCAATATTGTAACATTTATCAATAAGGAACTCGAAAGAAAGGCTATCGAAAGCTCGTGATAGATCGAAAAACAAACCAGCAAAGAACGAACGAAGTCTTTGTCTAGGCATTCTTCCACAAAACCAACGGAATATAATGCTGTCGTTTGAGTAGATCGACCTGACCTGAAAATGTGCTGGGCTGGTTCATCTTTTTTGCTCCATGATCACTTGCGTTTGACATTGTTATATACAACCCATTTTTCGTTCCCATTTGTAATGCGCTTAAAAAATGGATCATTTTCGTGACGTTTGAGAAGCGAATCACAGACATCAACGCGACGACACAAATTTGTCTCCGTGAGACCATGGAGAACCCATATAACGAGCATCGATGTTAAACCCCAGGCCTTTCAAGTGGTCATAAATAGTTTTATTCGATAAATTTAACCTATCACCTTCAACCGACCTTCCGGAACGTCGTTCGACATCTAAATTGCTTGCCGGATCGAAATTTTACACACCAGTTCTGGCACAGGCGTACTGTCAACACATCTTCTCCATACACGTCGGTTAATTTCCTAATTGAACAGGATTTTTAGCTTTTCCATAGCAAAAAAGGAAAATATAACGAAAACGCTGCTTTTTGCTCTCCATATTTAAAAGGGCACCAACCGAAAACTACTGAGTAGAATTAATTGAACTTTTTCACACATAAGCCTTGCCCTATAATCTCTGCGACTTAAGTGTGAAGTTGGGTTCGAAAAAATACAATTAAATCCTCTGTTGGGAAAATACGAAATTACTTTCCGAAGAACCATATATATTGTAAAATAATAAGAAGATTTTTCTACTTGATAGAAGGATCATTACAAAATTTAAATATAAAAACAAATTCATTCTCTTAGTCTCCTATAAATTTTAATTTCAAAAAATTATATTAGAAAACTTTTGGAATTAAATTAATGTCTTATAAGCACTTCTCAAATTAAGTAGACATATAAAATCAAAACTCATCATATAATTTCAAATGAAATGAAAAAACCCAACAAATATAAATTGTCAATTAGATTTCAAATATTTATTCATTAATTTTAATCAAAAACTTTTAGAAAAATTTGAATATCAAAACAAATTAAAATATGTTTATCTTCTACAATTTTAATTCCAAAAAATTTTCATTCAAAAAACTTTTAGAATTAAATTAATGTCTAAAACAAGCACCGCTTACATTTAATAGACGTATATAATCAAAACTCCATATACAATGTCAAATGGAATAAATAAACCAAAAGATATACGAAAGTCATTGAAATTAATAAATAAATATTTAAAGGAGACAAAATTTGTTTCTGGTCTTACCTTCAGAACACCATTTCCATCTTAAAAACATGAACACACTTAAAGGACTTCTCAAAGAATATAATTTATTTGAAATATTTGATATATTTAAATATTCGAATAAGTAAATTCAGAAATCTCTCAAAGCCTGCACTATATCTTCAAAAAACAAATATAATTCTAAGCAATTCCGTCTTCAGTCCTGAAATATATTCAAAATATCAAAATCAAAAAACTAACCCATATCAAACAACTCACCACGTGTAAATGAATAATGTTTCGAGACATAGACCATCTTTATAATTCAAGATTGATCTATGTTCTAACAGAATCAAAAAACAGTGTGAGTTATTTTTAAGGCTTACTGTTCATGTTTTTAAGATGCAAATGGTGTTCTGAAGGTAAGACCAGAAACAAATTTTGTCTCCTTTAAATATTTATTTATTAATTTTAATGACTTTCGTATATCTTTTGGTTTATTTATTCCATTTGACAATGTATATTGAGTTTTGATTATATACGTCTATTAAATGTAAGCGGTGCTTGTTTTAGACATTAATTTAATTCTAAAAGTTTTTTGAATGAAAATTTTTTGGAATTAAAATTGTAGAAGATAAACATATTTTAATTTGTTTTGATATTCAAATTTTGTTATATTTCTTCTATCAAGTATAAGGCCTTTCTATTTTAAAAACTTTTAGAATTAAATTTATGTCTTATAAGACCTGCTTAAATTAAGTAGACATATAAAATCAAAACTCATTATATAATATCAAATGGAATAATAAAAACCCAACAAATATAAATTATCGATTCAAATTCAAATATTTATGTATTAATTTTAATTAACAATTTATATTTGTTGGGTCTACTGAATTTAAGCAGTGCTTATAAGACATTGATAGAATTCTAAATAATAAAATTTTTTGAAATTAAAATTTAAAGGGGGCTAACAGAATAAATCTGTTTTGATATTAAAATTTAAAAAAAAAATCTTATATATTGAAGTTATTTGTACTGTAATATTCACATGCTGCCTCACAACCACCACTTAGCTGAAGATGAGAAGTAAGAATTAATTTAATGAAAATTCCTCAGGGAGTCAGGAAAATGTCTGATTTTACTGGCAAGTCCTATTTTTCCCTTGCTTATAAATATTTATTAGAAAACGATGTTTTAATAAATAGCACTAGAGTTATCGTCAAATACAATTTCAGAGTAAACTTCATAAAACACTAGCGTTTAGAGGAAATTCTAAAACTTTAATGGAACAATCTTTGAAACGACACTAAGTTACGGTATAAATCAAACAATTTCCACTTAACTGAGCAATTATTGGTCCACCGATTCACTATTCACCATAAACAAATAACGAATTTCCAAGATCAACAAGAATGCGCACTGTTTCTAAGCTTTGATTACGTTATAATTTAATTTAAACATGAAACACCGCCCTTTCATTTGGAGAAACAACATAGAAAGTGAAGCGGAAAAAGGCAGTAATGAAGGATACATTCATGCTCCCGTAAGTTTTCTTTTCCATCCTAGTTCAACAAAGGTAGCGCTCCATCTCTTGTGATCATTGTTTTTTAGCAGTCCAATACCATTCGCAAGTGTACGACAAATTATAATGAGCTACACATAATATTGAAAAAAGAGCATGATGAATAATTCTTGTTCCATTTGGAGTGTTTGAAATTGAAGAATATTCGAGAGTAATGGTCTATTTATATTATCCGGTGAATAATTAAGAGACAAAAGTATAGGTTGTTTTTTTTTAGGGTGTTAAAACTTTAAATTGAAATAAAACACATTTGAATTGAGATTGAAGCCAATTTTTTTTCATTTGAAAGATAATTTTTCCGGCATATGTCCACCACGACTAGCTCTGAGGAACCGCATTCAACCAGACCAATTTTATCAATAACGCGAGTTATGTTGGCTTCTAAAGCGTCAATTGTTTCTGGTTTATCCACATAAACCAATGACTTTATACAATCCCGAAGACAATAATCCAGTGGAGTTATGTCACATTATATTGGAAGCCAATAATTGGATCATTTCTCGAAATAATGTTATCGCCAAATCTTTCTTTCTTTAAATCGATTGTTACGGTGGGAGCATGAGGTGTAGCACCATCTTGTTGAAACCAAAACACTTCTGGGTAGATACCTTTCTAATTTTGAAACGAATAATCATTAATCATCGATCTGTTACAAGCACCATTCACTGTCACATTAGCTCCAGCATTGTTTTTAAAGAAATATGGACCGATGATGCCTCCAGCGTGTAAAGCACACCATACAGTGCATTTTTCAAGATGCAATGGAACCTGCAGAACTTCTTGAGAATTGTTTTCACTCCATGTGCGGCAATTTTGCTTGTTTACATAGCCGTTCAACCAGAAAAGAGCTTCATCACTAAACACAATTATACGATAAAAAAGTGAATCAACTACAAGCTGTTCTAGGGCCCAACCAGCAAACAAACGACGTTTATTATGATCAATTGGCTTTAGTTCTTGAACCAGTTGGTATGGTTGTAGACCAAGATCTTTACTCAAAATTTTTCATGTGGTGGATGCACCAATTTGTTGTGAACTTCGACGAATAGACAAATCTGGATCATTAACACTATGACTTACAGCAGCGATATTTTTTTCTGTACGTACAGTTCTTTGTCTTGTTGTTGTTGCATAGAGTAGAGAAAATGTTGTCCAAAATCTATCGATAGTTCGACGAATGAGCTGCTCTGATCGACGATTATGTAAACCATAAATTTCAAGAAGTGCTCTATAAGTTTGGCGAAGAGAACACTGATTTCGAAAATAAATTTCAACAATTTGTAAACGTTGCTGCGGCGTGGGTCTTTCCATGACAAGTTGACATTGCTTAGTGAACAGAAATGTCAAAACAACATGGTGATGGACCGTCTTGAGTTCTCGTGTTAACTGAAATCCTTAAGACCTAAGTCTTTATGCAAAATACGGTGCATTATCGTTTGTGGAATGCCAAATTCCAAAGATCGACGAGGAATCGACAAACCTGGGTTTTCGTCAACAGTACGCAGCAATATTCTCAGTTGCAGCAATATTTTCAATTGTCCTTGAGCGACGCACATAGTTTTCATTTTTCACATCACTAAATTATCCCAACAGCTCAAATTTTTCCATCAGTTTCGCTATTGCCGGCCGGGAAAGTGCTTCATGACGACCCAAAAATGCTTTAGTTTTGCGAACTGTGACCGCAAAATTTTAACCATTTTTGTGGTGAATTTTTACAAAGTCATAACGGTATTGAAGCGTCATTTTCAGTAATGGCGTAGTTTTTACTTGTCAAATATCAAAAGATGACAGCTTCAAAAGATGACAGCTTCAAAAGTGACAGCTGCACAGATAGCGGGCTATTCAAAATTGAACATCTATTTGGAAAACTCTTCACTTTCGCGGCCATTTTTCTTTACCTTCAATTCCATAGGTCCCCCCCCGCTATATACAAAAGGTAATTGGGACAAAAATAATCGATCCTCCATGAACATCTACATGAAAAAGGGAACATTCAGTAGGATCCGTAAAGTTTTAATCGGATGAAACCCTCTTATCTCAGCTGGTAGGAGCGTCACGAAAGGACCAGTTCATTGTTCTACTAAATGACATATCCTGATGGAGATCGCAGATAATGGTTAAATCACCCCCGGTATTAAACATTACCGTAAACACAGGTTCGTCATTAAAACACTTTGTTCACGCATACCGAATGATGTCGGAACTCCCCTGTGTATACCCGGAGCTCCGGAACTGACCGAGATTTAGGTAACCTAGGAGGCAGGCCGGATGATTAGATTTGATATGCCATTCTAATTGGCTGTCGAACATGCTTGGATATTAATAGGAAGCACGGGATTTTTCACATCGCTCCCAACACTGTATTTTGATCCGGGTTGGACGGTGAATCGGGAAATTGGAAATTAATAAAAAATGCCGGCGATATCCGGATTTTGGCAAGCCTGTGGGGGTTTTGATGGATGAGTCGCTTTCGTATTCATTTCAATACCTATGGTCATCTCTTCTTTTGTTCACCAGACGTATGAAAACGCAGAAAATATAGAAGCACTTACGTCGTGCCTACATTTTGATGCCGCTCATATTACTCCAGTCAAGTTAGTCCTAATTCTTGATTGTTTCGGTCTCTACTTGACGGAAATTCATCGTAAATGATTTGAAGTAAAACATTTCATTTCCGCTTATTTTTATTTTTCAACGACAATTGTTTCGTCAATTAAATATTGACTTCGTCAGGTGAGTATGGTAACTAACTACTTTTACAAAATATTTCTCCTTAAATACAAGTTTCACTAAAAATACGTGATAAAATGAAGTTTACAAGGAATTCATTAAAAAAGGTTCAACAACGGAAAACGGTTCACATCTGTTTGGTCGTTCAACAAAATATTCATTTTATGATGCCGGTTTATTTCCATTGCTTCTAAAAGGTCCAATCTATTGCATTCGTTCTCGAAATGGAGAACTTCAAAGTTATGGTCAAAATCATGTCCGGATTCTTGTAGATGTCTGGCATAAGTGGAGTTTTATTTATTCTTAACGAATGAATTCCGGTGTTCCTGGATCCTACTCTCAAAAGATCTACCCATTTGACCAATGTATACATATGGACATGTACCACAATTTAACCTATATACGCCTGATCTCTTGTTCTTATTGATGATATCTTTATTATTTTTTATTAATTTACCTAAAGAATTTATTGATTTATATGAGATATTGACATTTCGTTTTTTCTTTAAATATCTAGCTATTTGTGCAGATTTTTGTCCTATGTATGGTAAGCAAATAAACTTCTCATTTTTTCTGATATGTGGATAAACTAATGACATAGATTGTTTCAGATTAATTTTATTCAATAGTTGATCAATAATTGATGGGTTATGCCTATTATTTACTGTTATTTGTTTTATTATATTTCTATTTCTTGTTCAATGGAATATTTTATGAGGATAACGAAAGCCTCACGATGGGAAATCCACTAAGTCCTATATTAGCTGAAATATTTATGGATTTCCTAGAAGACAAATTACAAGAGCACCCGCTTTTTAAGCAATTTATTTATTGGTACCGTTTTGTAAATGATATTATTTGCTGGTTCGTCGGTACGTCTAGACAACTTTCGTTATTCTTACAATTTATCAACCAAGTATACCCTACGATAAAATTTACTCCCGAAGAAGAACAAAATGACAGTATTAATTCTTTAGACTTGAAAATAATTAAAATTAACAATAGACATAATTTTTCGATTTACCGCAAACCAACACACACAGACGGCACAATACATTCTTCTTCAAATCATCCTTTATACCATAAATTAGCAGCATACAATAGTATGGTGTATAGACTAGTTAATGTACTTATGTCACAAGAGAATTTTGAAATAGAAATGAATATAATAAAACAAATAACAGTAAATAATGGGTATAACCCATCAATTATTGATCAACTATTGAATAAAATTAAACTGAAACAATCTATGTCATTAGTTTATCCACATATCAAAAAAAATGAAAAGTTTATTTGCTACCATACATAGGACAAAAATCTGCGCAAATAGCTAGATATTTAAAGAAAAAACGAAATGTCAATATCTCATATAAAACAATAAATTCTTTAAGTAAATTAATAAAAAATAATAAAGATATCATCAATAAGAACAAGAGATCAGGCGTATATAGGTTAAATTGTGGTACATGTCCATATGTATACATTGGTCAAACGGGTAGATCTTTTGAGAGTAGGATCCAGGAACACCGGAATTCATTCGTTAAGAATAAATAAAACTCCACTTATGCCAGACATCTACAAGAATCCGGACATGATTTTGACCATAACTTTGAAGTTCTCCATTTCGAGAACAAATGCAATAGATTGGACCTTTTAGAAGTAATGGAAATAAACCGGCATCATAAAATGAATATTTTGTTGAACGACCAAACAGATGTAAACCGTTCTCCGTTGTTGAACCTTTTTTGATAAATTCCTTGTAAACTTCATTTTATCACGTATTTTTAGTGAAACTTGTATTTAAGGAGAAATATTTTGTAAAAGTAGTTAGTTACCATACTCACCTGACGAAGTCAATATGTAATTGACGAAACAATTGTCGTTGAAAAATATAAATAAGCGGAATTAAAGTGTTTTACTTCAAATCATTTAAGTTAGTCGTAAAATTAGGGATAAGGTTACAAAAATTCCCATACAACTGAAAACTCTTTTAATAATAATAATAATAATAATTTATTGCCATCAATTTTACATGGCTCGTCAACAATAAATCATTTAAAGTGAAAAACTCAAAAATTCTTCTACTGAATAAAATGTATTTTTAAGCAAGATCATGATATCTTGCTTAAAAATGCATTTTATTCAGTAGAAGAATTTTTGAGTTTTTCACTTTAAATTTCACGTCTGTAGGTAATTTATTGAACATTTTGATACCCCAGTAGTGCGAGAAATTTTGCGCATTTTTCTTCCTGTGCAATGGTGTAATAAAATCATTCTTTTGAATATTAAAACAAATTGAAATACGTTTATCTTCAACAATTTCAATTAAAAAAAAAATTTTTATTCAAAAAACTTTCAGAAATAAATTTATGTCTAACAAGCACCGCTCACATTTAATAGACGTATATAATGAAAACTCAATATATAATGTCAAATGGAATAAATAACCCAACAGATATACGAAAGTAATTAAAATTAATAAATAAATATTTAAAGGAGACAAAATTTTGTTTCTGGTCTTACCTTTAAGAATACCAGTTGCCTTTTAAAAACATGAACACACTTAAAGGACTTCTCATAGAATATAATTTATTTCAAATATTCAATATATTTAAATATTCGAATAAATTATTTCAAAAATCTCTAAAAAAATGTGCACTATATCTTCAAAAAACAAATATAATTCTAGACAATCCCGTCTTCAGTCCTCTTTTAATATTCCAAATATCAAAATCAAAAACATAACCTATATCACTCACGTGTTAAAAGACTTAAGCTTCGAAATACAGATCAACTATAGAATTCAAGATATTAAAACAAATTGAAATATGTTTATCTTCTACAATTTTAATTTCAAAAAAATTTTTATTCAAAAAACTTTTAGAAATAAATTTATGTCTAACAAGCACCGCTTACATAATCAAAACTCAATATATAATGTCAAATGGAATAAATAACCCAACAGATATACGAAAGTAATTAAAATTAATAAATAAATATTTAAAGGAGACAAAAGTTTGTTTCTGGTCTTCTTTTTTAATATTCAAATTTTGTTATATTTCTTCTATCAAGTAAAAGGCCTTTCTATTTTAAAATCATTCTCATATCTGGTGTTAAATAAGTGATGTGTCCCATTTTTTGGTATGTTGGATCTGTTGTAGTGCACGTTTTTGTGACACTCCTTTATATAAAGGGATGGAAAGGTAAGTATCCCACTATTCATGAAAGTCGGCTTGCAAGATTCTCGGTGACTTATTCTATAAATAATTCGGAGAGCTTTTTTTGTAGAAGAAAAATCCTGGTAGCATCAGACGCGTTTCCCCACAGAAGTATCCCATATAATAGCAAACTTTGAAAGTTCCCAAAATATGCAGTTCTGCTCATTTCGAGACTACCATACTTTTTGAATCTCCTAAGAAGATATAGCACACTGGACAATTTGTTGCAAGTGTAATCGATATGAACGGCCCAACTCAATTTATTATCTAGGATTACACCCAAAAATCTGGCGTTCGCTGGGTTCCCTCTACTTCCAAATGCTAACTCAACTGTTTTTTCTGTATTCAATTTGAGCCCATTCAAGGAGAACCAATTTCCAACTTCAGTCAATGCGAGCTTTAACCTGACTGTGAAATCTTTTCCATCCTCCGATTTTACTAGTATGGAGGCGTCATCGCAGTACAAGCATAGACAGTTACAATTTTCGATATTGATATCATTCAAATACACCAAGAACAATACAGGTCCCAGTATCGAACCCTGAGGTACTCCGTACCTTAATTTTTTTTTTGTTGACATAACGTCATTCCAGTGTACTTTCTGAAATCTTTTTTCTATGTACGATTCTAAGAGTTTTAGGATGTTTCCTCTGAAACCGCAGGCGTTCAGTTTCTTAAGCAGGGTCACATGTGAGACTGCATCGAAAGCTTTACTAAAATCAAAATTTAGCATCTCTACAAAATCTCCTTCATCCATAGCTTCTATCACATTATTCAACAATTCCATTAGTGCAGTAGTTGTACTTCGACCTTTTCTGTATCCATGCTGGTTTTTGTTTAAAATATTTTTCTTCTCCATCCATTTCAACATTCTGTTTTTAATCACAGTCTCAAATATTTTCGATATACTACTCTGTCAAGAAAGTACCGGGAATTTTCAATTAAAACAACATTTTTACATTTAATCGTCAAAATTTATTGGGACGCCTTCAAAATAGGCTCCATTTGCTCCAATACATCTATGCCAACGGCACTTCCAATTATCGAAACATTTTTTATAGGCGCTTTCCGGGATGGACTTTAGCTCTCGCGCCGAATTTTGTTTTATGGCTTCAATCGACTCAAAACCGAAGCCACGAAGGGGCAATTTTAGTTTTGGGAAGAGGAAAAAGTCGCAGGGAGCCAAATCCGGCGAATACGGTGGTTGCTGAAGCACGTTTGTTGAGTTTTTGGCGAGAAAGTCAGTCACAATCGTAGCTCGGTGAGAAGGCGCGTTATCGTCATGCAAAATCCATGAGTTGTTCGCCCACAAATTTGGCCGATTCTTACGGATACGCTCACGCAAACGTTTCATAACGCCTAGGTAATACTCCTTGTTTACCGTCTGACCCTCTGGAACGAATTTGTAATGCACCACGCCACGGATATCGCAGAAAACAATGAGCATCACCTTCATTTTCGAGCGGCTTTGGCGTGGTTTTTTCGGTTTCGGCTCATTTTTTGCCACCCATTCCGATGATTGCTGGCTTGTTTGCATATCGTACTCGTAGACCCAGGTCTCATCACCAGTTATAATGCGTTCCATGAATGTAGAATCGGAATTACAGCGATCCAGCATGTCTAAAGCAACCTGTTCGCGATGACGTTCTTGAAGAAAATTCAGGTCTTTCGGTACGAGTCGTGCGGCCACTTTTCTCATGCCCAAAATATCAATCAAAATCGTACGTGCGGACTCGTGGGATATCTTTAGATCATGTGCTATCTCTCTCAAGCTGGTACGACGGTTTTCCAGCACCCTTTCCTTAATTTTATCAACGTTATCTTCGATCGAAGCCGTCGATGGGCGACCACTTCACGACCGTCCTTGAAGGCTCTGTACCACTGATATGCACGAGTTTTCGATGGAGCATTATCACCAAAGGCCTTTTGCAACATTTTCAATGCATCGGCACACGAAAATTCATTTGCAACACAAAACTTTAAACAAATAATTTGCTCAACGTAATCACCCATAGTAAAAATCGGCACGCACTCTGACATCGACTGACTTAATCAGCTAATGCAAACACACTAAATGACAGATCCCGCTCAAGCTTGGCATAGTAATTAAGGACAGTGGTACCAACCTAGGAAAAAAAATTTTTACCTGCCTCATTGCCCTGCCAGATTTAAATCGATAATTCCCGGTACTTTCTTGACAGAATGTACACGGAAGAATTGCGATGGGTCGATAATTATTACAGTCGTTTTTGTCTCCTTTTCCTTTGTAGATTGGAATAACTTTTGCAATTTTAAGTTCTTCTGGAAAATAACCTTCTCGGAAACATTTATTTATTATGATTCAAATGGGATTGGCAATTTCTTTCAGAATGTCTACGGTAATGTTGTAAATATCAACTGTTGTTTTGGGTTTAAAAGATGTTATTATTTTTTTTACTTCATTTACAGTACACCCAAAGGAAAAGCATGATTTTTCATTATTCAAAAATTTATTTTGTGGTATCTTAATAGATTCATTACTGTTAGTTACTAACTCTTCACAGATTTTTTTGGCCAACACTTGCAAAATGGCTGTTTAGTGAATCGGCATGATGTTCTGTGCTTGCATTTTCCTTTGTTGTTTTCGAGTTGTTGCTTTTTATTATTTCCCATAGTGATTTCTGCTTATTTTCTGCCTTGTTCAAGTAGTCTTAATTTTTTTCTTTTATTGTTTTTTCTATTTCAATACAATATTGTTTCTTATACGATTTATAAGCTCTAAATGATGAGTCGTCTCTTTTTACTTTTGCTACTGTGTATAGTGCCTCAAGGGTATTTTTCATTTCAATGATTTTTTGGGTTTTCCATAACATTTTTCTGTCGAAAGAGTTTTTCACCTTCTTCTCTTTTAATGGAATTCTCTGATCTAGCACCTTCATGATGTACTTATGGAAAACTGAGAATGCGACCTCTGCATCTTTTTGGTGTAACAAATTTTCCCACGATATATCAGATATGTCCTTCTTTAATAGGTAAGTACCTTCTTCTGTTATATCCCATCTTTTTATGATTTTTGCATTATTTTCAGGTTCATTATCCGAAACAGGAAAAGTTAGTACTTGTGCCAGATGATCAGACATAAAAGATGTTCAAATTATTTTATCAGATTATGATAAATTCAAACTTATTAATATGAATCCTACACCTCCCAAACTATATGGCCTTATTAAAATTCATAAAGATAATTGTCCAATACGCCCTGTGGTATCATATATTAATAGCCCCCTTGCGAAACTAGCCTCTAAATTAAACCAAATTTTTAAAGAAACAACACAATTCAACTCACCCTAGTCAATAAAAAATTCAAGCGAGCTCACAAAAAAACTAAAAAATGTTATCCTTCCAGTTAATAGTATTCTAGTGTCGTTTGATGTAGTTAATATGTTCCCAAATATACCAAATATAGAATGCATGAATATAATCGAAAATATCCTAACAAAAAATAACATCAATCCTGTGATAAAAAACGAAATTTTAACCCTTTTCGAACTTTGCGTGGAAGAAAATTACTTTCAATACAATAGTAAATTTTACAAACAGAAAGATGGACTTGCCATGGGTTCACCTCTCAACCCATTACTCGCTGAAATCTTGCGCTGAAATGGACAAAATACTTTTGTTGCAATCAGAGGCTGGCTTCTCAATTTCAAAAAAAGGCATGGGCTGAGACATCTTAAAATCTGCGGAAAGAAATTATCAAATCATGAAACTGCTGTAGCCCCCTTTCTGGCTGAACTAAGACAAGTAATAGAAGTTCATGATCTCCATCCCCGGCAAATTTATGATGCTGACTAGTCCGAGTTTTTGGAAGTTATTGCCTGATAAAATCTTAGTTCAAAGCAACGAAGCAGCGGCACCCGGCAGAAAATCAAGCAAAGAACCAATCACGTTTCTAGCTTGCACAAACGGCGATTGTACTCATAAACTTCGACCTCTTGTCATTGGGATAGCAAAGAATCCAAGGGCATTTAAGAACAAAACTCTACCTGTAGAATACGTATCTAGTGGAAACCCGTGGATGACTTCGGCCATTTTTAAAACTTGGTTTCAAGATTCCTTTTGCAAGCAAGTGGAATCATTTTTGGCTTCCTGAAAAAGCCTCATTGTTGCTTGACAATAATCCGAGTCACTGCTCTGAGGAGGAAGTGATTAGTGAAGATGGAAAAATTTTTACAATGTTTCTACCGCCAAGCTCTACAGCTGTGATACAGCCTTTGGATCAAAATGCTATCAAATCAACAAAACTGCATTACCGAAAAAGTCTTTTGGCACATATTCTTTCGATACTCGAAGACGGGGGTGATGTCGGCAAATGCATTAAGAGCATAAATCTTTTCGATGCAGTTTGTTTACTCCACAATTCATTGCAAAAGGTGACAACGAACTCTTTAGAAAAGTGTTGGCACAAACTTTTATCAGGCAACTTACCTCATTATGATGATTTGTTTCCGCTAAACCTATTAAAGAAAGAAAAGTAGTAAATAAGTCATGACTATCAAGACATTTCAAACATGCTGACTCAAATTGATGGCCAGATTCATTCAAATGTTGAACTAAATCAATGAGTTGAAGATGCTGAAAAAGTCATAGAGGATGGCGTTCTTGAGCATGAGACCACTATTCATCACTATGAAGAAGTCGATATCAACCCAAACAAAATCAAGCACGTCGGCGCAATAAAATATTTTAGATTGGGATTGTAATAGGCAGAAGATAATAATATTGGAATTACTGATATTCTGCTACTGAAAGATATACAGGAGAAAGCTATAGTTAAGCATTCTTCTACATTTACAGTTAAAAAAATTACGTAAATTATCTGATTATTTCAAATAATATATTTGTTTTGTGGTTTCGTCTCTACTGTATGTCAAATATCTGAAAACAAACATGGCCGCCTTGAACTGTCAAAATCCGATTGTCACTATTGGGATGCAGATTATTAACGAATTTAGAACCTATTCGGTGAAACGTACGATTATATAACTCGAAACATTTTGGCTCGCCAGCGTGAACATCGTTTCGCACCATTGTATTGTAACTGAAAATGGAAACGGCGTGGCACTTCGGAGCGGCATGAATTCGCAACGACTTCAAAAGCCGAACAAATCATAATTGTCGCCAACTGTCGCTGACTTGAATTGCCTGCCAGTGGACCAACGCCGATTTACGCGGACCCAAACACTTTCGCCAGGGGGCGCGCATAAATAAAGCCCCTATAACGTCGGCCATTAACGACTTTTATTACTTCATTGTTTTTTGTTCTCCGTTCAATTTCTAATTTAGGGCTCGTAGAGTATTATGAACTCGAGTTCGTTAAGTGTTCCGATTCCGGAAATTTAATTAAGTTTTCAGAAATTTCTGTTGGATATTGTTGGAAATTTAAATTGTCGGCGGCACTTTTCATGAACAAGGCTTCATTGTTCTAGTTGGGAAAATTTTAGTTATTGTGAAACTGGTGCATCATAAATTTTTACTCGATTAAATTAATAATAGTATTATTATTACTTATAGTGAGCGGGTGTCTATCCACCCTACCACTGTGTCGGCGCGAACTATTGTGTTACCTACACGCCAACGAGATCCAGTTTTTGGATAAAACCGATAATCTTGTTCGGGGGTAATTTTTTCAGATCGCAGTGGGCTATAATTACTTGACCAAAGACCTCGAATTTGATGCGACTCACCGCTTGGCACTCTGAGATGATGTGTTTTAGTGTCCTCAAGGCACAGCCTACATTCATCGTCTTCAGCCAGACCGATTTTGTGCAAATGCGCTTTCAGCATGCAGTGACATGTCATAATTCTGACAAGTATTCTGAGTTTACCCTTGTTCAGACCCAGTTAGCCATCCTTTGGTTCGAAGCCGTTCCAAGGAACGCTTTCAAATGTTTCATGCCAGGATAGCTCAGCCAGAAAGATTCTAGTCTTAAGTTCATTCTGTCTGTTATAGTCCGCTTAGCCACATCATGTGGTATTCCCAGAAATGGTTCCGGGCAGCCTGGCTCCAACAAACGCCAACCAATCTGCCTCTTCGTTACCCAATAGTTTGAGTTTCTCGGTATCTAAACAAGAGTGATTCTGTTATACATTACCGAGCCTGTTTAGAGTCGTGCGGCAACTCCAGACTATTTTCGATGTATAATAGCTGGATTCTAGAGCTTTATCTTGATTTATCGCTAAATATCTGCCGCGCCGCGGCCTCAATGGAAAATACTTCTGCCTGAAATATGGTTGCGTATTGACCGATACTCATTGAGGTGCTGATTCTCGGTTTGCTCAAAGAAGTACGTGCCAATCATTCCACCAGACCAAATTTCACACCATACAGTGACTTTTTGTTAATTATAACAAATGTTTATTGATCCTTTTAGACCTATACATGTATTGGATAGGTCAAAATAACAGGTTACAATAAATCAGAGAAATATTCATACACATTATAGTAACATCTCTCCAGTAACAAAGATTCAACAGATTTCTTTTAAGTCTCTAGTACTAACAGACCTAACACTATGTGGTAGATGATTATATAAAACAATACTCTAATACATTGGGGACATTTCAAATCTAGAGGTTCTATGTATCGGAATGTTTAATATACCCTCATTTCTGGTTTTGTAAGCATGAAAACTGGATAATTTTTTTGTTCATTCTCTTTAATATATATTAAACATCTCAATATGAAAATGGATGTTATTGTAAGAATAGCATGTTCTAAAAATAGTGGTCTACGTGAAGATCGAGGAGATATGTTGAACATCATTCGCAGAATTCACTTCTGCAAAACAAAAACTCTACTAACATAGGTTGAGTTACTCCATAACATTATATTATACGATAAATGTCTATACACCAAACTATAGTAAATGTTCATGAGGGATTTCATGCGAAGTGTATGTTTCACTCTATTGATAGTATTGATAATAAGAAGAATTTAGTTTCTTGTCAAAACGTCAATATATGTATTTCATTTCAAATTCTTATCAATGTGAATGCCAAGAAATCTATCTATGGAAGCGGGAAAAATATCCAGATATCGAATGATCAGTTTGCGATTATTATTCTCAATTGAAAAGTGTATGCAAATAGTCTTATCAGCATTAGCCTATTTATACGACACAACTTCGCAAAGCTTTGCACCAGAAGTTCAAAACACATTTGAAGCTCATCGAAGGTACTGGCCGCAACCTCCACTGAGATGTCATCAGCAAACAAAACTATTTTACATTTCGGTGGCAGAGATCGAAAGTCCAAACCAGTGCTAAAATTTATGAGTATCTTCTGCAAATTTACGGGAAGATCATTATTGAAAAGTGAAAATAAAGTGGTCCCAGAACCGAACCCTGAGGCACTCCCAAATCTACATTGCGCTCAGCAGAGAAAGAGCTCTGGACTCTGGGTCTACAGTTGATTATATTATGTGCATCATCTTTTTTATGTATAGGAGCAATTATAGCCTTTTTGAATATAGAAGGAAACACACCTAAGCTAATAGATAATTTCATACATTTTCTGTACATTTCCTGAGTTGACTGACTTTTCAAGTTAGATTGTAGCCAGTGAAGATGCATTGAATTATGCTTAGCAACAACAAAGCAATTTGGGCTTCTTTATCACACTTAGATAATTCCTGTATTTTCTATATCGAACACACCGTAGTGTTAAAGTATTCTGAACTGCCGTTAAAGCTACCATGTTTAAATCTCGGTTCTTCCGAGTCAGTCCTTATCGTTTTTTGTATGGACTATTTAGATGGTCAGACTTAAATCTAAAATAGGCTGCGTTTCTGTTGAGCTGTGAAAATTTTAAAAATTCAATTGCTGTCACTTCATTTTACTGTGACATCAAGAAAATTGAGATGCGATTGCTTTAATTGAATTTAATTCAAACAAATAATTAACATTTATCCAGTTCACCCTCAGAGGTTACTCATCCTATAAATGAAGTTCCATAGTTTCATGAATCGGTCTGTGAGGTTCGCCAACGGCAGTTACAACTGCAGATGTCTACATAGTTTGTACATATTAAGTCCGAAACTATAATTCACCAACGGAATTCCAACCGCTTAATGAAGTTTGTTCAAAGTGTTTCTTAGTTCCCAAAATTACTTCATATTCGCGCACCACATAACTTTGCACAGGGTCCGACACGTTTCAGCATGACGTTGGTGGTTTTTGGTTATGACTGTTCGAAGGACACGGAACTCACCAGTCTGAATTTAGGAATCCAATTTGCAAGACGTATGTTCCTGAGGCGGACATCTTGGGTGCGAAAGCATTCATATTGTGGGCTTCCTTCATCATTCAGTAGAAGATAAATGGTGGGATGATGATTCAAGAGATGTTCCATGTTTGAGGCTGGAGCTTTGGGAAAGAAGGTAGAGAACGTAACGCGTTATTAAAGGATGAGAAAGTGAAACAAATATCGGGAGTAATAGAACTTTAAATTGAAATAAAAAACATTCAAATTTAGATTGAAGCCAAATGTTTCTGTTATTTGAAAGATAATTTTATGACATTTATGTTTTGAAAATAATTTCCGGCATATGTCCACCACAACTAGCTCTGAGAAACCGCATTCGAGCAGACCAATTTTGAACAACTTTTTCGAGTAGTTCAAGCCTTATTTCATGGATAACACGAGTTATGTTGGCTTCCAAAGCGTCTATTGTTTCTGGTTTATCAGCATAAACCAATGACTTGACATAACCCCAAAGAAAATAATCCAGTGGAGTTATGTGGCATGATCTTGGAGGCCAATTAATTGGACCATTTCTCGAAATGATATTAGCGCCAAATCTTCCTTTCAGTAAATCAATTGTTACGGAAGCAGCATGAGGTATAGCACCCACCATCTTGTTGAAACCAAAACACTTCTGCGTCGATACCCAGAATTCGGATTTTAAAACAAATAATCATTGATTATCGATCTGTAAAAAGCACCATTCACTATAACATTAGCTCTGGCATCGTTTTTAAAGAAATATGGACCGATGATGCCTCCAGCCTGTAAAGCACATCATACAGTACATTTTTCATAATGCAATGGAACCTGCAGAACTTCTTCAGAATGGTTTTCGCTCCATATACGGCAATCTTGTTTGTTTACGAAGCCGTTCAACCAGTAATGAGCTTCATCACTAAACACAATCTCACGATAAAAAAGTGGATCAACTTCAAGCTGTTCTAGTGCCCAATCAGCAACCCAAACGACACTTATTATGGTCAAGTGGCTTTAGTTCTTGAACCAGTTGGATCTTGTATAGGTGTAGACCAAGATTTTACGTGGTGGATGCAAATATAAATTTGCAATGAGTTTATTGCAAATGGAATTTCTGTGTGATCGAAATTGCCTAAGATTTGTAGCTGGTTAGAAATATTGCCAGTATATCAAAATAGCCTGTGTATTTCGGAATCAACGTAGGATTTTAATCCCTAAGATATATTCAATATAAGTAGTCTCTGAGTCTCTGTGTAGACTTGGTGTTGGAATTATTACTACTCATACTATAGAGTAAAAAACTAGATAAGAATTAAGTGGACTGTATTAAATGATTGATTTGAATTTTTGAACCTGGTTTCAGGAATTGAAAGAATACTACAAGTAAAGAAAATATATTGAAGTATAAAATATGTTGAAATATAAAATATGTGTCATAAAATGATAATGTGTTCAAAATTAACTTACTGTACTTCTTCTGTATGTGCTATGTCCCATAGTTTCTGGGAGACTGTGTGTGTTGGGAGCCAACGGTGTAGTGGAACCGTTTTGGAATACTGAATACTGAATTGTGAACGTCGACGAATAGACAAATTTAGATCATCATTAACACCATGAATTATAACAGCGATATTTTTTTCTGTACGTACAGTTCTTTGTCTTGTTGTTGTTGCATCGAGTAGAGAAAATGTTATCCGAAATCTATCGATAGTTCGACGAATAAGCTGCTCTGATGGACGATTATGTAAACCATAAATTTCACGAAGTGCTCTATGAGTTTGGCGAAGAGAACACTGATTTTGAAAATAAATTTCAACAATTTGTAAACGTTGTTGCGGCGTGAGTCTTTCCATGACAATTTGTCAATGCTTACTGAACAGAAATGTCAAAACAACATGGCTTCTACCTTCTATCAAATCACAGTTATCCCTATCGAAAGTTCTATCACTCTAAAAAAACACCCGATATATTTGGTTGTTCGGAAAGAAATTTGGTTTTTTTAAGAAAATGAAAGACAATTTTCGCATAATGAATAAATATTTTATAAATTGTATATTGGCAGTTCTGGTCCAAAACCTTCCGCCATCTTTCTGGTAGTAGCATGATTTTTGACCTCTTCATTTGGAGTAAAGGTTTTTCCGTCCAAAAAATTTTATAACGACCTGAACAAATCATAATCCCAAGGCGCTAGATCTGGAGAATAAGGTGTGTGTGGCAATATATCCCACTCAAAGTTAAAGCTATTGGTGAGTGACCAAACTTATATGAGGTCTCGCATTATCTTAGTGGAACACAACACCTTATCTATGTTGATTAATTCTGGCCTTTTATGTTGAAATGCATCATTCAGTTTGTCCAGCTGATGATGTTCTGTACACAACCCAGTGTTCATTATTCACGAAATAATGTAATATTGAACTTATCGTCAAAAGGTGATGTTGTACAGACAGTTGAACGTCCCAAACTCAAAAACCTAAGAGTTTTGAAGATTCCAAAAATAATTTTCAATTTCTGTATTAGGGAGAAAGAATTCCTATGACGACATTGTTCCGAAAAAACCACCTGAGGATGTCAACAAATAGAGAAGAGATCTTGGATGTGGTTTAGTTGAGAAGTTTTTTCTGTTCTCTAAACGTCGCAGTTCAAATTTTCAAATTTGTTTATTTAATGGCATAAAAATTTGAGTTTTTGAATGTTTTTACTTTAAAAACATTATCATTGTATGGAGATTAGTGGTGGTCATTTTGAACAATACATACGTTAGTTACATTACATAGTTTACATTTTTTCTGGATGTTCCCTATCATTACTGACAGATGAAGGTTTTTCCATCCAAAAAATTTTGTAACTACTGGAACAAATAATAATCCCAAGGCGCCAGATCTGGAGAATATGGTGGGTGTGGCAGCCTATCCCAGTCAAGCTGTAAAAGCTTTTGAAGTGTGACCAAACTTGTAAGAGGTCTCGCATTATCTTGGTGGAACACTACACCTTTTCTGTTGATTAATTCTGTTGAAGTGCATCATTCAGTTTGTCCGGCTGATGACAGAAAACTTCCGAATTAATTGTTGTGTTATCCGGTAAAAGCTCAAAAAAACCGACTGCTTTAAACGCCCACCAAATAAACAGAATCGCCTTTTTTGATGGATATTGGCTTTCGAAATGCTTTGAGCCGGTTTATCTTTTTTGCTCCATGATCTCTTGCATTTGACATTGTTATATACAACCCATGTTTCGTCCACAGTAATGATGCGGTTCAAAAAAAATCATTTTCGTGACGTTTGAGAAGCGAACCACAGACGTCAACGCGACGACACTAATTTATCTCCGTAAGAACATGACGAACCCATACATCGAGCTTCGAGGTTAAACCTAGTACTTTCCAGTGGTCATAAACAGTTGAATTCGATAATTTTAACCTCTTACCGATCTCACGTGCGGTTATTCGCCAATTTGCATCAACTTTTTCATGTCTTCGTCAGCTTCAACCGACCTTCCGGAACGAAATTTTACCCGTTTTTGAAAAAAACGCAATTGACTAGCTCATAGTCAAAGAAGGGGATTTCAAATAATAGACAATAAAGAAACTTGTAAAGTTAGGCTTCTATTTCAACAGTAAAGGATAATTAAAAGTAATTCAACATAAAAAAGCAAATGTTCTACGTGCCCTACTCCGACTTCTATGCCTTTTCTAATTCTTTTATTATAATGAAAGACTTCCAGATGTCAAAGAAAAACATTATTTTGTCCTCTTATGAAATAAGCCAAATTTTGTATTCTTCTCCAGAGTTTCGTGAATTAATTCAATGGGCATAAACTAAAGACAACATGTGTCCCCAAACATAAAAATAGAGGGAGTTATAATCAGAACTTCTTGCTGGCTATTTAAAATAACTTCATCTGCTAATCAATCGATGAGGAAATACATTCTGTCAAGAAAGTACCGGGAATTATCGATTTAAATCTGGCGGGGCAATGAGGCAGGTAAAATTTTTTTTCCTAGGTTGGTACCACTGTCCTTAATTACTATGCCAAGCTTGAGCGGGATCTGTCAACTAGTGTGTTTGCAACAGCTGATTAAGTCAGTCGATGTCAGAGTGCGTGCCGATTTTTACTATGGGTGATTACGTTGAGCAAAGAATTTGTTTAAAGTTTTGTGTTGCAAATTAATTTTCGTGTGCCGATGCATTGAAAATGTTGCAAAAGGCCTTTGGTGATAATGCTCTATCGAAAACTCGTGCATATCAGTGGTACAGAGCTTTCAAGGACGGTCGTGAAGTGGTCGCCCATCGACGGCTTCGATCGAAGATAACGTCGATAAAATTAAGGAAAGGGTGCTGGAAAACCGTCGTACCAGCTTGAGAGAGATAGCACATGATCTTAAGATATCCCATGAGTCCGCACGTACGATTTTGATTGATATTTTGGGCATGAGAAAGGTGGCCGCACGACTCGTACCGAAAGACCTGAATTGTCTTCAAAAACGTCATCGCGAACAGGTTGCTTCAGACATGCTGGATCGCTGTAATTCCGATTCTACATTCATGGAACGCATTATAACTGGTGATGAGACCTAGGTTTACGAGTACGATATGCAAACAAGCCAGCAATCATCGGAATGGGTGGCAAAAAATGCGCCGAAACCAAAAAAACCACGCCAAAGCCGCTCGAAAATGAAGGTGATGCTCATTGTTTTCTTCGATATCCGTGGCGTGGTGCACTATGAATTCGTTCCAGAGGGTCAGACGGTAAACAAGGAGTATTATCTAGGCGTTATGAAACGTTTGCGTGAGCGTATCCGTAAGAAGCGGCCAAATTTGTGGGCGAACAACTCATGGATTCTGCATGACGATAACGCGCCTTCTCACTGAGCTACGATTGTGACTGACTTTCTCGCCAAAAACTCAACAAACGTGCTTCAGCAACCACCGTATTCGCCGGATTTGGCTCCCTGCGACTTTTTCCTCTTCCCAAAACTAAAATTGCCCCTTCGTGGCACCCGTTTTGAGTCGATTGAAGCCATAAAACAAAATTCGGCGCGAGAGCTAAAGTCCATCCCGGAAAGCGCCTATAAAAATGTTTCGATAATTGGAAGTGCCGTTGGCTAAGATGTATTGGAGCAAATGGAGCCTATTTTGAAGGCGACCCAATAAATTTTGACGATTAAATGTAAAAATGTTGTTTTAATTGAAAATTCCCGGTACTTTCTTGACAGAGTAGTATGTCACTCAGATGATTTCCCAGATGAGCCCCATCCTGAAGTAACCACATGTTCCTTCTGGAATTTAGTTACAATTCGTCCAAAATATTAGTTGAAGTATTTTACAAAAAATAAATGAGTAAGAATCTCCATTTAAATTTGGAGGAAGAACATATGGCCCTAGAAGTTGATCGTCTATAATGCAACACCAAATATTTAATTCCAACTGAAAATGTCTTTCTTTAACAGCATGCGGGTTTTTGCTTCCCAGTAATGTTTCTCCAATTAAATACTCCATGTCTGGTGAAATTCCCTTCATCGGTGAACATAATGCTTGTTCAGAATACGTTGGCAGAACTGTACCCGTAATGTCTATTTTGACCGGACTACTATCAGACTTCAGCAAAGCGTTGAGATATTAGTTGCTGGACTTCTTCCTATTGTCTAGGTTTTTTCAATCATATCTTAAAGATAAATCAGCGTAGACTTCAGCAACGGAATCTTGGATTGGATTCGGATAGGTGCTTGATTCCCGCAGGGTAGTGTTTTGGACCCCCTTTTATTTTATATTTATATTTATTCATATAAGAAACTGATTTTAAATTGTACACCCTTTCTCATGCTTTGGATGAAAATGAACAGAAGCCAACTTTTGGTAAATAACGAGACAAGAAGTACTACTCTGTCAAGAAAGTATCGGGAATTTTCAATTAAAACAACATTTTTACATTTAATCGTCAAAATTTATTGGGTCGCCTTCAAAATAGGCTCAATTTGCTCCAATACATCTATGCCAACGGCACTTCCAATTATCGAAACATTTTTTATAGGCGCTTTCCGGGATGGACTTTAGCTCTCGCGCCGAAATTTGTTTTATGGCTTCAATCGACTCAAAACGGGTGCCACGAAGGGGCAATTTTAGTTTTGGGAAGAGGAAAAAGTCGCAGGGAGCCAAATCCGGCGAATATGGTGGTTGCTGAAGCACCTTTGTTGAGTTTTTGGCGAGAAAGTCAGTCACGATCGTAGCTCGGTGAGAAGGTGCGTTATCGTCATGCAAAATCCATGAGTTGTTCGCCCACAAATTTGGCCGCTTCTTACGGATACGCTTACGCAAACGTTTCATAACGCCTAGGTAATACTCCTTGTTTACCGTCTGACCCTCTGGAACGAATTCGTAGTGCACCACGCCACGGATATCGAAGAAAACAATGAGCATCACCTTCATTTTCGAGCGGCTTTGGCGTGGTTTTTTCGGTTTCGGCTCATTTTTTGCCACCCATTCCGATGATTGCTGGCTTGTTTGCATATCGTACTCGTAGACCCAGGTCTCATCACCAGTTATAATGCGTTCCATGAATGTAGAATCGGAATTACAGCGATCCAGCATGTCTGAAGCAACCTGTTCGCGATGACGTTTTTGAAGAAAATTCAGGTTTTTCGGTACGAGTCGTGCGGCCACCTTTCTCATGCCCAAAATATCAATCAAAATCGTACGTGCGGACTCGTGGGATATCTTAAGATCATGTGCTATCTCCCTCAAGCTCGTACGACGGTTTTCCAGCACCCTTTCCTTAATTTTATCGACGTTATCTTCGATCGAATCTGTCGATGGGCGACCACTTCACGACCGTCCTTGAAGGCTCTGTACCACTGATATGCACGAGTTTTCGATAGAGATTTATCACCAAAGGCATTTTGCAACATTTTCAATGCATCGGCACACGAAAATTCATTTGCAACACAAAACTTTAAACAAATTCTTCGCTCAACGTAATCACCCATAGTAAAAATCGGCACGCACTCTGACATCGACTGACTTAATCAGCTGTTGACTGACACTGACACTAGTTGACAGATCCCGCTCAAGCTTGGCATAGTAATTAAGGACAGTGGTACCAACCTAGGAAAAAAATTTTTACCTGCCTCATTGCCCCGCCAGATTTAAATCGATAATTCCCGGTACTTTCTTGACAGAATGTATTTACATTTTGAACTGAAGTTTTAATGTTCCAGATTTGATTAATTTGAATATGTAATCAATTCTCCCACCGGAAATTTATTCAATTATAAATAGTTATGAGCACCATTATTATTATTATTATTATTACCTTGGTAATCTACTTTTTGTCAATATAAATTCAATTTTCCAAGACTCAACTGAATCATACATACTCATAAGACGTATACTATTAATATCGAAACCTACACGAAATATATTCTAAGGTAATAGATGTATCTTCTTTAATAGCGGAAGTAACAAAGTTACCCAAGAAACTATAATTCAGAGCCACCTAACGCATTCTCTCATCATTTCAAGCGATACGTTATCAGAATCTTAATTATTGCAAACTGCAACGACTATCCGATAAATAAGCGAAGTACGAATCCATTACGGTCAATATAAATTTCTGTCAGATCCCGATCGATGTTGTGAAAAAACCTGTTGGGTTCGGTTAAGTAGGTATGTTATTTATTTCTCGGGAGATAAAATGTAATTACTCTAACGAGCAATACTCTTCGAGATGTATGCGATAAGTTGGATAGTTGTTTTTACTAGGTTTACGAGCCCATCGACGAAAATTTCTTCGAACATTCCTTCAGAGTCCATTTGAGGATATGTTTGAAAACTTTGCTCTATAGGTATATTATGTGTTGTGGGAGTTTATTGGACGTTTTCATTCCATTGAAATTGTCTTCGACAGCCTATGTCTTGATGGGGATATATATTTATATATAAACCGGCTTTCATTATTGTTTGAGTGCTCTTGGAATGTATCCTTGTTTTTAAATGCAATATATAGGGCATATGAAGGTAAATACACTTTATTCCTTGAAAATAGGCCCACAACAAGTGATTTGGATAAACCCCGCCACCATCCCCAAAGCTTCTTTTTGTCTTAGAAACACTCTTTCTGCCTCTAGAGATACGCCCCAAAGGATAATACTGTATACAAACATCGTCAAAATTGTTGCTTCCCCCCCCCTATAAACTCTCAACTTGTTGAATGTAATATAACAATTTTTTGTGTTTGAAATCTCCACTATCTTATCACTTACGACTTTACGAGCCCATCGACGAAAATTTCTTCGAACATTCCTTCAGAGTCCATTTGAGGATATGTTTGAAAACTTTGCTCTACAGGTATATTATGTGTTGTGGAAGTTTATTGGACATTTTCATTCCATTGAAATTGTCTTCGACAGCCTATGTCTTGATGGGGATATATATTTATATATAAACCGGCTTTCATTATTGTTTGAGTGCTCTTGGAATGTATCCTTGTTTTTAAATGCAATATATAGGGCATATGAAGGTAAATACACTTTATTCCTTGAAAATAGGCCCACAACAAGTGATTTGGATAAACCCCGCCACCATCCCCAAAGCTTCTTTTTGTCTTAGAAACACTCTTTCTGCCTCTAGAGATACGCCCCAAAGGATAATACTGTATACAAACATCGTCAAAATTGTTGCTTCCCCCCCCCCTATAAACTCTCAACTTGTTGAATGTAATATAACAATTTTTTGTGTTTGGAATCTCCACTATCTTATCACTTACGACTTTACGAGCCCATCGACGAAAATTTCTTCGAACATTCCTTCAGAGTCCATTTGAGGATATGTTTGAAAACTTTGCTCTACAGGTATATTATGTGTTGTGGAAGTTTATTGGACGTTTTCATTCCATTGAAATTGTCTTCGACAGCCTATGTCTTGATGGGGCTATATATTTATATATAAACCGGCTTTCATTATTGTTTGAGTGCTCTTAGAATGTATCCTTGTTTTTAAATGCAATATATAGGGCATATGAAGGTAAATACACTTTATTCCTTGAAAATAGGCCCACAACAAGTGATTTGGATAAACCCCGCCACCATCCCCAAAGCTTCTTTTTGTCTTAGAAACACTCTTTCTGCCTCTAGAGATACGCCCCAAAGGATAATACTGTATACAAACATCGTCAAAATTGTTGCTTCCCCCCCTATAAACTCTCAACTTGTTGAATGTAATATAACAATTTTTTGTGTTTGGAATCTCCACTATCTTATCACTTACGACTTTACGAGCCCATCGACGAAAATTTCTTCGAACATTCCTTCAGAGTCCATTTGAGGATATGTTTGAAAACTTTGCTCTACAGGTATATTATGTGTTGTGGGAGTTTATTGGACGTTTTCATTCCATTGAAATTGTCTTCGACAGCCTATGTCTTGATGGGGCTATATATTTATATATAAACCGGCTTTCATTATTGTTTGAGTGCTCTTGGAATGTATCCTTGTTTTTAAATGCAATATATAGGGCATATGAAGGTAAATACACTTTATTCCTTGAAAATAGGCCCACAACAAGTGATTTGGATAAACCCCGCCACCATCCCCAAAGCTTCTTTTTGTCTTAGAAACACTCTTTCTGCCTCTAGAGATACGCCCCAAAGGATAATACTGTATACAAACATCGTCAAAATTGTTGCTTCCCCCCCCCCCTATAAACTCTCAACTTGTTGAATGTAATATAACAATTTTTTGTGTTTGGAATCTCCACTATCTTATCACTTACGACTTTACGAGCCCATCGACGAAAATTTCTTCGAACATTCCTTCAGAGTCCATTTGAGGATATGTTTGAAAACTTTGCTCTACAGGTATATTATGTGTTGTGGAAGTTTATTGGACGTTTTCTTTCCATTGAAATTGTCTTCGACAGCCTATGTCTTGATGGGGCTATATATTTATATATAAACCGGCTTTCATTATTGTTTGAGTGCTCTTAGAATGTATCCTTGTTTTTAAATGCAATATATAGGGCATATGAAGGTAAATACACTTTATTCCTTGAAAATAGGCCCACAACAAGTGATTTGGATAAACCCCGCCACCATCCCCAAAGCTTCTTTTTGTCTTAGAAACACTCTTTCTGCCTCTAGAGATACGCCCCAAAGGATAATACTGTATACAAACATCGTCAAAATTGTTGCTTCCCCCTCCCCCCTATAAACTCTCAACTTGTTGAATGTAATATAACAATTTTTTGTGTTTGGAATCTCCACTATCTTATCACTTACGACTTTACGAGCCCATCGACGAAAATTTCTTCGAACATTCCTTCAGAGTCCATTTGAGGATATGTTTGAAAACTTTGCTCTACAGGTATATTATGTGTTGTGGGAGTTTATTGGACGTTTTCATTCCATTGAAATTGTCTTCGACAGCCTATGTCTTGATGGGGCTATATATTTATATATAAACCGGCTTTCATTATTGTTTGAGTGCTCTTGGAATGTATCCTTGTTTTTAAATGCAATATATAGGGCATATGAAGGTAAATACACTTTATTCCTTGAAAATAGGCCCACAACAAGTGATTTGGATAAACCCCGCCACCATCCCCAAAGCTTCTTTTTGTCTTAGAAACACTCTTTCTGCCTCTAGAGATACGCCCCAAAGGATAATACTGTATACAAACATCGTCAAAATTGTTGCTTCCCCCCCCCCCTATAAACTCTCAACTTGTTGAATGTAATATAACAATTTTTTGTGTTTGGAATCTCCACTATCTTATCACTTACGACTTTACGAGCCCATCGACGAAAATTTCTTCGAACATTCCTTCAGAGTCCATTTGAGGATATGTTTGAAAACTTTGCTCTACAGGTATATTATGTGTTGTGGAAGTTTATTGGACGTTTTCTTTCCATTGAAATTGTCTTCGACAGCCTATGTCTTGATGGGGCTATATATTTATATATAAACCGGCTTTCATTATTGTTTGAGTGCTCTTAGAATGTATCCTTGTTTTTAAATGCAATATATAGGGCATATGAAGGTAAATACACTTTATTCCTTGAAAATAGGCCCACAACAAGTGATTTGGATAAACCCCGCCACCATCCCCAAAGCTTCTTTTTGTCTTAGAAACACTCTTTCTGCCTCTAGAGATACGCCCCAAAGGATAATACTGTATACAAACATCGTCAAAATTGTTGCTTCCCCCCCCCCTATAAACTCTCAACTTGTTGAATGTAATATAACAATTTTTTGTGTTTGGAATCTCCACTATCTTATCACTTACGACTTTACGAGCCCATCGACGAAAATTTCTTCGAACATTCCTTCAGAGTCCATTTGAGGATATGTTTGAAAACTTTGCTCTACAGGTATATTATGTGTTGTGGAAGTTTATTGGACGTTTTCATTCCATTGAAATTGTCTTCGACAGCCTATGTCTTGATGGGGCTATATATTTATATATAAACCGGCTTTCATTATTGTTTGAGTGCTCTTGGAATGTATCCTTGTTTTTAAATGCAATATATAGGGCATATGAAGGTAAATACACTTTATTCCTTGAAAATAGGCCCACAACAAGTGATTTGGATAAACCCCGCCACCATCCCCAAAGCTTCTTTTTGTCTTAGAAACACTCTTTCTGCCTCTAGAGATACGCCCCAAAGGATAATACTGTATACAAACATCGTCAAAATTGTTGCTTCCCCCCCCCTATAAACTCTCAACTTGTTGAATGTAATATAACAATTTTTTGTGTTTGGAATCTCCACTATCTTATCACTTACGACTTTACGAGCCCATCGACGAAAATTTCTTCGAACATTCCTTCAGAGTCCATTTGAGGATATGTTTGAAAACTTTGCTCTACAGGTATATTATGTGTTGTGGAAGTTTATTGGACGTTTTCATTTCATTGCAATTGTCTTCGACAGCCTATGTCTTGATGGGGCTATATATTTATATATAAACCTGCTTTCATTATTGTTTGAGTGCTCTTGGAATGTATCCAAAGCTTCTTTTTGTCTTAGGAACACTCTTTCTACCTCAAGAGATACGCCCCAAAGGATAATACTGTATACAAACATCGTCAAAAGTCTTGCCCCCCCCCCTTAAACTCTCAACTTGTTGAATGTAACATAACAATTTTCTGTGTGTGGAATTTTCACTATCTTATCACTTAAATGAAAACAATAAATCAGCAAAAAATGTTTCTTGTTCGGGAGAATACAGGTGTATTCGAAGTTAATCAGTTTTCAGCGAAGAACGAGAGTTGTAATATTGAGAATGTTCCATGGAAAATGCTGGGACATCCAATTTCTCAGTTTGACCGGGCAAGAATAGTAGCCCTACATCAAGAAGCTTGTCGAACCACTAGATTGCGCAACGTTTGAAGATACCAAGGACTTCAGTAAGGCGCACAGTGGTCCTTTTCCTGGAAACCGGCAGCGTTGCCCGCAGACCGGTGCCTGATCGACCCAGAGTAACATCTGCAAGGGAAGACCATTATATCGCAAATTTCACTCGAAGGAATTGAACGGTATCTGTAACACCCCTTCGAAGTCATTTTTGAAGACCTTTAGACGGGTAGTCTCAACCAGTACCATATGGAGACGGTTACATTCCTCAAATTTAATGGCAAGAAGACCTTAAAGAGTGCCTCGGCTATCACCTGGACATAGAGCTACCCGTTGGTAATGGGCAGAACACCACCAAGACTAGCTTTTACCACAAGGGTGCAACGTACTTTTATCGGACGAGTCACGATTCAGTTTATAAACTGATAGTCGACGAGAAAGGGTTTGGAGAGAATCAGGCAGATGAGAAAGACTCATTTTCGCCCGGAAAGTTGTGCCCTTTCAAGGCGGATCCATAATGTGCTGGGGGGTTATAATGTTCTGTCGCCGTACCCCACTCATTATCGTTGAACGAACAATGACACGAAGGGTTCAAAACATTCTTCAATAGAACAATATCCAGAGAAGGAAAAACTCACAACAGATTAAATCTGTTTTGATTTTCAAATATTATGTAATATTAAGAACCTCTTTGAGGCCTCAGTTTCCCAGTTTCAATGAAAGATCGCATACATATTTGCAATGAGTTAGGAATAGGAAGAATTTCGTTTAGTCTACTCATAAACAAAGTATCCGAATACGCTTTGAATTATGTCGATAATGGGATAAGTAACTCATTATTAGTATAACTATGAGAAGAGACTTGGGATTAATCAGTTCAATTTTCCATAACACGGCTCGCTGGAATTTTGTACTTCGGAAAATTTAAGATTAGGTATTAAACGAACTGTGGCATTATCAGGTCATTATCACGCCAACAATGTTACATAGGTTTGCACGGTTTAGATTCTAGATAGCACTACAGGTATGTTGTATTTCGGAATACGTACAATGGTTAGTTGAACCTATTTAATAATTCTCACGTTATGTCGATAGATTAACTTCAGAACTAACATCGAAATGGAAATACGCAGAGATACTGTATATGCCCGACCTCCCTACTAAGTATGTGTTACAAATCAGAGATGCCTGTGCTAGTTCCCCGAAGTACCTGTATATGGCGCGAAATATTCAAATTCAAATAGTATGGTAATTAAATGAAAGGAGTATGCGGTTGGCTCTAGGTGAAACATTATAACAATTTTATTTAAAATGATTCACACAATTTTTATGTCTCACAATTTATTCAAAATCCTGACACGTATTTCGATCTTTCGACCATCTTCAAAGAAGATGAACTAAACTTAAAATTGAAAAGGATTTTCTATTGTACTTAGGACATCTGTGTATTCTTATGGCGCATGGAAATAACAGCATCTAATTTAAAGGTCTCCTCAAAGAGTATTTGGGAATTTATTAAATTCTCCTTTTTCTCCATTTCTTTTTTGATTGAATAAATCTCTAAATAGTCCATCAGTTTACCCTTATTAACATTACATAGTAAAGTGACATCATTCTTATTCAAAAAAAAGATTATTTTCTATACAATGTTCTGCAAAACCGGTTGATTTCTAGTTTTTCAAAATAGACATCCCATGTTCTTTGATTCTATGTTGTAAACATCGGCCTGTTTGTCCAATATATGTAGCTAACAATGATCACAACTAATTTAATGAATACTCGATTCGGAAAAGTTGATTCCTTTCTTTATTGTTCACCAAAATCTCAGCTGAATTATTTCTAATTACTGCTAAAGAATTAATTCCCATTTTATGAAGACCATTAGAGATCCTACTGCTGAAACCTTTTATATAAGCCATTGAAAACCATATTTTCTCTTCTTCATAAGGATCATTTATACTGATATAATTTTTTTTAAACATTGTAGTTTTCTTATCAATCATTTTGTCAATTATTTCAGTTCTATAGCCATTGTTCACCGCTGTAGTTTTAATTATATTTACCTTTTTTCGGAAATTTACTTTGTTGGACGGAATGCTCAAAAGTCTATGAATGAAACTATGAAATGTTGACATTTTAATTTCCCATGACTGATTAGATTTTGAATGGATTATGGTATCAGCAGTGTAAAGTTTTTTAAAAATGTCGAATTTTAAGTTTAGTTCCTTTTTGTACCCCATTGAAGATGGTCGAAATACCGAAACACGTGTCAACATGCTGAATAATAAAAACTGTGTGAATTATTTTGAATAAAATTGTTATAATGTTTCACCTAGAACCAACCGCATACTCCTTTCATATAACGATTTTTTTAGTAAGATAGTAAGAAGAGATAAAATTTTTGTTCGTTTGATAGTGTAAAGTCCTAATCGAATTCAAGGATTTCCTTAAGATTAAAACTTATGTCAATACTTATAAAACAAAATAGTGGGATATTTCATGATCATCCACCGTTTTTCTGTATTTTATATCGATAAAAGATTCAAAAATTTAATGGAAACATTCGATTCTTTATTTTGAAGCATATGGAAATATTGTGAATTCTTACACTTGTAGGAAAAAACGCTCTCGTGACTCAAAAGTTATTAGTGTAGATGGAGCAAAATATTCTACAGAGTTGGTTAACAGTTTTTCCAATCATCAAGGGCTAGATCAAATCTATACAACTACACCTTTGGGAGATAACACTTCTTTTTCCCATCCGGTTACTAATGCTTAAATACTTTGTTGTCTTGGATCCTATGAAAGATTTGAAAAATAATAAATTTCATATTGATTGTGGGGTTCCACAAGGTTCTGTGCTAGGTTCAATATAATTTTTACTATTAATAATTTACCCATTCACGCCAAAAACTTATTTTTGTGACGGCTCAGTGTGCGTTTGGGGAGGCATTTGTTTTAAGGGGCGCTCCAGACAATTACGCCGCTTACCTGGCATTACAACAGTTCGTTAATGCTTCGATGTACATTTGGCTAAATAATCATCCAGTTTTCATTGAGAACCTCATTCACACAATGCCGAATAGAGCAAGAGCACACGATTAGCTAGGTAAGGCCACACCCGATATTAAACTATGATTTCAAGGTGTTTCTAACAGAAGAAACCTTTTTTAAGCCCGCAGACTCCCCGGGTCAGAATCTTCATTTTGTTTATTTACTATATTGTCGCTTTAAAGCAATCTTGCTTACTGTTGCCATTTCAGTTATGTTACATCTCACTTAATTCATCATGACATAAGCAAAATCGCTTTTTTATTTCCATTTAGATATTATATGTACGCAAATTATCCACTTTTTTCAGCAGTGTGTTTCGGCTATCCATTCATATTATATATAATTAATACTTCATTTTTCTCTGTTCACCAACATCTTAGTTTAATTATTTCTACTTACTACTAAATAATTAATTCCCATTTCGAATTCGAATTTTTTATAACTATGACTTATATTAAGATCTAAGAAGTTGTTTGAAGAATTTTTTTCTCTTTTTATTGTGAATTCAATAGAAATAAAAAAAAATTCTTCAATCAACTTCTTAGATCTTAATATAGTTCTCAATAATAAGTTCGAATTCAAAATTCAAAACCTACCTCTACTGATACCATAATCCGTTCAAAATCCAATCAGTCTTGGCAAATTAAAATGTCAACATTCCATACTTTCATTCATAGACTTTTGAGCATTGAGTTAATTTCCGAAAAGGAGTGAACATAATTGAAACTATACCGGTGCACAAAGGCTATAGAACTGAAATCATTGACGAAATGATTAAAAAAAGGAAACTAGCACAATATTTAAAATAAATTTATATGAATATAAATGATCCTTATGAAGAAAAGAAAATATGGTTTTCAATGACTTATATAAAAGGTTTCAGTAGTAGGATCTCTAATGGTCTTCATAAAATGGGAATTAATTTTTTAGCAGTAAATATAAATAATTTAGCTAAGATGTTGGTGAACAATAAAAAAAGGAACCGCAACTTTTCCGAATCAAGGATTTATGAAATTAAATGTGATGATTGTAATGCCACATATATAGGACAGACAGGCCGATGTTTACAATACAGAATCAAAGAACATAGGACGTCTAGTTTGAAAAACCAGAAATCAACCTGTTCTGCAAAACATTGTATAGAAAATTATCATTTTTTGAATGAGAAAGGTGTGACTTTACTACATTATGTTAAAAAGGGTAAATTGATGGACTATTTGGAGAATCTTTCAATCAAAAAAGCCATTGAGGAAAAGTAGAATTTAAGAATTTCCCAAATACTCTTTGGGAACACCCCATATTGGATGTTATTTCCATGCGCCATAAGAATACACAGATGTCCTAAGTGTAATAGAAGAACTTTTTTCAATTTTAAGTTAAGTAACTTTTTGTACTCCTTTGAAGATGGTCGAAAGACCGAAACACCTATCCGAATAAACTGTGAAACATAAAAACTGTGTGATTTTTTTTAAATATAACTGTTATAATGCTTCACCTAGAGCCAACCGCATATTTAATTAGCATACTATGTGAATTTGAATATTTCGTGCCATATACAGGTAGTTCGGGGAACTAGAACAGACGTCTCTGATTTTTAATACATACTTAGTAAGGAAGTTGGGTATCTACAGTACGTAGTTTATCTATGGTCGTCAGCTTCTTTGAAGCTGAGAAGTGAGCTCACATGTGAACCATTATATGTAATTTTTCAGTGCTTTATTGTAAAATGACCAGGAAACACAAATGTAACTTAAAAAACCGAATAGGACTAGCTGGTAACATCCTATTAATCAAATTATAGGCAATAATCGTTATTTTCCATTAATTTTCCTCACAAATCTTGTTACGCAATAATTTCTATAAGAAATAGTACTGGTAATAATATCATCAACATGGATCTGTTCGATTACTGACACGTGTAAATTAATCATTCAACCCACAGTAAACAAATACGTAACCACCTGAGCGTCGAACCTCCATTCCCTGATTACATTTTCCATCAAATCCCCTGTGTAAACCCACAAATTTCAAAAACAAAAGCGGGTGAATAACCCTTCAATAATATATCTAGTACGACGAACATCCGCTGTGATTGGAGAAAGTGTAGAAAGCATATAAGCTCCAGGGATTTTGAGGTTTCGATATATCTGAAATTAGGTAATCAAGTTAAATTATCGAACGATGCAGTATGCGGATTTCTAGATTAACTAATACCTTACTAATGTGGATCACCTATTATGAAATGAGGTTATAGACGAAGATAAGTTTGAGAGTATACAACAAGGTTATGAGTTTTTACATACCACTTCTTGATCTTGGGAAAAGAACAAGTTGTTTATGAGTAGGTTTAGGATGAGCCATCTAGAGTTTGCAGTGAGACAAAGAAATGCAAGAAGTGGAGAGAATATTGCTGCCGTACGTGAAAGTGTTCGTGAAGACCAAAATTTATCGATTTCTCGATGTTCCCAAGAACTAGGCATCTCCCAGACGTCTTTGTGGCGAATTGGTTCACATATGGGGTGTAGTTTTTAGAGTGATTGAACTTTAAATTGAAATAAAACACATTCGAATTAAGATTGAAGCCAAATTTTTTTTTATTTGAAAGATAATTTTATGGCGTTTATGTTTTACAAATAATTTCCGGCATATGTCCACCACGACTAGCTCTGAGGAACCGCATTCGACCAGACCAATTTTGGACCCCTTTTTCGAGTAATTCAGGCCTTATTTCATCAATAACACGAGTTATGTTGGCTTCCAAAGCGTCTGTTATTTCTGGTGTATCAGTATAAACGAATGATTTGACATAACCCCAAAAAAAATAATCCAGCGGAGTTATGTGGCATGATCTTGGAGGCCAATTAATTGGACAGTTTGTCGAAATAATGTTATCGCCAAATCTTTCTTTCAATAAATCAATTGTTACGGTGGCAGCATGAGGTGTAGCACCATCTTGTTGGAACCAAAACACTTCTGGGTCGATACCATTCAAATTTTGAAACAAATAATAATTGATCATCGATCTGTAACGAGCACCATTCACTGTAACATTAGCTCCAGCATCGTTTTTAAAGAAATATGGACCGATGATGCCTCCAGCGTGTAAATCACACCATACAGTGCATTTTCCAGAATGCAGTGGAACCTGCAGAACTTCTTGAGGATTGTTTTCACTCCATATATGGCAATTTTGCTTGTGTACATAGCCGTTCAACCAGAAATGAACTTCATTTCTAAACACAATTTTAGAATAAAACACACTTCACACAAATAAACGACGCTCATTATGGTCCAGTGGCTTTAGTTCTTGAACCAGTTGGATCTTGTATGGGTGTAGACCAAGATATTTACGCAAAATTTTCCATGTTGTGGATGCACAGAGTCCAACTTGTTGTGAACGTCAACGAATAGACAAATATGGATCCTCATTAACACTATGACTTACAGCAGCGATATTTTCTTCTGTACGTACAGTTCTTTGTCTTATTATTGTTGTTGCATCGAGTAGAGAAAATGTCCGAAATCTATCGATAGTTCGACGAATAAGCTCCTCTTGGACGATAATGCTCTATAAGTTTGGCGAATAGAACACTGATTTTGAAAATAATTTTCAACAATTTGTAAACGTTGTTGCGACGTGAGTCTTTCCATGATAATTCGTGAATGCTTACTGAACAGAAATGTTAAAACAACATGGCTTCTACCTTCTGTCAAATTACAGTTATCCTCATCGAAAGTTCTATCACTCTAAAAAAACACCCGATACATACAATATTGTGTTAACCCGAGAAGTCAAACTAACAGATCATTTAAAGCGTCGTGCATTCATTGATTGGTGCTTAGTAAAATCGGAAATGATGCAGATTTTTATAAGAAAATCATTCTTAGCGATGAGGCTCATTTCTGGATAAACGGGTATGTTAACAAGCAGACTTGCGGTATCTGAAGTGGTGATAAACCTGAAAGATTTCAAGAACTGCCATTACATTTTGACAAATTTACTTTTTGGTGCGGATATTATGCTAAAGGAGTCATTGGACCTTATTTTTTTCAACGAAGCTCATGAGACGGTTACTCTTACTGTAAATCGTTATCGTTCAATGTTGACTGATTTTTTATAGCCTGAATTGGTTCGTCTTGATTTGAAGAACATGTGGTTTCAACAGCACGGTGCCATTTGTCATACTTTCACAATGACTTTATTGAAGACAAAATTCAGTGATTCGATTATTTCAAGAAGTGGACTGATAAATTATCCGCCTCGTTCCTGCTATTCAACTCCATTGGGTTACATTAAGTCTTAGGGTTTACAGCAATCATCCAGCAAATTTAGAAGATTCACAAATCAATATTAAACGATTAATTGCTTACATACGACCTGATTTGTATGACAGAGTCATGGAAAACTGGGCTCAACGACTTCCAGCCAGCATTTCTGTGGTAGAAATTTGAATGAAATTTTGTTGCATAACTAATGGTATCTATTGTACTTTTCAATGAAATGAGAATTTCAATCATTTCCAAATAAATAATGTGTATTATTTCCAAAACAAAATGGGGCGCTGTTAATGAAAGACCCTACATATGGAATGAAATTATTTGTGTCCTTATGTTACAAAATTATAGAAAACACCGGGCCATGTCAACATTCAAATTCAATGGTGCGCTTTTTAAGCATAAATTTATATGAACAGAGTGATTCGCGCAGTCCAGCACAGTCCGTCCTCTTTATTTTGGATGGAACACACTGTATTTTTATATTTTTTAAAACTCAACAACCTGATTTCAATTAATGCATGGTCTGTTATGTATAATATAATACCGGGTGAAATAATGATATTAACAATTTATCACGCGTTGAATAATGGTATTTTCTGAATAACCTGAGTACAGACTTTTGGTTTCACTTTAGTTTTGGTTTTCGAAACCAAAACTAAAGTGGTGGCAAACAGAAAAGAAAAAGAAATAAAAATAAATGGATTAAACCATTAACGATGTTCAGGACTACTATTATCTTGGCCAAATCCTTTCTTTTACAAATCGTCAGGATAAAGAGATTAAGAGAAGAATAGAAAACGCTTGGAGTCACTTGCGTTTATCATGAAGGGTGACTTTCCCATGAATATCAAGAGGGCAGTGATCAATATGTGTGTACTGACTGTTCTATTATATGGCGCTGAAACTTGAAAAACAAATACAAAAATTAAAACATTAATAAGTTCTAGAAATTATAGAACAAAACGGTGCATATTTGACCTAAATCAGACAATTCGAAACATGTTAAATCAAGTCTTAAAGTTCACGCAAAATAATGGATTATTTTTCCTCAGTCTCTTATTATTGAATAAAAATCCTTCGTGTGAGATTTGCAGTGTTTTCTTCAAACTCTTTCAAATACATCTTTCTCACATTCGTCTTCAGTCTCACTGGAAAACCTTTCATTATTAAATAATAATCCTCTGTGCGAGATCTGCAAAGCACGTGGATGTAGCTCCAACTTGTAAGCCAAACTCCCGTTGTTGTTTATACAGGGTGGTCCAACGAAAACTTAACACCTCGATTTTCCGACTTTAAAATGAAGATATGGAAAATCGCTCGGATCCATGAATTTGTGATTCGTTTTCAGCAAAACTTACATTACTGCATGGAAGTTAATGGTGCCCATTTCCAGCATTTAATAAACTAATCACAACAGTAAGTACTTTTCCACTATTTTACCTTTCATTTCGTTATCGATGGAAATTTTGAAGCGAAATGTCAGAATCAGATAGTACTCGATAAGATCTTCAAAATGAGGTATCGCAATACCCCTCATCCCTATTCAAAATCAAGGGGTTGTACTCACTCCCATTTGGGGGTTGCAGTTACGGGGATGCGAAGAGCAGAAAAATATTCCCCCTCAAATCAGAAATTGACGGGTCCCAGCGATTTTCCACATTTTCATTTTAAAGCCGGAAAATCGAGGTGTTAAGTTTTCATTGGACCAGACTGTATTTTTTGTTGGGTTATTCCCAAACATACAATGTTGGAGACAGTCACATTAATTATTGTATAACAACTCGTTTAACTTTTGCCGAAATTATGAACGAAATTATAACAAGTGGTACGTAAGCCGGTCAAGCTGCAACAGGGCAAGGCAGGTTTCTGGACGAGGAGTAATCGGTAAAAAATAAGAAGATGGTCGGTACAAAATAATAATCCTCTGTGTAAGATTTGCAGTGTTTTTTCAAATACGGGGAGAAAAATCTTAAATTAATCTTTCTCACGATCGTCTTAAGTATGCTGAAAGTGAATAAATTATAAATCCGCGCTAAGCCCTTAATTTCTATGCAAAAAATAGAGAAACGATTCAGGCTTGAAGTGTAATATAATCGAGGTAAAATCATATTTATAATTTTACCCGAAGAATGGAATTAAATTCCGTATCTCCTTCATGATAATCAGGGAACTTCCCCCCTTCTTTATGAGCAAAAATTTCTCAGCAGTTTCCCTGATAACAATCGAGTTTAACACGACCGAAGCTGAAGCACGTTTGAAATTCGTACTGGAAGGGGTTTCTCGTTATCGTCATGACAATTCTCGTCCCCATAATCGCAAAGCACGTGGATGTAGCTCCAAGTTGGAACCCATTCTGCCAAACTCCCGTTGTTGTTTATATTTCTTGTTGCGTTATTCTAAAACATACAATGTTGGAAACAGTTACACGAATTTTCATATAACAACTCGTTTAACTTTTGCCGAAATTATGAACGAAATTATAACAAGTTCTGTAATGGCGAAATTATGTTTTGGAGCTTATGCTCATTCACGCATATTGTTCACGTAAATTAATTTCATTTGGTCGTTATTCTTGTACGTGAAGTAGTAAGTTCCAGGCGTTCTGGAAAAGTACGGCGAAGGAAAATTATATTATGTTTCTGAATGGTTATTTCGTCCATGTCGTTGAACATTGCCTGCGAATAGATGCAAAAAAGGATGCTTTATATTGGAGTACTTTCTTTATTGTATGAAAAATTTGTGGCGGAAAGATATTCACGCAGATCTGAAACGAATATGACTTCAAATTCAGAATTTATATTCTAAATTCTACAATATATATTGAAATTTTATACCAAAACTATCAAATTGATATCCTTATATATAATCAATATAAAATAAATATGTATCAGGTGTTTTTGATGATTTGGAAAAGATGATGTTCTCTAAATGTTGACCGTTAAGCTGCTGGCACTCTTCTAATCGGAAACGAACATTGACGATCACACGCTGACAAAGATCGCGTGTTTTTTTAGAGCGATAGAACTTTCGATAAGGATAACAGTGATTTGACAGAAGGTAGAAGCCATGTGTTTTGACATTTCTGTTCAGTAAGCATTAAAAAATTATCATGTATGGACTCACGCCGCAACAACGTTTACAAATTGTTGAAATTTATTTTCAAAATCAGTGTTCTCTTCGCCAAACTCATAGAGCACTTCGTGAAATTTATGGTTTACATAATCGTCCATCAGACCAGCTTATTCGTCGAACTATCGATAGATTTCGAATAACATTTTCTCTACTCGATGCAACAACAACAAGACAAAGAACTGTACGTACAGAAAAAAATATCGCTGTTGTAAGTCATAATGCTTATGATGATCCAGATTTGTCTATTCGTCGACGTTCACAACAAGTTGGACTCTTTGCATCCACCACATGGAAAATTTTGCGTAAAGATCTTGGTCTACACCCATACAAGATCCAACTGGTTCAAGAACTAGAGCCACTTGACCATAATAAGCGTCGTTTTTTTGCTGATTTGGCCCTATAACAGCTTGAAGTTGATCCGCTTTTTTATCGTAAAATTGTGTTTAGTGATGAAACTCATTTCTGGTTGAACGGCTATGTAAATAAGCAAAATTGCCGTATATGGAGTGAAAACAATCCTCAAGAAGTTCTGCAGGTTCCATTGCATCCTGAAAAATGCACTGTATGGTGTGCTTTACACGCTGGAGGCATCATCGGTTCCATAAAAACGATGCTGGAGCTAATGTTACAGTAAATAGTGCTCATTACAGATCGATGATAAATGATTATTTGTTTCAAAATTTGAATGGTATCGATCCAGAAGTGTTTTGGTTCCAACAAGATGCTGCTACACCCCATGCTGCTACCGTAACAATTGATTTATTGAAAGAAAGATTTGACGGTAACATTATTTCGACAAACTGTCCAATTAATTGGCCTCCAAGATCATGCCACATAACTCCGCTGGATTATTTTCTTTGGGGTTATGTCAAATCATTCGTTTATACTGATAAACCAGAAACACAAGACGCTTTGGAAGCCAACATAACTCGTGTTATTGATTAAATAAGGCCTGAATTACTCGAAAAAGTGGTCCAAAATTGGTCTGGTCGAATGCGGTTCCTCAGAGCTAGTCGTGGTGGACATATGCCGGAAATTATTTTTAAAACATGAATGTACATAAATGTCATAAAATTATCTTTCAAAAAAAAAATTGGCTTCAATCTTAATTTAAATGTGTTTTATTTCAATTTAAAGTTCTATCACTCTAAAGAAAAACACCCGATAGTAATTTTATCAAGTATTAACTCACATTCAAATTGATTTTTAATTCATACAAAATCTAAATATCCACAATTTATTCCTTAATTATTTATTATTTTTGAAATTTTGGCTATTTTTCTCATCATGGGACATTATTTGGGGTGAAAAAGTTTTGTTATGTTTTTCTGTGTTCCGAGTACACATAGTTATAGGTTATACGTAACAACACGTTGATCATTTCTGTTTTATTTTGGATACTTTAAAGCTTACTTGGACTTTATTCGTTCCTGGTTTTATTTTATTTGGTGAGTTAAATTTTGATCTTGTTATATATTTGAATCTGAATTCAATGCATTTCTGAAGAGGTCTAGAGGCCGAAATAGTTATCAAATGTTGTAATTCTTGTTGAATTATTTTTATTTGATCTCTTATTTTGAGAATTTCAGATAATTTTGGAATAATGGATTTTCTTGTATTTTTATGTTAATGTACATACTTATATAGTTTTTTTTAATACATTTGTATCATTCCGTTTCATATCTGAATGCAAAAAGGTTTTTCTGAGACATTGAAAAATATTTTATATTGATTGTATATAAGGATATCAATTTGATAGTTTTTGTATATAGTTTCAATATATATCGTAGAAGTTAGAATATACTACTCTGTCAAGAAAGTACCGGGAATTTTCAATTAAAACAACATTTTTACATTTAATCGTCAAAATTTATTGGGTCGCCTTCAAAATAGGCTCCATTTGCTCCAATACATCTATGCCAACGGCACTTCCAATTATCGTAACATTTTTTATAGGCGCTTTCCGGGATGGACTTTAGCTCTCGCGCCGAATTTTGTTTTATGGCTTCAATCGACTCAAAACGGGTGCCACGAAGGGGCAATTTTAGTTTTGGGAAGAGGAAAAAGTCGCAGGGAGCCAAATCCGGCGAATACGGTGGTTGCTGAAGCACGTTTGTTGAGTTTTTGGCGAGAAAGTCAGTCACAATCGTAGCTCGGTGAGAAGGCGCGTTATCGTCATGCAAAATCCATGAGTTGTTCGCCCACAAATTTGGCCGCTTCTTACGGATACGCTCACGCTAACGTTTCAAAACGCCTAGGTAATACTCCTTGTTTACCGTCTGACCCTCTGGAACGAATTCGTAGTACACCACGCCACGGATATCGAAGAAAACAATGAGCATCACCTTCATTTTCGAGCGGCTTTGGCGTGGTTTTTTCGGTTTCGGCTCATTTTTTGCCACCCATTCCGATGATTGCTGGCTTGTTTGCATATCGTACTCGTAGACCCAGGTCTCATCACTAGTTATAATGCGTTCCATGAATGTAGAATCGGAATTACAGCGATCCAGCATGTCTGAAGCAACCTGTTCGCGATGACGTTTTCGAAGAAAATTCAGGTCTTTCGGTACGAGTCGTGCGGCCACCTTTCTCATGCCCAAAATATCAATCAAAATCGTACGTGCGGACTCGTGGGATATCTTAAGATCATGTGCTATCTCTCTCAAGCTGGTACGACGGTTTTCCAGCACCCTTTCCTTAATTTTATCGACGTTATCTTCGATCGAAGCCGTCGATGGGCGACCACTTCACGACCGTCCTTGAAGGCTCTGTACCACTGATATGCACGAGTTTTCGATAGAGCATTATCACCAAAGGCCTTTTGCAACATTTTCAATGCATCGGCACACGAGAATTCATTTGCAACACAAAACTTCAAACAAATTCTTTGCTCAACGTAATCACCCATAGTAAAAATCGGCACGCACTCAGACATCGACTGACTTAATCAGCTGTTGCAAACACACTAGTTGACAGATCCCGCTCAAGCTTGGCATAGTAATTAAGGACAGTGGTACCAACCTAGGAAAAAAAAATTTTACCTGCCTCATTGCCCCGCCAGATTTAAATCGATAATTCCCGGTACTTTCTTGACAGAATGTATAATTCTGAATTTAAAATCATTTAAATTTTACTTCTTTCAAGTATTGACTCACATTCAAATTGAATCGAATACGATAATAAAACATACAGTACTTCCATTATGAAAAGAATCATCTAAAATATATTTCGACCGTGAGGAAAATAACGGATAGGGAACAATTTGACAATTTAAATATAGAAGGAAAGGTTGATTTTACAGCTGTTAAACCACTAGGAATTTAATTGAATCTGTTCTTACTTGAAGGCAATTCATTTTAACAAAAGGGGGTACAAATAACTAACAATTTTCGCAAATAAAGAAAAGAAAACATATATACATAGACTGTAAATTTGCAATGAGTTTATTGCAAATGGAATTTCTGTGTGATCGAAATTGCCTAAGATTTGTAGCTGGTTAGAAATATTGCCAGTTTATCAAAATAGCCTGCGTGTTTCGGAATCAACGAAGGATTTGAATCCCTAAGATATACTCAATATAAGTAGTCTGTGTAAAGACTTGGTGTTGGAATTATTATTAGATATAACTAATAATATAGAGCAACAAACTAGATAAGAATTAAGTGGACTGTATTAAATGATTTGAACCTGGTTTCAGGGATTGAAAGAATACTACAAGTATAGAAAATATATTGAAGTATAAAAATGTTGAAGTATAAAATATGTGTCATAAAATGATAATGTATACAAAATTAACTTACTGTACTTCTTTTGTGTGTGCTATGTCCCATAGTTTCTGGGAGAATGTGTGTGTTGGAATACTGAATACTGAATTGTGAATTGTGTAGTGAATTGTTGACTTGGTACATCAAGAATTACATGAAATTTCGTCTATGGTTTCTGTGGTTATTCCTCTTTCATAGAGAAATTAAGTTAAATTGGCAACCATAGTAGAAAGATTATGCATCAGACAACAATATTGAAATACTATAGAATGTACATGCGCAAACACTTTGCGCATGAGATTACATGTTTTGGCGGCAGTTTGTGCCTTAACATAGACTGATAAATATATCACAAAATAAATTGAATTTTCAATTAACATCAACATCTTTCATAGACAATATACTTATACAAAAAATAAACAGGAAGACTTTGAATTTATTATAGCCTCATACAAAAAAAGACCCAACCGTCGCTATGCATTTCTAACTTATCTGGGCACCCTACAAACAAAATATTTCGTTTCCCTCAAAAACAAAATATAAATGTCGCATTCAAGACATACAATAACCTAGCTTTATTGAAAAAAAAACCCAAATTCCGTACAGGACCAATTCAACAGTTCTGAAGTTTCCAAATTAATGAATGGAATGGAATGCCTTATATATAGGCCAGGCCAGCCTCAGTTTCTATCAGGAATTCGAAGAGCATTTGAGAAATTTTCGGTTGAATAAACGTGATTCAAATTATATCTTATCGAACATAATCATAAATTCACGAAAAAAACCGACATTTTGAATATCCAACCTAAAGGTTTGAAATTAAATATATTGGAGTCATATGAGAAAAGATTTAAGTGAATATTAAAGTTTCGTTCTAAGCGAACAGGTAGATTTATATAATTTGCCTATCACAAATAATCTCACTTATAACAACCACAGATCCCCATAAAACATAAAATAAGTTGAGCTATTTGAAATCCTAAATACACATGTAAACACTATTTAAGGTGACGATGTCTTTGATTTAATTCAGTTGAATTTTGAATTGAATCAGTCCTTACTTGGTGAAAATCCATAATTAATAATATTTAAATAACGGCCAGTTTCATAAACAACATCAAAAGGCTCCTTTATGATAAATAAAATATAAATATAAAGTCCCTTCATGAAAAAGGATCCTTTAAATGGGACCATCAGCTTCATAAACGCACATCGACCGTCCTGTACTTAAAGCTTCCTTTAATGCGCCGGTCATATGTTTCCGACTGTTGGTTATCCTGAGAACTAGTGATTTTAAGTTGGTGATATTCTGTAAAAATTGTGAGCTATGCGTCGGAACTTGTTAAAAGAAAAAGAAAAGAAGCATAAGTCAGTCTTTGCATAAACATGGTTATGTGCACAAGACAGTATACTGAAATTTATGTCATTATTACGTGCGAATTGCTATATTTTAGTAAACGTGAGTTATATAAATGAATATGGAAGAAAAAAAAAAGTATTGCTTTAAAACCTGAGCAGGAACTATGTCTCTTGGAATTGATTGAAAAAGAGAATTTTAATATTTTAGGATAAAGTCTGGCTGAGAATAGCAACTGCGTTCAATGCAACAGTTCTCCATTGGAGAGATGGGGACGAACTCAAATCAAAATATGACAATCTAAAAACTTGAACTAGAAAGGTGGTAGCTGCTCAACGCAGTCATATTAAAGGGACTAGTGGTGGGGCTCCATTGAAATTGAGGGAGCCAATTTCCAAACAGTTGAGCCCAACTGTTACGAACCCACTTGCCGAAGCAAAAGAGATGTATTTTAAAAACTACAGCTCTAGTAGAAGCTCAGATAGTAGCTATCAAGGAAAGAATAGAAGAAAAGAAGAGGAGCATTCGAAGCTTAATATTAGATTTGCAAATTATGGAGATGAAGAGAAAATTAAATAAAAATAATTAAATCTTTTTTTATTTTGAATGCACTTTCTTTGAAAAGCTGTATAAGAATTCTATCAGCATTGCTGCAGACTATGAAATCCCCTCAAAAATGAATTGAAAAACAGAAATTTCAAAAACACATAATATTTTTATTTCTTTATTCTCACTTGAAACTTTTTCAGATGTTACCTAAAGTTAAACAATAAATCAAAAATACAAACATAGGAACCTATCGAAATACATACTTTGTAAAATCTTATAAAAATTATATGAAATCTTGTCATGTTGAAGATACAAATTGAATATGAAGAATAGTTTCACAAGTGACAAGCAAATTTATTTTCAATTATCACACAAATATATATTGTAAATTAGCAAAATGTTTATTAATAATAGACTCTCACTTGACGAGCTGCATTAACATTAGTTGAATTTGTTTGAAAGTCCTCTTCCTCCTGCAATCATTCATTTGGAAATATTTCGTTCATATCTACAGCTATATTGTGCAAAACAGCGGTAGCAACAATAATTGCCCTTATGGTCGTTGACTTAACACTCATTCCTTTAGAAAGTATAGGAAAACGACGTTTTCAAACTCCATACTTTCTCTCCACCACATTTCTAGTTCGTAGGAGTGACTGCTTATATAAATTTTCAGCTGCAGTTATAGCTTCCGGTAATTTTGTCATAAGATAAGTCTGCAAACTATAACCACTATCACCAAGTAACAAATACCGTCCAAATTTACCATTTTCAAATTGTCTCTTCAAGACACTGTTATTAAAGATGGTTTGATCATGTGTTGAGCCAGGTCATCTAGCTACAATAATTCTGATTCTCAAGTCTGAATCACACACGGTTTGAACGTTAACATATTTCTTAGTACGCTAAAATCAAACAAAATGTGCAAATGTGACAGAGGAAGGTTATGTCCACTGTTTTCGTGTTTATCGAGCATCTGCGCAGTGTCGAGCTTCTCGTTGAAGGATCCTTTTCCAGCAATAAAGGGCCGATTTTCTCACTTTAAGATAAAGGGCGCTTTTAAGTTCCCTTTAACCTTAAAATTTGCTTATGGAACACGTTTTATCATTAAGGGAGACTTGGGAAAAAGGAGGCTTTAATTTCGTTTATGAAACTGGCCGTAAGATTATTCTGATTTTCACAAATTTTTATTGTTATGTTTACAACAATCGTTTCGCTATCACAGTAGCATCATCAGAAGCAGAATAACTAAGCTTGTTTCCGAAATCCGTTGCTATTTATATTACAGTAAGTACAATAAATTTTTATTGAGCACTAAAACCCAAAAAAGGGGGTCTGCAAATTCCAGCTTATCTGAATATATTTAACAGAGGTGATTTATTTAAATTTTTTTGTTCGTTAAGTTATATTCCAATTTTATTATGTTTATTTATCTCGAGGTATTCTAACAGATTCAAGGCATAATTTCTACTTTCTATATGTAGAATTTCAAAATTTTGGTTGAAAGTATGTCCTTCTTCTAACAAATGGTAAAACATAGTAATTTCTACAATTTGTTTAAATTATGATCAACTACCAAATAGTAACGGCTGAAACAATTCAGTATCTGGTAATGATATATTTAAGCGGTTTCGAAGTGCCTTCCTTAGGCGGCAATACATAGCTTCAGACGCTTCTTGAAATATTCGGCAATGGGCCACAGTCCTTCGGGCGTTAATCGGTCCCATTCCAGGCACAGGGATTGCTTCAGCGACTCCAAAGTTTTGTGGCGTTTAGCACACTCCCTGAGCTCCAAAATCGACCACACGCTGTAGTCCATTGGGAGATTTCGAGACGAAGGAGTCCTTTGGAGTCGTACGCGCTTGTTTTCATCCGTGAGGAGTTGAACTTTTTGGTTCTAGTATGGCTTGAGGTTGAGCGCCTTTTTAGACATTTTACGAACGGATTCAAGATTGATACTGGTCTCACGGGCTATTTTCCTCATGGAGACCCTCGGATTTCGGTTTACTCGCTTCTTGACGATGTTGCGATTGCTAGAAGTATTAATATTGCGTTTTCTCCCAGTTCCTGGAGGACGATCATCATGGCCAAGCTCCTTGAAACGAAAAATTGCATCGGACACGGTTTGACAAGGCACATTGAGCAAACGAACAATTTCGCATTGACGCTTACCTTAACGAAACAACTCCAAAATTGCACTACGTTTGTTTGACATTTAGACTACAGGCCCATGTTGAAAAAATTATGGGTCATTTGAACCACCGGGTGACCTATCTAGAACGATATCAGAGCTTAAAATAATAAGATTCAGCACTATGCCGCCACTTGTAAGCTGTCCAACTGAGTGCAGGTGAGAATTCGAAGTACAGGTAGAGTGAGTACATTTTGGTCACATAGTTCTGTACGGCATTCTTACCACCGATAGATCCATGAAAAATAATAAGAAAACGCAGAGTGCCGTAGAAAAATGGTGCGCCACATAGTCGGAATTTTTTTTTTATTTTCCTACAATTACCAGGGTAAATTTGGTCATTTGATTTTGTACGGCATCTGTGTCATACTATTTCAATACTGCTTCTAATCCATTATTCCACAACGCCGTACAAAAATCATGCGACAAGGGGAAAAAATCGAGGGTTGCAATCCCCTTTCTTTCCGTGGTCCAGGGGGTGATTTGAGACAACATGAAATAAATTTAGTTTGAAAGTATTTTATGCATAGATAATATTTCTTCATATGCCGTACATTTTCTTTGGTCCAAAGGGGAAAAAAACTGAAAAAGAAAAAATCAAAAAGAAAAAACCCATATAACGAAATGTAAGGTGAAATTTTTTTTATCAGTATTTAGATAGTTTATTTGTAGTAATTTTCATAGTCTTTTCGTGATTCTATGTTCCTAGTTAGAAACTATGTTAAATATGGGTTTGTATACTATCGATTTATACCAGAATATAGACATGTTGTCACTGATAATTCCAAAATACAACATATTTTTGAGAAGTACTCATGACACTAAAGTTAGCAGGCACCTGTAAAATTTAAGCTTTTATTTCAGAAATGAACAAGTGGAAAAAAAATATTTAAAAAATTTGTACTTACAGTCCACTACTGGAACAAACTTTCAATGTTCTGCAAGAATATGTATGCGTTTTATACAACGTAAGGGCAAGGAAAACAGTCAACGAAGCAAGGTGTATCATATTTGAGACATTTATATGCCGAAAAGTAGTAATGAAGCCTTCAAAAAGATAGCTATGAAATTGGAAGCAACGTCGTTTCCCCCTTGTTTCCGGGAGTTGGCGCAAAATCTGAAGAGAAGTACCTAAATAGCACAGATTTGGTGTAATGCCTACAAACAAGTACCGTCGATCTTGTTTCCAATAAACTATGGATGGGTTGTTAATGACGATCGGTACGATTTCGATTGGTTTCACGGCGAGGAATGCCCCCAAAAAGTCTGTGACATAACGGAATCTGATGAGGAATCAGGTGAAGAATATAATGACGTCATAGGTAAATAAATAAATCTTTACATCTTTAATTTGTACGCAAGACTTTGATTTTGACAAATACATATTTATGTTTCAGAAAATAATAGAGAAGATAATTCGGACGTCGATGAAGACGTTGATTCCGATAACAACTCAGCAACTGATTCCGATACTGAATAATTTAAAGAAAAACTATATTTTTTATTATCATCATTAAATTTATCGAATTTTTCTGAAAAATTACCATTTTTTTTATTATTATCATTAAATATATCGAATTTTTCTAAAAAATGATTGTTTTATTCATTAACATCATTACAATGAAACAAATCAATTATATGTATGTTTGAAGTATATATTAAACCAAAAAGTATAGAAAACTGTTAATAATGTGATTGACAGTTTCAATTCTTGGACATAATATACACACCGTTTCAGTTCAGTTAGACGTCATAGTGATTTTATCATATTATCAATTGTTCTCTTCAAAAATATGTTAATACCGTATTGTATCAGATGGCCATAAAGTACCCTTAAAATTGTAGCGTCACTTTCATCAGCCTAAAAGATATGGTCTGCATAAAAATGTACGGCATCATTTTTTGCTAATTTATCTATGTTAATACTATTTAAAACAAGGGATAAAATGTAGAAAACTGCTATATTTCATTAATCTATGATATTTAAACTTTTACAATAATTGACAAAATTTCAGTTTTTGTATTTCTCGTTAATTTTTTTAGAACGGTTTCTTTTGAACGGCAATACTATATAACAATTGTATTTTACAATATCATGTTAAAAAAAAAGTTCCCGTACAGGATCAAATGATTTTATAGCTCTATAAATCAAGGATACGATGAAATTAAGATAATTATTGATATACATTCAAATGAACAATCATTTTTTGACGGCATTATTTTTAATAGTACTTTTGAGTGCTAGATAATGTTTTGGAACCGAAGCCGTACTTTTTCAAATCACCCCCTGGACCACGGAAAGAGAGGGGATTGCAACCCTCGATTTTTTCCCCTTGTCGCATGATTTTTGTACGGCGTTCCGGAATAATGGATTAGAAGCAGTATTGAAATAGTATGACACAGATGCCGTACAAAGTCAAATGACCAAATTTACCCTGGTAATTGTCGGAAAATAAAAAAAAATTCCGACTTTGTGGCGCACCATTTTTTTACGGCATTGCGCGTTTTCTTATTATTTTTCATGGATCTATCGGTGGTAAGAATGCCGTACAAAAATATGTGACCAAAATGTACTCACTCTACTTGTACTTTCGAATTCTCACCTGCACTCAGTTGGACAGCTTACAAGTGGCGGCATAGTGCTGAATCTTATTATTTTAAGCTCTGATATCGTTCTAGATAGGTCACCTGGTGGTTCAAATGACCCATAATTTTTTCAACATGGGCCTGTAGTCTAATTCTAACACTCTGCAAAATAAAGTAATAACAAACTGAAAATTCACATATTGGTAAAAAAAAAGTGTAGAGAATCTAATAGATTGAAAATTATTTGGCTGGGCTAAAATACTTTTGTTTCAGAACACAGTAACATTTGTCCGAAGTTTTTATTGTCATCCTGTTTATAGTGTAAATTGGAAATTATATTCAATGTTCCCCCTATTGATCCTCTATAAATCAATATGCTGGATGAAATGGATTACAGGATGTTTTTTTTATTAAATAGTCGGAAACATGTGCCTCTCAGCTTTGCTGGAGGTAATCACCAAAAATACCTAATTGACATGAAATAAAGGAGGCAATCTAAAAAGGAGCACTCCGGAAACTCAAGATGTCTCTTTCACGAAAATATAATTTATGCCCCGAATTCCCGAAAGTCAACTTTACGAGCAATTAACCAACATTACCCCTTTCGTGGATCTTCCTTCAAAGAGACGCGGATTAACATGAGTTAAGAGAAAAATTAACATCTCTGTCGACTCGAGACGAAAAATATGGCAGTGAGTTTCTCCAGAAGATAGTACAAGTAGACCTAACGTCGAGTTTTCGACATTAAAGAACTTAAATATTCATAAAGCAAGTGACAGCGGTACATTTCTGCATGGACGCAAATTAATCATAACATGCCATGACGACGGATCCTCCGTAGACCCAAATTATCCAGAAACATGTTTCCAAGTTCAAGACTGTGTCCCTTGCGGCCGACAGGGACCTACAAGACGCTCCTGCAGAGGAATTCAGGTATTTACTTATGCATGAACTTTAATTATGATTTCACTGCGATCCACGTTCAAATTATATATCTGGCGCGTTCACATCTACAAAGTCATCTTGCGGAAATTGTAAGGTTGCTGAGAAACCCTAACTTGAGCAGAAATTCGTTCTGGAGCGGTAACGACCTGCATTTGTTGGTCGTTTGCAAGTTGCCGAAGTCAAGGGTTTGATATCCTGGATGGTTTAACCGAAGAGGGGATCAGGAAACTGCAAACATTTTCCAGACTATGCAGTTTAATTAGAATATACAAGTTTTTCAGTGAGATAGCTGTGGAGTTTCATTTCCGTCTTACACTGCAGGAACCTAATAGGTATAGAAGAGAATGTAATGGTCATCTGCTTCTTTATTGCTATCAAAATGGATAGAATAGCGAACTAAAATTTCTCTTTACTTTTTGTACCATCGTCAAAAGAAGAGTTCTGTTTAGGTTTTGTCCGATTTCTTGGAAAATGAAGCATATTGCTGACCTTTACTTGGCAGGTAGTAATGAAAAGTTCATTCATATGGGATCGGAAAACAATACATTTTGTAACAAACAGGGCTTCGTAAGTTTGTCTGAAGAGTTCATTACGCATGCCTGGAACGAAACAAAAAATGTTTGCTTATTTATATTTTAATTTCAATTGACAGTTTATATTCGTTGGTTTTTCTTAATTCCGTTTGATATTGTATGATGAATTTTGACGTCTATTAAATATGAGCAGTGCTTATAAAGACATTAATTTAATTCTTAAAGTTTCTTCAAAGAATTTTTTGAAATTAAAATTGTAGAAGACAACAGATTAAATCTGTTTTGATTTTCAAATTTTGTAATAATCCTTCTATCAAGTAAAAAACCGTTCCTTCTTATTTTATTCTATATATAATATATAATTATATTAGGTTTTTTAAATAAAGAAATTCATTGTACAGTGTTGAACGGTTTTGACTGAGGCCAAGTGCCTTATAGGCTTTGTATGATTTTCTGTGAACTTGGAACATAAGTACCTTGGATATATAAAGGTGTTTACTTTTACTTCTGTTGAGGACCGTGTATTCCTAAGATTCACTGAGTAAGTCTATACATTGTTTAATTGATTTTATTATTTTTTATATGTAAAGTTGAACTGATCTTATCGTAACTTTAATTATTTCTTGAGAATGTGCTACATGTTTTGAGATTTTTTGAAGTAATTTATTTAAATATATTGAATATTTCAAATAAATTAGTTTTTGAGAAGTTTTTGAAATTATGTTTTATATTTTTGAGAAAGAGTTATTTTTCATTCATATGGGATCGGAAAACAATGCATTTTGTAACAAACAGGGCTTCGTAAGTTTGTCTGAAGAGTTCATTACGCATGCCTGGAACGAAACAAAAAAAATGTTTGCTTATTTATATTTTAATTTCAATTGACAGTTTATATTCGTTGGTTTTTCTTAATTCCGTTTGATATTGTATGATGAATTTTGACGTCTATTAAATATGAGCAGTGCTTATAAAGACATTAATTTAATTCTTAAAGTTTCTTCAAAGAATTTTTTGAAATTAAAATTGTAGAAGACAACAGATTAAATCTGTTTTGATTTTCAAATTTTGTAATAATCCTTCTATCAAGTAAAAAACCGTTCCTTCTTATTTTAGTTTATATATAATATATAATTATATTAGGTTTTTTAAATAAAGAAATTCATGGTACAGTGTTGAACGGTTTTGACTGAGGCCAAGTGCCTTATAGGCTTTGTATGATTTTCTGTGAACTTGGAACATAAGTACCTTGGATATATAAAGGTGTTTACTTTTACTTCTGTTGAGGACCGTGTATTCCTAAGATTCACTGAGTAAGTCTATACATTGTTTAATTGATTTTATTATTTTTTATATGTAAAGTTGAACTGATCTTATCGTAACTTTAATTATTTCTTGAGAATGTGCTACATGTTTTGAGATTTTTTGAAGTAATTTATTTAAATATATTGAATATTTCAAATAAATTAGTTTTTGAGAAGTTTTTGAAATTATGTTTTATATTTTTGAGAAAGAGTTATTTTTCATTCATATGGGATCGGAAAACAATGCATTTTGTAACAGGGCTTCGTAAGTTTGTCTGAAGAGTTCATTACGCATGCCTGGAACGAAACAAAAAAAAATGTTTGCTTATTTATATTTTAATTTTAATTGACAGTTCATATTCGTTGGTTTTTCTTAATTCCGTTTGATATTGTATGATGAATTTTGACGTCTATTAAATATGAGCAGTGCTTATAAAGACATTAATTTAATTCTTAAAGTTTCTTCAAAGAATTTTTTGAAATTAAAATTGTAGAAGACAACAGATTAAATCTGTTTTGATTTTCAAATTTTGTAATTGAAGTCTATCTATCACCCGTAATGGAATCACCAGTCTCAACAGCGCGTAGGACACAACGCCCCCTTGGTTTCACCAGATACACAGCTTACCTTTCGAGCCATGAATGATGGTGTTAATATTCAATGGCAACGATTGGCCATACAAAGCTTAGTATTTTTCTTTTTTTGTTTGTCGTAGAAGATCCACATTATATCACCAGTACTTACACGGTGCGAAAAACCCTTTATTTTTGCCTCTGAATCAGATGCTCAGAAAAAATATAAGCGCCATTTCATATCCCTTGGTTTTGATTCATAAGGAACCCAATGGCCTTGCTCTTGAATCAGGCCCATCAGGATTTTTTTAAGCTGGAGTGTGGTGGGTTTATAATGGCTGAGCGTCTTATAAAGGGTGTTTCAATAAGAGTAAGATTTCAGTGTTCAATAAAACATGGTTTTCTGTAGCAAAATATTGAAATATTTATTGATTTAGAAAATATACATTTGGGAATTATGTATGGAACAAAATATCTTGTAAACAGCCACCACGGCTTTGCTGGCATATGGGTACCCTTTTGACAAAATTGTCAATAACGTTTTTGAATACATGTGGTGGTATTTCATAGATACAGCGTTTAATTTCGGCTTTCAATGATTCGATGGCTGCAGGCTTATTGGCATAAACCTGTGACGTCTAAACACGTTAAATCGGAAAAGCCAATTCTGGTCACCAAATCAGGAAATGACACGACCAGGAGAAACTCGTGGAAGATCGTCAATGTTTCACGGGCGGTGTGACATGTCGCACCGTCCTGCTGAAACCACATGTTGTCAAGATTAATAGCTTTAATATGAAGCACAATAAACTGTGTTATCATGGCTCAATAACGTTCGCCATTCATCGTTACTGCATTACCTTCTTCGTTTTCGAAGAACAACATTCCAATTATTCCTCCAGACCATAATGCACAACATACAGCGACCCGTTGTGGATGCATTTCTTTCTGATGAATCATTCGTGGATTTTCTAAGCCCCAAATGCGACAGTTTTGCCTATAAAAGAAGCCATCAAGGTCAAAATGGGCCTAATCACTGAAAATGATTTTGTTTGCAAAATTAGCAGGTTGCTGAAGGATCCAATTGGTTCTCGTCGATGTTCATGGTCTACTAGCAGAAGTTGTTGAGTCAGTTAGATTTTATAGGCATGCAGCTGTGAATCTTTAGTGAGAATTCGCTGAAGAGTGCCTGTTGAAATGTCCAATTATTGTGCCCGATGGCGAATTGACGTCTCTGGCCTTTCTGTCACAGTCTCGCGAACTGCCGTGATGTTTTGTTCTACGAGCTCGTATCGTATGTTTCGCATCACAAATCGCACCAGTACTTTCGAATTTTTTTTATTGTTCTTCTCAGAGTAGATGAATTACGCACATCATTTCGACCGAACATTGGACGCACTTTACGAATAGTGGCAATTAAACTTTCACCATTTTGATAATAATTTTTGACAATCAGGACGCCTCCCATCCGTCAGCTTTCGATCTGTCACGTCATAATCATGTGACATTATGACAGTCAAACATGGCGCGCAATTCAAATCTTGCGCTCTTATTGAAACATCCATTATAAGTACATTCTGTCAAGAAAGGACCGGGAATTATCGATTTAAATCTGGCGGGGCAATGAGGCAGGTAAAAAAATGTTTTCCTAGGTTGGTACCACTGTCCTTAATTACTATGCCAAGCTTGAGCGGGATCTGTCAACTAGTGTGTTTGCAACAGCTGATTAAGTCAGTCGATGTCAGAGTGCGTGCCGATTTTTACTATGGGTGATTACGTTGAGCAAAGAATTTGTTTAAAGTTTTGTGTTGCAAATGAATTTTCGTGTGCCGATGCATTGAAAATGTTGCAAAAGGCCTTTGGTGATAATGCTCTATCGAAAACTCGTGCATATCAGTGGTACAGAGCCTTCAAGGACGGTCGTGAAGTGGTCGCCCATCGACGGCTTCGATCAAAGATAACGTCGATAAAATTAAGGAAAGGGTGCTGGAAAACCGTCGTACCAGCTTGAGAGAGATAGCACATGATCTTAAGATATCCCACGTGTCCGCACGTACGATTTTGATTGATATTTTGGGCATGAGAAAGGTGGCCGCACGACTCGTACCGAAAGACCTGAATTTTCTTCAAAAACGTCATCGCGAACAGGTTGCTTCAGACATGCTGGATCGCTGTAATTCCGATTCTACATTCATGGTACGCATTATAACTGGTGATGAGACCAGGGTCTACGAGTACGATATGCAAACAAGCCAGCAATCATCGGAATGGGTGGCAAAAAATGAGCCGAAACCGAAAAAACCACGCCAAAGCCGCTCGAAAATGAAGGTGATGCTCATTGTTTTCTTCGATATCCGTGGCGTGGTGCACTACGAATTCGTTCCAGAGGGTCAGACGGTAAACAAGGAGTATTACCTAGGCGTTATGAAACGTTTGCGTGAGCGTATCCGTAAGAAGCGGCCAAATTTGTGGGCGAACAACTCATGGATTTTGCATGACGATAACGCGCCTTCTCACCGAGCTACGATTGTGACTGACTTTCTCGCCAAAAACTCAACAAACGTGCTTCAGCAACCACCGTATTCGCCGGATTTGGCTCACTGCGACTTTTTCCTCTTCCCAAAACAAAAATTTTGAGTCGATTGAAGCCATAAAACAAAATTCGGCGCGAGAGCTAAAGTCCATCCCGGAAAGCGCCTATAAAAAATGTTTCGATAATTGGAAGTGCCGTTGGCATAGATGTATTGGAGCAAATGGAGCCTATTTTGAAGGCGACCCAATAAATTTTGACGATTAAATGTAAAAATGTTGTTTTAATTGAAAATTCCCGGTACTTTCTTGACAGAGTAGTATATATCTTTATTACCTTAATCATAATGAATCATACGTAATTTAAGAAACGTCATCATCAAGCATTCCATTGGACTTGAATTTTTTCCACATGAACACTTGCTTAATTTCGAATTATTTATTTTTAAAGCAAAAATATGCAAAAAGAAAAGAAAGTTTAATGATTCTCCTTGAATCATTGAAGGCTTTTTCACGAGCATTACATTCAGTGCACACTTGCTTCGTAAGTTTGGCTGCAAATTCTGAGTGTCGATCATTTTTAGGTCATCTAGAAACAGTGACATATTTTGTGTCTAATCATTCCATCCGCTCTTCGAGGTATCTCTTCTAAGAAATGTTCCTGGATAGTGAGTATAAGTTGGAATATTTTCTGTGTCAAGAATTTTGCGTTCTAGTTCTAAAAATTTTGTTGACAAATTGTTTTTTAGGATGACTTTCATTGTATATAATACAACTATTAGTCACAACGTATCCACAAAGTACTTCCAGATACACTTTTTTATAACAAATGAGGGAACTGCTCAGAACCCTATAATAACCAGTCATTTGATTATAAATATCAATGCCTTGCTTTCCTTTAATATTCCACAATAATTTTTGCTTAAATTTTACTACCATATCATGCCTATTTGGCACATCAATCTTTTCAACTTTTCATAGATTCGTCTGAATACAGTTCAAAAGCTGTGTTATTGCATGATAGAAATTCAAAATCCTCTATAGCAGTTGTCAATTCAGTGACGATGAAAGAAAGTTATGAAAATATGCGCACTCTTTTAGATAAAATAAACTACAACGCGTATAAATGGCAGATATAAAAAGACTTAAAAATTATAGGAATTTTAATGGTACTTCAGGGAGGATTTATTATCTTTGTCTATGGGACAGTCGTGTGGTAAATCAGCATTATACAACAAAAATTTGGCCAGAAAGAAGTGAATTTCAACTGGGATCTCAAAATATTGAGTTTATACCTCTTGTAGGTCACAAAAATGTCCTTCTATCTCCTCTTCATATTAAACTTGGGCTGATGAAAAACTTTGCGAAGTCTATGAATAAAGATGGTGATGGGTTCAAATACTTAACAAGTCTTTCCCAAGTTAAGTGATGCCAAATTGAAGGAAGGCATTTTTATTTGGCCTCAAATCAGCAAATTGCTGGACGCCGGTAATTTTACAGAGAAGCTTACCAAGCAGAAAATCAAAGCATTGAACTCATTTGTTAGTGTAGTAAGAGGATTTTTGGACAACAATATGGATGCAAACTAATGTAGACGCAACAACAAATTGCGAATTGGAAATATTGAAATGTGGTCCACGTATTAATTTCCGGAATAGTAAATCTTTCTATTATTTTCCTGTTTCTGAGAACGAGTTGATACATATTGTTGAAAACATGAAAAACAAGAGCTCCTGGCAGAAGGAATCACTAATCCAAGGATGAAACTGAGTATTATTGGTGTACCTCATGGTAGTATTCGGGGACCTCTACTGTTTGTGATATACATAAACGACTTACCTGAATCTTTGTTTTCTTCCATCTCAAGAAGAATAAAAATGTTTTTTTTGTGATGGCGCAAACGCTTTATTCCGTAATAATGATTTAAAATCCGGCATGGAGCAAACTCAGATAGTTTTCGACTGGATAAGTGTCTGGTGTGCTCAAAATTGGCTCCTTCTGAGTGCATTATTTTGAGGACCACTCAGTTCAATGAAAGTATTCCAGCAACTATCGATCTCAACAATACAGAAGACGACATAACAGAAAGTTTTTGGGAATATATCTAGACTGCTTTTTTAACTGGCACCAACATATATGTGAGCTGAGTAAAAAACTAAATAGAGTTCGATATATGATGAGAGTATTGTCTTTCCAAGTAGATAGGGAGCTCTTAAGATCAGTTTACTTCGTAAATTTCGATTCTTTGATGAGATATGGTGTTTTTTTTTTGGGTGGCACCTCTAGAGCCGAAAGGATATTAATACTTCAGAAATCTGCTGTGAGGTCATGTATGGGCTTAATTATCGAGAATCATGTAGAGGAAGATTACGACAAAATAAAATTCCGACATTTATTGGGCATCATAGAAGGTGCTCTATTTTTTGGGAAAAATCCACATTACGGTGAAGATCTGCGTAATATGAATAAAACAAGACGGACAGTTCCTTACCATTTTCCTAAACATGGTCTTACATTGACAGAAAAAAACAGCAAGTATATGTGTATCAAAATTTATAATATATTACCAAATTCTATTAGAGATATTACACATCATAAAAAATTCAAACAACAAAATTACCAATTTAATTATAGATATTGAATCATTTTCTTCGAATTTCCAGAATCTAGTTTTTTCTTCCATTTATGTATTTTTTTTTGGCGATTTCTCATTTCCTTGTGAATAATGATTCTGCGAATAAAGTTATTGTTTATTGTTTAAACTACCAACATATAATAAAAATAGAGGTTAATACTTGATAGAAGGTATATAAAATTATTTAAATATTTTAATATTAGCCTTCTACATATTTAATTTCAAAAAAATTATAATTAATAATTATAACTTCAGGAATTAAATTAAAACAATGTCATATAAGTACCACTCATATCAAACGAAATATAAAATAAACTTTCATTATAAGACATCCAAATGATATCACAAAATCCAATAAATAAAAATTGTTAACCACAATCCTATAAATTAAATATTTTGAATAGACAAAATTTTATTTCTGCTGATCAATCTTATGAAAACAAATATCTTTCAAAAATGTTTAACATAATCTTAAAAATTTCATCATAAAACTATCTTACTTAGAATATTCAATATTATTGGATTTCTAACTAAGTTACTTTCTATAAAATCTCAAGATATGCAAAAACATTATTGAAAAACAAGTTTTAAGAGAGACTTTGCTTCGTCAGTATTCAAATAATTCATATTCAATAAAATATAACATCAATCAACAAAAATATTTACTCACCCTTCAACAATTTAGAAAACTTTTGATAAATAAATACTGAAAAATTTAAATGGAGTAAGGTTAACTACAAATGAATAATTCTGTGGTTTACCCTTGATCTAAAAGATTGAAAGACAATTTAACGGTCTCTGTTATAGCACAAGGACTATCTGTATAAAGAATGTTAAGGAAACCAAATGGCGACCAAAATATCAGGACAATGGAAATTCGCTATTAGGGACGATGGAATCCAGCCATAATGGGTGATTACAGCTGGTTTTTGAAAATAGAAGATATGACCCCTCATAAAAGGAAAAAATGGAATTTAATTAGTATTTTATGTCAATATTTTTAATGTTTGTGTTTTTCTTAAATATAAGGTACGTTTAGTGAGTGTAAAAATAAATTAAGTCGATATTTACGGTTGAAAAATTCTGGAATAATTTTTTTCAATACACATCAGATATTGTAACCTTAAATGTGGTTTTATAAATGTAACAAGAAAACCTTACGTGTTACAACTTTTTTTTTCTCATTTTCGCATTTGGATACGTCTACTCTACCATAATATGCTATTCAGCTTTATGTTTCAACAAAAAAAAAAATTGTCAGCCACTGTAATCAGAACACTTTGCCATTAATATTTAAATCAGAGAGTGATATGAATTCGCGATAAATACACTCCTGGCTGTGCCTTAGAGCTCCTTGGAGAATTCACCTCTAAATCATTGTTTATTGAATCATTTTCTATTGCAAAAAGACCAATCGTGCGTGATTTAATCTTTCTACAGGGATGTTTTCTCCGATCTTCCCATAATGGAATTTCCTTTCGGTGATCCAACGAAAACAACTCCAGCTATTACCAGACAGGCTTAAACCTGACCCCATTCACATAAGCCGAACTTGGGGTGATTGTTATGAGTAAGTTTTAATAGCTCCAAGGACCTCTCGTGGCGTAGAGCGCAGAAGGAGCGGAACACAGAGGACTGAAAATGGCACACGGCCGCATTGTTGCTAATTGCAAAGATCTTTGCCCGATGAACTTTCACCCCAGGGTCAGCCCTTCGACAACAAACTTGGTTCAAGTATGGGATACATAATCATCTTCTCGCCGTTCATGGCCTACTCGGATCGACTGCACGATAGAGATTCTTACTCCCCATTCTACATTGGAGTATATAGAACGGTAAGTTTTGAAAGAAAATGTGTTAACAAATTCTTCTAGGAGCAATCGGAAAATAAAGGGTTTTCCACTAAGAGTTTTCATTTTGAGCAGCACTATAATATCCTTTTCAAGAAATTTTCCGTGACCAATTCACACATTTGCAGCTTCATGTCCTCGATAACTTCACGGAATTTATCTTTAAGGTTTTGAATCAACTGTACAGCATTGACATGGACGGTATCTTCCACGTGACCCCAAAGAAAAAAGTCTGAAGGTGTTAAATCACAGGATCTCGGTGTCCAATTGAGATCACCTCATGTAAAAATAAGAAAATTGCGATTTTTTTGTTGCTTATGTGGAACGTAGCGCCGTCTTGTTGAAAATAAACATCGACCACATCAATATCTTCAAATTGCTGCCATAAAAGTCATTTATCAAAGTTCGATAGCGCAATCCACTCATCGTTACAATTGCACAAGCCTTATTTCGAATAAGTAAGTTCCAATCACACCGCCAGCCCAAAAATCGCACCAAACAGGGACACGTTGAAGATAAAGAGGCTTTTCAGCAATCATTTTTTAATTTTCCGAGATCCAAATGAGACAATTCTGCTTATATACTAGCGTCCGAGATGAAAATGGACCTCATCGCTGAAGATGAATTTTAGATGAAAATCATTTTGATGCATTTCAGGGACCCCATCAGGGAAGTTACGACGTTGCTGGTGATCCACCGGCTTGAGTTCTTATGTTAACTGAAATTTGAAAACCTTAAGACTTAAGTCTTCAAGCAAAATACTGTGTAGTGTCGTTTGTGGAATGTCTAGTTCCAAAGATCGACGAGGAATAGAGAAATGTGGATTTCGTCAACACTAAGGGCTACAGCAGCATATTCGCAGTTGTTCTAGAGCGATGTACACGGTTTTGATTCTTCACATCACTAACTTGAAGATAAAGAGAAATACAGGCTGTCTCGAAGATCAGTGAGCCAGAAGATGTCGGGAAAAAAGAATACAACATGGAAAAAAACTACCAGATGATAAACTCATGTTTGGGAGGAAGTAGAAGCTCGAATAATTCTGAGGAACCTAAGCAGAAATGAAGCAAAAGAGCTAATATCACCAATCACACAGCAAAAGTGATAGAAATACTTCGAGTCTTACGAGTTTATTCGGGTTCTGGATGATACATCAACTGTTACTGGATCACCGATTAGTTTTGAGGGAGTAAAAAGTCTGTAAGACTCTTAAAAATGGAAAAGCTCCTGGACCTGACGACGTCCCTGGAAATCTAATGAAGAATGCACATGAAGAGCTGTTCATACATCTTTCTAATACGTATGGATTCAAATGAAACCCCAGAGGAATGGAGAACATTTCATCTAACACCAATCTTCAAGAAAGGCGACAGATCAAAATGCGCCAATTATAGAGGGATCGCAGTGCTCAGTACTTTGAGAAGGATATACGGATAGGTTCTAAAAAGTCGAATAGAACAAGAATATAATGACCTAGAAGCTGAAAAACAAGAAGGTTTTTGAGCTGGGCGATCAGCGATGGATCATATATTCACATTGACCCAACTGATCGACAAAAAACGGCCCGATCTGCTCTTTGTAGACCTGAAAAAAGCTTACGATAGCGTTTCAGTTGAAAAACTCTGGCAGACCTTGGAACAGAGTTACATAAACATAGAGCTCATTGAAGCCTCTAACATAACTCTGCAACAAAATAGGGCAAAAAGTAACAACTGGATTCATCAGCTCGAAGGGACTCAAACAGGGCTGTTGTTTATCGCCTACCCTTTTTGAAATATATTTAAAAGAAGTTTCGAAAGGTTGGAAACAAAGATGTAGAAATATCGGCATACCCTTATCGTATACGATTTTGTATACACTAAATTTCGTCGATGATCAAATCGTATTAGCTTAGGATTATGACGACCTGTAATATATGACTAGAAAGCTAATTGAAAGTACAAAAAAGGGGATTCGTAAGTTAACATACAAAATACACGATACATGACAATAGGGGGACAAAAACAAAATATCACATTGGAAAATAATTAATCCATCGAACACACTACAGAATACAGTTACTTAGGCATAAAAGTAACACAGGATGGCACACTAGATGAAGCAATCAAGGGAAGAAACCAAAATGGAAGAAGCTCGATTGCACAACTCAACGGCATTCTCTGGGATAAGAACGTCACGGGAGAAAATATAAAGCATATATTCGATACGATTGTGAAGAGTGTAATAACTTATGGATCTGAAGTTTGGCCGCTGCAGCAGTCCACAGAAAATATATTGAGAGCCACAGAAATGGACTTCTGGAGGCGAGCTGCAAGAAAATCAAGAAGCGAAAGGGTGACAAATGAACGAATCAGAGAAATAATGGGGGTATCACACAACGTCACAGATGATATTAAGAACAAACAATTGATCTAGTTTGGTCACGTACAACGAATGTCAGAGCAACTGATCCCAAAGCAGATAATAGACTTGCAAGCCATACGTAGCAGTAAACCAGGTATACCTAGGGGAAGCTGGAGAGAGGGCATCGATCGAGAAATAAAAGATAGAGATCTTGAAGAAGATCTCTGGAACGAGCATGAGAGGTGGGGATTGGAAATCGGAAGACGTCGTGAAACGTTGTAAACCTATTTTGAATATATATACTAACTTTTTCCACCAGTTTCAAAATTTTTACCATTCTTGTAGTAAATTTCATCAATTTCAATGAGTTTTTGAAGCGTGTATCGTTAATTTTTAGTAATGGCATAGTTTTTACTTGTCATATGTCAAAAGTTACAACTGCCCAGATAGCGGGCTATTCAAAATGAAACCTCTTATTGGAAAACCCTTTATAAATTAATATTGTTCCATAATTACTGCTTAATATGCAACGAATAGGGGAGTAGGGATTATTTGGGACTTCTCGAATATCATAGAAACAGGTTGAAGAAAGAGAACCTTTAACTTTGCTGTATCATTCTAATTTATGTGAATGCAATATCAGTATGGAAAAAAAATTAATGACGAAGTAAAAACTCGATATAGTAAAATGTAAATAATAAATTGAACCGATAATATTTTCATTACGAAGTAATTCAGGAACAATCAGGAAATATTCAATCAATAAACGCCAACCGGAGAGAACATAAATTAAATCAAGTAAACCATTTTTAACACTCCATCCCCCCAACTCTGTTATCGTTGAATTCTCGTCTCACGTTTATGGTGCAAAATTGGTACGTACAAGCGTTAGGATAAATTATATTGAAGATGTAGAGATTTGAACATAGGCGTGCAAGAAATTACATAAAATAGATTTTTTTTATTTTCATAATGGAGAACAAACTCGCCAAAACCCTTTATTAAGTTATTGTCGAATAATTAGAGGTTACTTCAGACGAATAACGTTAGAATCAGCAACAATAGTTGCTATTTATGTATTTGGAATTGACAACAATACCGTCTATCACTTATAATGTTGAAATTGACACTTTTAACAATGTTTTGCCTTATGGATATTTGTCTCTTAAATGATCTCCTTGTGAGTCGACATTATGAGGAGCAAACCTCTTGTTTTCAGGTCGAAGGTCGAAACGTTTCGTCCCGGATTACCCATAGGAATCTTCAGATTGGCCATTATGGATAAAGCCTGCGTGTGTGTAGAAGTATGATTACGAGAATAGTGGGTAGAAGTTTTTGAGGAGAATACTTCACGGAAAGCTCAGCTGTCATATTCTCATGATGATCCGCACAGGAATCTTTTATATTTTCAACCAATGCTTTTGGAACAAATCTCTGTTCATACCAGCATGTGAAATAATCATTCTTTTACCTCAGGAAGACAGAACGTTGAAATTGCATTTTTTCCAGACATCTATCCGAATTTATTCCATTACGTCATTAGTATTGATGAATCAAGTTTCATCCAAATGTACAGGATGTATATGAATAATTACGAAAAAATTTAGGGGGTGGTTCCTAGTCAAAAAATAGGGTGGGTCTTTCATTAAATTTTATTTTTTTTTGAGCCCCCCATGCTTAGTTGGCGGCCGAAAAACAGCTTTTAATTTTTTTCTTGAAAACTAAAAAACTGACAATAATTGTACCTGAATCAAAGCTAATCAAAACTAGTCAGTTGTCATAACAAAATTACATCCGGTAGCTAGATAAATTCTCATTCGGAAATAATTTCAGCCTCTACGACTCAGGCAATCATGTTGATAAATTTTTTTTTTCTCAAAAACCTCGAAATTTGGCAAGAAATTACAAGAGACCTTATTTGTTAAGAATGGACAGACTATCTAAAATAAATTTTTTTATTGTAAAATGGAAATACGAATGCAAAAGAATGTGTGGGGATGGCTTTTTCTACCCCTTGCAATCATAGAACACTATCACTAAAAATTTTTGAGTGCTTTTCCGCCCGCATAAAATGTCTGCTTAATTTTATTCTGGTCAGTTTTTTGGTTTTTGATAAAAAAATTAAAAACTGTTTTTCGGGGGATATCTTTAGGGGACTGTAACTAAGCAAGGGTATGTCGTGTATGTATCGGGTGTTTTTTTAGAGTGATAGAACTTTCGATAGTGATAACTGCGATTTGACAGAAGATAGAAGCCATGTTGTTTTAACATTTCTGTTCAGTAAGCATTGACAAATTATCACGCCGCAACAACGTTTACAAATTGTTGAAATTTATTCTCAAAATCAGTTTTCTATTCGCCAAACTTATAGAGCACTTCGTGAAATTTATGGTTTACATAATCGTCCATCAGAGCAGCTTATTCGTCGAACTAACGATAGAGTTCGGACAACATTTTCTCTACTCGATGCAACAACAAGACAAAGAACTATACGTACAGAAGAAAATATCGCTGCTGTAAGTCATAGTGTTAATGATGATCCAGATTTGTCTATTTGTCGACGTTCACAACTTGTTGTGAACGTCGACAGTTGTGCATCCATCACATGGAAAACTTTGCGTAAAGATCTTGGTCTACACCCATACAAGATCCAACTGGTTCAAGAACTAAAGCCACTTGACCATAATAAGCGTCGTTTGTTTGCTGATTGGGCCCTAGAACATCTTGAAGTTGATCCACTTTTTAATGGTAAAATGGTGTTCAGTGATGAAGCTCATTTCTATTATAATTGAACGGCTATGTAATCAAGCAAAATTGCCGTCGTATATGGAGTGAAAACAATCCTCAAGAAGTTCTGCAGGTTCCATTGCATCCTGAAAAATGCACTATATGGTGTGCTTTACACGCTGGAGGCATCATCGGTCCATATTTCTTTAAAAACGATGCTGGAGCTAATGTCACAGTGAATGGTGCTCATTACAAATCGATGATCAATGATTATTCGTTTCAAAATTTGAGTGGTATCGACCCAGAAGTGTTTTGGTTCCAACAAGTTGGTGCTACACCTCATGCTGCTGCCGTAACAATTGATTTATTGAAAGAAAGATTTGGCGGTAACAGAAATGGTCCAATTAATTGGACTCCAAGATCATGCGACATAACTCCACTAGATTATTTTCTTTGGGGTTGTCAAGTTATTGGTTTATACTGATAAACCAGATACAATAGACGCTTTGGAAGACAATAAATATAACTCATGTTATTGATGAAATAAGGCCTGAATTACTCGAAAAAGTGGTCTAAAATTGGTCTGGTCGAATGAGATTCCTCAGAGCTAGTCGTGGTGGATATATAACGGAAATTATTTTTAAAACATAAATTTCATAAAATTATCTTACAATTAAAAAAAAAATTAGCTTCAATCTTAATTTAAATGTGTTTTATTTCAATTTAAAGTTCTATCACTCTAAAAAAAAACACCCGATATATTTGCGTGCACTAGATGGCGTATGATAAATACTTTAGTGATCCTGTGCAGAGCTAATAGAGATGCGTGGCAGATTGGTAGTCGTTGGACATTACAGGGCACTGACAACTTTCGAAACGTGCGCATATCTGCTACTTATGTCCCAGCGATCAACAAGCCTAATCGGGCTTGTTTGAGTTAAGAATTGTTATACAGATATGTTGCACTTCCAAATTTTGGCCTCTCACCACACCAGAACGCCAATGTGCCCGATCGTTTTCCGATTTCCGCCGGATCAAAGTGTTTGAATGCGATTTGCATAATTTCCAGAGTGGCGGCAGTTTGCGATGTATTTTATTACACTTTATCGTACATGACGGGTAATCTTGTAATTATACCCGAGGATCTTGCTAGTCGCGTAGAATATCTAACAGTGCGTCGCCATATTTCAGTTGTAATTTAAGTCTTATCTGGATGTAAACGCCTCAACATAGCCTTATCGCTCGGGGTGGAGAAGAGACTTATTTATTATCTGAACGTTCTTCTCGGATTTATGGTATCGTTGATGAAAAGGGGATAAAGTCTGGGTTTGTTTCATTACTAAGAAATCGTAGCATCCCTTGGGAGTTAACGTTCGTTTATCTTGGCTCCTATCGGAAAAATCGATCGTTTAATGGCTTGTTTATGAATCAATCTTGTTTTCGCGATATTCTCGATACGCCATGGGAGAATTGATAGGGAAGTTTCGGAGAACAAATTCAATTCATCATCAGGAAAATTTTATTATTTATCTCGAAAAACAATCACGTTATTCAACGGAAGTTCTGCCGAAGTTTTTATGGTTCAAACGGCTGAACTTTCGGCACTTTTTGTCTTCTTAGGCAGTATAGTCTCCAAAGGAACGGATTTTCAAATCAACATCTTCGATTATCTCGTCTTTGTTTGGAAGATGACGAAAGCGTCAAGATTTATGAATGTTTGGCGATCCAGTATAAATGGACTCATTTTCCTTATAAAGAAAGCCCGCTATTTGGGCCGCTGTCACTTTTGAGCTGTCATGTTGTGACATTTGACAAGTAAAATTTACACAATTACTAAAAATGAAATCATACACGATGCTTCGAAAACGCATTTAAATTTTTGAAATTCACTACAAAATTGATGAAACAGGTGCGACGGTAAAAATTCAACACTCTGGCCGCCTTCGTTCAGTCAGCTACGATGAAACGATTCGAGAAGTGAAGGAGTCAGTTCGTCAAAATCCGTCTTTATCCATCCAAAAGCAAGACCAATCATTAAACATCTGTTTCGTACCACGGTTAGTTTGCCGTAGTATTTGTCTATTATTTCAGTATTTTAAAATAATAGACAATTGCAAATTAATTAATCTCGATGATTAATTCCAATGGCTTCTAGTGGACTGTATTTTTAATTATTAGCGGTGATTTTGACTTCAAAGAATGTGCGGTGGTCTACAGTTTCCTTTATCTAATAATGATAAACCACAACGATGATGAGGAACTGAAGTAAAACACTTATAACAAAACAAACTAATATATTTTAGTATCACTCTATATGATACCAAGCTAATGTGATGACAATTACACTACAAACAAGTGTAAGGTGGATTGCTACGTTTACAGCAATAGCGTTAAGCTTGTACAATTACGAACGAACAACTTGACTATTCGGAGAATAGTGATTTTTCCTTCCTTTCAAAGACTGAACGTAAGAGGTGCTCGATGCATCCCTTCTAATACAAAAAGTGGGAAATTAACATAATTGATTGGAAGGTCCATTTGCAGGTGGATTGAATGAACAAAATAACCTTCTTATTGGCTACAGAAAAATTATGAGATAAATGCAAGAAAAGAAGGATAAAATCAGTTTATTATTTGGAATGCTGTGTCATGTGAAATTAACGGGCATAAATATGTCAAATCACTAAATTACTTTTCATGTTTTCTAAGGCCATTTATAATATTTATAAAACAAATAAACAGAAGTGTCAAATAACACTTCAGTTCGTCTGGTGCAGCTGAAAAAATGCTAGATCGAAATATTAACATAAAAAGGCCTGAATATCGATGACACAACGATCTCGAAGGACAAGGCCGTCTTCAATGAGACGGAACAACATCAAAAAATCGTCCTTGCATTTGATTTTGAAGAAAGATTTGCATGTAAAAGCCCATAAAATTCAATTGGTTCAAGAATTGAAGGATACAGACTAATCGATTGAATGTTGTTGAAACGATAGCAATGTCGAGAGCTATGTATCAGCGTGTGATCTTCAATCTTCGTTCCCGATTAGAAGAGTACTGGGCACTCTTCTAATCCAACAGCGTTACGGTCACCATTTAGATAACATCATCTTTTCCAAATAATTTTCCACTTTATATTGTAATAATTAATACTGAACTTTCTTTTAATTTTAAGTAGTATTTGTTTTATCGAAGTAACAAATAGTCGATACTCTGTTTGGACACCTTGTAGTTCGTTATTTGCAACTGTATTTGTAATTGTTCACTTTTTTGTTGTTCAATTATTCAGTTGGGTAGGAGTAAAGACGTTTCTTTAGAAGAAATTCGTCTTCTATTGCGATATTAAGTAATACAACATCAACATCAGTCAAAAATGCATTGCAAATCTGTGTGGGGTATCTAGATCGACAGTTCGACGCTTGAGCCAAAAACTGCAAGCAAACCCAGTGAAGCTACTTGGAATGTTGGTTGTAGTAGAAAACCTAGCAAATCCTAAAAGTAAAGATGGGCCATCTAGGGTTTGCATTTTGAAGTATTTCGGGTCTGGAAATACTTCTCTTCGTCATTCGTGTTTTGACAGAAAGTCAGTTTAATATTTGACATTAACGCAATGGGTCGATTTATGCTTGAACAAAACTAGGAAATAGTAAAAACTCACTTCAAAAGTAGTGAATCTTTTATCAAAACTGTTCGAAAAATATGTTGAAAATTCAATAGGAATGAAACGGCAATTTGTGGATCAATTTGTTCGCGAAAAGGGGATCGTTATTTGATAAAACAACCCGTTCTCGTTCTCGTCCAGTGAGCATACCTGAAAACACTGTTGCTTTAGCCCAGAATGTCAGCATCTATCAACATCAACTAGTCATCGTGCTCAAGAACTGAACATTTCTCGCACTTCTCTGGGGAGAATTTTGCATCAGGTGGCACTAATGACTGATAAAACTTTAGTGTTCCTATGCAGGACGAATAGAGGTGCGTAGCTGAGGTTCAAAAGAACTAGGGATTTTCAGGACTGGAATCACTATAATTATTTGTAGCGACCTTCCTCGTTCGGAATTCTGCTCTGCTCTGCTTCCCGGCGTAGCATATAGAGGACACGACTAGTCTTAGACATACCTGACTGACCGTCCCCGCCCCACCCCCCAATTGTCTCTGTATCTTGTCGTATTGGGGTGCTTGTCATGACTGAAATCCTAGTTTCATTATGAAATGGAGGATATGGTTATGATGCCTAAAGCAGAGACTCTCGATCCAACTTCCTAACTTTGTTTCTTTCTTGCATACCATACCATCATGTTGTCCCACAACTCTCCATATCCTTCAGCAAGGCTTGTAATCGTACGGGGTAGTTGTGGCTCTGGTTGAAGACGGAGTTACGCGATCCTGCGATCGATTAGAGCTTTGTGATCCATACAAGGGCGAAGACGAAACCTTGCTGAATCTCAGCTTGGGCTTTTCAACCTTCATCACTTATCCGCTAAGGGATCTGAAATGGTCCACTACAGTAAAAAGGGAGACTACGACGTTTCGACCGGGGTGACATCTCGGAAGACTCGCTTTGCTCGCCTCCAACTTTGGCCCCATCTTTAGATCCTTAATCTCCCGCTGCTGTGGTCCTGATTGTTCGCTGGAGGAAAAAGGAAGACTATGACGTTTCGACGAGGGTGGGACCTTGGAAGACTCGTTCTGCTCGCCCTCAACTTCCGCCCCATTCGTGGATCCTTAAGATACTTATCCGCTGTGGGGTCGGAAATGGTACACTGGAGGAAAAGGGAAGACTACGACGTTATGACCGGAGTGGGATCTCAGAAGACTCGCTCTGCTTGCCCCCAACTTCGGCCCCATTTTTTGATCCCTAAGCCAATCCTCTACGATGCTTCGGAGCCTCGCTTTTAGCAGCGAACAGCAACAGCGGTCCTTCGGGGTGGGGGATCCAAGCTGTGAAGCTGTTATTTATATTGTTTCGATGCTTCGGTCTTTCAGAAACACCAAATAGAGACACTCTGCACATGCGGCTGAGTACTGGGGTCGACACGGCGATCCCTTTGGAGCGGGGGTGACCTGTACTGGTTCCTCCTTGGATGTACTGGCGCAAGTTCTCTATTATCTTCCTTCAAAAATCCTTTCTTTCTCTTTCAGATTATCGGGGGTCTGTCGGAGTGCCAAAACTTGAGCAAAAAGCCGTGACAGTAATGGAAACAATGGTACTTTAACGTCGGTGAAGAGCTCTGCTCATATGCCGACTTGTACGACTTTGAGTATAACTGTTCCCGTCCGCCCCCCCATGGCATTATAGCTTGTCGCGCTGGGGGCGCTTGTCTTGACTAGGATCCTAGTTTCATCCTGGTGAAATGGAGGATTAAGTCTTGATGCCTAAGTAATGCCATTTGCGCCAGTCACTGGACCCATGTGGTGGAAGATCGACCATGGGGCCTTAGTTTTGCCGCAATGGTGGAATGGAGTCTGTCGCAGCACAGGACCCCTCCCTTAAAACTAGCGTACTCTGCCCTATTGCAGTAAATCGCTGGATTTTTCTGTCCGATTGCCGAGTGCGTTATGTAGCATATTGCGTTACCTCGGGAGGGTGGATGCCCACAGGTGGTACTTGTACCACCTGGCTACCCGATTGGTGTTGGACTCGAGGGGTAGTGGTTGAAAGTCCGCATGCTGGACTAGGGAGTATTCCGTTTATCTGTTCCCAGACACTTATGTTCGGGATATTCTCATGAAATGTCTCAGGGTTTAGGGGGACTAGACGGTTCGACTGGCCTCGTCCTGAACCTGGATTTATTGTGAAACGTTTCTGGGTTTGCGAATCACGACGAAACGGCTAGTCCGTTGGTGCTTGACGCCAGGATCAATTGAAAGATTTCACAAGGTTTCGTGGGTCTTGATGTATAGGTCGGATTGACGGTGCTCGTACCAAGATCAATTGAGGCATTAAATCTTGAGAATATCTTGGTTCATGGGGCTGCGTTCGGGTGGGTGGATAAGGACCCCCTTCGGCGAGTGAGTTGCGTCTCAAAACAACACAGGTACAAACACAGCAGAGCCAGTAATGGTTGGATAGTGCTTCGCTGCTCCCAGTCACGTTGTAAGTTTTCGAACTGAAGCCAAAACTGGAAGCTTGGTGGATTCAACTCTTTGGAGTGGTTCACGCTAATGCGCGATGGTAAGGCGTAACCCTTATCACACTTTCTGCTTCCTGGGCAGATGGTGGAGACTCTGTGTTTTCATTCGTAAATGTCAAGATTCTTTCTTTGCAATAAGCACATATTTTTGAAAAAATATTCATTAGTTTTTTTATTTATAGCCGATCAAAAATGCAAATTTGAAATAACCCATCCCTCATTATCGGTTATAAACCTTCAATGTGAACTATCCCTAAGCTAATAGAATTAACATAAGTTTTTGAGCAACATGAACATCAAGCTACAGAAGCATGAAAACTTCGAATTTTCTATAGACGGCAGGATTAACGAAGCCAATCTAAAGCAAGAGAATTCCACTCGTAAATCGAAGAAATTATCTGTACATCTAAATGAACATAGTTTATTGGCTCTCATTCCAGTTAATCCGAAAGGCAGTTCAATGTTTATTGTGAGCACAAATACATTTCAAAGTTAATTAGTAATATTCTCATTACAAAACCGCCGGAAAGATGACAGACAGCAAATTCACTAATCACAATATACTTTAATCTTTTATTTCTGCTTTTAATATCTCGACATATATATCTCAGGCTCGCCAATGTCTACTTGATTTACAATGATAATTTGGGATCGGTGATGAGGTTGACTTTTCTGCTGTTAGTAATTTATGACTTAACAGAGGCGAACGCGTGATAATAAGCGACGGATAAATATCGTGTGGGTTTGATGAATTCCCAGATACTATTTCTAATTAGAAGAGAGTGCTACGTTGAATGCACGACTCACGTTTTTGCGAATCGGTCCATCAGTTCACGTGTCTAGAAAATGAAGCGCTATATCTGTAAATCTGAACGATTAATTGTATCGCTAATGGTTCTCGGCTATTTGAAGATGTTTACTCGCCGCATTTTAGAGCTGCATCAGTTTTACTGGCTCAATACCGATTAGGTATGTGGGCGTTCAAGAATGTTGGGTCAACCAACTGTTGCTCACTGCTTATCTCATAAGAGTATTTTTTATTGAAACTAATGTTATTTATAGGATATAATTTCAATTATAAAAACAGTAATATTCCGTGAAATCTTCAAATAATTTTCAAGAGATAGAATCAAATTATTAATATGTATATATTGAAAATTACTACTAAGAAGTATTTGCATATTAAAGATAATAGCTGGAATTAATTCTCCAGAAGCTCTACAGATTTTAAATCAAATAAATCTCATGAAAACATTTAGGATTAAATTTTTAAAAATGTCCTAAATACACTGTATCACTTTATAGACATATACTACTCTGTCAAGAAAGTACCGGGAATTTTCAATTAAAACAACATTTTTACATTTAATCGTCAAAATTTATTGGGTCGCCTTCAAAATAGGCTCCATTTGCTCCAATACATCTATGCCAACGGCACTTCCAATTATCGAAACATTTTTTATAGGCGCTTTCCGGGATGGACTTTAGCTCTCGCGCCGAATTTTGTTTTATGGCTTCAATCGACTCAAAACGGGTGCCACAAAGGGGCAATTTTAGTTTTGGGAAGAGGAAAAAGTCGCAGGGAGCCAAATCCGGCGAATACGGTGGTTGCTGAAGCACGTTTGTTGAGTTTTTGGCGAGAAAGTCAGTCACAATCGTAGCTCGGTGAGAAGGCGCGTTATCGTCATGCAAAATCCATGAGTTGTTCGCCCACAAATTTGGCCGCTTCTTACGGATACGCTCACGCAAACGTTTCATAACGCCTAGGTAATACTCCTTGTTTACCGTCTGACCCTCTGGAATGAATTCGTAGTGCACCACGCCACGGATATCGAAGAAAACAATGAGCATCACCTTCATTTTCGACTGGGTTTGGCGTGGTTTTTTCGGTTTCGGCTCATTTTTTGCCACCCATTCCGATGATTGCTGGCTTGTTTGCATATCGTACTCGTAGACCCAGGTCTCATCACCAGTTATAATGCGTTCCATGAATGTAGAATCGGAATTACAGCGATCCAGCATGTCTGAAGCAACCTGTTCGCGATGACGTTTTTGAAGAAAATTCAGGTCTTTCGGTACGAGTCGTGCGGCCACCTTTCTCATGCCCAAAATATCAATCAAAATCGTACGTGCGGACTCGTGGGATATCTTAAGATCATGTACTATCTCTCTCAAGCTGGTACGACGGTTTTCCAGCACCCTTTCCTTTATTTTATCGACGTTATCTTCGATCGAAGCCGTCGATGGGCGTCCGTCCTTGAAGGCTCTGTACCACTGATATGCACGAGTTTTCGATAGAGCATTATCACCAAAGGCCTTTTGCAATATTTTCAATGCATCGGCACACGAAAATTCATTTGCAACACAAAACTTTAAACAAATTCTTTGCTCAACGTAATCACCCATAGTAAAAATCGACACGCACTCTGACATCGACTGACTTAATCAGCTGTTGACTGACACTGACACTAGTTGACAGATCCCGCTCAAGCTTGGCATAGTAATTAAGGACAGTGGTACCAACCTAGGAAAAAAAATTTTTACCTGCCTCATTGCCCCGCCAGATTTAAATCGATAATTCCCGGTACTTTCTTGACAGAATGTATATTATCATCACATGTGGTGGAAATTAAGAATCAAAAGAAATATAAAATAATGACAGGATTTTAGACATCACCTTATACATATATGTTTCGATTGGATGTTAACGAATAAATTCCATCACCAAAAAATGTTCAACACATAATTCAGAAAGGGCTTTTTTTTATTTTCCTTTTTTAAAGAATATATAGCACATTCTCCAGAGAAAGAACCTGATAAATTCGGAGCCAAATCTCTTCAGTAAGGAATTATTTGAATGAACAAAATAATCATTTAAAAATATATAAAAATACCTTTTTGTCACTGGACATTTCTGCAACAACTGACAAATTTTTGGATAAGCATGGCCTATACGAAAATTAGGTTATATCACAGAAATATACAATGAAAGAAGATATGACTTAAACTCTGCATTAGATAACCGCCACGTGCATGTTATATAATACAAAAAAATTCAATTATTAATATATATATACACACATCGTCAGGACTTGGGCTCCCTAGGTTTCTCAAGAAATAAACAATCTATGTTCTGGAAATGAGATGAATATTTTTCTCTATTTTAACTGCAATATATTTGATAGAAAATCTTCGCTTTATGCAGGATGAGATAAAATAGAAAAAATCTAAATTTATTTATTTATGTTTGATCAATTATAGTAATTCCACAACTGAATCCAAATTCAATAGTACGTAGTACTACCTCTTCTTTGAATCAACTGCCCAATACGCCTAGGCATCCCACGAATCAAGTCATTAATGAAATTTTCAGGCATATCGTTGCATTTTTCCTGAAGGGTAAACTCAATTCCTGAAAAGTTGAAGGTAGGTTTTGGCGATTGGATATTGTTCTCCCTAAGTAATCCCATACGTGCTCAATTGGATTCATGTCTAGTGAGTATGCTGGCCAGTTCATTCTCTGGATATTGTTCTCTTGAAAAATGTTTTGAACCCTTCGTGTGCGGTGTGGTGGGGCGTTATCAACCTGATGAATGAAATTATCCCCAAATTCGTTGCGCAGAGGAACAATGATTGGTTCAATGATGTGTTCTAAGTCATTGGCACCAGTCATTGTTCGTTCAACGATAATAAGAGGGGTACGGCGACCGAACATTATACCCCCAACACATTATTGATCCGTCTTGAAAGGGCACAACATCCCGGGCGAAATTGAGTCGCTCTAGTCTGCCTGGACCTCTCCAAACCCTTTCTCGTTGACTATCATTTTGTAAACCGATTCGTGACTCGTCCGAAAAAAGTACGTCGCGCCATTGTGGTAAAAGCCAGTCTTTTTGGTGTTCTTCCTATTGCCAACTGGTAGCTCTATGTCCAGGTGATAGCCGAGGTACTCTTAAAGGTCTTCTTGCACTTAAATTTGAGTAATACAACCGTCTCCTTATGGTACTGGTTGAGACTACCCGTCTATAGATCCTCAAAAATGACTTCGAAAGGCTGTTACAGATATTGTTCGAATCCTTCGAGTAAAATTTGCGGTATAAAATGGTCTTCTCTTGCAGATGTTACTCTGCAACGCTGCCGGTTTCCAGGAAAAGGGCCACTATGCGACTTACTGAAGTCGGTGGACTATTCAAACAATATTTTTGCCCGGTCAAACTGAGAAATTGGATGTCTCGGCATTTTCCACGGAATACCTCAATATTACAACTCTTGTTATTCGCTGAAAACTGATTAACTTCGAATACACCTGTATTCTCCTTCGTTGAACAAGAAACATTGCTGGTTTATTGTTTTCATTTAAGTGATAAAATAGTAAAGATTCCACACACAAAAAACTGTCATGTTACATTCAACAAGTTGAGAGTTGGGGGGCCAAGACTTGTGGCGATCTGTGTATATATTGAAAATTACTACGATGAAGTATTACAGATAATAGCTGGAATTAATCTCCAGAACCTCTACAGATTTTAATCTAAATGAATCTCATGGAAACATTTAAAATTAAATTTTAAAAAATGTCATATATTTTGAAAGTCATTTTCATTGTGACAATTGCAGTTATCAAAAATCACAATGAATAGAAATCGTGTCGGCTTTTACCTGCAAGGAGCGAATGCTTTTTGCAGTAAAAAGTGACAGGTCCCAATTCCCCCGTAATTGGGGAAAATGACAGCGCAATACGTCCGTAAAACCAACAATTTGTCTGCGTAAATCGACATGTAGTATAACCGATTAGCCATGCATTAAACTAGTTAATAGCTGCTGCAACCGCTGCGCGGCGCTAGGTCCTCTCAACCGCGGCGGTAATTAGAATGGGTGTGGTTACCTCACAGAACTTCACCATGATTGATCAGTGGCCACCTATTATTGTGTGACAATAGTCACCGCGTTAATTAATGTCCAAGTTTCGAACTCTGAGAGTACAATGCGGTAACTCAGGATCGGCCTAGTCTCAAATTATCAAATGTGCTCGGCCATGAAATGCACATATGCTGAAAACCTAGAGATAATCTATACAGAATAGCCAACATAAAAGAGTCCAGCAGGGCACCTGTCACTTTTGAAACTTCAATCTTTTGACACTTGACAAGTGAAAACTACGCCATTACTAAAAATGGGACAGTACACGCTGAAACTGGTGAAAACATTTGAGCTGTTGCGACAAGTTGGTTACACGAAGAATCGAAACAGCGTGTATCGCTCAAGAACAACCTAACCAGCGTGGCAATCTCCCCAAGAACCTTAATAGTCCAGTCAAAATAGACCAAAAAAGCTAAAAGCCAAAATTCGCCTCTAGTTGAAAATTGGTAAAAACGTTAAATAAACTATCACTAATGAAATGTCAAAGAACCCCTTCGATCCTACTTCTGTCAAAGGTGAAAAATTCAGGTTTCCAGAAATTCATATTCTAAATAATATGCACTTATATGCAGCCTGTATACGTCATCATACATTCAATATAAGTAAAAATAAGAAACTATTTGTTTGTTCTACTCACACTCTAAGGTTTGTACAAATTGAATGACTGTTTTAAAGTAAAGAGTCTTTCATCAACAGCGCCCCATTTTGTTTTGTAAATAAAACCCATTATTTATTTGAACATTATTGAAATTTATATTTAATTATAAATTACAATGGATACCATTAGTTGCTGGCAGGAATGAAATCTTTGAACCCAATTTTCCATGACTCTCTCATACAAATCAGGTCGTATGTTAGCAATTACTCATTCAATATTGATCTGTTAATCGTCTAAATTTGCTGGATGATTGCTGTAAACCAATGACTTAATGTAATCCCAAAGAAAGAAGTCCAATAGAGTTAAATCGCAAGAACGAGGTGGAGAATGATCGAATCACCGAATACACGGCGCTTTAAATGATATGTTGGTATGAGTTCTTGGGTTAAAACAATCTTGTATGAATGTAAACCAAGGACTTTTCGTTAAATTTGCCACAAAGACGTCTGGGGGACGATAAATTTTAGTCTTCACGAACACTTTCACGTACGGCAGCAATATTCTCTTCACTTTTTGCATTTCTTTGTCTCACTGGCACTGTAACATCATGAAGTATAAATTTTGTTTCAAACTTCTTCACTAAACGTTCAACTGTTTTTTATCCAGACGACTATAAGGACCAAAAATTGTAGTTAAAGCACGTAAAGTAAGAGTAACAGATCGCGATTTTTCATAATAACTTTGGTTTATTTGTAAACGTTATTGGAGTGTGTACCTTTTCATGATTAAATGGAAGATATTGACAAATACAACTGTCAATGTCACAAATAAACAATGGCTGACATGCGCGAGTACTGCCAATTTAAAAATGGGGCGTTCCCATTGAAAGACCCTTTATAAGACTATACTGTCAGTCCCTAATTCCCGTCGTCCGTAACCTTGAGCAACATCTGCCAGCTAAGTCATTGTTCGGGTATGAAAGGTCACATACCTGCCTATTTGGTGGTTAGTGGTAATATTTTCAATTTCAATTTGTGCTGTTAAATAATTTGGACAAAATGTCAGAAGTTAGCTTCAGTTGTGATAAACCTTTGAAAAAAAGGGGAGTTATTGTTAATCGTGGAATGAAGACTTTAACTGATGCAAATGTTGAAATAAATGTAAGTTTTTTGAATAAGCAATCTGTGACAGTCTGTGTCGTTAAATGTTCAGAAGAGTAGTATTGCTGCAGCTAAAAGACCGCACGCACGAGACAGAACAAGGACGATAAGTCTACCTAAAATAAAAGAGCACACTAGAGCACAAGTAAATGAACCAGATTCCTGTTTTAAAAGATATTGCTTATTTTGCGGCAATTAAGCGAATGAAGAAGGTGAATCTCCAGTTAACTTGAAGATGGAGGATACAGTTGAAAATAAAATTTTAATCTCAAAACAGATTTATTCTGTTAGCCTCCTATAAATTTTAATTTCAAAAAATTTTATTAAAAAACTTTTTGGATTAAATTAATGCCTTATAAGCACTGCTTAAATTTAGTAGACATATAAAATCAAAACTCATTATATAATATCAACTGGAATAAAAAAACCAACAAATATAAACTGTCAATTAAAATTACTAAATAAATATTTGAAGGAGACAAAATTTTGTTTCTGATCTTATATTTATGAAACCCAAATCTTTTTCAAAAATGCAAAACATAATTTTAAGAACTTCTCTGAAACTAATTTATTTGAAATATTTAATATATTTAAATATTTTAATAAGTTACTTAAAAAATCTCTGAAAACGTGTCCTACTTCACATTTAAAAAATAAAATCAATTAACAAGAAATAACTAACCAGACAGACCTTGTTCAACAAGGATACCATGAGATCTGTCTGGTGAGTTTCTTGTTAATTCATTTTATTTTTTAAATGTGAAATAGGACCGACGAAGATCTTATTTAATTTCAAATTGTGTTTTGAGGATGTGCATTTAACAATCACTGAAGTAATATAAGCATAAGATATTGAAGCAGGCAATTTGAGCAGGACTTTCAAATTTTTTCTGAACTGTGTGAACATGTTTTTGTAATAAAAATCAGATTCTGTTGATTCTTTTTTATTGGATCCCGGGAGAAAGTTGATAACATTTGTACCTTTTTAGTAAGCTAATGAAACAAGGAACTGATATAATAGGTTTCAATTTGTACGCCAAATTCACCACATTTTTTTCGAGTAACACTCAACTACTTCACGGAAATTTTACGAAAAAAAAATTAATGCTACTTAAGACCATTCATTTCTGAGATTATGTGAGTTTTTTCTAAAGTTATTACTTTTTTTTCTGCTTTAAAAGTCTTAATTGAATTTTTTAATATCATACAGATTTATTGTTAACCTCCTACAAATTTTAATTTCAAAAAAATTTTATTCCAAATCTTTTTAAAATTAAATTAAATAATAATTTAATAATAATAATTATTAAAATTAATAATAGAACAACTGTGTCAATTCAGTAGACATAGAATTAATACTTATTACACAGGACCAAAGGGAATGAAAGAAATTCAAAGAAATATAAATTGTCAACTAAAAATTATTAAATAAATACTTGAAGAGTACAAAATTTTGTTTCGTTCCTTGTTTTATGAAAACTAAATTCCTTTCCAAAAATGCAAAACATAACCTCAAGAACTTCTTGAAAAACAACTTGCTCAAAATAAATTCCTTTAAAAAAATTCTAAAACATGCAGAACATCTTTAAAAAGCAATTTTTAGATGTTCTGCATGTTTTAGGAATTTTTTTAAATTTATGATATCAGTAATTACTGAAATCATCTACATGTACACAAGATTTATGGTTCTTGAAGAAATGCCTCACCAACCAAGTAATTCCGAAATACATCAACCTAAGAACAAGCAACAAAAGCCATTCAGCAGAAGTAGGAAGCCATAAAGGAAAATTAATATGGCTCAAAGAAGACATGAAGTTTCTATACCGGAAGAGGAATAACATCATACTTTTTCTAAAGGTAATCCATTCAGAACTATGTTACAAACTCCATCCCATTGAATTTGATTGTCTAGACATAAATATTAGAGAAAAAATAGATAAACGTATTCATAAAAAATATTTGAATCAACGTAAAAAACTTAAAAACCTTATCAAAACACAAAAAACAGATAAAACTTCAGTCAACACCACCCACAAGTTCAAATTTTCAGATCATGTATTTTTTGAAAATTTCATAAATTTATCCACAACTCAGTTTAACACAAAAGAAATATCACTCCTAAATAAAGGCTTTAAACATAATATGGTAATTAAAAATAAACAAAATATCTTTGAATTCCCTTCCTTCCCTTTGGTACTGTGTAACAAGTATTATTTCTTCACGACTACTAAATTGACGTAGTGTGTTCTGAAGACATTTATTTAATTTAATTTCAAAAAGTTTTTGAATAAAATTTTTTTGAAATTAAAATTTTCAGAAGGTTAACGGAAGAAATGTGTATGATATTTAAAATTTTGTAATAATCATCCTATCGAGAAAAAACCTCTTTTTATTATATCATGTTAATTGAATATTCGATGTTTTTGCGTGATAGTTTTTGTTAACAAGACAGAAAATTTCCATAAAGTGAAAAAATGTTAAATTCAAAATTTAAAAGTAATAAACCATTTTTGACCTTGGTTAACTGGACTTAATTAGTTGTAAATGATCTCTACTATCACCCCTTTCGAAGATCACGTCGAATTTCCAATCACTGTGCATATTAAACACTGTTCAACTGTTTGAATAAAAGAAAAACACCATGTACATTCTGTCAAGAAAGTACTGGGAATTATCGATTTAAATCTGGCGGGGCAATGAGGCAGGTAAATTTTTTTTTCCTAGGTTGGTACCACTGTCCTTAATTACTATGCCAAGCTTGAGCGGGATCTGTCAACTAGTGTGTTTGCAACAGCTGATTAAGTCAGTCGATGTCAGAGTGCGTGCCGATTTTTACTATGGGTGATTACGTTGAGCAAAGAATTTGTTTAAAGTTTTGTGTTGCAAATGAATTTTCGTGTGCCGATGCATTGAAAATGTTGCGAAAGGCCTTTGGTGATAATGCTCTATCGAAAACTCGTGCATATCAGTGGTACAGAGCCTTCAAGGACGGTCGTGAAGTGGTCGCCCATCGACGGCTTCGATCGAAGATAACGTCGATAAAATTAAGGAAAAGGTGCTGGAAAACCGTCGTAGCAGCTTGAGAGAGATAGCACATGATCTTAAGATATCCCACGAGTCCGCACGTATGATTTTGATTGATATTTTGGGCATGAGAAAGGTGGCCGCACGACTCGTACCGAAAGACCTGAATTTTCTTCAAAAACGTCATCGCGAACAGGTTGCTTCAGACATGCTGGATCGCTGTAATTCCGATTCTACATTCATGGAACGCATTATAACTGGTGATGAGACCTGGGTCTACGAGTACGATATGCAAACAAGCCAGAAATCATCGGAATGGGTGGCAAAAAATGAGCCGAAACCGAAAAAACCACCCCAAAGCCGCTCGAAAATGAAGGTGATGCTCATTGTTTTCTTCGATATCCGTGGCGTGGTGCATTACGAATTCGTTCCAGAGGGTCAGACGGTAAACAAGGAGTATTACCTAGGCGTTATGAAACGTTTGCGTGAGCGTGTCCGTAAGAAGCGGCCAAATTTGTGGGCGAACAACTCATGGATTTTGCATGACGATAACGCGCCTTCTCACCGAGCTACGATTGTGACTGACTTTGTCGCCAAAAACTCAACAAACGTGCTTCAGCAACCACCGTATTCGCCGGAATTGACTCCCTGCGACTTTTTCCTCTTCCCAAAACTAAAATTGCCCCTTCGTGGCACCCGTTTTGAGTCGATTGAAGCCATAAAACAAAATTCGGCGCGAGAGCTAAAGTCCATCCCGGAAAGCGCCTATAAAAAATGTTTCGATAATTGGAAGTGCCGTTGGCATAGATGTATTGAAGCAAATGGAGCCTATTTTGAAGGCTACCCAATAAATTTTGATTTTAAATGTAAAAATGTTGTTTCAATTTAAAATTCCCGGTACTTTCTTGACAGAATAGTATATTCGGAAATATTTGTGAATTTTTGAGAATGTAAACCTACCTGAAGATGCTAATGTGATTGCGAAACAATTTTTGTATTAAATAACAATAAAAATTTTTTGAAAATCAGAATATCCTTATTTAATATTATTGTATCTATTCTTACTACAAATTAAACTAAAAAACTGCAAATTTTATACAGTGGTTTATTATTTTACAATAAAAACTCCGAGAAGTTCTTGAGAATTTTTTTTTCAATTGCAACTCATTTCCAATCCTTAGATTGAATTGATGCATTTATTAGTTTTGAAGAAAATTTTGGGACTGCCCATTATTTTCATTTTATTTTTGAACTTCTTGCTTTTCAAAATTAAAATTTTTAGCTTGGATTTTATTTTTTGTTTCAGTCATTCAGAAGGGATAATTTTCTTGAAAAAATAATGAACCAAAATGTTTATGAGGGACGGTTCAGGAAAAAATTTCGTGGTAATAACATTAAATAGGGGTAGTGAAATTCTCCAGTGGGGAACACTTGAAACAACATTATTCTAGATAGGTAAATACAGCATTACTTTTTACAATCATTCTGAACATTTCAATTATTAAATTAAAAAAAAAAAAATAAGAACTATATCTTAAATATCAAACAGTCATTCTGTTACACCTGACTACAAAAGGAGATAAGAGAATCCAAAAAAATATGGAATATGGATCGAACTTACTTTTAGTGGAGACAGCAGTTTCATATCGGCATTATGAAAATCAAATCTCACTCTAAAAATGCCCAACATAAACTTGAGAAATTCTTCGAAACAACCTCTTTTAAGGGAGTTCTCTCAAAAAAACCTTTTAAACATATGTAGCACATCTTCAAAAAGTTGTTTGAGAATATCAGCGATAATCATCAGCCCGTTCTCATGCAAATAAAAAATATCTATCATACTTACGCAACCACTTGTTATATAATATTCCGAACTACGACAGAACACAAATGCTCTCCTAGTGGTTAGACCAGACTACTATTCGCATTCTATGTTTGTCCACAGAAGTTGAATAAAGTATTTTTCAAGACTCAGTTATATCCAGAAAATACTGTGTGCATGAGTCAAAAACAAATTGTAATTATTATGAGGGGTGTTCAATGTATTCTCGGTATCGGGGCGATTTGCTAATAATGTGAGTAATCTAATTATCTCATTTACTAATGCAAGGTCAGTGCAAGATGGATACCAAGAATGCCCACCGCACCTCAGAAACAGGTGTGAGTCGAGTGCGGTAAGAAGTTTTTAGAGCTCTGTGGAGAAGACTCATCGACTATTTTCAACCGACTGGTTATTAAGGATGAGACGTGGGTTCATCACTATCACCCTGAGAGTAAACAAGGGTCCATGCAGTGGATTGAAAAGGGTGCACAGCCCCCAAAGAAATTTAAAGTCGCCACATCCGTTGGAAAAGTAATGGCTACAATCTTTTGGGATTCTAAAGGTATTTTATTGGTAGAACACACTAAAAAGAATGAAAGCATCACAAGCAACTACTTTGCATAATTTAAGAGAAGCAATTAAAGGAAAAAGGCGAGGAAAACCCATGCGGGGGTGTTGTTGCCTAACGACAACTCGCCGATGCACAAGGCCCGCGTTGTAATAAAGGGCCTATGTTTTACTCAGAAATAGGGAAATAAATTTTGATCCAAAGAATTCTATTATAATAAAGCTCGAGGGCCGACAAGCGGTGTTAATCAATTGAGATAGAAATGTAGCCTAAACAACGGGTGATAATTCTAAAAGCAACAATTTAGTAATCAATAGATCGATTCATTTAAATTTCAACGAGGAGGTCTTGGGAACGGAAGTTAGCGATTATAATTTTAGTGCAGACGACATAAAGGACTTCAAGGCTAAGATTGGGAATTCTCAGTAAAGTCGAGATAAGAAATCGACAAGTCAAAAGATCTGGATGGTCTAGACGTGTGTAGGCGTTGAAACGATGGGAACTTAGAAAAAGCCGACTCAGAAAAACTTCGGTAGGAGAATAGAAGCCAACGTTTTGGAAGTTCGAAAAAAGAAAAGGGAGTCGTCGTTAGGCATTGGTGACAGACAGTCACTAATCGGTTCGTGGTCGGGATAGTTTAGTTTAATTCAGGTTGAAAAATAAAGGGCTAAATTATAGTGTTTGTTCTTGAAGGGGTGTTGTGCCTTTGGGCTGAGGCCAACACCCCGGTGTTGAACATGGTACCGGGTTTTGTGGATCGATGTCCCGGAAAAGGTAGGTTTTTTGTAACTTCACTAAAATCTTTTCATTAATTTTGAATATAAATTGTTCATAAGCGAGAACGATAGCATGACTTATTAAAATTGACAGTCCAGGGTCCTGAAGTCTTCCACAAAATTGATTCAAACAATTACTATTATATGATATGATTTTAGAATCGTTTTACATCAATTACTTTTCAAAAGACTTAAAATTTGTAAATATTGAAATTTCTATAGATTCACACCATAATAGTTCATTATATGTGATATCTCATTTAAATGTCTTATTTTTGCTCTATCCATCTCCTCAGAAAATACTTTTAAAACAAAAGACTTGTCCTTCGTGCGACGAGCACGAACCCAAATTCTTTCCAAAAAGAGAGTTCAGTAAAGTAAGTATATTTTGATATATTTTCGAGTTGCAAACTAGATTCAGGAATTATGAGTAGAATGTAGATAGTAAATGGTGACAGTGGTAAGGGTTAATAGTCAGAAAAAGGTTTATATTAGGTATTATTTCGTTTTTTATTGCTTGATTCATTATTCAAAAATTGGAATTAACTTTATTTTTTTTGAAAGTAGGAAATAAAACAGTTTCAAAAAGTTACCCTTTTTATAATGAGATAAACACACTTATATATTAAGGGAAACGACTCTGGACGAGTTATAGATAAAGCGGTGTATTACAGCGTGGCAAAGGTAGCTGTGCGGGAATGTGGCTTCGAAGAAATTACTCATTCTCCTAATCCAGACTTGGCCACCACTACTACCTATTCCCAAATGTGAAAAAATATCTGCATGGAAAGCGATTTTCCGATGACGAAGAACTGAAGGTAGTAATTAATACCTATTTTGAGAAGAAACCGCAAAAACATTTTTTACAAAGTTTAGAGATGCTTATTTCTCGATCTAACAAATGTATTGAAATTCTAAGAGACTACATTGAAATATAGAATTTTCCCAAAATTTTCTGAGTTTTCTTTCATGGCCTATACCAAGAATACGTTGAATGCCTCACACATATATAGAATGAAATAATAAAAAGGAGATTTTTTACTTAATAGAAGGTTTTTAAATAAATTAATTATCAAACAGAATAATTCTGTTACAACTCGCTACAAATTTTAATTTTATAAAATTTCTTGAAAACTTTTTAGAATTAAGTTTAAAAAAGTGAAATAAAACTAAATTAAAATAAAGAAATTCCATAAAATTTAAATTCGTAGCGAAATGTAAAAGAATTACTCTGTTAGATATTTAAGATACTGAAAAAACCTTATATCAATGAAAATCCCCTTTTTATTAACTCTGCATTTATACCAAATTCAAAAAAAGACCATAATTAACTGAAGCATATATTAATGTACATACATATAGATAAGGAAATAATGTAAACAGAAAAATCAATATGAAAAACTGTTCTAAACGAACCAGCTGTATGATAAAATTACTCAATATTAATGATAAGTATTATTGTAATGAAATTCATTCCTTATGTACAGTAGCAAAAAGTAATTTCAACATACTTAATAATTTTATATCTATTCAAAATTTAAAAAACAATATTTTTAATCCACTGGATAGAAAGGGATTTTAAAGAAAAATACAGGTTACAAAAATACCCAATCCCAAGTCAAGACACAGAACATAGAGCACGATCAAACTCTAAAAAATTATTTTTTCATTTTTCTATTTCTTCTTCATCCCAGTCGTCCATGAGTTTATGAACAGTTTCCTGGGCGCCCTTTTTGATGGATTTCGTTTTATTATCAGATTGTTGTGAATCTGTATCTTCCCAGTCGTCTAGAATTGACATGGTAGTTGACTCTCTTGTGTCCTCGCTTAGTTTATCAGGAGTATCCTCTTCTTCCACTATTTGCGACGATTGTGATGATACCGTGCTCTCCTGATTTTCAGGATCCTTTTCGCATTGTGTTATTTCTATACTATTTTCATTTAGCGATTCTGCCTCTTGTTTCTCATTTACTTCTGGTTCCACCTCACAATCCATATCAAGTGGATTATCAGTAGGGGAGTAGGGTTTTTCTTCGTCTTTTTCAGGCGATACTTCTAATTGTTCTTTCAAATTTTCAGATTCCTCCATGGTATCAACTTTGACTTGTTCCTCATCTGTGGAATTAATTTTTGATTGGAGAATAAATAATCTTGAGTTTTCATGATCATAGCTACCAGGAAATCAAATGTGAATACTACATCTACTGTTTCTTGATCATTTCCGTCTTTACTGGACGAAAATTTATCTTATATGATTTAAAGTAAAACACTTCATGATAGCTAATATTTATTGTTTACACAACAATTGTTTCGTCAATTACATTTTGGCTTCATCAGGTGAGTATCTACAAAATCAGTCTCCATAAAGACAAGTCCGAGCAAAAAGAAACGTGATAACATGAAGGTTTGTTTGAATGTATTCAAAAATGTTCAATCGGGCATCAGTTTAACTCTGGACGTTGAATAGAATGTGTTTTTAATAATGCCGGTTGATTTCTAGTGCTCCTAAAAGGTCTATTGCATTTGTTCTCTATATGCAGAACTTCGTAATTATGGTCAATCATGTCCTGTTTGTAGACGTTGGTTGGCATAGGTAGAATTTGATTCATTTTTAACGAATGAATTCTTATGTTCTTTCATCCTATTTTTGAAAGCTCAGCCTGTTTGGCCAATGTATACATATGGACAAGTACCGCAAGTTAACCTATAATATAGTCAATAAGAACAAGAGATCGAGAATATATAGGTTACTTGTTCATATGTATATATTGGTCAAACAGGTAAAGCTTTCGAAAATGGATTCAAAAAACATCAGAATTCATTCTTTAAAAAAATTCAAGAGCTCTACCTGTTTGCCCAATATATACATATGGATAAGTACCGCAGGTTAACCTATAATATATTCAATAAGGACAAGAGATGGCGAGTATGTAGGTTAACTTTCGGTACTTGTCCATAGGTATACATTGACCAAACAGGCAGAGCTTTCGAAAATAGGATGAAAGAACATCAGAATTCATTCGTTAAAAATAAATGAAATTCTATGCCAACCATCCTCAAGAAACAGGACGTGATTTCGACAACAATTTCGAAGTTCTCCATATGGAGAACAAATGCATTAGACTGGACCTTTTAGAAACATTTGAAATAAACCAGCACCATAAAAAACACAATTTACTTAACGACCAGGCAGATTTAAACCGATCCCCGTTATTGAACCTTTTTGAATAAATTCTGAAAACTCCCAAAACAAACCTTCTAGTTTCTTTTTTCTCAGTCTTGTATTTAGAGACTGATTTTGTAAATACTCGCCTGACGAAGTCAAAATGTAATTGACGAAACAATAGTGTAAACTATAAATATTAGCAGAAATAAAGTGTTTTACTTCAAATCATAAATCTACTATTACTGAACAGATTTTATTGCAGGTTAATGTTACCATAACAATTGACTGTATATAGCACGAATAATTTGAATTTTTTTTATATTTATATTATCCTGATACTCCTAGATCTTCTGTGACGATCTCTCAGAAGCTTTTTCAGCTTGTGCGAGTCAGGAGTTCAGTTGTGTTCTGGGTAGGCTTTGTTACTGCGATCTTACGCCACTTTAGGTCACAGCACTGTTAACTCTCGACCCAACAATGAAATGGTGGCCGAAACCCATCCAACTAGAAAATTTCTTTCCCACCTGAACATGATTTGAACCTGCGACCTTACGGTTACAAGCCCAATGCTCTTAACACTGAGCTACCGACACAAAACTGAGCTTCTAATGTAGAAGTCATATCAAAAACTGAAAGTTTAACAATGTTCCATCATGAAAATAATCACTCAGCACTTCAATATTATTCAAATCTATATGCCTTAGCAAAATGATATTAAGAATGCTAAGAACACAATATTTTATCAAATTTTCACAATATATCCACTAAGAATAAGAACACACGAACAGTTTCGATTGTTAGATTAAGCCAACTTATATTGGATGAATTTAACAAAAGACAACTCAAATATAATTTCAAGAAAATTTAATTGAGGCGCTGTAATGACATAAATTGCATTTCAAGCTTTCATATCCAATTTCCTACCATCTTAATTATGCGCATACTAATTTGGTTAAGTTGGAAAAATGGCGAAAACTTATTCAAAGTCCTTGTAACAAAGAACCTCCGTAATTTTAACATGAATGCTGGAGTGCCCCAGGGCTCAGTTTTGTCGCCCACCCTCTTCCTGATCTACATAAAGCTTCCCGGAAGTATCTGCGATCTGACACCAACAGGATGTTCATGTTGTGGTGGATGGTGTAGAATCCATTTGGTTTTGATGTGAATGCTGGTGTGCCCCAAGGCTCAGTTTGGTCACCCACCTTCTTCCTAATCCACACAACGATCTTCATAGTACAACTGAGAACCACATTGCTAGCTTCGCGGAGGATAGTATGCTGATGTCCTCTTTCATCAGTGACAAACCTTTGAGCACAGTTCAGTCTCACCTCCATAGATGCCAGCAAATCGATTCCCTGAACAAAGATATCAAAAACAGAAATGAATGGGGTCAACGGAATCTGGTGAAATTCAATACTTCGAAGACCCAAACAACAACTTTTTCCCAAAAATGTTACTAACTTCTGACTTGATGATGTAAACCAGGTTTAGCCAAGGGATTCCATGCATCTTTGGTCGGTTGGGAGAACATGTGACTGATTTGTTCAAGGCTAGGAAATATTTCCCTGCAGATCAGGTTCTTCTACTGAATAAAGCTCAAATCAGGCCAGGACTCGAATACTGCTCTCATGTTTGAAGGTCAGTACCCAAACATTTGTTACAACTTTTGGATTCCAGTAGAGAGCAGTACGATTGATTGACTGCCCAACTATAACAGCCAGTTTGCAGTCGTTGGAACAGATAATTAACAACTTGTGCTTGTTCTATAGATATTATCATGTTCGATGCTCCGCATAACTGAAGGAAATGATTCAAACTGCTCCAGATTCGCACGCGGCACTAGATCTGTGTATATCTCTATACAGTTGAATACATAAAATATTACTTCATTTTTTATCATTTGTGATAGAAAGTTATTATATTTTCTGTATTTTTACCTTTCTAAAACTATGAGACGAACACTTGTATATTTCTTTTTTGAAAACAGTAAATCGAAGGATAAAAGTGTATATCTTTTACTCTATTGAAGTCCATCACTATCAAGTAAACACTGACGCAATCAAATATTTGTTGTTTTTGTAATATTCTGACTACACTTGTAGGTTATTATACATTTACCTTTTTCCTTTTCCACAGCAGAATCTTCTACAGTATCATCTTTGTTTTCTACCACGTTTTCATTAATTTCCATGGGAACATCATTATCATATTCAGTGGGTTGGTTTTCTAATGTTTTTTCTATGTTCTCTTTTCCTCCCTCTTCATTTTCAGAATTTAATATATTCTCCGTAGGCGGGTTTGTACATTCTTCGACTAAACTAGTATCTTCAATTTCCATTGGAACTGAGTCCTACAAAAATACAAAATAAAATATTCCCCATATATCGTGTGTCGCATTTAAGATGAAAGTATGCCTGTATTTTCGTTATTTGAAGAAGTCAGAATTCGAAATTTTGTACAGTCATACAGACTATTGAGTCGGCTTTTTACGGAATGTATCTGAAATTTTATCTTTAAACCCTACCTATTACATCTTCGCAAAGAGGACCAATTCTCGACATTTTGCTTCGTGTTAAAAACACCACATAAGGTTACAAGAAAAAGTTGAAAAAAGAATTTCATGAGAAAATTCCAATTTTCATTGTATCATACCCTGGTTAGTTTATTACTCCAGTATTCAAAATAACAACAAATATCATTGTTCATGAAACAATTGTTGTAATTAAATAAACATTAGCAGAATTTGAAAATCGTTTTATTTTAAAACACAATTTCTGATCAAAACTTTAAAATTGAAATAAAAAGCTACAGAAAAGTGGCTAATTCAAATAATATAGACCCAGTCCCAGAGATAACTGATGCAGAATATGAAGAAGCTTTACATGGAAAGAACACAGCATCTGGTTACGACAAACGTAACAAGGGGAGTGCTACACAGATTAAGTTTGGAAATTCATGATGAAATAAGGACGATTTACAAGCCCATAGCGAAAAAAAGGCCGGCTCCTTAAACACTATCTATGCATCGATCCATTTTTTGACTTCATCATAATTGGAGAAGTGCTGGCAATTTTGAATTGATCGGAAGAGATAAGCTGCCATTTGAGTACGTTTTAACCGGGTGACGCACGTTTTAACCGTGCATTGTCATGCAGTGTTAATAACTTTGTCATGTCTGTCTGTATTGCGGCCGTTTTTCTGGCAATGCTCAGCTCAAATGCATCAATTGTCGTTAGACCTCCCTTGTAATCCTTTAGTTCGATTGCAGCAGCTCATAATACAGCTGGTCCCCCCAAATACACAGCATGATGTTCTCGCCATCAATATTCGGCTTGACAGTTGATGAGGAGGCATTCATACGTTGCCCGACGTTTGGATTATCGTAATGGATGCAATTATGATCGCCAGTCACAATTCGAAGCAAAAACTCCTTTCTTTTTTGCATTGGAGCAGTTTTTCAGACGTGAAAAAACGGCATTTGACGACTCTTGGCTTCAGTTTGTATGGCACGCAATTTCCTTCCTTTTGAATCATTCCCATTGCTTTTAAACGATGGCAAATAGTTAGTTGAGTGACTCCAAGTGTTTCGGCAAGTTCCCCTTGCGTTTGTAATAGATCTTCATCGAGCCTTGCCTCTAATTCTTCATCCTTAAACTTTGGTTGCGCTCCAGGTTGTTCTTTGTTTTCCATATCAAAATTGGGCATACTACTTCTGCCATGTTCGTTCTGCTAGAGCACGGTCCACTAAATACGATTTCCCTTCATATTGAGGTAAAGCTCCCCGCAAAAACTCATTATTCGGTACAAAAGTTGACGTGTTCTGAGCACACAGAAACTATGTTATTCACACTTCAGGGAAATGACAGATACTGAAAAGAAGCCTCTTGATGGCCCTTCAAAATGAAGGTGTTGCCAAATGATGTAATAATAAACTAGTAGCGACATCTGTTATCAAAACTGCACAAACTTATTTCTACTCCTAATATTATAAGAGAACATGACAAATATAACTTACTGTAACTTTGGATCCTTCTACACATTCATCTGTATTATGAGGTTCAATAGATTTATCCGCTTCTTCTGTGTTAGTTGGTGGTTCGATTTCTTCAGGTGCACTTACGTTTGCAGTTTGCTCTTCCACTGCTTCATTCAACATTTGAAGATTTGCAGAAACCTGCGTATCTGATAAGAAAAAGATTTAATATACTGAATGACAAAAAAAGGTAGTTATCCGATTTTAATAATGTTTTATGTCAATTTATCATAACAAAAAGTGATGTTATATTCAGGTTGTCTTGAATTTTTGAGGTGGTGCAGGTTGTTAAGTGATAAAAGAACTTTCAATTGTCGAGAGTGTGTCGCATTTGAATTGAAATCTGTGTTTAGCATGTTGTAATGACTCTTTTAAATTTATCTACCAGGTGTAGAAGTACGAGACCGTTTTTTTTTTTGGAAAATAATATCCACTGAACTAGTTGGAAATTAACAGATAATTGTTTGGAGCCCAGTCAAACCCTACTCTTGGCTTCTCCAAAAAAACTGTGATAATATTTTTTGTAATTGTAATAAGAATTGTGGCTGTCAAAAAGAGAGATTATTTTATTCGCCAGTACGTATCAATTGTCAGGATCAGACTTGCTCCAATACTGAATCAAATAAGGGTTTCCCAATAAGAGGTTTCATTTTGAATAGCCGGCTATCTGGACAGCTGTTACTTTTGAAACTGTCATCTTTTGACATTTGACAAGTAAAAACTATGCCATTACTAAAAATTGAACGATAGAAGCTTTAACAACGAATTGAAATTATTAAAGCTCACTACACAAATGGTGAAAATTTTGTAGTCACAGTTCGCAAAACTAAAGCACTGTTGGATCGTCGTGAAGCACCTTCTCGGCCAATAACGAAACTAGTAGAAAAATTTGAGCTGTTGGGTTAAGTTAGTGATGTGAAGAATCGAAACAGAACAACTGAGAATTTTGCTACTGTAGCCTGTTATTATTATAATTATTTTATAGAGAGCAGGCGTCTGTCCACTCTACCACTGAGTTCGCATGGACTATTGTGGTTCTCCCCTAATTTATATTTCCCCCAACGAGATTCAGTTTTTGAATAAAACCGATAAACTTGTTCCGGGCTAATTTTTTCAGTTCGCAGTGGGCTATGCCTGATCAAAGACCTCGATTCTGATGAGACTCACCGCTGGGCACCCTGAGACGATGTGGCTGTTTCAGTGTCCTCAAGACACAGCCTGCATTCATTGTCTTCAGCCAGACTGATTTTGTGCAAATGCGCTTTCAGCCTGCAGTGACTTGTCATTATTCCGACAAGTGTTCTTAGTTTGGCCTTATCCAGACCTAGCACCATCTTTATGTTCAAAGCTGTTCCAAGGAACACCTTCGAATGGTTCAGGCCAGAATGACTCAGTCAGAAATACTTTAGTCTTGAGTTCATTTTGACTGTTATCATCCGCTTAGCCACGTATGTGATATTCCCAGGAATGGTTCTGGGCCTACGAGCTCCAGCAAACGCCAGCCGAATTATTACAATCTACAACTTTTGTCTGACCTATTTTTACGATAGAATATACCGTTTCAGAGAAAAATAGAAAAAACCTGTTCCAAAAATTAATAATATCGGATGAACATACATGGTTGTTTATCTTTTTTTGTCAGTCAGTATACTCCAATATCTTGTTTTGAAACGTGCACCCAACTATTTCATCTTTGATTTAACATCAGTAACAAATCGATATTTTTGTTTCATTGTAAATAATTGGAGTTATCTAAAGTACACCTCAACAAATAGAAATTTTGGGTTAATATGTAATTCAAATCTTTCTTAGAAATGCCTGTCATGTCTATTAGTTAGAGTATTTTCAGTATATTGTCATACAATATAATTTTATATATATTTTTTATCAGTTTCTGCCATGTACATTTCAGTAAAATAGAATGTTGCTTCAACTTGACTGGTCAATATTCCGCTTCGAACCAAGGCTTTTAAAACGAAAGTGTTATAATCTTTTCCATGCTTGAAGTTACTGGGAACATTCACTATTTCAAGCTAAACACTTCAAACTTCAATTCAAAGTTATCACTTTCTATTCCAGCCGTACTTTTAATTTTATGATTATTATCTATAAGTTAGATCAGGTATTTCAAAACCTTCAAAAAAATTCAAATTACAAAATGGTACACTTCGGTGGTATCTCAATTGAAGAAACAATACATTTATTTATTGTTGCATTTAAAGATCGGCCAATTCCTTCAAGTTCCACTATTTTTTATTATATTGAAAAGTTTGAGAAATGTGGTTGTTTATGAACATGTAAAAATTGCAGCATTACTAAACCACCAAAATCCATGAGTGAAAACCATCTGAATCTACAGATAGATGCTGTTAAAACCAGTGCACCTTGTTCGAGTAGATAATTTGCTGAACAATTAAATATGAGTGATTGAACTGTTTGGAATATTTTGAAAAGAAATGGTTACCATTGTTATAAAGTACAGGCTAGCCAAGAAATTTTTCCCGAAAACAAAATAAAACGGATGGAATTTTGTGAAACAATGACGGGAGAACAAAATTAGAATACTTCGAAATCTGAATATCAAAACAGATTAAATCTGTTAGTCTTCTAAAATTTTAATTGCAAAAAAATTTTATTCAAAAAACTTTTACAATTAAATTAATGTCTAAAATAAGCACCGCTTACGTTTAATAGACGTATATAATCAAAACTCAATATATAATGTCAAATGGAATAAATTTTGTCTCCTTTAAATATTTATTTATTAATTTTAATGACTTTCTTATATCTATTGGTTTATTTATTCCATTTGACATTATATATTGAGTTTTGATTATATACGTCTATTAAACGTAAGCGGTGCTTATTTTAGACATTATTTCAATTCTAAAAGTTTTTTGAATAAAATTTTTTTGAAATTAAAATTTTATTCCATTTGACATTATATATTGAGTTTTGATTATATACGTCTATTAAACGTAAGCGGTGCTTATTTTAGACATTTTCAATTCTAAAAGTTTTTTGAATTAAATTTTTTTGAAATTAAAATTGTAGAAGACTACCAGATTTAATCTGTATTGATATTCAAATTTTGTTATATTTCTTCTATCAAGTAAAAAGCCTTTTTCTATTTTAGAATACTTCGTTTTTAACTGATGAGTCATGGTTTTCCTTGAATGGAAAACATAACTCATCAGTGGTACGATATTCGTCCAGGAATCTTAAGGTCCAATCAATTTCGATGATATCTATTTTCAACAGGATGGTTGTTCCAAGTCACAACACACGAGCAGTCACACAATATCTCAGAACCACTTTTTTGGATTGTGTCATTTCTACAAATGGCACGATCAAATGGCCACCAAGATCACCGGATTTATCTCCCAATGATTTTTTCCTTGGAGATATCTGAAAAACTCGATTTATGGACATGAGATCGATAAAGCTTCAAATCTTGTTTAATTAAGGTTAAAAATAATCCAACTTTGTGCCAAAATAACCACTATGCCTAATCTGCTCAGAGATATGAGATTATCCCGTTGCAATAGATTTGGCTACTGTATGGCACAACAGGATGGACTATTTGAACACTTAATTTAAATTTGTGAGCCATTAGTATTTTTTTCGTTTTTCGTTTTTATTTTCCTTCAGATTTTTTTAATTTTTGTTGAATTTATTTTATTTTCAAGCCAGTTATGGCAAAAAAAGGACCCAAGTACTGTTTTTCAGAGATGAAATTATCTACGTCATTCATTGTCGTAAATAAATTCCTCACATGCAAAATGCAATGAAATAGAAATATCGTATCGTATTGTATTTGATTTTCAAGCCTTATTGACTACACATCAGCACTCTTGAGTTCAATGCGCCAACTGGATTTGTATCATCCGAAACGAAATGATGTACCTACATCTGCGTACGATAGAATAGCATTCTTTTCTAGTTATACACTGGATTATTCATCATCAAAATGTACATATCTTTCCATTACTCCAATGTTCGACTGGACGGTCTGAGTTCTCAGTCTTAGTATCCTGACATTAAAACGTGATATTTAAACCTGTATATTATTATGTTAACTATACACTGGTGCTTGTAAATACTCAGAGTTGCAATCAGTCATTTTTAGATATCAGTTATACCAATATTCTGATCTAACTTAAATACGAATCTACTTCAAAAGTATACATAATGGCCATCTTGTAAAAGTCTTTATTAAAAAATGGAAAAACAATCATACACTGAAATTGCATTTAAAAGAATAGGTCAACAGGAAAATTTGAGGACTCACCCACAGTTTCCTCATTTTCAGATTTCCTTATTTCTTCGAGTGGAGTATCTTGATTTATTGGAACCACTTCTTCTATACTTGGTTGACTTTGAGCTTCAACTTGGGGATTGTTCTCAATGTACTGTACAGATTGCTGAGCTTCTATCTTCGGTTTTTGATCTTCGTAAAATGATTCCTGTTTCAAGTCCTGACCTTCCTCAATTTCCCTCTGAATCATCTCGATAGTTTCTATATGGTTTTCTGCAGGTGTGCTCATAACAATTTGGCTGGCAGATGAGGTAGCAATAGCCGCACCATTTCTAATTTCTAACAATCCTGTTTCTGAGTTAACCATCAGATTACCCTGCAAATATAATTAATATTGTTCAATTTCTTCTTGTGTTAAATTAATAGAAGGTAGGAATACAATATGACCAAAAGTACCGGAATATTGTAAATAAAACAAAATTGTCTTAATCGTCTTCCAAATTTATTTCATTTTTTGCCACTAAGAAAATGTTGTCGATCGGAATAAAAGGAAATCCGAGGGTGCGATATCGGGCGAGTATGGTAGGTAAGGAGGTACCTCCCACCCTAATTCATTAATTTTTTCCAATGTTGTTCGTCTTGCAGAATAACGCTTTTTCTGTCGACAATCGCCGGATACTTTTCGATTTGTTTATTTGATCCAAATGTTCACAATAAAGATCTGCATTAACAGTTTGACCAGGTTTCAGCACTTCAAAATGAACAATTCCGCGTATACTCCACCAAACACACAGAAGCGCCTTTTTGGGATGTAAACCTGGCTTCGCAATACTTTGTGGTGATTCGTTTGGACAAAATCACTGCCTTTTGCGTTTTGGATTATCATTTTTCGTCTCCAGTGATCAAACCATCAAAAAACGGTTCTGTTACTGATGGATCGGTTGGCTTTGTTCTCTTCGGACAGATTATGGGGGACCTAAACACCTGCTCTGTTTATTTTTCCAATCTGCGTTCTCGAAACGTTCTTGGATGCTCGACCAAGGTTGATAGGGGTTGTTTGAGAGTTCCTCGATTGTCTGACATGGATTTGCTTCCACTTTTGCCCTTAGCATGTCATTGTCTAATGTTGTTGGTCTTCCTGATCGATAAGAGTCAGAGAGATCAAAATTACCGGATCTGAACTTGAAATGCCATCTTTGGCATTTACGAACGTCTAATGCACTTGGATAAACATCGAAATGTTTTTGGTCGCAACTGTTGCATTACTACCCTTGCGAAACTCAAAAATTTATGATAGATTGGGCCGTTGCTTGGTAGAAATCAGTTGTAATTGTCATTATAAAATAAAACACTTGTTTACATTTTCTACTTTATTTTTGGTATTGACGTACGTTTCGTCTTTGCTAGAAAGACTTCATCAGAATACGAAGTAACAGTTGTTGTACATTGAATTTATAAGATTTTTTACAGAAGGTGTACATGTGTTTTTAATTGTTCGTCGGGTTGGTTTTCTCAAAGAATATTCCCTTCAGAATCGTGTTCACTCGATCCCTTGTAAATATTGAATAGAGGGGTGTAATAAAAATCTATTTGTTCATTTACTAGGTTATTGCTGTTTTTATGTTTATTTATTTCGTAAATTTCCCATAAGTTCAATTTTAGACCTCTGTTTTCAACATGTAGAATTTCTATTTCTTTTGTGAAAGAGTGGTTATTTTCAAGAAGGTGTTTAGCATAATGTGAATCTTTTTTATTTTTATCGAAACTTCTTTTATGTTCTGTTAGGCGTGTACCGAAATTTCTACCTGTTCTACCAATATAAATCTTTGGGCAATCTGGGCAAGTGAGTTTGTATACCCCTGATAATTGAAGTTTATCCATACTGTTTTTATTGTTTTTGATGTATTTGCTAATAGGATTGTTTGTCTTGAAAGAGACTTTAATATTTTCTTTTTTGAGTAGGTTTTTTAATTGAATACTAATGTTTCCGAGATATGTGAGGCTAACGTATTTGTGTTCAGATAGATCAGATGTTACTGGATAAATTTCTTTTATTGTGTTTTTGTGTATACGTTGGTTAATTAAATTATCTATTAGAGATGTATTATATCCATTGTTGTAAGCTATTTGTTTAATTATACATTTTTCTTTTTGGAAATTGACTTGGTTTAGTGGAATGTTCAATAAACGGTATATCATACTATGGAGAGCTGCTAGTTTGTGTTGGAATGGATGAAAAGAATTACGGTGTATAATGGTATCTGTTTGTGATGGTTTATGATAAATTGCGAAGTTATGTTTATTGTTTTCTCTAGTTATCGTGAGGTCAAGAAAGTTGATGGTAACATCTGATCTATCTGAACACAAATACGTTAGCCTCACATATCTCGGAAACATTAGTATTCAATTAAAAAACCTACTCAAAAAAGAAAATATTAAAGTCTCTTTCAAGACAAACAATCCTATTAGCAAATACATCAAAAACAATAAAAACAGTATGGATAAACTTCAATTATCAGGGGTATACAAACTCACTTGCCCAGATTGCCCAAAGATTTATATTGGTAGAACAGGTAGAAATTTCGGTACACGCCTAACAGAACATAAAAGAAGTTTCGATAAAAATAAAAAAGATTCACATTATGCTAAACACCTTCTTGAAAATAACCACTCTTTCACAAAAGAAATAGAAATTCTACATGTTGAAAACAGAGGTCTAAAATTGTACTTATGGGAAATTTACGAAATAAATAAACATAAAAACAGCAATAACCTAGTAAATGAACAAATAGATTTTTATTACACCCCTCTATTCAATATTTACAAGGGATCGAGTGAACACGATTCTGAAGGGAATATTCTTTGAGAAAACCAACCCGACGAACAATTAAAAACACATGTACACCTTCTGTAAAAAATCTTATAAATTCAATGTACAACAACTGTTACTTCGTATTCTGATGAAGTCTTTCTAGCAAAGACGAAACGTACGTCAATACCAAAAATAAAGTAGAAATGTAAACAAGTGTTTTATTTTATAATGACAATTGAAACTCAAAAAGTATACAATACTGCATATGTTCTTCTGGCATTTCACCCCAAATTTCACAAAAAGTCTAATATTTAATTATTCAGAAGTGAACAAGTCACAATAACCTTGAAATGTCTTTGATATGACTTTGAAGTACACAATGAGCTGACAAATGACGGTCAAATATGGACATGAGCAGACATCAGTCTTACTTTCCCTATTAATAGCAGGATCCGTTAAGAGTGGTTCATTTAAATTACAATTTCACCGTTCCTTTTGATCATAGGTTGTACAACAGTTAAAGAGCACGGAGCAGTTAAAGAACATGCATATATGTAATTCCTACCTGCGAAGTTATAAACTGTCCTTGCTGGCCATCTGCGGGATGACTATAGAGTACTACAATATTTGAGTTATCTGCGGTGATACCACTATGACCATCTTTATAGTCCTGATCGGTAAGTACCATAACTAGTTCATCATTGCTCGGTAGTCCTTCAGCTTAAAATATCAAAATCAAAATAAAATTCAGAAACCAATATATGTTTATATTTACCAGTTACGTTTCTAGGATCGATTTGTGGTAAAATGTATTCAGTTTGATTATTTCCTGTTTGTTCAGCTTGGTTGTGAAGAATAAACTGTTGATTTTCATCCAGAACCACTATATCAAGTAATCCCAAGCTGGTGGCTATTGATGTTGGCACGGTAGCATTAGTTTTAGATTGATCCAATGTTATAGTTTCTTCTGTAGATTTGTTTTTACCCATTGGTACTGAGACATCACTAATAATATTAACCTGTGAATGAAACGACTCATTTTTATTATGACTTAATTTTGATCCTTCTTATATTGTCAAAGTTATATCGGGTGTTTTTTTTTAGAGTGATAGAACTTTCGATAGGGATAACTGTGATTTGACAGAAGACAGAAGCCATGTTGTTTTGACATTTCTGTTCAGTAAGCATTGACAAATTATCATGGAAAGACTCACGCCACAACAACGTTAACTTATTCGTCAAACTATCGATAGATTTCGGACAAAATTTTCTCTACTCGATGCAACAACCTCAACAAGACAAAGAACTGTATGTACAGACGAAAATATCGCTGCTGTAAGTCATAGTGTTAATGATGATCCAGATTTGTCTGTTCGTCGACATTCACAACAAGTTTGACTCTGTACATCTTGACTATAATAAGCGTCGTTTGTTTGCTGATTGGGCCCTAGAACAGCTCGAAGTTGATCCACTTTTTTATCGTAAAATTGTATTTAGTGATGAAGCTCATTTCTGGTTAAATGGCTATGTAAACAAACAAAATTGCCGTATATGGAGTGAAAACAATTCTCAAGAAGTTCTGCCAAGTTCCCTTGCATCCTGAAAAATGCACTGTATGGTGTGCTTTACACGCTGGAGGCATCATCGGTCCATATGCTGGAGCTAATGTTACAGTGAATGGTGCTCGTTACAGATCCATGATCAATGATTATTTGTTTCAAAATTTGAATGGTATCGACCCAGAAGTGTTTTGGTTCCAAAAAGATGGTGCTACACCTCATGCTGCTACTGTAACTATTGATTTATTGAAAGAAAGATTTGGCGATAACATTATTTCAAGAAATGGTCCAATTAATTGGCCTCCAAGATCATGCCACATAACTCCACTGGATTATTTTCTTCTGGGTTATGTCAAATCATTCGTTTATACTGATAAACCAGAAATAATAGACGCTTTGGAAGCCAACATAACTCGTGTTATTGATGAAATAAGACCTGAATTACTCGAAAAAGTGGTCCAAAATTGGTCTGGTCGAATGCGGCATGAAGCCAAAATAATACCAAAATACGAGGATTCCCTCGAAAAGGAAACATCAACAAACTGAAACAGCCACAATATTTCTGAAAAAAATAAATAATCTTGCAAGCTATTGTGGATCAATCAGTGAGAGGTAAAAGGATCTTTCCTTTTGCAGTAACCACTTTTTTAAGGACCTTTTGAAAGCATATTTTGATCTCCTCTCTCGCAAGTAGTCAGGCAGAATATTATGTATTCTTGGGGCTATATGGGCGAATGAACGCTGTCCAATAGATTTGTTCGCTGGAAATGCCGGGAATTATTTTTAAAACATAAATGTCATAAAATCATCTTTCAACTAAAAAAAAATTTGGCTTCAATCTTAATTTAAATGTGTTTTATTTCAATTTAATGTTCTATCACACTAATAAAAACACCCGATATTATACAGGGAGTGCTACTTAAGTTTTGAGATATGGCAACACTGATGTGAATATGTCAAATCTGACATTGTCACTGTAAAGACATTTTCACACGAGTGTGTGCCTTACAGATACTTGAAACATTTGTCTTGGTCAAAAAATGCTATTGAATAGTGGACATTTTGGTGCAATAGTTTTCTATGATCTTCAATGTGGATTAAACCAACAGCAGTGTAACGCTCAACTCACTTTTGCCATTGATTGGAGGTACCTCAATTGAAACGGAAAAAGTATTTTCAAAATTAGTTCAAACGCATGCTTATTTTAATGAAAAATATTTTAAATAAACAAATGGATTGGATTATTAATATTTAAAACTTAATGCACTTCACTAACCTTATTTTTTTGTGCTTCTGGAACAGTATATTCTTCTTGCATTTCTTGTTCTTCAATAAGATCATCCAATAAAACGTCACCCTCTTCCAGGTCAACTTCGTCCAGACTGACGATACCATCCCGTTTGCCCTCAGCTTCATGATTGGATTTTATATGAGACAATAAACTGATTGCAGACTGTGAAGTTTTCGTACAATACTGACAGTCGAAGAGAGTATTCTTTTTTGTTTTTGCTACATGCCCCGTAATTTGTATGTGGCATGACATAGCTTCCGGCGATATGAATGCCAATTTACAACACGAACATTGCATCTCTGTTTTTTTGTGTTTAGTCTTGTGGATCTGAAATGCTTCTTTAGACAAGGCTACATAGGGACACTGTGGACAACTGGGGAAAATTTGACTACCTAAATAATGGAAAGAAAAATTGATGAAATTCGAACGTTACATATTATTTAATGTATAAATCTTTGACTTTATCAATAAATAGCATGTTATTCGTAACAATTTGTGTTTTGAGAATATGAACCAATCTGACCAAAAACTCTGTACATCTCAAAAACAATTGGATGTATTTCTGGACAAGCTTGAAACATTTTGTAATAGGGAGCAAAATGTATTAAACAGAGTAACAAATTTTAATTTTATAAAATTTCAAAAATCTTTTTGAAATTAAATTAAGTAAATGCCCAGAAATAATGTTTTTTTTTAGTAGACATATAATAGGGGGAGCCGAAAGAAATGTCGATATTTAATTGTCATTTGTCAGCTCATTGTGTACTTCGAAGTTGTGTCAAAGACATATTAAAGTTATTGTGACTTTATTCACTTCTAAATCATTAAATATCAGACTTTTTTTGCAATTGGGGGTGAAATGGCCAGACAAATCAAAGCTAGTCAACAGTATCAGAGAAATAGAGGTTTTGGGACGCTTCTACAAACAAATGACAATCAAATAATATTGATTAATAAGGCCTATTAACAATAAGGATTGGTTTATCATATACACATTCAAGAATTTGAATGTTCGGTCTTTGCTTGATGGAAATTCATTTTCAACTAATAATAAATTAAATTAAATTTCCACAAACTTTTTATTGTTGAATGACAGTTATTTGGGCCTTTTCAATTAGGTTGAAAGGGAAACCTACAATGGCAATAAAAGTTATTGGGGTTACTGAATTTACTGAAGATATACAACAAAATAATGTAAAAATAATGAATGACTGTACAGAGCTATGTAACCCCAAAAATTATTTGAGATATTTAAATGGGCACCATCTGTTTAACAACCTTCTTTGTCGATTGCCGAAATTCCGATATCTGTTAGAAGGCCCCTCTTTTTTTACCCGGTTTTTTATCACGTTCCGATTGTAAACCTCTGTACCACTATTAGGTGTTACTGAGAATCTGTTGAAATATTCAAAATATTTATCACTTTTGTTTAAATACCACTGTACCACTGTTAGGTCTTCAGTTGTCTGATGATGGGATAGTTCATTTCCCGAAACTCGAGTCACAAGAAAATGTGTAACATATCTTTTTATTGGTAGTAAAACATAGTAATTTCTACAATTTGTTTTAGTTATTGGGGTTGTCGTTTTTTCCAAACTACTTGATGATATTCGATATTAGTGACCTATTGGCATCCGGTTGCTAGTTCAGGAGAATCTTCTGGGAGTTATAGCGGTTTATTTCAAGTAATTCTCAGAATGTTATGTTAATCTAGACTCTTTACTCTCGATATGGATAATTCCATATTCGTTATTGAAATTATGTTCAAATTGTATTAAATGGTTGGCGTATGTGTGGAATTTGAAGTGTAGCTCTTTCGATGTTCAAGGATTCTTTTCTTGAAGGCTCTGTCTGACCAATATAAATCATTGGGCAATCCTTACAAGGTAACTTATAGACTCCTGATTTATTATCTTTGTTTGATTTATCTTTTTTTTTTTTAATGTATTCGTCTATGTTATTGATGGTTCTGAAAGCTGCTGTGTAATTAAAATATTTCTTAAAATAATTGGATATTCTATTCATACATGAAATTTGTATGAATTTGTTTGGAATGGGGTCTTTTGTGGAAGGATAAACGTGAGTTAATGCTTTCTTTTTCTGTTTATTCTTCATCATCTTATCTATAAGGATTGGGTTGAAACTATTGTCAAATGCTATTTGTTTGATTATATTGAATTCTTTGGAAAAATTCTGGGGGTTCATTGATACTTTTAGTAATCTGTGGATAAAGCTATTATAGGCTGACATTTTTTGATCGAAGGAATTATTGGAAATTTTATGTATGGTGATATCTGTGTGTGTAGGTTTGTGAAGAAATATGCTAAATTCATGTGAATTATTCAGTCTTCTGATATTTAAGTGTAGGAAATCGATAATTCGGTTGTTCTCTTCTTCATAGGTGAATTTGATGGACGGGTTAGATTATTAATGAAATTTCAGAAGGTGTTCAGTTGTCTCTTGGTGCCTTTAAAGAAACATAAAATGTCAAAAAAAGAATTTTTTAAAACTTTCAGAATGAAATTAATGTCTTATAAGCACCGCTTTTTTTAAGTTAAAATTGTAGGAGAATAACAGATTAAATCTGTTTTGATATTCAAAGATTGTAATAATCCTTCTTTCAAGTAAAAAACAGCTTCTAATTATTTTATAAAATGTCATCTACAAATCTGAACCAATAAAGAACGTATTTGCTCGTTAGGTTTGAATGAATTTTTGATTCGTGAACATTTCTGCCATAATAGGGGTAGCTGCATTTCCCATAAGAAGTCCTTCATTGGAAATATAAATAATACCCAATTTTGAATATCAAAACTTAATCTGTTAATCTCCTATAATTTTAATACCAAAAAATTTTTTTTACTAAAAAATTTTTACAATTAAATGAATTTTTTAGCAAAAAAAATTTTTACAATTAAATTAATGTCTTATAAGCACAGCTTATATTTAATAGAGTATTAAATCAAAACTCAATATCAAATGGAATAAATAAACCAACAAATATAAATTGTGAATTGAAATTAATAAATGGATATTTGAAGGAGACAAAATTTTGTTTCTGATCTTACAATTATGAAAACTAATTTCTTTTCAAAAATCTAATTAACAATTAGAGGACTTCTCAGAAAATATAACTTATTTGAAATATTTAATATAATTAATTATATTATTATTGTAAGATCAGAAACAAAATTTGTCTCCTTCAAATATTTATTTATTAATTTTAATTGACAATTTATATTTCTTGGTTTATTTATTACATTTGATATTGTATATTGAGTTTTGATTTTATATGTCTATTAAATATAAGCTGTGCTTATAAGACATTACTTTAATTATAAAAATTTTTCAATAAAATTTTTTTAAAATTATAATTGATTAATATTCCTTCTATCCAATAAAAACCTCTTCTTATTTTATTTTATAAATAATACCATTAAACTGGAAGTAATTCTGTTCAAGACAAGATTTGTAGATGACATTTAAAGGCACCAAGAGACAACTTAACACCTTCTCAAATTTCAAATTCACGTATGAGGAAGAGAAGAACCGAAGTAACAATTTCCTAGACTTAAATATCACAAGATTAAATAATTCACATGAATTTAGCATATTTCGTCATACATAAAACTTTTTAATCGTCCCTTTAATCAAAAAATGTCAGCGTATAATAGCTTTATCCATAGATTACTTGAAGTACCGATGAACCCCCAGAATTTTGCCAAAGAACTCAATATAATCAAACAAATAGCATTTAACAATGGTTTCAACCCAACCCTCATAGATAAAAGATGAACAATAAACAGAAAAAGATAGCATTAAATCATGTTTATCCTTCCACCCCATTCCAAAAGAATTCATACAAATTTCTGATATAAATAGAATATCCGAAGACATAGCCAATTATTTTAAGAAACATTTTAATTGCACAGCAGCTTTCAGAAACACTAACAACATAGACAAATACGTTAAAAATAATAAAGATAAATCAAACAAAGATCAGAATCAGGAGTCTATAAGGTTTGCCCAACGGTTTATATTGGTCAGACCCGCAGATCGTTCAAGAAAAGAATCCACGAACATCTAAAGATCTACACTTCAAATTCCACATATACCAACCATTCAATAGAAATCTCTTGTAATAAACCGATATAATTCCCAGAAGATCCACCTGAACGAGCAACCGGATAACAATAGGTCACTTCTATCGAATATCATCAAGTAGTTTGGAAAAAACGACAACCCCAATAACTTTTATTGCCATTGCTGCTTTCTCTTTAAACCTAATTGGGAATACCGAAACAACTGTCTTCCTACTTCTAGTCCCGTTTGCTGTAATACCTGTCAATACATAAATAAGAACCTATGTAAGTTGTTACACAGTTTCACTCCAAATGTAGAACACGACCAAGTCACAGTGTGGTGAAACAATTGTCGTTGAAAAATAAAGTTTGTGGAAATTGAATTTTATCTACACATTCAAAACTATCTACAATTTTCTTCAATGACTTACCAGGAGGTTTCCTTCCATGCTTTGTAAATAAATGATACAATTGCTGTTCATTTTTAGAAAAGGCAATTCCACAATATTTGCAAATTCTAGGGTCGAACTTCATATTATGTACATCAGTCATATGTTTTCTGTATAGATAGTAAAGCATGAACTCGATGGGTTCATTTCCTTTACACTCTTTACACGTCCATACATTATCTTTCGCAGCCGGTTTAACTGATTCAGGCTTAAACACAGTAGTTTTTCGTAATATTGTCTTTTGTTGATTCCTTTCCAAATTTTTTTCCGTAGGACTATAAAGTTTTGGCATTTCCTTCTCGGTTTGTTTAGCGACTATCTTGAGTTTTATATTCTTCTTTTTCTTGACCAAATGAGGATATTTTTTGAGAATTTCAGAAACTATTTTAGTGGGATCAAAATTTGGGGAGTTATCATTAGCTATAACACTAATGGTAGTATCTTTTTCCCCTTCGACAATTTTAATCCTTTTTGGAGACCTGTCGAATAGTGTATCAGCTTTTCTCTTTTCTGCGCCATTTCTGCTAGTTTCATGGATCGATTTATCATCCAGTCTAATTTCATGAATTTCATCTTTCGATGATTTCTTCAAGGGATCGCCTATAAATATAAAAATTTCCATTGATAATCTCTTTCAAGGATAACAAGAGTAAGAATTTTTATTGTGACCTACCATACATGTTTGGTAGATAATGTGGATGGATAAAGGATTTGGATCAGCAGGAAGGACTTTATAGGTAACTGATTCCTCATCAATGCGGATAGGAAGATAGAAATGTCACTCTGAAAGTGTGAAAGGTATATTTTTTATAACTTGCTACAATATTTGATAATTTCAATGCAAATTATGAAGATGGGAGTACTTCTCAGTCTCAGTTGAATGTATAAGCATTAATATAAAAGTATAAATAAGTTTGTGCAGTTCTATGTCGAAAATTGAAGCTTTACTGTAAAAAATTTCTTATAAAGGATTCCATTTTAAATCGCCCGCTATCTGGGCAGTTGTCACTTTTGAAGCTGTCATCTTTTGACATTTGACAAATAAAAACTATGCCATTACTAAAAATGTAACAATTCACACTTCAACAACACAGTGAAATTGTTGAAATTGACTTAAAAAGATAGTGAAATGTAGTCACAATTCGCAAAGTTGAAGCACTTTTGAGTCGTTATGAAGCACCTTCTCAGCCAGCAATAGTGAAACTGGTGAAAAAATTTGAGCTGTTGGGACAAGTTAGTGATGTGCGGAATCAAAATCTTGTGCGTCGCTCAAGTACAACCGAGAATATTGCTGATTTGTCGATTCCTCTTCGATCTTTGTAATTAGGCATTCCACAAACGACATTACACCGTATTTTCAATAAAACCTTAGGTCTTAAGGCTTTTAAAGTTCAGTTAACACAAGAACTCAAGACGGTCGATCACCAGCAACGTCGTATCTTCACTGATTGGGTCCTTGAAATGCATCAAAATGATCCGGATCTTCATCGAAAAATTATCTTGAGTGATGAGGTCCATTAATGAAGCTATGTTAATAAGCAGAATTGTCGCTGTTTCGAAGATCCGGCTCGAAAAAACCAAAATGTAACGTAATACATTATGATAACAACGAAATATAATTCTTGGTTTACTGTATATATACCAAGTCAAAAGGTATGATTATTACACTAAAAATAAATGTAATGAATTTGCCAAACTTTGGCAATCGATTCTATTACTATATTAACAATAATAACCGCGATAGCTTGGACAGAAATGTCACAAGCTACGTACAACAAATTTGACTATCTGAACAATGATGCATAATGTAGCCAAAGCTACATAGGGCAAGTTTGATTACCCGAACGATAATGAACGTAATTGATTGGAAAGTCTGTTTATGGGTGGACCGAACTAATGAAATAAACCTTCTTATTGGTTATAGAAAAATAAAAAGATCAATGCTAGTAGAATAAGTACAGAAAAAGTTTATAATTCCGAATGCTGTGTCATCTGAAATTAACAGGCATGAATATATCAAAATCTCTAAAGGACTTTCCATGTTTTCTAAGGCCATATATAACCATTAGAAAACAAATAATCAATAAGTTTAAAAAATTGAACAACTTACTTTTTGGAAGTATTATATAATCATTAGAAAACAAATAATCAATAAGTTTAAAAAATTAAACAACTTACTTTTTGGAAGTATTGGCTTCACCTCATCCTCCCTCAGCAATGGCTTACTATTGTAAGAAATATCTCCAAAACCAGAGATATCCATCATGTCCAAATTAGGCAATTCCAAATCATCCTCTGGCCATTCAAACCTTGTTGGTTTCGCTTCATCTAAAGCTAGTGGATCTGAACGTGATGAAAAACTGGAGTTACCAGATTGAACTGGTATTGATTTCCTCTTCCATCCTGAGATTTTCCGGCTAGGTGATGCAGATGGAAGTTCAGAACCAGTAATTTTAGGCGATACTTTTTTTACTGGTATAAATGGTGAATGAGAAAGTTCAGATTTCAATTCTTTCACTTTAGGTTTGATGATTTTCTCTGTTTTGTTCAATGCTAGAGACTGTTTCTGAGCATCTAATAGTTTGGTCAAGACTGATATATGCATGAGATCAGCAGCTTGGCAAAGTCTACTGTATATTGTTAGCGGGTATTCCAGCATACCAGTGTACATGAAATTTATAATAGGTACAACTACATCAGGTTGCAAAGTTTCAGGCATCAGTATCACATTATCGTCAATGAGTCTATCAGATTGTTCCAAGAATTCAAAATATTCAGTACAAGCATTCAAAACAAGTCTATGAACTTTCAATTGGACATTCCCTTGAAATTGTAGGGTTAGGTCACAATAGTCGGTTTTATTGAAAAATAATTGAAGACGTTGTAGAAAGAACACTCCCCAGTTATCCACTCGTACTTGCTTATTTTCTTCCATAGTTCCAGATTATTTGTTATTACCGTCACACACTTCTGAAAAAACACAGAATTTGAACTTAAGTTGTATGCCTGATGAAAATAGTAAATTTGCTAGTATGTTTCGTTTAAAACCACTTATATTATTTAACTTCACCATCTCTGTAATATTCAGGAAATTGAATAAACATCAGTGTACACTTTAGTTGTGTTCGTTTATACTTTCAAATAGAATAAACTAACCTTTTATATTTCTATTCCAGTTAAATCAAAATATCAGCTCCATCTCTACCATTATTTCACAGACGTAGGACGCGTACATAAACGCAACATTGATTGACCTGTCTAAAAAGTAATTACATCTTCATCCTTGTAGGTGGCGATAGTGTTTATTAAAGATGGCCGTACTTGCTTTTGAATTAACATACTTTTTTTATTTATCAAATAATATGATCAATGCTAGAAAGTTTCTCGCATTTTAAATAGAAATTTTATAATTTTAATACAGAAAAACTCTAATAGTCATACGTGAAACAATGGTGAGTTGAACAGCGGTATCTATACGTGGGAATGTGAACTAAAATTAGAGTACTCTCAGAATAAACGCTTTGTAAGGATCAAATGTTCCTAGAAAGATACCAACTTAGTGATACGAGATAGTTTAGTTTTAAAATCAGTTTCCCATTTTCACTAAAGGTGGCACAATTTAGGGAAGTTTGGTATCGGAAAAATGTGTAGAATATACTTGCATTTAAAAAACACGTCATAGACCAACTATATTATGTAGATACTATTAATCATAAATTTTCTGTTCTCAATTACATGATCCATATGAAATCACCATAATAAACCATGTAACCTGAAATAATAAATTAAATAGAATGATGTCAAAGAAAATAAGCAAACAAATAAATGTCCTTCTATTTTCAATTATAAAGAATCCGGATCATAAATATATTGTACCGATCAACTTCTTCGTTTCTCGTCTAGAATTCTGCTGCAACTTGCCGGCGTATCATATAGAGGACACGACTGTCTTACAATTCCTGATTGACCGTCCCCGACGAGTTCAAAGGGCAAGGCACACAGCGTTCAACGACCGTTCCAAAACGTAATACATGGTCACTGGCGTCACAAACAGACATGCGCACAAAGCCTGTCTGAAGCTTTTTTGGAAATGTATTCACCAAAATCCAAAATTATTTTAATAAATTCAACGTAAAAACGGCTTTCCTAGGTTTTCTAAGATAGAAAACATTTTATTTAACGCAAAGCAAATACAGGAACATAAAGTAGCCGATACAAAAACAAATATCAACATTAAATCAATCAATATCCAACAACAAAACACCGTGGTGCAGTCTAGCTTCAAGCTACTCTACTGAACCCCACAGTACGAGAAATTAAAAAGGGAAATTTCTTAGAAAAGAAGAAGAAAAGATAGAAAGGTATATAGAAGGTATCATAAATGAAATATAGAAGGTATCATAAAATAACAAATCAGTTCAGACACTGAACTAAGAAACATTTCAGTAACAGAGGGAAAACTTTTACGATAAAATGAAAAAAAAAAACTTCCCATGTGTCGTAGCTAACACATATCAAAACAAAATCTTTGTAACTTTAGCTATCGGAAAAATTACAAATTGTAACTCGTGAAATAAATACAAAATATGGATTCAAACATGAATATAAATATTCAAATAAATTAGTTCGGCTGATTGTACCAAAAATTATTTATAAGGAGTACGAGCTATGGTAATAGAAAGTTCTAGAAATCGATACAGTGTAACATACATCTGTATAACAATTCTATACTCAAAGTCGACAAGGTTTTGTTGATCACAGAGGCAAATTGGAGACATGCGCACGTTTCAAACTGATTGGTTTTCGTCAGTACAATGTATGCTAGTGACTCCAAATCTGTCAAGTATCTATATTCGTTATACACACAGGCTCTAAGGTATTAATAATACATTAGCGATGGCGCTAATGTATTATATTTATGTATATGTATATATTTTGCATACTCTAGATGGCTAGAGTATGCAAAATATATACAAGACATACCTTTGCGAGTTAATTCAAATAAAGAAATGTATTCTCGATATTTTCACGTTACTAACGCAGAATAAACTTTCCTCGTGCTCTAATCAGACCATAATTTACCGTAATGCTCATAATTAGCATATTCTCATATTCAAATAAATTAATTCGGCTGATCTGTACCAAAAATTATTTATAAGGAATACGAGCTATGGTAATAGCTCATAATAATTTTGAAATATCGTAAGATCAGAAACAAAATTTTGTCTCCTTCAAATATTTATTTATTAATTTTAATTGACAATTTATATTTGTTATTCCATTTGATACTGTATATGAATTTTGATCTTATACGTCTATTAAATATAAGCGATGCTCATAAGACATTAATTTAATTCTAAAAATTTTTCAATAAAATTTTTTTGAAATTAAAATTATAGGAGACAGAATAAATCTGTTTTGATATTCAAATTTTGTAATATTCCTTTTATCAGGTAAAAACCTCTTCTTATTATTTTATTAAAGTTATTAACGAAATATAACTTAATTGTCATTTTGAACTACTTCAAAATTATTCAACAATAATAAATTAGTTAACTTTCTCTATATAAGTGTTTCGAGTAACCTTTCTGGGAATTGACTTGTATTAACTATCAAATCTATTGTTGAGCAGTATACTAAAACTAAACAACAATTTAACTCACTCAGTGTTCATAATATGAATCGTCCAAATATCTGCATAATATGCAAACCTGTTCTTAGAGTGTGAACTTGAAAATTTCATTGTGATATTCCCAGTAGTTCAAAATGGGGATTCCAATCCGAGAAAAATTTTATCTCTACGGATTCCCTATGCGTTCTGTAAACATTCATTTGTATGAAAGTTCTGCAAGAATTATCACGTTTGTTGGGATCCAAGATAAATTAAACTAAAACAACATGTATTCCAGTTTTGTTATCTTCGTTAGTTTCATTGTTGGTTTTGTTAACAGTTTGGAAGAAGGTGAGTGTAGAAATTATAACGTAATACCAAACAATTTAAAATTAATATAAATTTTTTTATTGCTTAACGTTCCTGCTTTCTCGGCGGTAATTGTCTGATAACAATACTGTATTATTATTTATCATGTTGCTCTATGTGTTGTAACCCTGAATGTATGTGTTCATCGGAGATAAATTAAGTAATAACTGTTAAGTGCTTGAGTAATTTTTCCTTTTTAATAGGTACTCGAGGGACGAAGCAACTTTAAGCTAAAAATCAATTTAACATTACTTTTTCTTGGAGTGTTACGCAGTAATTTCCGTATTTCTATACTAGATGTTTAATGAATAAACAAACAGCAACAAATAAATGGGTTATTCCCTGAATTATTCTAAGAAATTTTGTTCTTCGATAATTTTCCAGAATCCAAGTTCTCCGATGATACGTGGCACAACAAAAAACAATTCTACGCAACCAATTTTGAAAATTTGAAATTATTGATGTAACAACTAAAGTATGGTATACTTCACTGAGTTTACCCAGTACAAGAAAAAATCTATTGCTTTTTTGTATCGGGTGTTTTTTTTTTTGAGAAAGAACTTTAAAATGAAATAAAATACATTCAAATCAAGGTTGAAGCCAATTTTTTTTTTATTTGAAAGATAATTTTATGACATTTATGTTTTAAAAATAATTTTCGGCATATGTCCACCACGACTGAGCAATTCAGGCCTTATTTCATCAATAATACGAGTTATATTGGCTTCCCAGCGTCTATTGTTTCTGGTTTATCAGCATAAACCAATGACTTGTTACCCCAAAGAAAATAATCCAGTGGAGTTATGTCGCATGATCTTGGAGGCCAATTAATTGGACAGTTTGTCGAAATAATGTTACCGCCAAATCTTTCTTTCAATAAATCAATTGTTATGGTAGCAGCATGAGGTGTAGCACCATTTTGTTGGAACCAAAATACTTTTGGGTCGATACCATTCAAATTTTGAAACAAATAATCATTGATCATCGATCTGTAACGAGCACCATTCACTGTAACATTAGCTTCAGCATCGTTTTTAAAGAAATATGGACCGATGATGCCTCCAGCGTGTAAAGCACTCCATACAGTGCATTTTTCAGGATGCAATGGAACCTGTAGAACTTCTTGAGGATTGTTTTCACTCCATATACAGCAATTTTGCTTGTTTACATAGCCAGAAATCAGCTTCATCGTTAAACACAATTTTAGGTTAAAAAAGTGGATCAACTTCAAGCTGTTCTAGGGCCCAATCAGCAAACAAACGACGCTTATTATGATCAAGTGGCTTTAGTTCTTGAACCTGTTGGATCCGGTATGAGTGCAGACCAAGATCTTTTCGCAAAATTATCCGTGTGGTGGATGCACAGAGTCCAACTTCTTATGAACGTCGATGAATAGACAAATTTGGATCATCATTAACACTATGACTTACAGCAGCGATATTTTCTTCTGTACGTACAGGTCTTTGTCTTGTTGTTGTTGTTGCATCGAGTAGAGAAAATGTTGTCCGAAATCTATCGATAGTTCGACAAGTACGCTGTTCTGATTGACGACTATGTAAACCATAAATTTCACGAAGTTCTCTATAAGTTAGGCGAATAGAACATTGATTTTGAAGATAAATTCCAACAATTTGTAAACGTTGTTGCGGCGTGAGTCTTTCCATGATAATTTGTCAATGCTTACTGAACAGAAATGTGAAAACAACATGGCTTCTACATGGCACCCTCACCATATGCTTCTACGAGCAATTGATGCGCCTCAGCAGCAGATTTCTTTAAATTAAAGAAGTAAACTAATATTTCCTGCAAATGACGCTTACTTGGCTCAAATTTTGACATTTTCAACTCATAAAAATTATGTTTTACCAATATAAAATCAATGATATTAATAGGTTATGTTGTTCTTGAATGTCCAAACTATTTTTTAAGCAGGTTATCATCTGCAAAAGCTAACCGAAATTCCGTGCCGCGTCATCTACAATAAAACGGCGGAAACTTATTTGTACTCCCAATACTTTTTGTCAAATCACAGCTATCCCTATCGAAAGTTCTATCAGTCTAAAAAAACACCCGATACATCAATTTCGTATTTACTCAGAATCATCATCAATTTACGATTTGGAAAGATAAGGATGCTTCTTCAGGTGCAATGCTTCTGCTGAATTCTATTCAAATGATGAATTCCATGCCCAGAATAACAAATAGACAAAAACATAGTGTGAACATAAAAACAGATGATGTACAATAATTTTATAAAATTAGTATTTTCTTGCCATTTTTGGACTCATATGCGGACACTAAGATGTTGCACTGTTTTTTCCAATAGACTTACGTATTCAAAATGATCCAATAATATTTTGTTCATCGTCTATCTTTCATTAGAAAATCAACTAAATATGCGCAAAATGTAGATATACTACTCTGTCAAGAAAGTACCGGGAATTTTCAATTAAAACAACATTTTTACATTTAATCGTCAAAATTCATTGGGTCGCCTTCAAAATAGACTCCATTTGCTCCAATACATCTATGCCAATGGCACTTCCAATTATCGAAACATTTTTTATAGGCGCTTTCCGGGATGGACTTTAGCTCTCGCGCCGAATTTTGTTTTATGGCTTCAATCGACTCAAAACGGGTGCCACGAAGGGGCAATTTTAGTTTTGGAAAGAGGAAAAAGTCGCAGGGAGCCAAATCCGGCGACGGTGGTTGTTGAAGCACGTTTGTTGAGTTTTTGGCGAGAAAGTCAGTCACAATCGTAGCTCGGTGAGAAGGCGCGTTATCGTCATGCAAAATCCATGAGTTGTTCGCCCACAAATTTGGCCGCTTCTTACGGATACGCTCACGCAAACGTTTCATAACGCCTAGGTAATACTCCTTGTTTACCGTCTGATCCTCTGGAACGAATTCGTAGTGCACCACGCCACGGATATCGAAGAAAACAATGAGCATCACCTTCATTTTGGAGCGGCTTTGGCGTGGTTTTTTCGGTTTCGGCTCATTTTTTGCCACCCATTCTGATGATTGCTGGCTTGTTTGCATATCGTACTCGTAGACCCAGGTCTCATCACCAGTTATAATGCGTTCCATGAATGTAGAATCGGAATTACAGCGATCCAGCATGTCTGAAGCAACCTGTTCGCGATGACGTTTTTGAAGAAAATTCAGGTCTTTCGGTACGAGTCGTGCGGCCACCTTTCTCATGCCCAAAATATCAATCAAAATCGTACGTGCGGACTCGTGGGATATCTTAAGATCATGTGCTATCTCTCTCAAGCTGGTACGACGGTTTTCCAGCACCCTTTCCTTAATTTTATCGACGTTATCTTCGATCGAAGCCGTCGATGGGCGACCACTTCACGACCGTCCTTGAAGGCTCTGTACCACTGATATGCACGAGTTTTCGATAGAGCATTATCACCAAAGGCCTTTTGCAACATTTTCAATGCATCGGCACACGAAAATTTATTTGCAACACAAAACTTTAAACAAATTCTTTGCTCAACGTAATCACCCATAGTAAAAATCGGCACGCACTCTGACATCGACTGACTTAATCAGCTGTTGCAAACACACTAGTTGACAGATCCCGCTCAAGCTTGGCATAGTAATTAAGGACAGTGGTACCAACCAAGGAAAAAAATTTTTACCTGCCTCATTGCCCCGCCAGATTTAAATCGATAATTCCCGGTACTTTCTTGACAGAATGTATGGGCTAAAAAACTTGATAAAAGAAACCATCTTCAAATAAGTCTTCACGATAAATTCATGGATTACCAGTTGCGTTCAACACTGGTCATTGAAAAGTTTGTTTTTCACTCTCCGAAAGAAACAATGTCATAAAATGAGTTTACCAGTTGAAGATTGTGCGAGAATAGTGGCATATATTGAAAATTGGCTTAGCTAGATATCTATTGCTAGAAGAATGAATGTTACTCTGTCTACAGTCCAATGAATATTGACAAGGCATCAGGAGACAGACAGGCTGACCAGAAGACCTGGATCTGGAAGAAGACGGTCGACATCGTTGAGGGATAACAGATTCATGGTTTCCACAAGTCTTCGAAATTGCTGTCTTACTGCTATTGAAGTTCGAAATCGATTGATGGAGGTACGTCAGATAAACTTAAGTGGATGGACCTTGAGACGACGTCTCTCAGAATTGAATTTACAACCATACAGACCTGCAACAGGTCCAGGACTTCTCAGAAAGCATCAAATTGTGCGTGTTCAATTTGGACCAGATCACATAAATTGGTTAGAAGCTCCGTGGGCACAGGTACTTTTTTCTGATGAATCCAGATTCAACATTCGAGGAGCTGATGGTCCCAGTCGCGTTTATAGATATGCAGGAGAAAGATACGCCGATAGAGGAGCCAGTTCCATTCGGTGGAGGATCTGTTATGGTCTGGAGAGTTTTGTCTTTAGAGTGCCACACAGAGTTGGCTTTTATAAATGGATCTTTAACAGCGGTAAGGTACATAGAGGAAATTCTTATAGACCATTTCTGGGAGAGCAGGGAATTTTTATGCATGACAATGCACGCCCACATACTGCTCGAATAGTGACAGCGTACTTGAATGAGGTTGGAATTTCAAGGTTCAACTGGCCAGCACGAAGTTCTTACTTGAATCCCATCGAACACCTATGGGACCAACTGGAAGGACGAGTCAATTTACAAGAGCTCCGTGAAGCCCTTCGTCATGAATGGGAGAATATTCCACAAAAGAATATTGTAAGGCTCACCACGAGCATGCGAAGACTTTTGGAAGCTGTTATCAGAGCTAGGGGAGGTCACACGTCATACTGATACTGAAATTTTTACAGTTACGATACTTTTTCAATTTCGAAGTTTGAGATTTTTTCAAAAAAGCTTATTATTTTCATACAAATCGAATTAAAATTTTCATTTTTCTTTGGGCAATTCTCTTTTTCCTACCATTTCAGAAATTTCATGATTCTCGTAAAAATTTTAACAAAAGAAGGTATTTGAACAGTAATGATCAAGTGCTTTATCATCATTCATGTGTTTGATTGATAGAAATAATGACCCTTCGACTGATTTAAAAAAATTAATAAAGTTATATGAAATGGATTTAGAAACAGCCAACGAAATAACCCTTGAATTGAATTCAAGATGTGGAGGACGGAATTATCCAGAATTTCCTATTTAAGATTTAGTGCAATATCAGTACTTTCTAAATGTGATGTACAGTTAATTCCTAACATATATTTATTACAAAATTTAAGTATCAAAACAGATTTACTCTGTTAGCCTCCTACAAATTTTAATTTCAAAAAATTTTTAGAATTAAATTAATGTATTATAAGCACTGCTTGGATTTAGTAGACATATAAAATCAACACTCATTATATAATATCAAATGGAATAAAAAAATCCAACAAATATAAATTGCGAATTAAAATCAATAAATAAATACTTGAAGGAGACAAAATTTTGTTTCTAATCTTATATTTATGAAAACCAAATCTTTTTCAAAAATGCAAAACATAATCTTGAGAAGTTCCCCAAAACTTCGTTTATTGGTTCGACCTTCATTTCTGTAATAAAATATTGCATTTTAATTTTTTCATTTTTGATTTTGGGTTAATTAATTTCAGGTGACACCTGCATTTTGAAGAGCAATAACCAGCGGGGTGAATGTAAAACCATCCTAAAATGCCCAGCAGCCTTGAATGACATAAAACATCAAAAATTCCCGCAAACATGTGGATTTTCCGGTTCAGTACCTAGAGTATGTTGCGTTGATGGTCTTCTTGTAACGCCCAAGCCAACTACAACCCAGACCACAACTCCTAAAACCACACCTAGGATTACCGTAATCCCGAAAAAGCCTTCAAACGCAAGTTACGTAAATCCTTACAAACCAAACGCTCCAGGCTACAAAAGTTTCCAAAGTGAGTATAATTTATCCTAATGAAAAGGCGGATTTTTTACTTGTACAAGGATTTTTCAATATCTTAAATATCAAACAGAGTAATTCTGTTATACACCGCTGAGCACTGTGAGACGATGTGCATGGCTGTTTCAGTGTCCTCCAGACATAGCCTGCATGTCAGAACTTCAAGCTGTTCTAGGGTCCAAACAGCAAACAAACGACGCTTATTATGGTCAAGTGGCTTTAGTTCTTGAACCAGTTGGATCTTGTATGGGTGTAGACCAAGATCTTTACGCAAAATTTTCCATGTGGTGGATGCACAGAGTCGAACTCTGTGAACGTCGACGAAGAGACAAATCTGGGTCATCATTAACACTATGGCTTACAGCAGCGATATTTTCTTCTGTACGTACAGTTCTTTGTCTTGTTGTTGTTGTTGCATCGAGTAGAGAGAATGTTGTCCGAAATCTATCGATAGTTCGACGAATAAGCTGCTCTGATGGACGATTATGTAAACCATAAATTTTATGAAGTGCTCTATAAGTTTGGCGAATACAACAATGATTTTGTAAATAAATTTCAACAATTTGTAAACGTTGTTGCGGCGTGAGTCTTTCCATGATAATTTGTCAATGCTTACTGAACAGAAATGTCAAAACAATATGGCTTCTACCTTCTGTCAAATCACAGTTATCCCTATCGAAATTTCTATCACTCTATAAAAACACCCAATATAAATGAAAGTACGAAGAGCCTGCATTCAAACGAATTTTCTAAGATGTCTGCTTCGGAAACTATGGAAGCGCAACGTACTATTGCAGGACCTGTATATTTGCATGCAACGGATCATCTTTGTATATTTTGAAATCCATTTTGGCCTTTTCCTTTTCAGAATGTTTGGAGTATTCAAAGCTAGTATTCACCTACGAAAAACCACCCATATTGATTATTGATAAAGAGGCTATATTGGAGAACACTTGCGGGTTTAGAGTAATTCCTTTGATTGTTGGAGGAGAGCTCGCTAGTAGAAGAGAATTTCCGCACATGGTAAGTGTCGCTTATTTCACGATGAATAAATTACAAGAATTGTTAATGAATTCCAATACTTCATTCATAGTTAGAGTATTTTTGTGTAATATTTTAAGAATCACCTGAGCTATGGTAACAGAGTAAGTAAGTTCACCATAGTAGCTACTGGTATATGAATATGGCTCTCCACCAGATGACCACTAAGTGGTGTCCACAATTCTTGAAAGTGATAAAGATACGCCTTTTTATCGCGCCAAACAAGAACCCACCATTGCAGCAGAACCCATCCCATATCCAGTTTCAGCTTCAGTCGAAAACCTACACCGTGACTGGTAGCGAAGCACTAATCCACTTCTACTGGCTCTTCATGTCAGTACCCCTGAGTTTTTTTAGAAGGTAACTCACACACAGAAGGGGTCTATTTCTACCGCCCACCCACTAATTCAAGACTAAGAAATCGTCAAGAATAGCTGCCTGAATTGAACCTGGTTCGAGCAGTAACAACTGATCGCACCGTCAAGACCCACGAACTCTTGTGAAGTCTAGAAATCGATCCTGGTTCGAGCACTAACGTCCTTGAACAATCCATTTTTCGTCCCTAGTAATGATGCGCTTCAAAAATGGATCATTATCGTGACGTTTGAGAAGCGAATCACAGATGTCAACGCGACGACACAAATTTCTCTCCGTGGGAACATCGTGAATTCTACCGGTTAGGTTACTGGCATGGCTCTTTCACCAGGTGACTAATGAGCAGTGTCCACAATCTGTCCAGGAAGCAGATAGTGTGATAAGGATACGCCTTTTCACTCCGAAGAGTTGAACCCACCAAGCTTCCAGTTTTGGCTTCAGTCCGAAAACCTACACCATGACTGGTAGCAGCGAAGCATTATCCAACCTCTACTGGCTCTGCAGTGTCAGTACCCGAGTTCGTTGGAACGCACCTCACACGCCGAAGGGGCTTCTTATCCACCCACCCGAACGCAGTCCCATGAACCAAGATAGTCTCAAGATTGATGCTTCAATTGGTCCTGGTACGAGCACCAATCCGGCCTGTACGTCAAGATCCACGAACCCTTGTGAAGTCTTTCAATTGATCCTGGCTTCAAGCACCAACGGTCTAGCCATATCGTCGAGATCCACAAACCCCAGAAATGTCTCGCAATCGATCGTGGTTCAGGAGAAGGCCGGTCGAACTGTCAAGTCCCGCTAAACCCTGAAGCATTTCTCGAGACATGATGAACATAAGTTTCTGCGAACAAATACCCTTCTAGTCCAGCATGCGCCAGTCCAGTGACTGGCGCAAATGGCATTACTTTAGGCATGAAGACTTAATCCTCCATGTCGCCGGGATGAAACTAGGGTCCTAGTCAAGCTATAATGTCATTGGGTCGCGTGAGAACATGGGGAACTCATATATCGAGCTTTGAGATTAAACCCAGAACTTTCAAGTGGTCATAAATAGTAGAATTCGATAAATTTAACCTCTCGTCGATATTACGTATTGTTATTCGACGATTTGAATCGACTAGTGCCTTTATCAAATCATTATCAGCTTCAACCGGCCTTCCGGAACATGGTGCATCTTCGACATCAAAATTGCCGTATCGAAATTTTGCGAACATTTATTGCATTGGCATACTGTCAACACATCTTCTCCATACACATCGGTTAATTTATTTCTGGCTTGAACAGCATTTTTACCTTTTCTATAGTAAAAAAGTTAAATATGATGAAAACGCTGCTTATTGCTCTCCATATTTGAAAGGGCACCAACCAAAAACTACTGCCTAGAATTAATTGAACATTTTCACACACAAGCCTTGCTATATCAGTTCTCAAAACATATAATGGTTATGTAGCTTAAGTGTGAAATTGGGTTCGAAAAAATGCAATTAAATCCTCTGTCAGGAAAAAACGAAATTACTTTCCGAACAACCTTATAGAATTCATCAAATATCTATTTATTACACCCTAAACAAACAATTGTTTTTATCATCCAGGCTCTTGTAGGATACGATTCATCGGATAGAATTGAGTGGCTTTGCGGGGGAAGTTTGATAAGCGAAAACTTCGTGGTTACTGCAGCTCATTGCTTGATATCCAGAGAGTTTGGAAACGCAACTCATGTCAGGCTAGGAGTAACAGAAATAAACGATTCAGATAATCGCCAAGACAGGAGAGTTATAGATTTAATTTACTATCCCACATACGCTCTTCCGTCTCATTACGATGATATAGGTCTCCTGAAATTAGAGAAAAAGGTGAATTTTGACATCTTCGTAAGACCGGCATGCTTGCACAACTTCAAGAACCCTCTGGGCCAGAAGGCCGTAGCTACAGGCTGGGGGAAAACCGATTTCGCAGGATATCCAAGTGACAAACTGTTAAAGGTCATTCTAGGCTTGTCAGATCCTGTCACTTGTTACGATTCATTCAGTAGAGTTTCACAACTGAGATTAGAAAGAGGCATCGATGATAAAATAATGGTTTGTGCTGGAACTTCAGGCAAAGACACATGTCAGGTAAGATTTCCACGAATATTCGAATGATTGAATAATACCTAATGGCTAGTAGATATTTTGTCAATGTTATCATAAAGGGGGCCCCCAGAACTCACAAACGAAGAATTTTCGAAAATTTTTAAAAACACGTCAACTTTTGTTTTGAGGGGGACGAATTTCCATCATGAGTTTGTTCCAAAAATACCACCCCCATGAAGGTGGCATCAACCCCCAACATTTTTTGTATAGGGAAGAGATGTCGAGTGTTGGTTAGTTTGAAAGTTATTTATGTTCCGTGCACAACCCAGTTAAAATTTTCAAAATTGGTTCATTATTCATGAAATAATGTAATATTGAACCTACGGTCAAACCGCCCAAACTCAAGAACTTAATAGTTTTGAAGAATCCAAAAATAATTTTTAAGTTCTGTATTATGGAGAAAGAATTCCTATCACGACATTGTTCCGAAAAAACCTCCTGAGTGTGACAACATCTCCCAATTTTTTTTTGAATGGGAAAGAGATGGTGGATGTGTTTTAGTTAAAAATTTTTTTTGTTCGCTAAACATCCTAGTTGATATGTTCAAATTCGGTGTTTTTTTTAAGCAATTTGATATTGAACATTAGACAGGTAGACAGGTTTCATATTATGGTTTATTTTAACAAAATATGTTAGGCTATTGTATTTTTCATTATTTTCTTTTGTTTTTGGAAAAATTAAATCCGTTGCTTTATCTAATTGTTTTTTATTTAACAATTTCATTATTAACTCCGGTGCATAGCCATTGTTAATTGCGATTTTTTTAATGATATTAAGTTCTTGCTCAAAGTTTTCAATTGATAATGGAATACTAATAAGTCTATGTATCATACTATGGAACGCCGCTAATTTATGATTATATGGGTGATGAGAAGAATTATGAATAATTATATCTGTATATGATGGTTTACGGTAAATGGCAAATTCATATTTACATCCAGAAAAAAATGTACCTGTATATGTTGGTTTACGGTGAATAGCAAATTCATGTTTACCATTTGTTCTTTTAATTGTGAGATCAAGAAAATTTATGGAGTTATTAGTATCCATTTCTTGATCTCACAATTAAAAGAACAAATGGTAAACATGAATTTGCTATTTACCGTAAACCAACATATACAGGTACATTTTTTTCTGGATGTAAACATGAATTTGCCATTTACCGTAAACCAACATATACAGATATAATTATTCATAATCCTTCTCATCACCCATATAATCATAAATTAGCCGCGTTCCATAGTATGATACATAGACTTATTAGTATTCCATTATCAATTGAAAACTTTGAGCAAGAACTTAATATCATTAAAAAAATCGCAATTAACAATGGCTATGCACCGTAGTTAATAATGAAATTGTTAAATAAAAAACAATTAGATAAAGCAACTGATTTAATTTTTCCAAAAACAAAAGAAAATAATGAAAAATACAATAGCCTAACATATTTTGGTAAAATAAACCATTATATGAAAAATTTACTACAGAAGCAGCAATTTAATATTTCATGGAGGACACAAAATAATTTAGCAAAATTCTTTAAAAAAAAAAATAAAACAAACATAAAAAGAGAAAATAAATCGGGTGTGTATCAATTGAATTGCGGTAGTTGTGATAAGGTATACATTCTGTCAAGAAAGTACCAGGAATTATCGATTTAAATCTGGCGGGGCAATGAGGCAGGTAAAAATTTTTTTTCCTAGGTTGGTACCACTGTCCTTAATTACTATGCCAAGCTTGAGCGGGATCTGTCAACTAGTGTGTTTGCAACAGCTGATTAAGTCAGTCGATGTCAGAGTGCGTGCCGATTTTTACTATGGGTGATTACGTTGAGCAAAGAATTTGTTTAAAGTTTTGTGTTGCAAATGAATTTTCGTGTGCCGATGCATTGAAAATGTTGCAAAAGGCCTTTGGTGATAATGCTCTATCGAAAACTCGTGCATATCAGTGGTACAGAGCCTTCAAGGACGGTCGTGAAGTGGTCGCCCATCGACGGCTTCGATCGAAGATAACGTCGATAAAATTAAGGAAAGGGTGCTGGAAAACCGTCGTACTAGCTTGAGAGAGATATCCCACGAGTCCGCACGTACGATTTTGATTGATATTTTGGGCATGAGAAAGGTGGCCGCACGATTCGTACCGAAAGACCTGAATTTTCTTCAAAAACGTCATCGCGAACAGGTTGCTTCAGACATGCTGGATCGCTGTAATTCCGATTCTACATTCATGGAACGCATTATAACTGGTGATGAGACCTGGGTCTACGAGTACGATATGCAAACAAGCCAGCAATCATCGGAATGGGTGGCAAAAAATGAGCCGAAACCGAAAAAACCACGCCAAAGCCGCTCGAAAATGAAGGTGATTCTCATTGTTTTCTTCGATATCCGTGGCGTGGTGCACTACGAATTCGTTCCAGAGGGTCAGACGGTAAACAAGGAGTATTACCTAGGCGTTATGAAACGTTTGCGTGAGCGTATCCGTAAGAAGCGGCCAAATTTGTGGGCGAACAACTCATGGATTTTGCATGACGATGACGCGCCTTCTCACCGAGCTACGATTGTGACTGACTTTCTCGCCAAAAACTCAACAAAGGTGCTTCAGCAACTACCGTATTCGCCGGATTTGGCTCCCTGCGACTTTTTCCTCTTCCCAAAACTAAAATTGCCCCTTCGTGGCACCCGTTTTGAGTCGATTGAAGCCATAAAACAAAATTCGGCGCGAGAGCTAAAGTCCATTCCGGAAAGCGCCTATAAAAAATGTTTCGATAATTGGAAGTGCCGTTGGCATAGATGTATTGGAGCAAATGGAGCCTATTTTAAAGGCGACCCAATAAATTTTGACGATTAAATGTAAAAATGTTGTTTTAATTGAAAATTCCCGGTACTTTCTTGATAGAGTAGTATATAGGTAGAACTAGTAGATGTTTCACTACAAGAATTAAAGAACATTTAAATAGTTTCTTGCACATTAAGAATAATTCAAACTATGCTAATCATTTATTATCCGAAAATCATATGTTCGATTATGATTTTAAGATAATACATGAAGTAGAGAAAAGTTTACAATGAAATTATTGGGAAACGGTAGAAATAAATAGAGAGAAGCATAAAGGAGTTTTATTAAATGATCAATTAGATCTTAATAATTCGTCTTTACTCGATCTGTTTAAGTAACCGATTTCTTGGTAATTTTATGTTAATTGTGGGGTAAAGTGGTATCTTAATTACTTTAGTTGGTAATTGAGGAGATAAGAAATATCTTATAATGAGTGATCAATTACATTTAAATGATAAAATAATATTGTTGTAAATTCAAAAATTCTCCTCGTTTTGGTCAAATTTTTGTATAAAAAGTTGATGAATGTTTTTAAAGGCAAGACAGTTTGTTTAGAAATCAGTAGTATTCATGATCTGAAGAAGTTACAGTGTAACGAAACGCGTCATCAGTTACTCAATAAAAGTGTAAATTAAACAATTATTGTTTTCATTTCATTCAAATCTTTTTAAAGTATAAACATTCAAAAACTCAAATTGTTCTGCCGTTAAATAAACAAATTCGATAATTTCAACTGCAATGTTTAGAGAACTGAAAAAACTCCTCAACTAAACCAACCTATAAAAAATATTTAGGGTTGTTGCCGTCCTAAGGTTGTTTTTTTGGAACAATTCTTCGTTTCTGAGTTCTGGGGGGGTTAAATTAGGGATACCCTGTATTTAACCGAATGCGTAGAACATTAATTCCATGCAACGTAAATTTAGAAGCGACCTCTTTTACAGTTGAAGAATATTATGTATTTTAACTGATATCAATTAATTCCCATCATATGATTTTTTCAATAAAGTTTGTTTTCCTCTTTAGGGTGATTCTGGCGGACCACTGCAAATATACAGTCCTATCGACTGCATGTATGAGATTATTGGAGTAACATCGTTCGGAAAAGCCTGTGGAATTGGAAAAGCACCGGGAGTGTATACAAGAGTATCCCATTACATCGATTGGCTGGAAAAAAATGTATTCACTTAAAAGAAATCCCGGCTATTCTGCATATTTATTTCATATCAGATATCACGTATTATTCAAGCCGTAATTCATAATCTTACTATTTTTATTGCTTTCAAAAGATGAAGTAATGATTTTGAGGAATGCACTTATTATAAATTACCTGGCTTATACGTATCTGAAAATATTTGATCTTCAACATTTTCATTATTTATATAAGAAGTTGAAATTTATTAATGCAATGGAAGTATTATGGAAAACAGAAGTATTTGTATGTTATCCATATAAGAGATGTTGTGCTTTGTTCATTATAATCGATAGTTACACAGAATTTGGCACAAATAAGGAAGATGTAATGTTCTAAAGATTAGTAAAATAAAAGGCAAATGATTATTTTTTTCAGTGAATCTTCATTGTTCATCCTTTTTTATTAATTGAATCGATCCTTACTTGATACATTTTAATTAAATAAAATAATATAGATTATTTCCACAGTTCAAGGTTACATTTTGACTTTTAAAAGAGCCAAACTTCAAGTGGAGATCATACAAGTTATTTGCAACAAAAAATTTCATATAACACATGGTCGAACGTTGATGGTTATTCTTCAATTTAACATTGTTTGATTTCACGAAATATTACAAGTTTTTCATAAATTCAATTATACTTCAATTGTCCTTGTAGCCTCATCCAATTTGACCACATATCTGGAAACGGCATTAAATTTTCCACAAGATAAGAAGTTCTTAGTGCCAAAAATTCTTATTGCGGGAGTGTTAAGGAGATGAATATCATGATTCTGATGGAGATGAACAAAACTAATGGTTTAATCGATGAAAAATTATTCTTTGTGGACATGTTTTTTTTTTTCAGCAAAAAAGACCTCATTTAGTGTGCTTTCGAATGACAGATCAACTTTTGCGCTAGCTGCTTGTCCTCTGCCATAATATCATGGCTAAGAAAATAGCAACGAAAATGTGAAATATTCCAAGCGTAAATTTGCTATCTATTATCTATTAAGTTATAACATATGAATAGGAATCGAAATTATTTTAACAAAACATTTCTTATCGTTTTCAAACAAAAGACGTGTAATTTTCACAAAAATTTCCGTGTTCCCACTTCTACACCTGGTAAATTATCGACCTTAATCGAGAGAAGAAGTATCGGGTGTTTCTTTTTAGAGTAATAGAACTTTCGATAGGGATAACTGTGATTCGACAGAAAGTAGAAGCCATGTTGTTTTGACATTTCTGTTCAGTAATCATTGACAAATTATCATGGAAAGACTCACGCCGCAACAACGTTTACAAATTGTTGAAATTTATTTTCAAAATCAGTGTTCTATTCGCCAAAATTATAGAGCACTTCGTGAAATTTATGGTTTACATAATCGTCCGTCAAAGCAGCTTATTCATCGAACTATCGATAGATTTCGTCCAACATTTTCTTTACTCGATGCAACAACAACAACAAGACAAAGAACTGTACGTACAGAAGAAAATATCGCTGCTGTAAGTCATAGTGTTAATGATGATCCAGATTTGTCTATTCGTCGACGTTCACTACAAATTTGACTTTGTGCATCCACCATATGGAAAATTTTGGGTAATGATCTTGGTCTTTCTCCATACAAGATCCAACTGGTTCAAGAACTAAAGCCACTTGACCATAATAAGCGTCGTTTGTTTACTGATTGGGCCCAACAGCTTGAATTTGATCCACTTTTTTATTGTAAAATTGTGTTTATTGATGAAGCTCATTTCTGGTTGAACGGCTATGTAAACAAGTAAAATTGCCGTATATGGGGTGAAAACAATCCTCAAGAAGTTCTGCAGGTTCCATTGCATCCTGAAAAATGCACTGTATGGTGTACGCTGGTGCACGCTGGAGGCATCATCGGTCCATATTTCTTTAAAAACGAAGCTGGAGCTAATGTTACAGTGAATGGTGCTCGTTACAGATCGATGATCAATGATTATTTGTTTCAAAATTTGAATGGTATCGACCCAGAAGTGTTTTGGTTCCAACAAGATTGTGCTACAACTCATGCTGCTACCGTAACAATTGATTTATTGAAAGAAAGATTTGGCGATAACATTATTTCGAGAAATGGTCCAATTAATTGGCCTCCAAGATTATGTGACATAACTCCACTGGATTATTTTCTTTGGGGTTATGTCAAGTCATTGGTTTATGCTGATAAAACAGAAACAATAGACGCTTTGGAAGCCAACATTACTCGTGTTATTGATGAAATAAGGCCTGAATTATTCGAAAAAGTGGTCCAAAATTGGTCTGGTTGAATGCGGTTCCTCAGAGCTAGAGTGATAGAACCTTAAATTGAAATAAAACACAGAGAAAAAAAACACCCGATATATAACAAGATCAAAATTTGACTCACCAAATAAAATAAAACCTGGAACGAATAAACTCGAAGTAAGCTCTAAAGTATCCAAAATATTTTATCGCTCTAAAAAAACACCAAGTAGAAATAACAAAATTTTTTATCACAGTGAATGGATAATATCTGATATACGAACGTAGTTTAAATAATAATTACTAGTATAATTAATAATATTAAATTATATACTGTTATTGCTATACAGAACTCACATATGATATTTGTATGTGTTCTGGCCAACATTGATCTTGATATGGAATTTTAAAGTTTGAGGGACTAAGTGTTGAAAAACTACCCTGCGACCCCTCCTGAAGTCGATAGATAATTTTTTCAGAATGTATTCTCATTGCTATACAAATGAAATCTGTATGTGTAAAGCGCGGAGATAAAGAATTTCAAAGTTTTAAGGATGAAAGGTTGAAAAACTATCTTGCAACCTTTTCGGTAGACGATCATTTTTTTCAGAAGATATCCCTCATTACTTTACAAAACCCACATACGAAATCAGTGTTCCAGTGAATATTTCCTGATATATTGAAGTTTAAGGGATAAACTACCCCGGAACCCCTCCGGAAGCAGTTAATCTTTTTCAGATGATATTCTTATTGCTTGACGAAAGCTGCATATAAAATCCGTATATGCTCCGGCGATTATGTTCGGAGATGTTGAATTTTTAATTACAAGGGTTGAAAAAAAACCCGTTGGAAGTTGATCATGTATCTAGGAGGCGTTCCTATTTATATACGAAACTCTTCTGAACTTGGACTAACATTTCAATACCCTTGATATATGTGGTTTTGTTCAGCTCTCCCCCAATTTGCTGTTTCTCATTCTTGGGCTAGGAACAGCGCGCGTTTGCTAGAGGAAAAGGGAGACTTACGACGATTCTTACTAGGGAGAGTTTCCCTCTGCTCGCCACCAACTTTAGCTCCATTTTGGATCCTAAGCATCCCTCTACGAGGCTTGGAGGCCCCTCCCCTGGCAGTTGGACGGCAACAGCGATCTCTTAGGGAGGGGATCCCTGCTGAAACGCTGTAATTAGTGATGTTTTCGAGCTTCCAAATAGGAATGTTTGGCTCATCCAGTTGAGAACTGGGACCAACACGGCGATCTCTTTGGACAAAGGAGATTCCTGTCCTTTCTTTCTTGGTCGTAATGACGCAAGTTCTCTATTGTTCCTTTCAACTTTCATCCTCTTTCGTTTTTAGCTTTTGGAGGTCTGCTGGAGTATCAAAACTTGAGCAGAAATGATGACCATGGTAAAGTTGGCCAAGAGCAATGCTCATAAGCTAACAACAAGTACAATTCTGAACATGTCAGTAAGTTAGGGTATGCTAACATGATCTGGTTTCCAATCTATGCTACTAATTAATCTTACACCCATTGAACGGATTCAGAGAAAATATTTGAAATATGTTGAATACAGGAAGACAGGCAGGTATCCGGAACGAGGCGTTGATCTGTTGGGTATCATGAGAGAGATAGAATCTTTTCATTACTCGCACAACAAAACCTACAGGGCGAGAAGTTCGCGCAAAGACTTAAGTGGGAGGATTGACTCGCTCAATCTGCTTTTTCGAGTTGAAACCTTCATGTAGCAAATGGTGGCGAGGTAAACATATGCAAATTTTGGCGAGGTAAACTTGAGCAGAAATGATGACAATGGTGAAGTTGGCGAAGAGCTATGCTCATAGGCTAACAAGTACAATTCTGAACATGTCAGTAAGTTGTGATATGCTAACATATGGTTTCCAATCTATGCTACTAATTAATCTTACACCTATTTCACGGATTCAGAGGAAATATTTGAATACAGGAAGACTGGCAGGTATTCGGAACGAGGCGTTGATCTGTTGGGTATCATGAGAGAGATAAAATCTTATCGTTACTCGAACAACAAAACCTACAGGGCGAGAAGTTCGCGCAAAGACTTAAGTGGGAGGATTGACTCGCTCAATCTGCTTTTTCGAGTTGAAACCTTCATGTAGCAAATTGTGACGAGGTAAACATGTGCAAATTGTGGCAAGGTAAACTTGAGCAGAAATTATGACAATAGTGAAGTTGGAGAAGAGCTATGCTCATAGGCTAACAAGTATAATTCTGGACATGTCTGTAAGTTGTGGTATGCTAACATGATCTGGTTTCCAATCTATGGTACTAATTAATCTTACACCCATTGAACGGATTCAGAGGAAATATTTGAGATATGTCGAATACAGGAAGACTGGCAGGTATCCGGAACGAGGAGTTGATCTGTTGGGTATCATGAGAGAGATGAAATCTTATCGTTACTCGAACAACAAAACCTACAGGGGGAGAAGTTCGCGCAAAGACTTTTAAGTGGGAGGATTGACTTGCTCAATCTGCTTTTTCGAGCTGAAACCTTCATGTAGCGAATTGTGGTGAGGTGAACCTGTACTGCCAACCAGACAACACTTCGGATTAACAAACTTAGAGACTCCCGTTTGTGGAATATACAAGAGTGCTGATATTTTGGGGATAAAATCATTTTGAAGCTATTGAAGCTGTTCAAGTTCTGGTTATTTCAGCGAAGACATGTATTTTTCAGAATTTTTTCTTCTTTAACCTTGTTGATTGTTAGCTTTCAGACTTTTTCATGTGGGGAAAATAGATTATTATTAACATTACAGATAATTGAAGAAATATTGTAAAGCCCTCGTGAATTCGAAATCGATTCACCATAACTCATACCCTCACGGTAAATCTCAACAGACTAATTGAAATAAACAATTCTTAACGTCATGTTAATCACCACTTCTCATCGGTATACAAAAAGATTAATTATGAGCTCGCTCTATCCGCAATGGCTCGAAATATCGCTATATTCATTAACGTTATTCACGAATTGGTGCCACCTGTCTTATTTCTCGGCTGGTACAGGCTAGCACCACCAAATCTACCCTTCCCCATAGGGCTGAGAGGGTGAAATGATTCTACCTTTTATAACACAATTATTACTATCGCTGCCAATTCAGCATGGCATGACCATGCATTCAATATCATAGGGAGAGAAAGAAAATTAAAAAAAAATCTCCTTTATGGTTAGTTATTCGATAGAAGTTTGAGGCCGCGTGAAGTTCGCTCAATAAGCTGCATTGATAGCCTTGAACCTTTCACTCTCCTTTCAGTGAAACTTTGACTGCGGCCAAGTTTGTCAGTGGGTCTTTCCATAAACTTCGCTGCAATAATTTCCTGAAGACAAAGAAACGATCGATTTACTTCACTTCGTTTCAGGTTTTGAATTATGAACGTCGCTTGGGCGTCGTCTATGCAGGCAAATGCAATAAAGTAGCAATATTACTTCATCGCACAACTATACCAGAAGACATGAAAACTTCAGTTTAAAATTATTGGACTGAGCGAAAACTTAATTGTGCTCAGGAGCTTTACAGCACCATTACGTATCTATTGTCAAAAAAAAACAAAAATTGGAAATATTATTCTATAGAACAAAAACAGAGAGTGCTGTTTGTGGAGATTATGTTGGTTCAAAGTGTTCAACGTATTTTGCCTCATCAACTTTACCTGAATGAAAATTAAACTTGTTTCGATTAAACACACAAATCTTGGATGAAGTAGTCCATTACTTTGTAATATCGGGTGTAATATCCATTACATAAATGTTGCTTGTCTGCAGAATTGAATAAATGTTTCTCCATTTGTGTTTTCAGTTTAAATACTCACGTAAGAAAGTCATGAAATTATGAAACAGTTCTCTTGTAAACAATAACATTTAGCGGAAGTTTAAATTGTTTTTATTCAAATAAATTAATTCCGCTGATCTGTACTAATCTATATCTTTAATAAGGAGAATGATCTATGGTAACATAAAGTTCTACAAATCCAGACAATGTGACATATATATCGGGTGTTTTTTAGAGTGATAGAACTTTCGATAGAGATAACTGTGATTTGACAGAAGGTAGAAGCCATGTTGTTTTGACATTTCTTTTCCGTAAGCATTGACAAATTATCATGGAAAGACTTACGCCGCAACAACGTTTACAAATTGTTGGAATTTATTTTCAAAATCAGTGTTCTATTCGCCAAACTTATAGAGCACTTCGTGAAATTTATGGTTTACATAATCATCCATCAGAGCAGCTTATTCGTCGAACTATCGATAGATTTCGGACAACATTTTCTCTACTCGATGCAACAACAACAACAAGACAATGAACTGTACATACAGAAGAAAATATCGCTGTTGTGAGTCATAGTGTTAATAATTATCCAGATTTGTCTATTCGTCGACGTTCACAACAAGTTGTATGTGCATCCACCACATGGAAAATTTTGTGAAAACAATCCACAAGAAGCTCTGCAGGTTCCATTGCATCCTGAAAAATGTACTGTATGGTGTGCTGTACACGCTGGAGTCATCATCGGTCCATATTTCTTTAAAAACCAAGCTGGAGGTAATGTTACAGTGAATGGTGCTCGTTACAGATCGATGATTAATGATTATTTGTTTCAAAATTTGAATGGTATCGACCCAGAAGTGTTTTGGTTCCAACAAGATGGTGCTACATCTCATGATGCTACCGTACTAATTGATTTATTGAAAGAAAGATTTGGCGATAACATTATTTCGAGACATGGTCCAATTAATTGGCCTCCAAGATCATGAGACATAACTCCACTGGATTATTTTCTTTGGGGTTATGTGAAGTCATTGGTTTATGCTGATAAACTAGAAGCTATAGACGCTTTGGAAGCCAACATAACTCGTGTGATTGATGAAATAAGGCCTGAATTACTCGAAAAAGTGATCCAAAATTGGTCTGGTCAAATGCGATTACTCAGAGCTAGTTGTGATGGACATATGCCGGAAATTATTTTTAAAACATAAATGTCATGAAATTATCTTTCAAATAAAAGAAAATTTGGCTTCAATCATAATTTAAATGTATTTTATTTCAATTTAAAGTTCTATCACTCTAAAAACAACACCCGATAGTTCATTTTAAACGAGATAAAATGAGAAATTACTTCGTTTTCTATCACTTTTTATTACTGAAGTTACAGTGACTCGAGTTTTACTACATTTTCAATACAGGTGAATCATAACTATTGGGACATAGGCTAAGGACAGATTATTTGAACCAAATATGGCGATTGGACCAAATATGCCTCCATAAAATATTGCTGTTTAAAAGGTACAGGGCGTTTTTCTTCTTGTTTAGCTAATAATTTCACTGTTTATTACTCAATTATTGTCAAAATCGACACAAAGACATAAATTTGGATAAGGAATATTAAGTATTTTATATTTTAGTTATAGGGGGCGCCGCGTAGCTTTTTTTGACGAAACTTGATAATGAAAATACGATATGATCATTTTTACGTAATATTGGTATTCTTGTTTGAATACGATAATTTCACCCACCTGTTTTCGGAAAAACGCGATCGAAGAGTTAATTGTCTCAAAAGTGGATTTCAAATAACAGACAATAAGAAAACTTGTAACGTAAGGTTTCTGTTTCAACAATAAAGAAGAATAAGAAACAATTTAACATAAAAATAGCAAATTTAAAGTAAATGTTCTACGTAGCCTCTTTCGAATTCTATGCCTTTTCTAATTTTTGTTTTGAAAGACTTCCGGATGTCAAAGAAAACATTATTCTGTCCCCTTACAAAATTAGCCGCATTTTGTATTTTTCTTCATAGTTCAAAATAATTTCATGGGTATACAGGGTGACGAGAAAAACCTCGGAAAAACTTTCTTTTATTTAACTCTATTAAACAATTATAAACATTTGCTAATAATATATTTGAGCGGTTTCGAAGTGGCTTCCTTTGGCGGGGATACATAACTTCAGACGCTTCTTGAAATTTTCGGCCGCAGCTTTTCGAACCTAAATCGCTCCCATTCCAAGCGCAGGGATTGCTGTATTCCATTTGGTTGAGATCAGGCGAGTAGGGCGGCTATTCTGCAGATGTGATAAAACCCGAAAAATGGGTCTTACACCATTCTTGCGTCATTTTCGCTTTGTGAACCGGAGCGGAGTCCTGTTGAAAGGTCCAATGCGTGTTGCCGAAGTTCTGTTGGGCCCACGCAAGTACTACGGCCTCGAGAATGTCGCAGCCGTAGACTTCTTGATTGATTTTGACCCCTTGATCTACGAAAACCAAAGGTGTTTTGCCGCTGATGCAAATTCCGCCCCAGACCATGAGGTACTGCGGATTTTGACAATGTTCGACGATGGCCTTTTGCTAGTGTAATACTTTTATTACCAAATCTCGCTTATTCTTGAATACCTATATCGGTTCTGCGAAGACATGATTTGTTTCAAAAAATTAGATTTTTCTTTCCGGTTTCTTAATGATACTTGATGTTCTTTGAACCCTTTTTTCCAAAGATCTCCCAGTTTCCCTACACATAAAACAGTGTAGACCACCTAGAGTTTGCATTTTGGAGTAGGGGTTATTTCTAGTATGGCAACACTTTCATTCATGTTACTTTAATATTTCACATCAACGAAACGTGACGATTTACGCTTGAGAAATACTGGGAAATATCAAAAACTCCTTTCCGAAACGGTGAATGTTCTATCCAAACTGTTAGAAATTTACAAATTTGTGAAGTAATTTCGTGCAACTGGATTGTTATTTGATAAAACAACCCGTTCACTATTTCGTCCAGTGAGCACATCTGAAAACATTGCTGCTGTAGCCCAGTGTTGGATGGTCCGGATTTCACAGCTCTATTTCAATAACATATCTCGAACAGAACTGTGATCCGAAGCCTCATATGCTTAGTTGAAGGTTATCCGTTCAAAATTTGAATATCAAAACAAATTAAAATATGTTTATCTTCTACAATTTTAATTTCAAAAAAATTTTTTATTCAAAAAACTTTTAGAATTAAATTAATGTCTAAAACAAGCACCGCTTACATTTAATAGACGTATATTATCAAAACTCAATATATAATGTCAAATGGAATAAATAAACCAACAGATATACAAAAGTCATTAAAATTAATAAATAAATATTTAAAGGAGACAAAATTTTGTTTCTGGTCTTACCTTTAAGAACACCAATTGCCTTTTAAAAACATGAACACAATTAAAGGACTTCTCAAAGAATATAATTTATTTGAAATATTTAATACATTTAAATATTCAAATAAGTTAATTCAGAAATCTCTCAAAACATGCACTATATCTTCAAAAAATAAATATAATTCTAAGCAATCCCTTCTTTGGTCCTGAATAATATTCCAAATATCAAAATCAAAAAACTAACTTATATCAACAACGCACCACGTGTAAAGGAATAATGTTTCGAAACACAGATCAACTTTATAATTCAAGATTGATCTATGTTCTAACAAAATCATTTTATTTTATATATAATTATATTTTGTATTGAATTGTATCAGTCCTTACTTGGTGAAAATCCATATTAAATAATTTGAAATAAGGTTATTCTGATTTTCACAAATTTTTATTGTTAAACTCACAACAATTGTTTCGCTATCTCAGTAGCATCATCAGGCAAGATCACATTTTGAATAACTAAGCTTGTTTCCGAAATCCATGGCTATTTATATTACAGTAAGTACAATAAATTTTTATTGAGCACTAAAACCCAAAAAAGGGTCCCTGCAAATTCCAGCTTATCTGAATATATTTAATAGAGGTGAGCTATTTAAATCTATTTGTTCGTTAAGTAATATTCCAATTTTATTATGTTTATTTATCTCTAGGGATTCTAACAGATTTAAGGCATAACTTTTGCTTTCTATATGTAGAATTTCAAAGTTATGGTTGAAAGTATGTCCTGTTTCTAACAAATGGTTGGAATATGTAGAATTGCTTTTATTATTGAGGAAACTCTTCAAATGTTCACACATCCTATGACGGAAAGTTCTTCCAGTCTGACCTATGTAAACTTTAGGGCAATCACCGCAGGTTAACTTATAAACCCCAGATTTATCATCTTTATGTGTGTAGTCTTTATTATTTTTGATAAATTTACTCAAGTTTGAATTAGTTTTAAATGAAGTTCTCAAATTATATTTATTTTTGAGGTATGTAGCAATTTTCTCAGAAATACCTTTAGTTTACATACTCAGAAATACTTTTAGTTTACATACATTTTAATGAAATGTATTTAAATTTTTCTTTTATATTAGGAAACACCATATTTAAAGCTATTTTATTATTTTTATTCATCAATAATTTGTCTATCAACTTTGAATCATAGTCATTATTAATAGCTATTTGTTTAATTATGTTAAGTTCTGAAATATAATTTTCTCGATTCATGGGAATATTAACTAATCTATGGATCATGCAATTAAATGCTGATAATTTTTGATTTAGAGGATGATTTGATTTATTGTGTATAATAGAATCCGAATAGGTTGGTTTGTGAAATATTGAAAAATCATGTGAATTATTTATTCGAGTAACAGTTAAATCAAGAAAATTAATAGAATTATTAAGTTCGGTTTCCATAGTGGATTTAATTGAAGGATATATTTCATTGATGAATAAAAAGAATTTTTTCAAAAGTCTGTCTGTACCTGTGAAGCAACAGAAAATATCGTCTACATATCTATACCAATATAAAAAGTATTTCTTAAGGGGATTTTGGTGAATTTTAGATTCAATATTGTCCATGAATATTTCTGCTAATAAAGGACTTAAGGGATTTCCCATAATCAAACCGTTTTCAGATTTATAAATTTTATTTTTAAATTGAAAATAATTTTGTTTTGTGCAAATATCTAGACATTCTAAAATATCTTCTTTGATTATTGTATTGCATCTGTTGTTGATTAATAGATTATCTACTAGTTTAATTGTTTCGTTTGGTGGTATACTTGGAAATAAATTTTGTACGTCAAATGAAATGAATTTAGCATTATGTGGTAAGTGGATATTCTTTATTTTGTTCATTAGCTGTAGTAAATTTTTTATCGAGTATTTAGCTTGGAATTTAGTTTCTTTTAAAATAATCTGAATAAGTTCTTTCGAAAGTTTAAATGAAGGTGCACTAACGAACGAAACAACCGGTCTAATAGGATAATCTTCCTTGTGTAATTTAATCAAAGAATACATTTTTGGAGGTTGTGGATTCATTAAAATTAATTTATTTTTTGGGGTATTCCGAAAGAGGCTGGATTCCGGGGTTATTAGGGATTTAATTTGATTTTGGAAAATTGTCGTTGGATTGTGTTTGATTAATTGAAAATTATTTAATTCTAGGAAAGTAACTGATTTGCTAATATAATCACTTTCCGTTAAAGCAATAATAGTGTTACCTTTATCGGCTCGGGTGAAAATTAAATTATTTTCCGTGATTTTCTGATTTGTAGTTTTAATAGTTTTATATTCTTCTTTCATTCTGGAATTTCTATTAGGTAATTTATGATGGTTTGTAATCATATTGGTAATAATATGTTTGTCGATATTTGTGTTCTTGTAATTTTTAAGTGCTAGTTCTGAACCTATTGCTACATATTCTAAGTCTTTTTTGTTATTTGAATTAATATTATATTTGAATCCTTTATTCAAAAGATTAATTTCTGTTTCGTTAAATTCTGTTGCGGAAAGATTTTTGAATCTAGGGTAAAATATGTGTTTTGAAAATTTTTTTGATTTTTTTGCAATTTTTTTGTTTTTATGAATTTTATCTGATACTAATTTGGTTATTTTCTTCTTCTGAATAAGGAATTTTTTATATATAATATTAGCGACTTTTTCTCTTGCATTTTGATCTATAGAATCAAAGATGATATTATGGACTCTGTAAGTTAATTCTGAGTGTATTACCTTAAGATATACGTTGTGGGCATCTCGTTTGGCATATTCTCTCTTCATGTCTCCTTTTAGATCTTCATTCCATATATTCGTCCCTTGTCAGCGGTAGTACTTTCATTCTTCGTTCTTAATGTTATGTATTTCGGGAACACATTTAGTTTCAAACATTTGGTATAGAACCAAATGTTTTGTGTATTAATATTACACCTTATTAGGAGCTTATAATACCATAGGACTAAAAAACTGGTTTCAGCTTGTCTTAAATATTGAATTGTATCAGTCCCTACTTGGTGAAAATCCATATTAAATAATTTGAAATAAGGTTATTCTGATTTTCACAAATTTTTATTGTTAAACTCACAACAATTGTTTCGCTATCACAGTAGCATCATCAGGCAAGATTACATTTTGAATAACTAAGCTTGTTTCCGAAATCCATGGCTATTTATATTACAGTAAGTACAATAAATTTTTATTGAGCACTAAAACCCAAAAAAGGGTCCCTGTAAATTCCAGCTTATCTGAATATATTTAACAGAGGTGAGCTATTTAAATCTATTTGTTCGTTAAGTAATATTCCAATTTTATTATGTTTATTTATCTCTAGGGATTCTAACAGATTTAAGGCATAACTTTTGCTTTCTATATGTAGAATTTCAAAGTTATGGTTGAAAGTATGTCCTGTTTCTACATATTCCAACCATTTGTTAGAAACAGGAGATACTTTCAACCATAACTTTGAAATTCTACATATAGAAAGCAAAAGTTATGCCTTAAATCTGTTAGAATCCCTAGAGATAAATAAACATAATAAAATTGGAATATTACTTAACGAACAAATAGATTTAAATAGCTCACCTCTGTTAAATATATTCAGATAAGCTGGAATTTGCAGGAACCCTTTTTTGGGTTTTAGTGCTCAATAAAAATTTATTGTACTTACTGTAATATAAATAGCCATGGATTTCGTAAACAAGCTTAGTTATTCAAAATGTGATCTTGCCTGATGATGCTACTGTGATAGCGAAACAATTGTTGTGAGTTCAACAATAAAAATTTGTGAAAATCAGAATAACCTTATTTCAAATTAAAAAAAAATTTAAATTGAATTATATTTTGGCTTCAATAAATTTCATTATGGAATGTCAATGAATTTAAATAAGCCTTAAAAATAACTCACACTGTTCTGTGATCTGTGTTTCGAAACATTATTCCTTTACACGTGGTGCGTTGTTGATATAGGTTAGTTTTTTGATTTTGATATTTGGAATATTATTCAGGACCAAAGAAGGGATTGCTTAGAATTATATTTGTTTTTTGAAGATATAGTGCATGTTTTGAGAGATTTCTGAATGAACTTATTCGAATATTTAAATATATTAAATATTTCAAATAGATTATATTCTTTGAGAAGTCCTTTAAGTGTGTTCATGTTGTTAAAAGGCAATTGGTGTTCTTAAAGGTAAGACCAGAAACAAAATTTTGTCTCCTTTAAATATTTATTTATTAATTTTAATGACTTTCGTATATCTGTTGGTTTATTTATTCCATTTGACATTATATATTGAGTTTTGATTATATACGTCTATTAAATGTAAACGGTGCTTGTTTTAGACATTAATTTAATTCTAAAAGTTTTTTGAATAAAAAAATTTTTTCGAAATTAAAATTGTAGAAGATAAACATATTTTAATTTGTTTTGATATTCAAATTTTGTTATATTTCTTCTATCAAGTAAAAGGCCTTTCTATTTTATTTTTATGTTATCCATTCAATAATATCGATCGTTCATCTACTGCTGAACGTGTGAAAATTGTGAAAACTTACTACAAAAACAATTATTCTGTAGTAAGTAAGTTTCGTGCATTAAGAGAAGATTATGGTCGACATAATCGTCCATCTGAGCGCAGAATTGTTAACACAGTGAAAAAATTCGAAGAGGCTGTATCTGTTACTGATGTCTTATGGCCCATACATAATCGAAATACACCCTCGAGCGAAAATATTTCTACTGTAAGTGAAAGTGTTGAACAATATCCAAATTTACCAATTCCTCGGCGCGCACAACATTTGGGACTCTTACGGCACACTATGGCGTATTTTGTATTTGGATTTGCATTTGCAACATTAGAGGTGCTCCCTTCTAACACAAAGAGAGGGAAATTAACGAAATTGATTGCAATGTCCATTTAGAGGTGGACTGAATGAACGAAATAAACCTGCTTATTGGTTACAGAAAAATTATGAAACTAATGCAAGTAAAGAAGGAAAGAGTCAGTTTTTAATTCCGAATGCTGCATCATGTGAAATTATCAGGCATAAATATATCAAAATCTCTAAATGACTTTCCATGTTTTCTAATGCCATATATAATCATTAGAAAATCAATAATCTGAAGTGTAAACAGTTCCAACGGCAATTCTCGAAACTGCTAGATCGAAGTATCAACTTAAAAGAAATAAGTATCGAATTACAAACTAATTTCGAACGACAGGGCCGACTTTAATGAAACGGAACAGAGCGATTGGCCCGTACTTCTTTGAAAATGAAGAAGGTGTCACTCAAACTGTCAATTCTCATCGCTATAGCCAGATGATTACCGATTTTCTTGGCCTGAAATTTATGATATGGAGTTGGAAGAGATGTGGTTCCAGCAAGATGGTGCAAAAAGCCGCACAACATGACCCGTTTTGGCTTTACTGCAATAAAAATTCCCAGGACATTTAAATGATGTTGTATTCCATACATTATAGCAAGGTCCAAGTACTATATTGAAATAGATATTCTAAATGAAGGAATGTTTTATGCACGTTCACTTTCGGAAGCACAAAATGAATAACCCTGTATTAATTGAAATCACTAAATAATTCTCGCAAAATTGACGCAGTTTTATAGCTTTGTCGATAAAATTTGTTGAGACGTGTCAATATAATAAATATGTAACTTGAAACTCATCAAAATGAAGCATATTAGTAATTATCTTTTATTTACATATATCATCATTGACTTATCTCCGGAATTCATTGCTCATAAATGGTTCATTATTGAGTTGTTATTCATCTCATTAAAATCAGTATTATTTCAGGAACATATTTGATTGGAATAATTCAAGTAAATTTCCGTTGTAAAAACAAACAATTTAAAATCTTTAAGGTACATACCTTTTTATTTATATTCTCTAGATAATTATTCACCTGCAGTGGCGTAGCTAGATTGGGGGATATGAAAACATCACACAAGTGTAGTCCAGTAATTTCCTTCTGAAAAGATAAAGTATCGGGATTTTTTTTAGAGTGAACTTTAAATTGAAATAAAACACATTTAAATTAACATTGAAGCAAATTTTTTTTTATTCGAAAGATAATTTTATGATATTTATGTTTTAAAAATAATTTCCGGCATATGTCCACTACGACTAATGTAATTCAGGCCTTATTTCATAAATAACACGAGTTATGTTGGCTTCCAAAGCGTCTATTGTTTCTGGTTTATCAGCATAAACCAATGACTTGACCCCAAAGAAAATAATCCAGTGGAGTTGTCGCATGATCTTGGAGACCAATTAATTGGACCATTTCTCGAAATAATGTTATCGCCAAATCTTTCTTTTAATAAATAAATTGTTACGGTAGCCGCATGAGGTGTAGCACTATCTTGTTGGAACCAAAACACTTCTGGGTCGATATCATTCAAATTTTGAAACAAATAATCATTGATCATCGATCTGTAACGAGCACCATTCACTGTAACATTAGCTGCAGCATCGATTTTAGAGAAATATGGACCGATGATGCCTCCAGCGTGTAAAGCACACCATACATTGCTTTTTTCAGGATGCAATGGGACCTGCAGAACTCCTTGAGGATTGTTTTCACCCCATATACGGCAATTTTGCTTGTTTACATAGCCGTTCAACCAGAAATGAGCGTCATCACTAACACAATTTCACGATAAAAAGTGGATCTACTTCAAGCTGTTCTACGACCCAATCAGCAAAAGAACGACGCTTATTATGGTCGAGTGGCTTTAGTTCTTGAACTGTTGGATCTTGTATGGACCAAGATCTTTACGCAAAATATTCCATGTGGTGGATGCACAGAGTCCAACTTGTTGTGAACGTCGACGAATAGACAAATCTGAATCATCATTAACACAATGACTTACAGCTGCGATATTTTCTTCTGTACGTACAGTTCTTTGTCTTGTTGTTGCATCGAGTAGAGAATATGTTGTCCTAAATCTATCTATAGTTCGACGAATAAGCTGATCTGATGGACGATTATGTAAACCATAAATTTCTCGAAGTGCTCTATAAGTTTGGCGAATAGAATACTGATTTTGAAAATAAATCTCAACAATTCGTAAACGTTGTTGCGGTGTGAGTCTTTCCATGATAATTTGGCAATGCCTACTAAACAGAAATGTCAAAACAAGATGGCTTCTACCTTATGTCAAATCACAGTTATCCCTATCGAAAGTTCTATGACTCTAAAAAAAACACCCGATATAAACGAATAATGTTACTATTAGATTTAGCTACAATCTTAGTATTTGTAAAGGTTTTACTTCAAAACTAGTAGGTTCTTGAGTTTGGATGGTTCAACTGTCTGTTCAACATCACGTTTTGACGGTAAATTCAATATTACATTATTTCGTGAATAATGAACTGATTTTTAAAAATTTAACTGGATTGTTAACAGAACATAAATAATACTTACCAACACTCGACATCCTGTTTTTTTAAATCTTCGAAAATTCTTCGTTTCTGAGTTCTGGGGGGAGGTCAAATTTCTGTTGGGTTATATGAATAAAGAGATATTTTTTTCTTATGAATAAATCCATTAGTATTTTTTATCAAAAAAACTTTATTTATGCAAGTACTATTTATTGTTGGCAAGAAAATATTTTGTAGCCCTTTAAAAACTTCAAGAAATTTTTTAAATTGGCCTTACCGACTAGTTTGGGGTGTTACTAAGGCTGAGGAATACTTTTCCAGAGAGATGGATAGGGCGAGGAGGCTCAGTATCTCGACCTGCACGTTCCTCTGTTCTAACTCCTTTAGATTTTTTCATTTGGGGTTATTTGAAACGTAAGGTCTATACGATTACTGTGGAAACAAACGAAGAACTTGTTGACCCCATTCAAAATGCATGTGCAGTTAAGAAATAACAATGTTATTGCATCGGCGTACAAAGGTCTATTAGAGAACAGTGTGAAGTATATATACGACAGAATGGTTTACATTTCGAACATTAATTTAATTTTTTTCATTGGGATTTCACAACTAAACTTTCTTAGGATATGTAAATATAAGGTTAGGTTAGGTGAATTTCTGGTGCCTTCGACCTATTGTCTTACTATTCTCATAGGTTATATTCAAATGGCTCTTTTAATGACCAGAATATGTAGGGACTTAGCTAATTGAATATTTCAGATTATATTCCTGCGTTTAAATATCATTAATTAAGTCAATAATTTTGTGTAACTTTTTGAAATGTAGCTGCAATTTACAATTAGGAATTTTTCACTATTGTGCAAAGAATAATTTGAAACTATTATTAATTTCATTAGTTCACACGATCAAATAAACTATGAAATTTGTGTTTTCTGAGCAACACAATAAATGTTGACTAAAATAAAACTGTATATTGTTGTATTCTGCTTATTACCCTCTTAAGATTTCTTTCAGAATGTGTCCATATTATAAAAGTGCTGATTCCTCCTTACTGCTCTTTCATGAATCAATATTTACATAAATCACTCAATGATATTTAACACTGCAAGTTGGCAAATAACAAGATAAGCGTTTGTTTATCAACACAATATTTGACTACCTATCTCCTATTACAATAAAAACAGAACAGAATATTTTTGATATAGTTTATGCTTTATTTTGATCTTCAACTTTTCCATGGGAGCTTATCAACTCAAACATTACTGAGGAAGATAATCAACCAGAAATTAGATGAGGTACTCTGAATTACTACTAATTAAATTTTCATTAAGTCAATAGACATGCTAAGTCGGGGATAGGGTAAAAAAAATATACCATTTTCAATTTTTCTTATATTTATAATTAAATTGAGCAGTGGGGATAAATCAACATTGGGAAAAAATATTGTAGTTATTCGTAAAACAATTAATATTCCCCACCGAAATGATCTTAAGCTACCAAATAACAAATAAAAAACTAGAAGAATATAAAATCTTTGGTCTTATCTTACATCAATATAAGTATATAAAAAGTTTCATACAACTCTTCTTCAACAATAAACACATATTTAGTACCTCCACTTTACTCCACATAAAAACATAATTATATGTTATAGGAAATTAATAATAAAAAGTCGTAAATATAAAATGAATAAAACAAAACGAAAAAATATTCATAACAATATTCCACAGGTAATGTGCGTAAAATATGAAAAATTTTAATTGGAAATTTATATTGTGAAAAACTTAATATAATAAATAATTGATTGAATAACTAAGTTACTAATTAATAAACAAAAATGATAAGATTTTATTCCATATCATTACTACTAAGTGAGATTATTATTGTCAAAAGGTACTGACAATATTGACATCATTCAAAGCTCAACAAGTGTTGATTTATTATAATATGTATCTATCATAACTTTGATATGATCCCACAATTGGAATGTTCAAATCTGAAATCGTTATTACTTTAAAAGCCAGTTTTGTCAAAATTAGCGAAATATTGAAGAAATAAAAAAGAGAATAAGAAAATAACAATTAAAATAGTATCATAAATAATTTATAAGTAACATAAAACAGTAAGAAATAATCAAATACAAGGTGATTCCAAATATGATGCTGCTTTTGGTTAATTATTTTCTTAAAATACCTTTGGAAGTTTAGCTATGGATCTTTTTAAAATAAACAAATAACTGAAAAATAAACTAAGTATAGTGAATCATTCTATCAAACTCGTCTGAATCAACTGAAATATTATTTATTTGTTGGATGATATGAAAATACATATAATGGTTTTAAGCAATCTTCTTTCAATATTTTTTAAGTTTGATGGGATCAATTACACAGTATTCGTTAAAACAGGAAGGTAAATACCCTCTCATTTCAGAATCACTCTGTATTCATCATTATTAATTAAAATTTTGCAATATCTTAAACTGTAATTTATAAAATTTTGATTTAATTTATATACATAAATATATGAATGAATTTATGAATTAGAACTGAATTTGTAAAGGACTTATATTGTTGCTGAATAGAGAATACATTGAGCATATACTTTGTACAAAAAAATATTGAATGTGTATAAATGCTCACCCTGTTAAAAATGATTGATTAAAAAAAACATCTAGTTGGAATTCAATTAATCTAATGCTCTTATTGAACACAGGTTTAATTTTGTAGCATATTTATGATAAATCACTGCAAGTTTATTCTTTCAATATCAATTCATAAAAACATAAAATCAAATGATTCCAGAAGAATTATAAACAAGAACTGGTTGAAAATTTGACAAAAAACTACTATATATATCTTTTTGGAGAATTATTTATTTAAATGCATAGACTTTAAACTCTGTAAAAACAACAAAGGAATCTCAAAAATATATTGTGGACTTCGATAAATTGTGCATAATCCAAATTAAAATTTTTCTTATTTTTTTAGTGAAACCCCACTGTATCCACGCCTGTCTGGATCTTCCTGGGAAAATCTTATGTGAATATTAAAGTAGGTATAATTTAAGCTATTTAAGAAACCAGGCCAAGATAAAATGGGAATTATTAAACAAAAGATGATCAATAAATTAGGTAAATAAATCTATCGAAATATGAGATATTTTCCAGAGAAGGTCAAGACATTCATATCAGAGTTCAACATTTATGATAACAATTTGAGTTATCATCAATGCTACTTATATAATCCTATTATAACAAATTCTTGAATGAAATGAACTCAACATTTTTTATCTTGAAAATATTTGTTTAAATATTCAAAGTAATATTTTTTTCATGAAAGATGTGGATGAAAATTAAAATATATCCTTTGGAGAATATTCTTTTCAGCAGTTTTACACAGACGGGTTGTGAAAGTTTAGTCCTCAGAGTAAAAAAAAAATTAAATCCAGTGGCACTAAAAAGTGATAAGTTTATTTCACGTTATGTTAAGGCCATTATTTTTCATTCACAATAAGGCAAATGCTGAATATATATTTGCTTTCATTTAACTTTTTCAAATATAATTTTTGCAACCATGACATAGCTTTTATTGTTTGTTATTTTTATATAGCCTTCATTTCAAATTGTTGCAGCATATTGAAAAAAAAATTAAAGCACTATTTTACACTAGGGTTCTGCCTGAAATACTTTTCAAAATAAAGCTTCAATAATAAAAACTGACTTTGAGTTAACATCTCAAATTCTAATCAATAGGATATATTTACCATACCCTTTACTCAATATTTTTCCACAGTGAGCATCATGCCACGATAAATAATTTTATTTCAGGATAATTCCCCTATAGGTGCATTTTCCAGCCACAATTCATGTAAAAAAGTATATAAATTGTCACTTACAGATACTTTATAAGGAGTTGGATTCAAGCTGCGTTTGATATCAGACCTGAGAATTCTCAAGGAACTCTTTACTCTTTCACGTATTTCTTGCATATTAGGAAGTTTCTGGCAAATTTTTCCCTCGCACCAATATAACGTGAGAAGTTTTTCAACTCGGATCGGAGTAACATAAGCTCTCTTAGATTCTTGAAATGGATGCCTACAAAGGACTCGATGATTTTCCTTGGGTGGGTCTTCAACAGTTCTTTGTAGTATATCTATTAAGGCAAAACCTTCCCCTCCATATAGACGGAAAGTTTCTTTTCTTCCTGGTATAGTTACTTTTTCAACATCATGACTGAGTTTAATGCGAGGCTGTCCGTCAATCTCAACCATTTTAAAAACACCACCTAATGCAGGTTGTTTTTGACAAGTTACTAAATGTGTGCCAATTCCAAATGCGTCGATACTATGTCCTTGTTCATTTAGACTCAATATAGTTTCTTCATTAATATCGTTTGAAGCCATTATCACGAATTTCTCAAAAACCGGTATCTTGAAATTATCAGCAATCTTCTTGAAGCATGATCTTGCAACGTTAGATAAGTAGGCCAGATCTCCACTATCCAACCTTATTCCAATAGGAGAATAACCAAAATCCAGTAAAGCCAAGGCAACTGCACAAAAGTTGAAAAGACCACTTTTCACAACATCATATGTATCCACAAGTGCCATAAATCCATCAGGAAAAGCAATAGCAAAAGAAATGAAAGCAGCTAATTCACCATCATTAGCTTGCGTTGATGGTAATTGGAAAAAAGACATCAATTTTTCTCTCCATTTCAATACATGCTGTAGAAATTCACGTTTTTCACCACCAGATTTTGGCTCCAACTGTGTTATAACAACTTCAGGTAAACAGCAGAATGATGTTACATAAGAATGAGCATGTGTTCCTTTTACTGGAATGTTATAAAGTTTTCCCGCTAGAACATTACTTGTACCATCGAAGCCACCAATATAAGAATACTTGGAGGCAGATAAACCTCCATCAGGACCTTGCGCTCTCCTCAGTCCAAATTCATACAATTTTAAATTTCCAGCAGCTAATCGAAATCTTGCAGCATTTGTTGACATCAAGGATGCATAGTTCACTAGATTCAATAAAGTTGTTTCTAAAATCTGTACAATAATAAGAGGTCCCTCAACTCTCAATAATGGTTCTCTCGGAAATACTACAGTTCCTTCAGGTACCGAATACAATGTTACTGCTTCAGCTGTTAAACCTTGAAGATATGAAAAAAACTCATCTTCTGTAGATACTGGCAAAATCCCTCTCAAATACTGAATATCAGTATCAGAGTAGTGGAACTTTTTCAGAAATTTCAAACATTCTTCAAGGCCAGCAAATATCGTGAACTCACCATGGAATGGATTTTTTCGAAAATATAAATCGAATACTGCTGTGGCATTACGTTTTCCAGATTTCCAATAGGCATATGCCATGGTAATTTGGTACAAATCGGTAAGCAGAGGCTGTACAATTCCATTCTGTCCTTCTTCCATGTAATCATTTTCTCTTGAATTATTCATGGTGTATGTAATTTTTAATTGGGAGCTCTAATGGAGCGTAACCAACTCGCACTAGTTGCAAAATAACTAATGAATCAAACATTGGATAACCTTGCCTTATAAACATTTTTAAGGCACGGAAGTCAATTCCAGACAACTGTGGTTCCCCCAATAACACAGCGTTTCTATGTTTCTACATCTATGGCTCCCACACTTATTGTAATTTATGTTTGACAGTATAGAATACTATGAATTTGAATAATATGTTACATATATTTTAGGAAAAATATTAAAAAATTAAAAGGACACTGTATTAATTCAGGGTACAGTACATATTAATAGTCATCATTAATGATTTTGATTTCATTTGAACTAAAAATTGTTTTACGGTAAAATACATCCTTTTTTCAAATTAGGGCGGAATCACAGTCTATGAGGATAACAGATAGGTGCAACCGACGAAGTTGGTCGGCTGAGCTGGCTGTCAAAAGTCCCGGAAATATCTGATGGACCAGTGGCGTCACTACCTCAAAGCCAAATATAAGGTTTCTTTGAATTTAATGTCATTCACCTGGTTTATGTTCACTCCGATAGAATTATACCTTGTCCGAATTGATAGTATAAAGAGCACGGTTCTTCATAAATTAGTTTCAACATTTTTGCACACTAGAGTTCTTTTGAATATAATCAAATTATATTTTATGATAATAAAGAACACGATTTTCATGAAATAATTGTTTGTTCTTGATTGGGAAAAAACGTGTTCTTTAGTATCATAAAATATCATTTGATTATACACAAAATAATTCTAGTGTGAGAAAGTATCCAGACTAATTTATGAAGAATCGCTTCTCTTTATATTAATCTATCAGTTCGGTCAAGGTACAACTCTATCGGAGTGAACATAAACCGAGCGGATCTCATTGAATTTAAGGAAGCCTTTATTTTCGCTTTAAGGTAGTAAGTTCCGACGCCACTGGTCGATCGGAACGTTTGGTAGCCATCTCAGCCTGCCAACTTCACGTCGGTGCAGTGAATGTAGAGGTAGTTAATTTGACAAGTAACCTCAAAAAAATATCATTAAAAACAAAATATATTTTCATTTAATGCAAAATACTCATGATAGTGCTATACTTAATGTACATTAAATATTTTCATGCTTTAAAAATTTATTAAATATCCGCAAAATGATTTTGTCACAGGGAAATACAATTATTAGGAAATTGTATGATCAATGTATAAGAAAAGTTCCATGTGTTGAGTTTTCCAATAAAATCGATCCGGGGGCACGAAGAAGACTTGAAATTAAAGAGGATGCCGAACAAGAAGATTTGGATAATCTTGATTATGAAGCAAATTTCGAATCTTTTGGTTATTCTCACAAACAGCATATGAGAGAAATGGGAGCAATGAAAGAAAAATTGCAATATGATATTGTTAAGCAAAAATACTTCAAAACAAAATATCCCAATTTCTTGACTTGGCATGACAAAGAGCAGATAAGACTATTGAACCGGAAAGATCCAACAGAATGGGATGTGATGAAGTTATCCGAAGGATTCCCTGCCCTCCCGGAAATAATAAAAGTAATATTTTATAAGATATCATAATTTTCCTGATTTCACTTCAATAACAAGATTCCTTATTATAAAAAAATTCCGTATAATTATATTCAATTTATATTTTCAGAAAATTTTAAAGTCTAAATGGAAAATGGAAAATGCTGAAAGAATGAAGAGACATGATGAATTTGTTAGGGAAAATTGGAGAAAACTGAATAACAATGAATTCAAGGAGTTACCAGCTGATTTCATAACACATTTGAAAAAATTCTCAAACAGACAATTTAATTATTATAACTATGAGAATGTGGTAGATTACTCGAAGATGGAATACAAACCAAAACTCACCTGTACAGAATTTTCACAAATAATTACTAGTTATGAAGAATTGAAGAACAAAAATAAAAATAATATCGCTATTGAAAGTAAAAGTATCGAGGAACAGGATGAATTTAATGTGAAAATTAGAAAAAATCGACTTTGGAAGGTTAAGAATACATCTCCTACAGAAGAAGATACTTTTATCACTGGACCTATTAGAAATGAAAAATCTATGACTTTGAGTACCTTGAGAAGTAAATTACAAAACAAATTAGAGAAGGGACAAGAAGTATCACCAGAAGATTTGTCAATAATTGAATTGGAATGGAAAGAAGAAGATATTGAGGTCGTACCTAAATCTACTACAGCAGTCGATCAGTTGAATTACACCAAATATAATACTGGTAAACTGATGAAGATAGATCAAAAGAAACCAATGGATTATAATCATTTAATATATCCAGAAAATATAAGAATTCCAAAGAAAATATTGAAAAAGGGTTGTACATATAAACTCAATGATTGTTTTTATGCTAGTGATGGTTCATTTTTATATAGAGTACCAGGAATGTGGTAAACATATAGATATAAAATTTTCTAATTGTTTCTGTTCATTATCTATTTAACCAGAATTATTATTTCTTTACATAGTGCATGTTATACCTGATGAGAAAAGTCAACATTTCCATTTCATTTGTGTGAACTCCGGATATGCATTACCTTCAGTGGTATCTCAGTTTGAAAATCTAAATCTCGAAGGATTTCATCGGAGTACAGTTGTTTTGAGTTTATATTTTTCGAAAAAAGGGTACAAAGGTGATTTTTAGTTTTTTATAACAGAAAGGTATTTATCACAGAATCAAGTTTGAGGTTAATCCCTGAAAAATATTGAACAGAGGGGTGTAATAAGAATAGGTTTGGGCGTTTAAAAGAATGGTTGTTATCTTTATGCTTATTCAATTTCAGGCGTGTTTTCAACATGCAAAATATCGAATTTATTTGAAAAAGAATTATTACTTTCTAAAAAGTGTTTCGTATAATGTAAGTCTTTCTCATCTTTAACAAAACTGTGTTTAAAAAATTTCTATCATTTTCATAAGTGAGTGTTATCTTTATCAAAACTTCTTTTTTATTCAGATGAATGGATTCCCAAATTTCTACCATTTTCATAAGGTGAGTCACTGTTCTTTATCAAAACTTCTTTTGTTTTCAGAATAAGATAACAAAAAGACTCACATTATGCGAAACACCTTTTAGAAAATAATCATTATTCTTCATAACATGAATGGAGTATGCGGTTGGCTCTAGGTGAAACATTATAACAATTTCATTTAAAATAATTCATACAGTTTTTATGTTTGACAATTTATTCAGAATTCTGACATGTGTTTCGGTCTTTCGACCATCTTCCTATTGCTGAAACATTTTATATAAGCCATTGAAAACCATATTTTCTTTTCTTCATAAGAATCATTTCTATTGATAATTTGTTTTTTAAATATTGTGATAAGTTTTTTTATTAATCATTGATAAAATGATTAATAAGAAAACTTACCACAATATTTGAAAAAAATTTATATCAGTATAAGGGATCCTTATGAATAGAAGAAAATATGGTTTTCAATGGCTTATATAAAAGGTTTCAGCAGTAGGATTTCTAATGATCTTCATAAAATGGGAATTAATTCTTTAGCAGTAAATAGAAATGATTTAGTTAAGATTTTGGTGAACAATAAAGAAAGGAACCCTAACTTTTCGAATCAGGGATTTATTGGATTAATTGTGAGGATTGTAATGCTACATAAATAGGACAGATGTTTACAGCAAAGAATCAAAGAAAATAGGATGTCTATACTGAATTGTTTCAGCCGTTACTATTTGGTAGTTGATCATAATTAAAACAAATTGTAGAAATTACTATGTTTTACTACCAATAAAAATATATTTTACACATTTTCTTGTGACTCGAATTTCGGGAAATGAACTATCCCATCATCAGACAACTGAAGACCTAACATTGGTACAGAGGTATTTAAACAAAAGTGATAAATATTTTGAATATTTCAATAGATTCTAACACCTAATAGTGGTACAGAGGTTTACGAGCGGAACGTGATAAAAACCCGGTTAAAAAAGAGGGGCCTTCTAACAGATATCGGAATGTCGGCAATCGACAAAGAAGGTTAGTAAACAGATGGTACCCATTTAAATATCTCAAATAATTTTTGGGGTTACATAGCTCCGTACAGTCGTTCATTATTTTTACGTTATTTTGTTGTACATCTCAAATATTTGGATTTACATAGCTCCATACAGTCATTAATTATTTTTATTGTGAACGAATTCAAATGATTCAGATGAAAAGAAACTTGATTATTGAAATTTTCAAATTCGTTCACAATAAAAATAATTTAAAAAATAATGAATGACTGTATGGAGCTATGTAAATCCAAATATTTGAGATGTACAACAAAATAACGTAAAAATAATGAATGACTGTACGGAGCTATGTAACCCCAAAAATTATTTGAGATATTTAAATGGGTACCATCTGTTTGATAACCTTCTTTGTCGATTGCCGACATTCCGATATCTGTTTGAAGGCTCCTCTTTTTTAACCGGGTTTTTATCACGTTCCGCTTGTAAACCTCTGTACCACTATTAGGTGTTATCTAGAATCTATTGAAATATTCAAAATATTTATCACTTTTGTTTAAATACCTCTGCACCACTGTTAGGTCTTCAGTTGTCTGATGATGGGATAGTTCATTTCCCGAAACTCGAGTCACAAGAAAATGTGTAAAATATATTTTTATTGGTAGTAAAACATAGTAATTTCTACAATTTGTTTTAATAGGATGTCTATTTTAAAAAACCACGAATCAACCGGTTTTGCAGAACATCGTGTAGAAAATAATAATTCTTTAATGAGAAAGATGTCACTTTACTATATAATGTTAAAGGGGGAAATTGATGGACTATTTGGAGATTCTTTCAATCAAAAAAGCCATTGAGAAAAAGGAGAATTTAACAAATTCCCAAATACTATTCGGCAACACTCTCATATTGGATGCCGCTATTTCCATGCGCCATAAAAATACACACATGTCCGCGTAATAAATAGAACCTTTTTCAATTGTAAGTTTAGTTCCTTTTTGTACTCCTCTGAAGATGGTCAGAAGACCGAAACACTTGTCAGGATTCTGAATAAACTGTGAAACATAAAAACTGTGTGAATTATTTAAAATAAAATCATTCTTCTTCAAATAATTTTAATATCTTACATGTTGAAGCCAGATTATTGCCTTTATATTTTCTACTCGAGGATTTATTTATGTATTCTTAGAATAAGCGAATCCTTATTTTATACACTTTAATTAAATAATATGTTGATTTCTATTTATAATTGTGAGTTTCTGACATGAAGCGTTTCATTTACAGAGTAACTTCTTCAAATGCTCATAAATAACTGTTATAAAATTCCGTAACATACATAAATGTTTTCGGTTTTGAGATAAGGGTACAATAAAGTTTTTTATTACTTTTGGTAAAACCAGGTCCCTTGGTGGATCTATCCAATATAGTTGAATTAGATAAATCAATTTATTCATTCAATAAATACTCTAAATTTCTTAATCTAATTATTTCTAAACTTTCTAACAGGTTCAGTTTCAGAACTTCATTTTCTTTATGCAAAATCTTAAAACGTTCATCAAAATCATATTTCCCTTTTACTGTATGGTCTGCATATGCAGAATCCAACTTATCATCAAGGAGCATCGCAGTTCCTTTATTCTAGCGTCAATGGACCTTCCGGGTTGTCCAGGTACTGTATGATCATTGCTAAACACCTGAGATGTGATTTGTTCATTTAAGGTTTTGAGTTCTTTAAAATAATTCCTAATGAATTATTGGTTCTGCAGGAGATGTTTTTTTATTTGTATAGGAGACTTGCCATTGTAGGAGAGAGAATTTCCTATAGCATTTTTATATTGTTTTCCGGCTATCATACTATCTATTATTGAGGATAAATAACCTTTATTAGTTACTATTTGTTTATTCTTGATTAAAATCATTTGAAGATAAAGAAATTGTCAATAAGCTATGTGTCATGCTAGGGTATGCTGTTGGATTGGATGAAACGAGTTTTTGGGAATTGTTATATCTATACGAGAAAGTTTATGAAAAATAGAAAAATTTTCTTTGTTATTGACTCTAGTCATTGTTAAATCCAAATTATTTAGAGAGTTTTCAGTTTTTACTCCCATTGTAAACTCAAAACGAATTCAAGTAATGGAGAAAACCTTCAAGTTGTTTATTGGTAACTGTAAAGCATTCACCGTGAAGCGGTCATGTGAGAGGAATTTCAATAAATGTATATGAATTTAAGTCAAAATTAAAACAAGTTGTAGAAATTACTATGTTTTACTACCAATAAATCGATATTTTACACATTTAATTGTGACGATATCACACTCGTATAGTAAAATAGAATTTAAAGTGTTCAGAAAACCCACATCCACTGATATATGTATTCCTATTGACTCCAATCAACCATATTCACAAAAAATGTGAGCATATCAACAGATGGATCTTTCCCATTACCCTTATCAAAAAATAACCGCGAAGCTGAAGTCCAAACTATTAAATCAATAGCAGCGAACAACGGTTTCAACCCTTACATAATCTAATTCGACCGAAACAATCTAAAATAGCTACAAACCAAATTATTGCATAATAATAACTAAAGAAAACAAAAATTTCATTTCTTTATCGTACTTCAGTACCATAAGTCAAAAAGTGGCCGATAGTTTGTCAAAATTAGATGTTAATATTACTTTCAAAACACAAAATAAATTATCATCCGTATTATTTAATGCAAAGGACCCAACTCCAAACATACATAAATCAGGAGTTTATAAGTTATTCTGTTCGACGTGCAGTAATAAATATATAGGACAGACGTTATTTAGAATCCGTTGAAATTTTCAAATTATGAATGACTGTACGGATCTATGTAAATCCAAAATTTTGGAAATATTTAAATAAGTAACATTTGTTTACCAATCTTCTTTGATGTGCCGACATTCTAATAGTTGTTAAGCGTCCTCTCATTTCAAACCTTTTAAAATTGTTTTTATTACCTCTTCTACCTCTGTATATGCATAAATACCCTGTTCTGTTTGTTAAGTCTTCAGTTGTTTGAAGATTGGATAGTTAACTCCCGAAACTCCAGTCACAATTAAAAGTGTAAAATATCAATTTATTGGTAGTAAAACAGTAATTTCTACAAATTGTTTTAATTATGATCAACTACCAAATAGTAACGGCTGAAACTGTTCAGTATCTTAAGTCAAAATATTTCGATTTTACATCATTCTTCATTGGGAAAAATTCAGGTGAATTATACTAATTATTTATTAAATTCACTCTTACTGTGAAATGTAATTACTACGATAATCTTATACATTTCTGAAACATACTGAAATAGGAAATTTCAATGAAATTATATTATGGGTAATTTTTTTTCAATAATATCTATCCAGATTGATTTAAGATTTAATGAAAGCCCAATATAGATGAAATTTCAAAAAAATCTTATTTATTTACAATAATAAAATTCTTAAAATTCTTTACTGTCTGACTAGAAAATTAATAAAGATAATACTTTGTTACAACAAGCAATAAAAGCTGCTATTCTAAACAGATTCCTTGTATCCAGGAACTCAAGTCTGTAGTTTCTTCATCGCAATCTACAGTTAGCTCACGGGGAATGTCAGAAGAAAGTATTGCTTGAGCCGCTGTTCGGCCTGTTAGGTAAGCTCCATGCACTGTTGAGTAGAAGTTGGTGTGAGTATGTTCTCCAGCAAACAATACAACAGGCTGAAAAAATTACATAACCTATAACAATAATATAAGGGAGGTAAATTTCTTTGTATGAAGAAGGCAACATCTTAAACTACCAAATCGATTGAAAATATATATTGTATTGAAAAATAACTAACACTCGCTTCTTAGATCAATAAACTTACTTTAGTTTCACTTTCATCAGCATATAGAGGTTGTGCTAATAATTCAATGTCTACTTGAGATGCTCCTACAGCGATAGCAGTGTATGAACCTCTTGTATACTGTTGACTTGACCAGCTTGTGCTAGAAAAGGTAATTTTATTGAATAATATGGTTTAATTATCAAAAATACTGAATTAATTTGTAACACATTGACAAAAATAAACTAAGGAATAATTTTCAAGGGTAACAAAAGATTAATGTTTCTCTGAAGATCAAATCAACATTTCTTAACTGATAGTTTTGAAATTAAGTCTAATAATAAAAGATGAATAATTAAAACCATCATAGTATTATTATTTCATGAATATTATATTTAGTATTGTATTAAAAGAAAGATATTAATAAATTTCAATAATATACTTATATTAAACAATTAATAAATTTTTTGGTGTTCAATAATTCTTCTTACCTTAAATATCAAACAGAGTAATTCTGTTATGCCTTGCTACAATTTTAATTATATAAAATTACTTAAAAACTCCTTAAAATTAAATTACCTTAGAAGCGCATGATTTCGACTTATTAGTCTCAAGATTTAACTATTTGTAGATTCATTCTTGAAATTATAAAGTATAAGGTGAAACATTAAAGTTCAGGATAAATAATTTTCACCTTTAAATAAATTTTTAAATGGTTTTACAATGATGATAAATATCGTTACATAATATTTTACTTACCATTCACAATTTTTTGGTTTTGGAATGAAAGGATCATTTAGAAACTTTCGGAGTATGTCAGTACAGACGTTGATTACAATGTCTTTCGATAAAGTTTCCATATACTCTGCTTCTTTTCCTGATACCCATCCTAATAACAAAGTTTCTGAGATCTTTGAAAATGAGTAAATTTTTTTGTACCAAGTTTTACTTATATCCTGCCTTTCACAATTTGTCTGATCTTCTGGTTCCCATAATAATAAAACTTCTGTTACGTTTGGATTTAAAAATGGTCTATCATATTCTAACAAAATTTTATCTACTACACCAAATAATAACCTGTCTATAGCTTCTAATTTATATTCTGGTAACTCTGGTTGAAATAATGTTTTAGCTTTATGCTTTAGCACCCCCAAAGGTATAGTACATATTACATGATCACCATGAAATTTTTTATTATTATTAGTAGTTACCTCAACACTTGCTATGTTGTCCAAAGGTTTTGGACAAGTTTGTTCAGAATTATCTAAGTTTTCTGAGTCATCCACAACAGTTTTATCAGAATCATCTGATTCATTTCCATTGTCATTTGAACACCATTTTATCAAATTAACAGGGTGATTCAAAAGAATGTGTTCTGAAGGAATATCGTCAGAGAATGGTTTCAATATTGAACTGTAACCATCAGGTAAAACGATATTACCTCCTTGTAATTCTTCGTACGTTCCTAATTCTAATAAATCTATTTCGTTCATATTATCACAACCAGAAATGCATGTTTCTCTTTTAAGCAAACATTCAAATATTAATTCCCTTAAATGTCTCTCTTCTCTATCTTTGATTTTGTCCAGATAAATACTGACTTCTAATCTTATGTGTTGACCAACACTATCAATTCCATCAGGTGGGAGGTATTCTGATAAATAATATTCTTCGCACCTTTTAAGAAAGCAGAGATAAGCTTCGTAAACTTCACGTAGAACTTGAAATGGTACCTGTTTGCCTTTTTCGGTTGAAGCTACTAATTTATGAGGTTTTGGAATTTGCATTATATTAACAAGTCCATAATGCATCGCCAATTCGTAAATTGGATTTCCTAGAACTCCGTGAATCCAGTTCGCTCCCAGTTCGACCTTATCATTTCCCATTCGTATTTGAATGATTCTACCGCCTATTCTATTTCTTGCTTCGAGCAATATAAAATCCTTCATGCCATTTTTAGTCAAGTGATAAGCTGCTGATAGACCAGCTATGCCTCCTCCGATAATAATCACTTTGTATTTGTTCTTATCCACTTTTTCCTTTGATGATTCTTCATTGTTTTCCATGTCTACAGTACCTATCCTAACTCTAATAAATACACTTGATAACCTCAAAAAAGGTAACTTCAAAATATGTCAACATGACAAGTAGCTCAGAATAACAGAAACAGATCTAAAGAAGAGAAGATCTAAAGATCTTCTTTTTTAAATGTTTCCATAATGTGCTTCGGCTGGACGGTATCTACACTATGGAACAATCATCAGGAGCGTAATTGTGTTCGCAATATACTTTTCCGTTTCTGAAAACTCACCTAGGCGTGTTATTGAACGTTCAAATAAAATAAACAAAGAAATAGGTAACTGGGGATCACATTAGAGTACATGCATATCAGACACTGTGAATACCATGAACAGTACAAATAAATTAATAACACTATTATAAATACAAAATGCAACAACCAGGCACCGAGAGAAAGTATACAATATAAATGTATAACTTGTGAGGGTCGTGCCGCTTTAGTTATATACAAGCATTTTAGTAAAACATTCCGGTCGGATTAAATAACACTGAAGCAAAAATACAAGGATAAAAAGTGATGAGTGGAAGTGCAATGAATGAGCGTGCAATCACTAAGTTTACATTGAAACTAAGGTGGTATTCGAAGCGTAAAGCATGCAATTAATCAGAAGCATTAAAAAGAAGTTCACTTACTAAGAGTTGCCAAGAGGGATTGTTATAAGTACTATTATCTTGAGTATGTTTTTCAGTCGCTCAGGAGGTTTATTTCCAAGAAGCTTTCTTTCTGCCGTTTCAAAATACAATGGGAACGCCATGAGGACGTATCTTTGTTATTGTCACCGAGCACACGCATCAAGTTACAGTGCCACAGAGTAAATAACGCGGGTAAATACAATGACGCAATGGTGGAATTTATATAATCAATGAGGGATTCTGTAATTCGTACGATATTTAGAGAATATGGATCTCTCCGACCTGTAAAACCAAAATTTTTACAATATCAAAAAACCAAGAGCCAGCAATTGATATAAGAATATATGGAAAACGAATAGAAGTGGTAGAAAAGTTGAAATACCTAGAGACCTGGATTGGTAACAACCTAGATCCAGAAGTAGAAATAACAGCAAGGATTGAACAGACAGAACCACGTTCAACTTGATGCGGACATTACTGTGTAATTCTACCCTGAGTCTGAGTCTTAGATATCGGTTTGTGAGATGTTATATATACTTGGTGTTGTTGTATGGCTTGTGAGGTATGGACTCTGAAGGTTAGCACCATTCATAGAAGAGAAGCCCTTTAAATGTGGGTACTTCGAAGACTTATCAAGATACCCTAGACAGCGTATATCACGAACGAGGAGGTCCAGAGACGAGCCCAAAGAGGGAGACAACTATTCGACACGATCAAACGGCCTGTTTGGGACATGTAATGCGTGGAAATAGATAAAATAGATATGAATTCCTAAAACAGGTAATGGAGGGGAAGATTGGAGGCAAGCGGGGCATAGGTAGAAGGAAACATTCCTGGTTAAAAAACATCAGAGACTGGACAAGCATGGATGCTCACTTCATATTTCGGGCTGCCCAGGATCGACAGACGTCCGCCGGGACTGTTGCTTACCTTCAATGAACGAACATGGCACAGGGCAAGAAGAAGAAGTGGGGATCGGTATGTTAGAGTCCATGAACGTCCACTAAAATACGATGACCTACGGCAGCCTTTTTCTTTATATTGAAGTAATAAGGTGAACTCCCAACAAAACACATTGTGGCGTTCCCACTCCTTGACTAGAATTCTGCTCTGCTCTGCTGTAGCTTCCCGATGTAGCATGTAAGGGGCGTGACTAGTATCAAACAATATCTTACTCATCCTTTTAGCCAGGTTTCAGTAGGGCAGAGTACAAGCGATCGACGACTGACGTTCTAACGTGGAAAAAGGTCAGTGACGTCAGACGTGCGCACCACGCCTATCTGAAGAGTTTAGGTGCACATGCTCGGAATGAAACGCCGCCTCCGAATTAAGAGGTTGAAACTCCCTCATAACACCCCCCGCCACCTCATAGCTTCATTGGTGGCCTCGACCTGATCGAGGGTTTGCTTCAAGAGCGAACCACCCATTCATTGGTGGCCCTAACTGCCCCCTCCTAATTTCCGAGGTAACTTTCCTTTCGCTCCACAATAACCACGCTGGAGATGGCACCGCGATCAGCCCAGCGGATGATTGTTTCCTGCCAAAATTCCAACGCCCTATTCCGTGACTCTATCGAGGCTCATTAGGAGGGGAGTGTGTGGTGTGCCTGCTCCTTGACTATAATTCTGCTATTCTCTGCTGAAGCTTCCCGATTTAGCATATCAGACAATACGTAACACATCCGTTCTCTTCTGTTTTAAGTAGGGCAGAGTACAAGCATTCGACGAATGACGTTCCAACGTGAAACTAAGTCACTAGCGTCATAAACAGACATGCGCACCACGCCTATGTGAAGAGCTCAGGTGCGCATGCTTGGAACTAAAGCCGCCTCCGCTCTATGTTGTTCATACTTAAGCGAAACGGCAGATACTGAAATGAAAGCCTAATGATGACACTTCAAAACGAAGGTGTTATCAGATGAAACAATATACTAGTAGCTACATCTGTTATCGAAACCTCAGGAAGTTATTTCAACTCCTATTATTCAGCGAAAATCGCACAAAACCTAGCGGGGAGTTTTTTTGTTGGAATTGAAAAATGAATACAACAGTTTATTGACGAAGAAAGAAGAGATTATGTTTGAACTGAAAAAGCCTTGGAAACTAGGTTTTGTTTGAATTCACTGACATAAGTTTTATTGATTATTGGCTACTTCAAAATACGTGTCATAAATCACTTTTCCATTTGAATATTTATATTTGACAACATAATGGATAACTAACAGAGGAGTTACACTCACCGTATTTACTTCAACATTTCCACATAAGTCATGATTTGATTTTCGTTAATAACGATTTTATCTTTGAACGTTCTTGTTGTATTCCTTACAATTTACTTTCAGTCATAAAGATTCCAACAACAGATTCAAACCATTGATACAGTTTCGCAATACAACAATGAATTTTTACTCTATATTACTCAATTTACTAAACGCATTTATTGTTTATTGTGATTTGCAGCCAATCCGTGTATGTAAGTATTATATTATTATAGATGATCGTATGAATTGTCACCTTTCAATTTTCTAATTCTGAATGAGAGCATTAACTTGACGTTAAGAGCTTCAGCGCGCTCATACATTAATAATTGAGTATACCGGGTTGCTCACATAAAACAATCGAGCTGAATATATCTGTAAGTATGAGTTTTTCCGGAAAATGTCGAGACGGATTAATTTTCATTTGGAGGGGGGACATCTTTTGATTGCAAATTCGTGGATGTACGATCATTTCTCTAAGTGGGGTGGTAATACCCTCAATTACCATATATGGTAATAGGAGTCCAGAGAAATTTATCCATTCGGTTATGATTAAACAAAGAATAACTACATTAGTCTAACTTATTAGCAGATTTATCAAAAATAATAAAACAAAAATGGATAAATTTAATTTTTTAGGTATGCAGGTCCTGGAAGTTTGTTGAATGAGACTTTCAATTTGAAATATCTTTATGCAGTTTTCACCTCCTTGTGAGTGAATAACTCCACAGTTTTTTTAAGTTGATCTGTCATAGTTGTAATGAATTGTTGAATAAACTCCTTATTAATGATTATTTAATAACACTTATTTCTAGTGTATGTAACGGAGGCTACAAATGACGTGTCACAAAAGAGCATGCTTGCAGCGGTGAAATTTTTCGACGAGAATAGTGAATTATACAATATCTACATTAATGTAACTAAAACTACTTCGGATGGTTTTGTGGACGAAGAAATAATTCCCAAATGTAAGTTTGGAAATTTCTAAATTCTCGTATTGAGGTCCTGAGTATCGGGTGTTTTTTTAGAGTGATAGAACTTTAAATTGAAATAAAACACATTTAAATTAAGATTCAAGCCAAATTTTATTAATTTGAAAGATAATTTTATGACATTTATGTTTTGAAAATAATTTGCGGCATATGTTTACCACAACTAGCTCTGAGGAACCGCATTAGATCAGACCAATTGTGCATCACTTTTTCGAGTAATTCCCGCCTTATTTCATCAATAACACGAGTTATGTTGGCTTCTAAAGCGTCTATTGTTTATGGTTTACCAGCATAAACTAATGACTTGACATAACCCCAAATCCAGTGGAGTTATGTCACATGATCTTGGACCATTTCTCGAAATAATGTTATCGCCAAATCTTTTTTTCAATAAATCAATTGTTACGGCAGCAGCATGAGGTGTAGCACCATCTTGTTGGAACCAAAACACTTCTGTGTCGATACCATTCAAATTTTGAAACAAATAATCATTGATCATTGATCTGTAACGAGCACCATTCACTGTTACATTAGCTTCAGCATCGTTTTTAAAGATGTACCGATGATGCCTCCAGCGTGTAAAGCACACCATACAGTGCATTTTTCAGGTTGCAATGAAACCTGCAGAACTTCTTGAGGATTGTTTTTACTCCATATACTGCAAAATTTGAATATCAAAACAAATTAAAATATGTTTATCTTCTACAATTTCAATTTCAAAAAATTTTTATCCAAAAAAACTTTTAGAATTAAATTAATGTCTAAAACAAGCACCGCTTACATTTAATAGACGTATATAATCAAAACTCAATATATAATGTCAAATGGAATAAATAAACCAAAAGATATACGAAAGTCATTAAAATTAATAAATAAATATTTAAAGGAGACAAAATTTGTTTCTGGTCTTACCTTCAAGAACGCCAATTGCCTTTTTAAAACATAAACACACTTAAAGGACTTCTCAAAGAATATAATTTATTTGAAATATTTAATAATCCAATAAGTAAATTCAGAAATCTCTCAAAGCATGCACTATATCTTCAAAAAACAAATATAATTCTAAGCAATTCCGTCTTCAGTCCTGAAATATATTCAAAATATCAAAATCAAAAAACTAACCTATATCAAACAACGTATTAATATATATATTAATATAATTTATATATTAATATATTAAATATTTCAAATAAATTATATTCTTTGAGAAGTCTTTTAAGTGTGTTCATGTTTTTAAAAGGCAATTGGCGTTCTTGAAGGTAAGACCAGAAACAAATTTTGTCTCCTTTAAATATTTATTTATTAATTTTAATGACTTTCGTATATCTTTTGGTTTATTTATTCCATTTGACATTATATATTGAGTTTTGATTATATACGTCTATTAAATGTAAGCGGTGCTTGTTTTAGACATTAATTTAATTCTAAAAGTTTTTTTTGAATAAAAATTTTTTGAAATTGAAATTTTAGAAGATAAACATATTTTAATTTGTTTTGATATTCAAATTTCGTTATATTTCTTTTATCAAGTAAAAGGCCTTTCTATTTTATTCCATATACTGCAATTTTGCTTGTTAACGTAGCCGTTCAACCAGAAATTCATCACTAAACACAGTTTTACGATAAAAAGTGGATCAACTTCAAGCTGTTCTAGGGCCCAATCAGCAAACGACGCTTATTATGGTCAAGTGGCTTTATTTCTTGAACCAGGTGGATCTAGTATGGGTGTAGACCAAGATCAAGTTCTTTGTCTTGTTGTTGTTGCATCGAATAGAGAAAATGTTGTCCGAAATCTATCGATAGTTCGACGAATAAGCTGCTCTGATGGACGATTATGTAAACCATAAATTTCACGAAGTGCTCTATAAATTTGTCGAATAGAACACTAATTTCGAAAATAAATTTTAACAATTTGTAAACGTTGTTGCGGGGTGAGTCTTTCCATGATAATTTGTCAATGCTTACTGAACAGAAATGTCAAAACAACATGGCTTCTTCCTTTTGTCAAATCACAGTTATCCCTATTCTATCACTCTAAAAAAACACCCGATATAATATCTAATAATATACTAGAAGCATCTTTTCAGTGTGTAAGAAATACAACGCTATGGTTGAAGACTCCGAACCCCCTCACATATTCATCGATGCAACTCTCGCTGGATCTACTTCAGAAGCTATGAAAGCTTTCTCAGCTGCTCTAGGATTGCCTACAGTGAGTACCTCTTTCGGACATGACAGAGACTTGAGGCAATGGCGGCAACTTAACCCAAATCAATTGAAGTATTTAGTTCAAGTCCTCCCGCCTAATGACGTACTTCACAGCCTCATACCAAAAATTGGTTTTCGTCAAAATATCACAAACGCTGCTGTTCTGTACGATGAAAGTGTGGGTATGTTCAATACAGTAGTTCTTGTTTGATTGATTCGGTCTTTACTTGGCGGAAACTCATTTTGATTAAAAAATATTTATTTTAATTTCCATAAAAATGTTTATAATACAACAATTTTTTCACCACGATGTGGCTTCTTCAGGTATCTACATTCTACTGGCTGATGGTGTCCAGTGTAACCGAGTTTAAATACAGTGTTAAGTACGTGACAGAATAATGGAAGAACAAGTCATAAAAACTCGAAGTGTTTATTGGAGTTTGGCGCTAAAAAATGTCATTAGGGAAAAATATTCAGTAATGGAGACATATCAACATCTGTTTCTTCATTCAAAATAATTTCACGGGCATTGTACCTGTTGATTTCAAGAAATTCTATAAGTGTTAATCTAGAACTTTTGCTTTCGCCGTAGATAATTTCATAGTTATTGTTGAAATTATGCCTGAATTCCTTAAGATGATTGGCATATGTTGAAGGTACGGAATCCGATATGTAACTCCTTTGGTGTTCTTGGATTGTTTTCTTGAATGGTCTACCTGTCTGGCCAATATATACTTAAGGGCAATCGTTGAAAGCCATCTTGTACTCCAGATTTATTTTCTTTATTTGTTCGATACTTATTGTTTTTTATGTAAGTACTAAGGTTATTAATGGTTTTGAAAGCTGCGTTGTAATGGAAACTATTTTTGAACTATTTAGCAATATTTTCAGATAATCCATTAACATAAGACAAAGAAAAGTATTTCTGCGTATTGTCCTATTTTATGACTGGGTACACGAGATTTAATGACATTTTCTTTTGTTTATTCGATACCATTTTGTCTATAAAAAAGAGGTTGTAACCGTTGTTTGACGCTATCTGTTTAATAATATTTAATTCTTTTAAAAAGTTATCCGAATTCAAAAAGACATTCAATAGTCTATGAATAAAAATATTATATGCTGACTTCTTTTGCTTGACTAGATCATTTATTTGATTTTAGTATTTTTCACAAACCCACACCTACAGATATTACAATACATAAAACTTCAAGTCACCCCACCAACCAAAAAATGTCATCATATAATAGATTTATTCATAGACTATTGAATGTCCCTTTGAATTCAGATAATTTTTTGAAAGAATTGAATATTATTGAATAGATAGCGCCAAGCAACCGTTACAACCCCTTTCTTACAGACAAAATGGTATCTAATAAACAAAAAAACAAGGCATTCAATTTCGTGTACCCAGTGATGAAAGGGGACCATACGCAGAAAAACTTTTCTTTGTCTTATGTTAATGGATTATCAGAAACTATTGCTGAAATTTCCGAAATAAGTTTCAAGTACAACCCAGCTTTTAAAACAATTAATAACCTTAATACTTACATAAAAAACAATAAGGATTCAACAAGTAAAGCAAAAAAATCTGGAGTCTACAAGTTGACTTGCAACGATTGCCCTTAAGTATATATATTGGCCAGACAGGTAAATCATTCAGGAAAAGAATCCAAGAACACCAAAGTATTATAGTAACATATCAGATTCCGTACATTTGACAAATGTTTATCATCTTAAGGAATTCAGGCATTATTTCAACAATAACTATGAAATTATCCACGTCGAAAGCAAAAGTTCTAGATTAACACTTTTAGAATTTCTAGAAATCAACAGGTATAATGCACGTACTTAACCCTGTATTTAAACTCAGTTACACTGGACACCATCAGCCAGTATCGCCACATCGTTGTGAAACAGTTGTTGTATTATAAACATTTTTGTGGAAATGAAAAACTGTCTCTTATATATTTTTTAACTGTAGTTCTTGTTCAATCAAATATTCTGATATCAATAAAAGAAAATTATTAGGATAAATATTAAAACTAAGATTGAAATATTGGATTCGTTCCAGTAATGATAGTAATTTCTTCCTTGATTTGAAAGTAAAATTAGGTACGAAGACTGTAAATAAAAGTGTAGTTGATGATAGAAAGAACACCGTAGAGTACTCATGTGTCCCATGTCCCCTCTGCACAGAGGAAAGTAATTTTTTTATATTTAATATTGTACTGATACTCTTGGATCTCCTGGGAAGATCCCTCAGAAACTTTAGTGTAACTTGAAAGAGTTATGACATCAGTTGTGTTCTGTCTAGGCTTTGCTACGGTGTCCTATAACCTAAGGTATATGCACATCACCTCCTTAGATACCTACCAGGCAGCCAAGGCAACTCTAATGAGTAGATTTTGGAGATGGTATAGGCACAAAATGACCTTAAAGCGAGAAGCTGGAGATTTCTGAGAAGAAATCCAACCAGCTCCAGCCTGGAATACACCATCTCCGTCGATGCCCAATGATAAAAAAACTCGAAGCGAAAATAAACTTTATACTTTATTTTAACCGCTGAACTTATGTCCTACTTAGTTCAGTTCCGTAGTAGTGCAGAGGTGCTATGCAGGTGAACACTATAAGAGGACAGGAGGAAACAAATTTTCTTCTTAGGATGGCTGGCCGCTATTTCGCTGTTGCGTTAAAAATAAACAGTTCTGTGCCTAAAGTGGCGTAAGTCTACACTAACAAAATCTCACCAGAACACAACCGATCTCTTAACTCGCACAAGTTACAGCTGCTGGAATATCGGATAAGTATTTACTTTAAATAGTTTATTCTATCAAGAAAAGCACTTTGAAACTTATACACTTATGTATATTTCTTTCAGTTCTTATCCACAAATTCAAATCTTTCTTCATAAATACGGGAATATCTTTCACATTTGCTCCAGTGAACCGAAAAACCCTAGCAGTCGACCTGAAGAAGCTCCACTCACTGTTTTTTGTGAATTTTTTCGTAATTGGTACAATTAAGACAATCAGAATGGTACTGAAAGTTTCTTCGAAATTGGGCTATCTCACCGAAAGATATTCCTGGTTTCTCTTAACCAGAGATACTGGAGAGGTCGGTGTGGCTTGTAAAACCTGTTCCTTATTGATAGCACAACCACTTGTTAGTGATGAATGCAACAAGCGGCTAGAGATGATATTTGGTTCAAAAGTAAATCGAGAAGTGAGCCTTGCTTTTCACTACGATCTATACGTAACAGCATTTTTATCCATCAGGTGAGCTTCACGTAGTCTAGTAAGTATTTAAAATTTTTATCAAAACCCAACAATACAAATATTTCTTGGTTGTTTCGGTTTTGACTTGACGGAAATTCATCTTGAAAAATGAAAAACAATTTTGATTTCATTGTTTAAAAGACAATTAATTGTTTCTTCATATCGGGTGTTCTCATGCGGGGCGCATATAGGTGTGTGGCTGAGCTGATACTGATGATGAACCGAATAAGCTTCAAAACATACATGTTTTATGTCTTGACGATTTGAGTTCCAAATTATTACAGAGGTGTAAGTTGAACTTTTTATTTTCATAGTACATACTTCTTCATGAAATTATCATTTTTTTAGTATGTCGTGATAATATTCTGAAGTTATACTAAGTGATCAGTGGAAAAATAATTAGTTCGTACAAATCAACAATAGAGAGAATTTATGTGTTTTCGTAAAGAAATAATAATCGTGTTATTGTTTTTATATTTCACATGATATTTTATCATTTTCAGGAATATATTGAAAAAATTAAATGGTGATTTAGGCATCTTTAAGACTTGCGATGAGTATTATAAAAATAAAACGGCTATTGTACGGACAAATATCGATTTGATGGAAGAACTCAGAAAGGTGATTTTTTCAGTAAATATTTAAAACTGTAAATTTATCCCTAGACACATGGAAATTCATTCAAAATGAATGAATTTAAACTCGGTAATAGAACTGTTGGTATGGTTCCTCTTGAGTTCAGCACTAATTTGCTTTTTTGAATCTTCTAATTATACGAATCTCATGAAAATTTGCAAGAGCAAGCGCGTTAATAGTCTCCTCCTAAACACCAAATTTCATAACGATCGGACATGTAGTTTCGAAAATACTGGAAAAGATAAGGAAAAATTTCAAATTAAAATAACGGCGGAACATGTGGACCGATTTTGCCCTCAGATAAACTTTTCATAATCAATACAGGCCACAAATCTAGCCTACAAGTTTCAAGTCTCTAGCTCTTTTCGTCCAATATAAATTAAAATAAAATAATCCAGTGGAGTTATGTCGCATGATCTTGGAGGCCAATTAATTGGACCATTTTTCGAAATAATGTTATCGCCAAATCCTCCTTTCAATAAATCAATTGTTACGGTAGCAGCATGAGGTGTAGCAGCATCTTGTTGGAACCTAAACACTTCTGGGTCGATACCATTCTAATTTTGAAATAAATAATCATTGATCATCGATCTGTAACGAGCAGCATTCACTGTAACATTAGCTCCAGCATCGTTTTTAAAGAAATATGGACCGATGATGCCTCCAGCGTGTAAAGCACACCCTACAGCGCATTTTTCAGGCTGCAATGGAACCTGCAGAACTTTTGAGGATTTTTTTCACTCCATATACGGTAATTTTGCTTGTTTACTTAGCCGCTCAACCAGTAATGAGCTTCGTCACTAAACACAATTTTACGATAAAAATTGGATCAACTTCAAGGTGTTCTAGGGCCCAATCAGCAAACAAACGACGCTTATTATGGTCAAGTGGCTTTAGTTCTTGAACCAGTTGGATCTTGTATGGGTATAGATCAATATCTTCACGCAAAATTTTCCATGTGGTGGATGCAACGAGTCCAACTTGTTGTGAACGTCGACGAATAGATAAATCTTGATCATCACTAACACTTTGACTCACAGCAGCGATATTTTCTTCTGTACGTACAGTTCTTTATCTTGTTGTTGTTGCATCGAATAGAGAAAATGTTGTCCGAAATCTATTGATAATTCGACGAATAAGCTGCTCTGATGGACGATTATGTAAACCATAAATTTCACGAAGTGCTCTATAATTTTGGCGAATAGAACTCTGAGTTTGAAAATAAATTTCAACCATTTGTAAACGTTGTTGGGGCGTGAGTCTTTCCATGATAATCTGTCATTGCTAAATGAACAGAAATATCGAAACAACATGGCTTCTACCTTCTGCCAAATCACAGATATCCCTATCGAAAGTTCTATCACTCAAAAAAACACCCGATAGTTTTCAAGCACATTAAAATCGGATACGTTGATAACAATGGAGATATCAGAGAGTGTTGATTCCTCAGTATTATTTCTTTATTCTGTGAATATGCTTTGATTGATCAAAACAAGGAACAAACAATTATAATTCTAATTTCCAGTATTATTCAGTACGACTTAAAAAGAAAATAAATTTTTTTGAGAAATAAATGAAAAAACTTTTACTCTGCGTCTGGGTTCGAACCCACCGGATGTAGATGAAATTTAAAGTAGTCTAGCTTCAAAACATGACCAAAGAACAGTTTCGGTAGATTCGGCAGATTCGGTATGGTTCGCATCTTGTCGGGAAAAGGAATTTCATCACTAGGATGGCCCTCACTATTTCACTGTTGGATCACAGTAACAAAGGGTAACCAGAACACAATCGAACTCCTAACTCGCACAAGCTTGTGAGCGAACTTTACAGAAGATCTATAAGTAACAAGATAATATCGATATCAATTTGTGTAAAATTTGCATTCTTTAATTAATTTATTATTCTGTTCTTGGATACAAGAAACACAATAACCCAACCTGTGGAACTATCCAGTTCATATCGAATGGATTCAGTCACGTCGCTTATGAAATTAAACTCACATTAATGAAAATATTGAATTATTCAATATCAGAGAAGATCGAAGTTGGCTCATGGCATGCTGGCTTGAATACTAACATAACAACAATTAATGCAGCTCAAATAGACAACTTTACTTCTTATACAACATATAGAGTTGTTGTTGTTGAGGTAACTCATGTTTTAATATTAGTCTTTCTAGCTGATGGTACATTAATCTGCAATTTGATTAAAATTCTAGAGACTGTACTTGTAATCATATATAAGAAGCTAATAATCCCTATATTCTTATATTTTATCGTGTCACCTAAAAATTATGTAGCCATCAAAACTGGCAACTTGAATAAAAATATAAGGTTTACCGTTATTTACAACGGATTTTCAAAAAATTACAGTCTATTTTATTTATTCCATCTCCATATGTTTCTTACTGCAGATGATAATAATTTTATATAATAATGTCCACAGCTATGAAATATAATATGTACGGGATTAGGCACGTAATTTGTTCAAAACTACATTCCGTTGTCACTTATCACTCACTATCATCCGCGAAGATCTCGGTAGTTCTAAGAATATTGTTTATGTGGAGCAGGAAGATGGAGGGCTTCAAAATTGAGCCTTGGGGTACACCAGCGTCCATGTTGAAACCACGGAAATTTGTACCATCCACGACCACATGTTGGCGAGGAAACTCTCAATTCAATCACAGAGACTCCCGGGAAGGACCTAAGAAGATAGAATATTCAGAAGAGGCTTATACCAGACACGATCGAAAGCCTTGGATATGTCCAGATCAACTGATCTAGATTCAATAGGCCTTGTCTACGCTTCCGACTTTCGACAAAATGGATATTATCGCTATGGGGCAGTAGTTTGATGGAAAACACTGCTTTTATTTCTTTGGAATAGGCTTCATTCGTGCACTCTTGGATAATTAGGATAAATTCCTTTCCTGTATGACATAGTGAACATTTTACAGAGAACAAGTGTAAGCTCTGGTGAACACTTTCTGAATACAATAGCAGGAATCCCATCTGGCCCAGTTGCTTTCTTGGAATGAAGTCCACCGAGTACTCGAAGAGTGGTCTGAAGTATATATCCCTCATCCTAGATAAAACCCGACCAAATGTTTAGATAGTCGAATTAGCAGCGAATATAGGCGCTTTAGCTATCAAGAATAGGTCCAGTGTATTTCCGTATCTTTTGAATGATACTTACGGTATATGGTTTCTGCCTGCCTGCCAGCCTCATAAGTTTTATTTGAGTATTTGACATCCAATTGTCAAAAGATATTACAATATCGCAGTGATCCATTCACCGCTTATTGAAGAACAAACTTCAAGTTGAGGTCTACAAAATATGAAAAGTGCATTACTTGAATGATAAACAGAAGAAAGTTAGACTCGATAAGGTAAAACATTTGAATGCGATGACCGCACATCATGAGGTTGAATATTAGATATTCTTGGATGAGAACATTTCAGCATGTTGTGAATAAACAAAATGATCATATTTACTTCTTCTCTCAATCAAGACCATTTGTGAGCATATCAAAAGCAGAAGCAGCTTCGGTGATGGTTTGGCCACGAAATTGATATTCTCTACTGGTTTTCATACCAGAAGGAGTGAAAATTTATACCCCAATCTATGGACATTTAGTATTGGAAGGGTTTTTGAAGCCTTGGCATGTATACAATTCAAAACAGAACGCTGAGTGTTCCAGCAGACCTCTGTATTAGCTCACAGAGAGCTGCATATGGTTCAATAGCTTCAAAAGAATGTTCCACTCTTCATTTCACCAAAACAATGACCTCCGTATTCTCCAAGCACAAACTCCTGGGTTTCTCCATTTGGGGAGTGAATAAAATAAGATACAGTACTGAAGACTGGTCTTAAGCGAGAATGGGCCAAAATTCCACCAAGTATCATACGGGCATCATACAATAATTTCCTTGAGAGATTGAAGGAAATAAAATTGTTCGAAGACGGTTACATCGAAAACTACGAATTTCGTTTTGTTTGTCAGTATTTTTTTTTCACTTCAGTTGGGACAAATTCGGTGCCCAACCCTGTATCTGTTGTTTGTTTAATTCTGAATAAATTTCGAATATAAACAGTCGTTCCAATTTGCAGAGCAAACCTTACATATTCAAGGATGAAAATCATCCATCCGGTTACAATGGATATTGCTTAGACCTACTGGATGAGCTGGCCAAGAGAATGAGATTCAGATACAATTTAACTTGTGTAGATGCAATAGGAGAACCCGATGAAAATGGAAAATGGGGAGGGTTGATAGGTCAGCTGATGAATGATGAGGCAGACCTAGCATTCGCTTTATATGTTACTGCTGCCAGACAAGAAGTAATTGATTTCACTGTACCAATTACAGATCTAGAGGGAATCAATATTTTGGTTAGAAATGTACCAGTACCTGATGATTTTTTCAAGTTTGTTCATGTGTTCGAGAACGAAGTATGGATTTGCATAATTCTCGCCTATTTTATCACCAGGTATTGCCAATTGAAGGGTTTTCCAATAAGAGGTTTCATTTTGAATCGCTCGCTATTTGGGCAACTGTCACCTTTGAAGCTGTCATCTTTTGACATTTGACAAGTAAAAACTACGCCATTACTAAAAATGGAACGTATTTTGCAGAAAGACTCAGGTCTTGAGACTTTTAAATTTCAGGTAACACAAGAACTCAAAGCCTATCGATCACCAGCAATGTCTTATCTTCGCTGATTGGGTCCTTGATATGCATCAAAATGATCCAGATGATTGTTAAAAAGCCTCTCCGTCCTCAACATGGCACTGTTTGGTGCGGTTTTTGGGCTGGAGATGCGATTGGACCATACTCATTCGATGATGAGGCTGGTGCAACTGTTCCGTTAAAAAGCTATGATTAATGATTTTTTATGGCCGCAATTGGAAGATATTGATTTGGAAGACGTTCACTTTCAACAAAACGGTGCTACGCAAGCAACGAAACAATCGCAATTTTGCAATTTTCCTGGTCGTGTTATTTCTCGAAGAGGTGATCACATTTGGCCACCGAGATCTTGTGATTTAATATCTGTAGGCTTTTTTCTTTGGGACCACGTGAAAAATAAGGTATATGCCAATGCTTCACAACCCATTCAAAACCTTAACGATGGAATTCTTGAAGTTATCGAGGACATACAGCCATAAATGTGCGAATTGATCATGGAAAATTCCATGAAAAGGATATGGTGCTGCAACCGTAGCCATGGCGACCAGTTGGTTGATATCGTTTAACATTGTTAATGGCAGACAGTCCTCTTTACAATGATTTAAATATCTATTGATTTCTCTTGAAATATACTATTTTTTTTTATCAAAATGAAACCTCTTATCGGAAAACCTCTATAATTTCTCAAATATTTTGAATATTAAGAAGAATAATTCTGTAAAACCTCAAAAAATTTTTAATTCCAAAGCTATTCTCCAAAATTTTGAAAATTAAATTGAATAAAATGTATTAGAGACGCTGTTTCTTTTTATTCGATATATATACAAACAGAACAGCATCAAAAAGAGATAAAAAGAATCCAAATATAATATAGAATACTGACCGAAATTACCTAGCAGACTCAAGCCGATCCAACTGTTTCATACCGACCTTATGAATAATAAATTATTTCAAAAATGCCCAAAATGAAGTTTCCTGAAAAGACCCTCTTTTTAATAATCTTTCTTCAAAAATATTCAGCATATCTTCAGGACAGTATTTGAAACTCCCAATCGATAATCTTTAGTCGACTTTTCTGAAAAATAAACAAAAATATACCTGATTGTTAGAGTATTACGGATGAAAGCTGGATTTATTCTCAGATTTTATGTAAAAATCTCTTAAAACTTTTCAGAATTAAATTGAATAAAATACCTAAGAAACACTGTTTCACTTTATAGACATATAGAATTATCAACACATTTGCTGACCATAATTAAACAGCGTGTCCAAAAAAATTATCGGGTATTTGTTTTGGCGCTGCATTTGAAACTGAGCGATGGAGGGGAGTGGGGAGGCGATCGTGGTGTCCACCATTTTGTGGAGTTTTAGTTACGATGGAGCAGTACCTAGGAACGCATCGCGCTTTTTGCGTACGAACGTATTATCGTAACGGTGATTCGTTAGTGGCTTATACTAACGTTTGTATCGTGCAGAATATCGTACACGCGATGCACCAAGTGAAGACAGTATTAGAAAATGGAGCCGGATCTTCGAGAATACAGGTGCGACGGTAAAATTCAACACTCTGGCCGCCCTCGTTCAGTCCGCGACGAAGAAACGAAGTGGAGGGGTAGTACGCCAAAATCCATCTGTATCCATTCGAACGCCCCCCAGGCATTAGATCTTGACGTGATGGGGGCGCTCTCTTGACTAGGACCCTAGATTCGTCCCGGCGAATTGGAGGGTTAAGTCTTGGTGTCTAACGTAATGCCATTTCGCGCCAGTCACTGGACCTGTATGGTGGAAGATCTCCGAATGGGGCCCTAGTTTTACTCAGGTGAAATGGAGGGCTGAGCCGGTTGATTAACTCAGTGACAAGGGAGTCTGTCGCAGCACAGGGCTTCTCCCTTAAAACTGGCGTACTCTACCCTATCGCAGTATAAATCTCCGGATTCTGTGTAATGGCCGAGTGCGTTATGTAGCATACTGCGTTACCTCGGGGGGGTGGTCTTGCCCTCAGGTGTTACTTGTACCACCTGGCCACCCCAATTGGTGTTGGACTCGAGGGGGCAGTGGTTGAAAGTCCGCATGCTGGACTAGGGGGGTATTTCATTTATCTGTTCGCAGACCCCCATTTTCGGGATATTCTCATGAAACGACTCGGGGTTTAACGGGACTTGACGGTTCGACCGGCCTGTCCTGGCCCCTGGATCTGTGCGTAACAATTTAGGGTTTGTGGATCTCGACGAAATGGCTCCGCCATTAGTGCTTGACGCCAGGATCAATCAAATGACTTCACATGGGTTCGGTGGGTCAGGACGTATAGTCCGCTAGACGGTGCTCGTACCAGGATCAATTGTAGTCGTCAATCTTGAGTTTATCTTAGTTCTTGGGACTGCGTTCGGGTGGATGGATAAGAATTCCCTCCGGCGGGTGAGTTGCGTCTCAAACAACTCGGGTACTGACCTGCTGAGCCAGTAGAGGTTGGATAGTGCTTTCGCTGCTACCAGTCAGACGGTTCTGGCTTTCGAGTCGGGGCCCAAACTGGAAGCTGGTGGGTTCATCTCTTCGGAGGGGTTCTCGCCGAGCGCGATTATATGGCGTAATCCTTATCACACTTTCTACCTCTAGGGGTGGACTGTGGAGACTGCTTGGTAGTCACTTGGAAAAGAGGCCTTCCTCAAATAGCCAATTACTATTCTGGTAGAATTCACCTGTATCCATTCGAACGCCCCCAGGCATTAGATATTGACGTGATGGGGGCGCTTGTCATGACTAGGACCCTAGTTTCGTTCCGGCGAAATAGAGGGTTAAGTCTTGGTGTCTAACGTAATGCTTTTTCGCGCCAGTCACTGGACCTGTATGGTGGAAGATCTCCGAATGGGGCCCTAGTTTTGCCGCTCAGGTGAAATGGAGAGCTGAGCCGGTTGATTAACTCAGTGACAAGGCAGTCTGTCGCAGCACAGGGCTTCTCCCTGTGGCGTACTCTACCCTATCGCAGTATAAATCTTCGGATTCTGTGTAAAGGCCGATTGCGTTATGTAGCATACTGCGTTACCTCGTGGGGGGGTGGTTTGCCCACAGGTGTTACTTGTACCACCTGTCCACCCCATTGGTGTTGGACTCGAGGGGGCAGTGGATGAAAGTCCGCATGCTGGACTAGGGGGGTATTTCATTTATCTGTTCGCAGACCCCCATGTTCGGGATATTTTCATGAAACGACTCGGGGTTTAGCGGGACTTGACGGTTCGACCGGCCTGTCCTGGCACCTGCATCAATGCGTAACAATTTAGGGTTTGTGGATCTCGACGAAATGGCTCCGCCAGGATCAATCAAATGACCTCACATGGGATCGGTGAGTCAGGACGTACAGGCCGCTAGACGGTGCTCGTACCAAGATCAATTGTAGTCGTCAATCTTGAGTTTATCTTAGTTCATGGGACTGCGTTCGGGTGGATGAATAAGAATTCCCTCCGGTGGGTGAGTTGCGTCTCAAACCAACTCGGATACTGACCTGCTGAGCCAATAGGGGTTGGATAGTGTTTCGCTACTACCAGTCAGACGGTTCTGTTGTTCGAGTCGGGGCCCAAATTGGAAGCTGGTGGGTTCATCTCTTCGGAGGGGTTCTCGCCACGCGCGATGATATGGCGTAATCCTTATCACACTTTCTACCTCTAGGGGTGGACTGTGGAGATTGCTGTGTAGTCACTTGGAAAAGAGGTATCCTCCAATAGCCAATAACTATTCTTGTAGAATTCACGTGTATCCATTCGAACTCCCCCCCTGACCCTGTACCTTGTCGTGGTGAGGGAGCTTGTCATAACGAGTGTCCTAGTTTCATTTATGAAATGGAGGTTTGCCCTCAGGTGTTACTTGTACCATCTGGCCACTCCATTGGTGTTGGACTCGAGGGGGCAGTGGTTGAAAGTCCTCATGCAGGACTAGGGAGGTATTTCATTTATCTGTTCGCAGACCCCCATGTTCCGGATATTCTCTTGAAATGATTCGGAGTTTAACGGGACTTGACGGTCCGACCGGCTTGTCTTGGCCCCGGATGAATGCGTAACTATTTAGGGTTTGTGGATCTTGACGAAATGGCTTAGCCATTAGTGCTTGACGCCAGGATCAATCAAATTACTTCATATGGGTTCGGTGGGTCAGGACGTACAGGCCGTTAGACGGTGTTCGTACCAGGATCAATAGAAGTAATCAATCTTGAGATTATCTTAGTTCATGGGACTGCGTTCGGGTGGATGAATAAGAATTCCCCATGGCGGGTGAGTTGCGTCTCAAACCAACTCGGGTACTGACCTGCTGAGCCAGTAGGGGTTGGATAGTGCTTCGCTACTACCAGTCAGACGGTTCTTCGAGTCGGGGCCCAAACTGGAAGCTGGTGGGTTCATCTCTTCGGAGGGGTTCTCGCTTCGCGCGATGATATGGCGTAAGCCTTATCACACTTTCTGTCTCTGGGGGCGGACTGTGGAGACTGCTGAGTAGTCACTTGGTGAAGAGCCATGCTCACATGCCAATTCGAAAACCTGGTACAATTCATAGCGAGGTCAAAATTGTCCTCACATTTGATTTTAAAGAAAGATTTGCATTTAAACGCCTATAAAATTCGATTGGTTCAAGAATTTAAGGATACAGACTATGGTAATCGATTGCATTTTGCCAACTAATGTTACGGCGGTTCAACAATTTTAATAACATACTATTCACTGATGAAGCAAACTTTCATCTGAATGGTCATGTCAATGAACAGAATTGTCGGTACTGGGCAGAGAAAAATCTGAGGGAAAGCATGAACGACCCCTGCACAGCCCAAAGATCATTGTTGGGGCCACTTTGTCTGCTAGAGGCATAATCGGTCCTTATTCTCATGAAGATCGACGAGACTGATCATTCAATGTGAATAGTGACCGTATTTCAAACGCTGCGAAAATTTTTTGGTCCATAGCTACAGGAAATTCAAGACTTCAACTCAAGAACGTGGTTTCAACTAGATGAGGTCACTTGCCATACATCAAATCAAGGAATGGAAGCTGTTAACGAATTATTCCCTAATGAAGTCATTTCGCGTAGGGGTAACATCAACTGCCCCCCCAGAAGCCACGACTTTAGTTCACTTGACTATTTTGCATGGGGATACCTTGAAAGTAGGGTCTATGAGAATAATCTGACGAACCTGACGTAACTGAAGCAAAACATCAGGCCAGAAATGGCATTAATATCGAGAGCTATGTGTCAGCATGTGTTGGCCACTCTTGGTTCCCGATTAGAAGAGTGCCAGCAGCGTAACTGTCACCATTTACATAACATCATTTTTTCCAAATAATTTTCCACTTTATATTGTAATAATTAATAATTTTTTTTTTTTAAATTTTAAGTAGTTTTTGTTTTATCGAAGTAACAAATATCTGATACTCTCTTTGGACACCTTGTATGAATCCATAGCCCAAGACAAATTTGTTTCGATTGGATATTCAGGAATATCAAATTCCATCAACAAAAAATGTTCCACATAGAATTAAAAAATCTCCTTCTTTAAGCAATAGCACATTCTCCTCAAAAGTAATCATTTTTCGTGAATGAATTGAAAAAATTTGATGAAATTTTGTGTTTTATTCCTCAATTACCATGGATTTTCATGAAATAAAAAAGTTATCAATTTTATCTACGCTGATATATTTTTTTGCAGTTTATTGATGTGGATTTTTACAAACTTCAAACCTTGGTATCTCCCTTCTCTGGACGAAAAGATAACTAGCAGAAAGGTGGAAAATGGAAAAATCCGAATGTTCACACTCACAGAATGCTTATGGTTTTGTTTGGCATCCTTAACTGCACTAGGTGGGGAACAGGCACCATACAAATTTTCTAGTCGACTTGTGGCCGCAACTTGGTATATTTTTGCATTTATTATGACGTGTACTTACACCGCAAATTTAGCTGCTGTTTCTACCACATCTAGAGAGAAAAGTTCTATAAGTTCACTAGTTGATTTATCCAAACAATATAAAATGCAATTTGCTCCGGTTGATGGTTCCTTTGAAATGCAATATTTCAAGAACAGAGCTTATATTGAAAAAGAGTTATACAAGTGAGTACGATATATATTTTTAGAAACTGCATACAGAGTGTGTACTTATAAAGGGGCAAAACTTCAAGGGGAGATCACACAAGTTATTTGCAACAAAAAATGTCAACATATGTTCGAAATGTTGATGGTTATTCTTCAATTCAACATTTCCTGATTTCACGTAATATTTCAATTTTTTTCATAAAATCTATTATATCATGTGTTTTTTTTAGAGTGATAGAACTTTAAATTGAAATAAAACACAATTAGATTAAGATTGAAGATTATTTTTTTATTTGAAAGATAAATTTATGACATTTATGTTTTACAAATAATTTCCGGCATTTGTCCACCACGACCAGTTCTGAGGAACCGCATTCGACAAGACCAATTTTGGACCATTTTTTCGAGTAATTCAGGCCTTATTTAATCAAAAACACAAGTTATGTTGGCTTCCAAAGCGTCTATTGTTTCTGGTTTATCGGCACAAACCAATGACATAACCGCAAAGTAAATAATCCAGTGGAGTTATGTCGCATGATCTTGGAGGCCAATTAATTGGAATATTTCCCGAAATAATGTTGTCGCCAAATCTTTTTTTCAATAAATCAACTGTTACGGTAGCAACATGAGGTGTAGCATCATCTTGTTGGACCAAAACACTTCTGGGTCGATACCATTCAAATTTTGAAACAAATAATCATTGATAATCTATCTGTAACGAGCACCATTCACTGTAACATTAGCTCCAGCATCGTTTTTAAAGAAATACGCCTCCAGCGTGTAAAGCACACCATACAGAGTGCATTTTTCAGGATGCAATGAAACCCGCAGAACTTCTTGAGGATTGTTTTCACTCCATTTACGGCAATTTTGCTTGTTTATATAGCCGTTCAATCAGAAATGAGCTTCATCACTAAACACAATCCTACGATGAAATAGTGGATTAACTTCAAAACTGTTCTAGGGCTCAGTCAGCAAACAAACGACGCTCATTATGGTCAAGTGGCTTTAGTTCTTGAACCAGTTGGATCTTGTGTGGGTGTAGACCAAGATCTTTACGCAAAATTTACCATGTGGTGGATGCACAGAATCGAATTCGTTGTGAACGTCGACGAATAGACAAATCTGGATCATCATTAACACTATGACTTACAGCAGCGATATTTTCTTCTGTACGTACAGTTCTTTGTCTTGTTTATGTTGCATCGAGTAGAGAAAATGTTGTCCGAAATCTATCGATAGTTCAACGAATAAGCTGCTCTGATGGACGACTATGTAAACCATAAATTTCACGAAGTACTCTATAAATTTGGCGAATAGAACACTGGTTTCGAAAATAAACTTTAACAATTTGTAAACGTTGTTGCGGTGTGAGTCTTTCCATGATAATGTGTCAATGCTTACTGAACAGAAATGTCAAAACAACATGGCTTCTTCCTTCTGTCAAATCACAGTTATCCCTATCGAAAGTTCCATCACTCTAAAAAAACACCCAATAATTCAGCTATCCTTGTGGCCTCATCAAATTTGACCACATATTTGGAAACGGCATTAAATTTGCTACAAAATAAGAAGTTCTGTGTGCCAAAAAGTTCTTATTGCGGGCGTGGTAAGGACATGAATATCAAGATTCTGAAGTGAACAAAACCAGTCATATTTTTCCAATGGTTTTATCGATGAAAAATTATGAATTATGGGCATGTTTTCTTCTCAGCAAAAATATCTCATTTAATGTGCTTTTTTTTGACATATCAACTAGCTAGCTGCTTGTGCTCTGCCATAATATAATGGCTAAGAAGATAATAACGAAAAGTTGAAATACTTCAAACCTAAATTTGCTCTAACTTGAAGCACCTTGTGATTTGAGCACCTTGTGATTTAACTTGAAGCACCTTGTGATTTAAGTAGACATTGAATTTAAAATCAGCTCGTTTCTGTCGCTTAATAATTTTGGGTGTTAGTACGTTTTCTTGAATTGAACGAATTAACTCAATTTATAATAAGTCTTCTAGAAAAAATCGAGAAAATTATGCCTATTTTTCAAACATCGAATATCGTGATATGTTGTTCATTTATGGATTTGCGACTGTGAATGCTGACGCAGTGGTTCGAGAGTACGGTTTGGGTCTTCCCAACAGACGACAACCAAATAAAAAGACATTTGTATAAGTGTTCAGGCGATTAGGTTAAACAGGCTCATTTGGTGGTTTCCGAATCAGAGAAGGTGGTTGAAATAGTCAGCAGGGCGAGCATGCACCTTCTATACTTCAAGCTGTCTGGGAGGACCCCACAAGTACTCGTCGAATTGGTGGTACATTGAGGATTCATCATTCTACTGTACACCGAGAACTCAAAAAAAATCATCCATATCATTTGAAAAAGGTGCAGGATCTGTTACCTGTAGATGCTGGGACGAGACTAACATTTTGTTGGTGGTAACTGAATAAGGTTGTTCGCTTCACTTTGTTCACCTTCACTGGGTTCACTTTTCAATTCACTTTACACAATTTCTATCTAATTACAAATGAATAATGTAGATAATATATTCATTTTCAGGCCTTTGATGCGTTGCAGTGTTCCTTGGAAAGTTAAAGTGAATACGAATATAAACTTATTCAAGAGCAGAGAGAGAAAATAAGTGATTATGACTTGAGAATTGAGGTAGAGAGAAAATGTTTTTAGAACTTACTTCTTCAGAGAGAGAGAGAGAGAAATTGTGTGGAATCAGAGATCAATTTTTCGGAGAGTTGAGAATGTTGCGTGACCGTTTGGTCGAAAAACGGCGGGAGAGAGTTTGTCGATGTTTTAAGGCCGATTGCCAATGATATTCTTTTTTGGTGTGTCTTCACCCAGTGCTAAAGAGATACTTTGTGATTGGGCGATAGGATATTATGAACTGATCAGGTCACATTCACGAAATCGGATGTGATAAATTTGCGGCATGTATGGAAAAGAGAAAACGCCCATGCGACTATTGTTTCTCATTTCCAACATGGGTTGAAGATCAACGTGTGGTTGGGATTCATGAGAATTTTTCGGACCTGTAATACTTCCAGATCGCCTTAATGCTGAAGAATTCATTACATTAATCCAAAGCTGCTTAAGAGACATATTGCTAGAAATTAGTATATTCGTTTGAATTATTTTGACTCGATAGATAAATTCATGATTTCCATGAGAATTACTTCAATATTCTATCATAAAGAGCTTCAAGATAAAACAAACAACTTTTCGTTATCTTCTTAGCCATGAGGACAAGCAGCTAGCACAACAGTTGATGTCATTCGAAAGCACACTAATTGAGGTATTTTATGATGAAAACAAAACATACCTATAATTAATAATTTTTCATCGATGAAACCATTGGAAAAATATTACTAATTTTGTTCACTTCAGAATATTCATCTCCTTACCACGCTCGCAATAAGAATTTTTTGGCACATAAAACTTTTCGTCTTGTAGCAAATTTAATGCAATTTCCAGATATGTGGTCAAATTTGATGAGGCTACATGTACTGTCAATATGTTTGGTGTTGTAGAGTATGGGAGAAGATGTCATTGAATGATAGTCTTCCTGATATAGAGAGATCCAAGCTGGCAGTCTTCGAATACCCCTTTCCTGATACGTTCAGTGATATATGGACAATTATGGAAGAAAGCGGTTTTCCAAAGACTTTGGAGGAAGGGTTAGCTAGAGTGAAAAACTCCTCATCGTCTTCTGAAGGATTTGCACTTGTGGCAAATTCAGGTACATTGAAATATTGTGCTGCGGTTAATTGTGATCTAATCATGGTTGGCGAGGAATTTGCATTGAAACCTGTGGCCATCGCTTTGCCAAACAATTCTCCTTTAAGAAAAGCCTTGGATGAGGAGTGAGTGCTTTATCATTTTTACCTTTCGTCATCTTTAGGTTGAGTTTATCAAGTTTTCTGACATTCCTGGTCTTTATCAGCAAAAAATTGGTCTAGGTGCAATTCTATTTATTTTTTGCATTATCATTACTGAATGTTTTACCATTTGCTTGTGTGAATTTTTTTTTCAAAATAACGAAGAAAAGTATAGCACTAGGGGATGCTCTTGCATTCTATATTATAATTGAATTTGTAAATTTATTTAGTTTGGTTTTTATGAAAGTTGAATTTCACGTCAAAATTATATAACTGTAACATTGAACATTGACCTCTACAGTCATTAACATTTGGACCGACAGTTTCATTATTGCCGAATCCAATAAGTTCGTGAAGTTGAGATAAAAATACAACACTTGCTTTTGGAGGTGTGGATCACGCGACTAGTTCTAAGGGTGGGAGATTGACGCTTGAAGAAAAAACCAGAATACCCCTCTAAGCCCTATCCCCGTAGTTTCAATTTGATGAAATTAAGCTCACAGACGTCAACAAATGTGTGTTGCATACACTTATGTGAACACAGCAGTCAATAGAGCAAATATATAGAAAATAAGGCAATGTAATAAAAAATCTTCGGGAAAGTTCAAACAATTACAAACTCATTTAAATATTTTAATATTCACAGATATATTCTGTTGGCCTTCAACGTATTTAGTTTCAAAAAATTATAATTAATATTATAACTGCAGGAATTAATTTAATGTCATATAAGTAGGTACTTATATCAAACGACATATAAAATAAACATTCATTATAAGACATCCAAATGATATAACAAAATCCAATAAATATAAATTGTTAATAAAATAATTTTATATACCTTCTATCAAGTATAAACCCCCATTTATTTTAATTGCAAACTCATTTGTTATAATATCTTCAGATGATAATACCGCTGATTGGGAATATAATATGTATTGTTTACGGTATATCCTGACACACATGGTTGTAGTGCTGTAATTTAATTACGGATCCACATTTCATTCACTCTAAATACTCTTTAACTTTGAAGACAGTATCGAAAATATCTCCACTACTTTTCAGGATTTTAGAAATGGTAAAGGAAAGAATAACTGATGTACTTAAGGAAAAGTGGTGGGATCATAATCCAGAAAGGATAACGTGCCCTGAAGAAGTCGATGCTAGTGATGGAATGACCATTCATACTATGGGCGGAATCTTTCTCTTACTTTTCACTGGTATTTTTATCGCACTCTTGATTCTAGGTTTAGATTATTGCTTATTGAGGATCATTTCACAGCAGATGAAATCTAAGAAGAAACTCAAAGTTTCGAAGTCAAGGAAGAAATAAAATAAAACAGAAACAAGATAAAACTATATCTGAAATATCATACAGCTAGCCTCAGAAAAATTTTAATTTTATAAAATTTTTTTGTCAAAAACTTTTTAAAATTATATTATAAATGTATAAGAAAACACAGTTTCAAATTAGTGGACATATGGAATTAAAACTCATCACACAGCATCAAAATAAATAAAAGAGTACAAAGAAAATATGAATTATTAATTGAAAATATTAATTAAATACTTTATATTTTTAATTCATGTCTTCTGATTTGAAATTATGTGTCTAAGACATTTACTTAATTTTTTTATGAAATTAAAATTAAAATTTGTTGTAAGGTTAGCAGAATGAATCTGTATGATATTTAAGATATTGTAATAAGCCTTCTATTAAGTAAAAAATATTGTTAGGAAGAAATTAGTTGATAATTTGAAGATATTAATATAACATCCCAATTTTAAGTGAAATGAGAACAATTTTTAATGCTGTACTATTTATATAATATTATAAGTTTCAATACTACACTGGTGTGTTCTAAAGTACTGTAATCCTTGTTTGTTGTAAGGAAAACATTGTTCTCCAATATATAGAATTCCATTTCTTGAAATTTCCTTTATATATATGTATATATATATATATATATATATAAATATATATATATAATATATATATATATATATATATAAATATAATTATATATATATATATATAAATTTATTTGCAACAATACTTTCAAGTGAAATTAGTAAGAACTCTGAGCCTTTGTAGTAGTTAAGTTGTATTATAATAATAATAAAATTTGTGAAAATCAGAGTAACCTTATTTGATATTATTTTATATTCGGAGTCTGTTGAAATTTTCAAATAAGAATATAATTAAAATGATCTGAATATATTGAAGAACTATAAAGATTTCTATAAATATAAAATATTCAATATATTTAAATAAGATCTGTTGGCCATTTTTCTTCACTGTGCTGACATTCCATAATACTTGTATTATTGTTATCATTTTCTGAATCTAGTTACCTGCCTGCCTTGAGTACTCTGTACCTTTTGTTGAGTTTTCAGTTGTCTGAAAATGGGGTAATACCCCGAAACTGCAATCCTTCAATTTCTTGGTAGTAAAACATTCTTATTTACAAAAACTGATTCCAATTATTTCATTGTTGGATTAAAATTATTATTGCTGTGCCTCATGCATTGTCCTCAGTTCTTCTGAACTACTGGTTACTTCTAGAAGTAACAGTGAAAAAATTGCATATTAAGTTCCTACGAAATTCATAGTACATATTGTATAGTTTCATTTGAACTGTATGAACAATATTATGATTACTGTTTTAAGGTACATTTAATTTTCGTCCGCTGTAAGGTAATAAGGGAACACCTGACACATGTATTGCGTGTCGAAGTAGAATTAAAAAGTTATGAGAATATTGTTACCTCTCCAGGTATGTATTAGTATCAAGCAGGAACAGCAAGAATCAACATAAAAGAAAAGATATTTATGAATATTTCGTAGAAAAATCTCATTCGTGAATAGATGAATATATATATATATATATATATATATTCTCATCTATTCACCGGGAATTTTCAATTAAAACAACATTTTTACATTTAATCGTCAAAATTTATTGGGTCGCCTTCAAAACAGGCTCCATTTGCTCCAATACATCTATGCCAACGGCACTTCCAATTATCGAAACATTTTTTATAGGCGCTTTCCGGGATGGACTTTAGCTCTCGCGCCGAATTTTGTTTTATGGCTTCAATGGACTCAAAACGGGTGCCACGAAGGGGCAATTTTAGTTTTGGGAAGAGGAAAAAGTCGCAGGGAGCCAAATCCGGCGAATACGGTGGTTGCTGAAGCACGTTTGTTGAGTTTTTGGCGAGAAAGTCAGTCACAATCGTAGCTCGGTGAGAAGGCGCGTTATCGTCATGCAAAATCCAGTTGTTCGCCCACAAATTTTGCCGCTTCTTACGGATACGCTCACGCAAACGTTTCATAACGCCTAGGTAATACTCCTTGTTTACCGTCTGACCCTCTGGAACGAATTCGTAGTGCACCACGCCACGGATATCGAAGAAAACAATGAGCATCACCTTCATTTTCGAGCGGCTTTGGCGTGGTTTTTTCGGTTTCGGCTCATTTTTTGCTACCCATTCCGATGATTGCTGGCTTGTTTGCATATCGTACTCGTAGACCCAGGTCTCATCACCAGTTATAATGCGTTCCATGAATGTAGAATCGGAATTACAGCGATCCAGCATGTCTGAAGCAACCTGTTCGCGATGACGTTTTTGAAGAAAATTCAGGTCTTTCGGTACGAGTCGTGCGGCCACCTTTCTCATGCCCAAAATATCAATCATAATCGTACGTGCGGACTCGTGGGATATATTAAGATCGTTTCTCTCAAGCTGGTACGACGGTTTTCCAGCACTCTCTCCTTAATTTTATCGACGTTATCTTCGATCGAAGCCGTCGATGGGCGACCACTTCACGACCGTCCTTGAAGGCTCTGTACCACTGATATGCACGAGTTTTCGATAGAGCATTATCACCAAAGGCCTTTTGCAACATTTTCAATGCATCGGCACACGAAAATTCATTTGCAACACAAAACTTTAAACAAATTCTTTGCTCAACGTAATCACCCATAGTAAAAATCGGCACGCACTCTGACATCGACTGACTTAATCAGCTGTTGCAAACACACTAGTTGACAGATCCCGCTCAAGCTTGGCATAGTAATTAAGGACAGTGGTACCAACCTTGGAAAAAAAAATTACCTGCCTCATTGCCCCGCCAGATTTAAATCGATAATTCCCGGTACTTTCTTGACAGAATGTATATATATACAAGTTTTTAGGATAATCTTTCTTAAAGGATTAGTGAAATACTTTTATATCATCCAAGCTTTCCGTGAACTTTTTCACCTTTCTCAAGGATCTGTAATTTTAACATTAATTACCATCAATACAACAAAGGACTACAGGAAAAAGACTAACATAGAGATTTTGTTGTATTGATGGTAATTTTGTTCAAATTACAGATCCTTGAGAAAGGTGAAAAAATTTACCGAAAGCTTGGAAGCTTGGATAATATAAAAGTGTTTCACTAATCCTTTTAGACCGAATATCCTAAAAACATTTACTGTAGAGTTAATTGCGGTCAATAACCTTTTAAGCAGTATATATTCAATTCAATTTTTAAAGGTTTTGAAAATTGAGAATTATTGGTTCTGAATATTCTTTGGGGAAATTCAAAGAGAACTCGTAAACTAAACTCAATGAATCAAAGTTTCAGATGATTTCCAATTATCACGTAGTACCTGCTCAAAAACTCATATTGGGCAAATCTGAAGGTCCTTTAATAATATAATAAATGAATATGGGCGATCTTTCCTCAATAATGAGTTAGTTAAATTCTACGCATGCAGAACATCTAATAAGAGAAAAAGATGATTTTGATGAACGTCTCAAAGAGTATAAAAAAATGAAGGCCTGAAGATGAATCTCTTAGAAAATTTAGAAACGAACTGATTAAAAAATTCTGGGAATTTATTGAATGATCTTGAATTTGCACTTTGAAGTAGAGGTGTTTTCAAGTCTGGCATTACGTCCGACGTTCGTGTTTCGACACAGTTAATTTAATATTTGAAATTAATGAAATGGGTCCATTTATGCTTGACCAAAACTGGGAAATATCAAAAACTTATTCCCAAAGTGATGAATCTTCTATCGAGGCTGTTAGAAAGTTATGTGAACAATTCAATAAATATGAAATGCCCTCACGGAAATTTGTTCGTGAAAACTGGATCGTTATCTAATAAAACAATTCGTTCACGTTCTCGTCCAGTGTGAGCACCTGAAAACATTGCTGTTGTAGCTTAGAATGAATCCAACAACATCAACTCAAGAACTGAACGTTTCTTGTACTTCTCTGAGGAAAATTTTGCATAAAGACCTCGCTACGAAGGCTTAGAAAGTTCGAATAGTGCAAGAAGTGAAGCTTCGTGACCATTTGAGGCGTTTCCACTTCGTTCAATGAGCTAATGATCGCACAGCCGAAGATGAGCATTTTCCCAGAAAAATCAATTTAGCGATGAAGCTCATTTTCACCTAGAAGAACTATTTTTGGTGGGGATTCGTTAAGGATAAATATTACGCTTACCATCCAGAAACGATTGAGGTCCTGAAACACAGAATCAACGTTGCCATTCATGAGATTGAGCCCCAAATAATCAACGATGTACTGAAAATTGGATTGATCGTATGGGGTACTGCAGCCAGTCGTGGAGGTCATTTGAACGATATTGATTTTCATCCGTAAATGTCAAGGTTCAACCTTTTCAAGAAATATACAACTTTGAAAAAATATTCACTAGTTTTTTATTTATGGCCGATCAAAAATGCAAATTTTAAATAGCCCAAAATGTTTTACTGGTCGTTTAAAAGCATTTGAAGAATCTACAATTTCGCGAAATGCTTCATGTGTTCAACTCATTAATAATGAAGAGAAATGAAAATGTTATTTAATTAAGTTTATAATGATTAAAACGAATTGTAGAAATTACTATGTTTTACTACCAATAAGAATATATATTACACATTTTCTTATGACTCGAGTTTCGGGAAATGAACTATCCCATCATCAGACAACTGAAGACCTAACAGTGGTACAGAGGTATTTAAACAAAAGTGATAAATATTTTGAATATTTAAATAGATTCTAGATAACACCTTATAGTAGTACAGAGGTTTACAAGCGGAACGTGATAAGAAACCGGATTAAAAAAGAGGGGTTAAACAAAGAAGGTTGTTAAACAGATGGTACCCATTTAAATATCTCAAATAATTTTTGGGGTTAAATAGATCCGTACAGTCATTCATTATTTTTACGTTATTTTGTTGTACATCTCAAATATTTGGATTTACATAGCTCCAAACAGTCATTCATTACTTTTTAAATTATTTTTATTGTGAACGAATTCGAAAATTTCAATAATCAAGTTTCTTTTCATTTGAATCTACATGTAAAATTTTCTTAAGATTTTCTTTTGTCGAAAGGAATAACTGTTTTCTAAAGAATGAGTAGCAAAAGTTGAATTTTTGTTTACTTTTCATTGAATTTTATGTTCGTTGAAAAAGGTTTTAAACAGATGTTACTTTTCGAATATCTCCTTTTCAACGAACATAAAATGAATTTAATGAAAAGTAAATGAAAATTCAACTTTTTCTACTCATTATTTAGAAAACAGTAATTTCTTTCGACAAAAGAAAATCTTAAGAAAATTTTACATGTAGATTCAAATGAAAAGAAACTTGATTATTGAAATTTTCATATTCGTTCACAATAAAAATAATTTAAAAAATAATGAATGACTGTATGGAGCTATGTAAATCCAAATATTTTAGATGTACAACAAAATAACGTAAAAATAATGAATGACTGTACGGAGCTATGTAACCCCAAAAATTATTTGAGATATTTAAATGGGTACCATCTGTTTAACAACCTTCTTTGTCGATTGCCGACATTACGATATCTGTTAGACGGCCCCCCTTTTTTAACCCGGTTTTTTATCACGTTCCGCTTGTAAACCTCTGTACCACTATAAGGTGTTATCTAGAATCTATTGAAATATTCCAAATATTTATCACTTTTGTTTAAATACCTCTGTACCAATGTTAGGTCTTCAGTTGTCTGATGATGGGATAGTTCATTTCCCGAAACTCGAGTCTCAAGAAAATGTGTAATATATATTTTTATTGGTAGTAAAACACAGTAATTTCTACAATTTGTTTTAATTATGATCAACTACCAAATAGTAACGGCTGAAACAATTCAGTATCTGAAAAGTTTATAATGGTTTCTATCAAGTGAAGGCCAACACATTTCGAAATATTGTTTTTAATATTAATACTTTCATGAAGGTTCTTATAATTTTCTTATTTTCATTTAAAAAAATACTACTGCTACAAAGTTTTACTCTTTTCCATGTTCCTCAGGGAATGGAATCTAGTCGGAGCCGGTCATGCATCCAATTTATCGTGATTGAATCGAAAGCAAACACAATTCACTATTCTCATACTCACATGTTATTCCTTTATATCTATTGATTTTTCCACACATTACTTAGCAACAGGAAAATTGTTGTAGACAACTGATCATCCCCTTTTTACCCCAAAAGCACGAGAACAACCGACAAAGAAGAATGAAGGCGTTGTATATTCTTGTTTTGAATTTTTTTCAATACTGCCTCCCGCAAACTACTCAGAATCTGATCGTTTGTAAGTTGATCAAGAATAAGTGTTCATGAAAAAACTTAAACTTTCAATATTTTCAAATATCTACTCAAGTTGCCAATAGAAAAAATGGTCAATAAGATTTCAATTTGGATATCAATCATATTGACACAACATTTACTCTAAATATATTTTTTAAACATATCAATTTCATGATATATGTACATTGAATAGACTAATAATAGTTTTCTTTGATAGTATACGTTAACGAGGAAGGAAATGAGGTAGCGGAATCATCGGTGGACGTGGCATTGACTTACATAAAGAAAAATAATAAACTTGGTATAAATGCCGAAGTAACGAGGGTTTCTGGTAATCGTACCGATTCGGCGGGGCTACTGGAATTACGTAAGTTGATTTTTTCTATAAAAGTACAAACAATTTTGTTATGTTATGTTATTTATGGCGAGTGGGCGTCTGTCCACCCTACCACTGCGTCCGCACGGACTATTGTCCGTGGGGACTATTGTCCCCTAATTTATATCTCCCCGACGAGATCCAGTTTTTGAATAAAACCGATAATCTTGTTAGGGTTAATTTTTTCAGTTCGCTGTGGGCTACAAAAGCCTGGCCAAAGACCTCGAATCTGATGCGACTCACCGCTGGGCACTCTGAGACGATGTGCATGGCTGTTTCAGCCTGCATTCATTGTCTTCAGCCAGACCGATTTTGTGCAAATGCGCTTTCAGTCTGCAGTGACCTGTCATAATTCCGACAAGTGTTCTTAGTTTGGCCCTATCCAGACCTAGCGCTAGGTTCGCCATCTTTTTGTTCGAAGCTGTTCCAAGGAACAACTTCGAATGTCTCAGGCCAGAATGGCTCCGCCAGAAAGACTCTAGCCTTGAGTTCATTCTCCCTGTTATCGCCTCCTTAGCCACGTCATGTGGTATTCCCAGGAATGGTTCCGGTCCTACCAGAGGCAGGGCAGCTCCAGCAAATGCCAGCCGATCTGCCTCCTCGTTACCCAAATAGTTTGAGTGGCTCGGTATCCAAACCAGAGTGACTCCGTTATACATACCGAGCCTGTTTAAAGCCGTGTGGCAACTCCAGACTGTTTTGGATGTAAAACAGCTGGATTCCAGAGCTTTTAGTACAGACTGACTATCAGTAAATATTTTGATTTTACCGTGGTGGATTTGCCGTTTTATCAGCAGTTCCGCCGCGGTCTCAATGGCAAATATTTCTTCCTGGAATATGGTTGCGTTTTGACCTAGACTCAATGAGATGTTAATTCTCGGTTTGCTCCCATAGACTCCCGCTCCTGTTCCGTTCGTCGTTCGTGAGCCGTCTGTGAATATGCTAAGGTCGGTTTTCAATAGAACCTCAGCATGTTGGGTCCATTCGTCCCGGCTGGGGACGATTACATTGAAATTCCGTTCCTGGCTCGTGATTTTTGACATTAGATCCGAGGGCATCGATAGGATACTGTTCCTTAAAAGCTCGTCCAGCAGTCCTGAGCTTCCCATCACTATTGCCTCTGGCCTGTCAATCGCCAGTTGATATAGTTTGTATATGGTCCGTTCCGCCTCCCTCTGCACGAGTAGGTGCAGGGGTGGTAGATTTAGTAGGACCTCCGTGGCTTCCGTGGCTGTGGTGCGAAACGCACCTGTAATTTGCAAGGCAAGCCTGTCTCTGTAGTCGGGTGAGCTTTTGTTCGCCAACCGTTTGTTGGCCTTTCTTCCATCACGCTACAGCGCCATACACTATTCGTGGTCTGATTACCATAGTGTATAGCCTGGGCTTTAGGCCCCAGGTTTTACCACAGATCCACCTGCAAGTCCAGAAACCCGTTCTGGCTTCATGACACACTTTATCTAGGTGTACACTCCAGCTGAGGGTCTTGTCCAGGACTATTCCCAGGTATTTTGCCTCAAATGAGAATTGTATTATTTCACCACGGATAGTCGGCAGTTCTAAACCATTCAACTTCCGTTTTTTAGTGAATGGTACTATAACTACCTTTTGTGGGTTAAGAGACATGTCTTCCCTTATACACCATTTGTTAATAGTGTTCAGCATCTCTTGAAGGACAGCCGATATCGTCACCTCCGATTTACCTTTCACTATGATTGTCAGGTCATCAGCAAAAGTTTGAACGTCGACTCCCCACAGCGAAATGATCGCTAGCAGGTCATCAACGAGAAGGGTCCACAGTAAGGGTGAGAGAATACCTCCCTGCGGACAGCCCTTCGCAGCCTTGAATTCGAAGACCTCATCCTGGTATGAGGTCGTTATTGTTCAAACAACTTTATATGATAACTAGTTGATGCCTTTAACTTCGTTCACGTGGACTTTTTCTTACTACTTGAAACTGAAATTTTATATGGAGTTGCTTTTATCTGGGCTTTGATTATTTAGAATAAATACGACTCGAAGTTTAAGAATTAATTTTATTTATATCATGATAAATAACATTAAACAATTTCTCTAGTAAATTTCGAATGAATATATTCTTTTTACCGTCATCCAATTTGGATTAAAGAAAGTCTAAGCTTTATACTAGGAGTATAAGTAAATGAAATTCAGCCTGCGTGGTTACTGGGGTGGATTGAGTAGCTTGATGTTGCCGGTACTCCAGCAGTACATCATCCCGGATGAATGGCCAATAAGCACTCTATTGCTATTATTCAAAAAAGGCGATAATAAAGAACCTGCAAACTACAGATGAATGAACCTCTTGTCTACCACACTCAAGTTGATGACAAGAATTATTACTAACATCGTAAATGAATATACTCTCTCTCGCAGACGAACAACAGGGTTTTAGAACTGGTAGATTCTGTACAGATACTGCATTTTTAACCAGGCAAGTAACGGAAAAATCAATTGAATACAACAAACCAGCATTCTTCTGTTTCATTGATCTCGAGAAAGCTTTCAATAAAATATATTGTTGTAGACTTTTTATACGATAGGCGAATATCGAACACCCTTATCAAATCAATTGAGAACTTTCCGCAAATGCTATTTAGATATCGAAAAATCTGGCATTTTCAACAGCGTACGACCTCAAAACAATTCGAACTGGACGTTATCGGAAGATATCCAATCTGTTTGAAACCGTCGAAAACGGACTGAATAAGTTTGTACTCCAATATAAAAGGAGTAATTCTAGGTGAAGGGTTTTGACTACAAGTGTGTCACTTATATTCATTCTGCAGAGGTAGTTTATGTATATTCGCGTGTACTAGAATGCGCTAGCGTTTGATCAATACCTTAGTGTTCCTGTGTACAGCGAATATAAGTACGTGACAGATTTAAAGTCGTTGCACATTACACTGACGAGAAAGCAACATCTGTCGAAACGTGTGCATATCTGTTACTTATGTCCCAGCGATCAAAAAAAACCTAATCGGGCTTGTTTGTTTTTGGAATGGTTATACATATCGGGTGTTTTTTTTAGAGTAAGAACTTTAAATTGAAATAAAACACATTTAAATTAAAACTGAAGAAAATTTTTTTTTATTTGAAAGATAATTTCATGAAGTTTTTGTTTCAAAAATAATTTCTGGCATATGCCTACCACGACCAGCTCTCAGGAACTGCATTAGACCAGACTACTTTTGGACCACTCTTTCGAGTAATTCAGGCCCTATTTCATCAATAACATGAGTTATATTGGCTTCCAGAGCGTCTACTGTTTCTGGTACATCAGCATAAACCAATGACTTAACATAATCCCAAAGAAAAAAATCCAGTGGAGTTATGATGATCTTGAAGGCCAATTAATTGAACCATTTCTCGAAATAATGTTATCGCCAAATCTTTCTTTCAATAAATCAGTTGTTGATTTTGAAACAAATAAATCGTTAATCATCGATCTGTAACGAGCACCATTCACTGTAACATTAGCTGCAACATCGTTTTTAGAGAAATATGGATTGATGATGCCTCCAGCATGTAAAGCACACCATACAGTGCATTTTTCAGGATGCAATGAACATGCAGAACTTCTTGAGGATTGTTTTCACTCCATATACGGCAATTTGGCTTCTCTACATAGCCGTTCAACCAGAAATGAGCTTCATCACTAAACACAATTTTACGATAAAAGAGTGGATCAAGTTCAAGCTGTTCTAGGGTCCAATCAGCAAACAAACGACGCTTATTATGGTCAAGTGGCTTAAGTTCTTGAACCAGTTGGATCTTGTATGGGTGTAGACCAAGATCATTACGCAAAATTTTCCATGTGGTGGATGTACAGAGCCCAACTTGTTATGAACGTCGATGAATAGACAAATCTGGATCATCATTAACACTATGACTTACAGCAGCGATATTTTCTTCTGTACGTACAGTTCTTTGTCTTGTTGTTGTTGCATCGAGTAGAGAAGATGTTGTCCGAAATCTATCGATACTTCGACGAATAAGCTGCTCTGATGGACGATTATGTAAACCATAAATTTTGAAACAACATGGCTTCTACCTTTTGTCAAATCATAGTTATCCTTATCGAAAGTTCTATCAGTCTAAAAACAACTCCCGATATATATGTTACATTAAAATAGAAACAGGCTTTTTACTTGATAGAACAAAATTTGAATATAGGGCCGATGAAGAGATTATCGGAATTCTAATTGTTTTTTGAAGATATAGTGCATGTTTTGACAGATTTTTGAATTAACATATTTGAATATTTAAATATATTGATTATTTCAAATAAATTATATTCTTTGAGAAGTCCTCAAGTTGTGTTTTATGTTTTTGAAAAGGAATTGGTGTTCATAACGGTAAGATCAGAAACATAATTTTGTCTTCTTCAAATATTTATTCATTAATTTCTATTATATTTATATTTGTTGGTTTATTTATTCCATTTGACATTGTATATTGAGTTTTGATTATGTACGTCTATTAATGATAATATGAGCGGTGCTTAGGTAGACAGTAATTCAATTCTGAAAGTTTTTTGAATAAATATTTTTTTGAAATTAAAATCGTAGAAGACTGACAGATTAAATCTGTTTTGATATTCAAATTTTCTTATATTTCTTCTATCAAGTAAAAAGCCTTTTTCTATTTCATTTTATACCTAGTATATAATTATATTTAGGCTTGTATAAATCTCATTATGGAAAGTTGATGGGTTAAAGAAAACCTTATAATACCTTACAGTGTTCTGTGATTTTGTGACGAACGTAGACTATCTTGATTTTTAAAGTTAGTCTGTTTAAGCATTTATCCGGTTACCACTTTGAGGTAAGATATACTTATTGTTAGTTGATTTTGATATTTTAAATATTATTTAGGGACGATGAAGAGATTATCGGAATTCTAATTGTTTTTTGATGATATAGTGCATGTTTCGAGAGACTTTTGAATTAATTTATTCGAATATTTAAATATATTGAATATTTCAAATAAATTATATTTTTTGAGAAGTCCTTAAGTTGTGTTTCATGTTTTTGAAATGGAATTGGTGTTCATAATGGTAAGATAAGAAACAAAATTTTGTCTCCTTCAAATATTTATTTATTAATTTTAAATGACTATTTATATTTGTTGGTTTATTTATGCCATTTGACATTGTATATTGAGTTTTCATTATATACGTCTATTAAATATGAGCGGTGCTTATGTTGACATTAATTTAATTCTAAAAGTTTTTTGAATACAATTTTTTTTCAAATTAAAATTGTAGAAGACTGACATTAAATCTGTTTTGATATTCAAATTTTTCTATATGTTACATTGTCTAGATTTGTAGAACTTTATGTTACCATAGATCATTTTCCTTATTAAAGATATAGATCAGTACAGATCTGCCGAATTAATTTATTTGAATAAAAACAATTTCAACTTCCGCTAAATGTTATTGTTTACAAGGGAATTGTTTCCTAATTTCATGACTTTCTTAGGTGAGTATTTGAACTGAAAATACAAATGGAGAAACATTTCTTCAATTCCGCAGACAACCAACATTTATGTAAAGGATATTTGACTTTGATAAATTCAGGCGCTGATTCTATATGTGATATTGTGATATTTCTATATGTGTTTATTGTTTTTCAGTATGCAAAGTTTACAATGGTATGTTGGAGAAAAACGAACCGCCACATCTAGTTTTGGACACCACAATGACAGACCTCGCTTCAGAAACAGTCAAATCCTTCACTCAAGCCCTAGCCTTACCTACAATTAGTGCATCATTTGGACAAGAAGGTGATCTACGTCAGTGGCGTAACATAGATGAAGACGAGAAGAAGTATTTAGTGCAGATATGCCCACCTGCGGATCTCATTCCTGAGATCATAAGAAAGATTGTTTTGCAACAGAATATAACCAATGCTGCTATTTTATTCGATGATACGTTTGGTGAGATATATAATATTTACTTATTAGAAGTATAAATAAGTTCGTTCAGTTTTTTGTTGCAAAAAATTGGTTATACATTCACACATCGCGAAAAAAGGCCGGATCTTTGGCCTCTATTCATGCATCGATTCATTTTTTGACTTAATCGTAATTGGAGAAGTGCTGGTCAGCCAGGCCATGTTTCATCTATCTGGAGAGATGCTAATCGGAAGAAGTTATGTTTGGGCTGTACGCCGGGTGGGGTAGGACGATTCTAAGTATGTTCTAACGGGCAAAGAAACATGTGGCCCTGCATTGTCATGCATTTGCAATAACTTTGCCGTGTCTGTCGGCGTATTACGGTCGTTTTTCTCGCAATGCTCGGCTCAAACGCATCAATTTTCATCGGTAGACCTCCCCTTTGATCCTTTGGTTCGATTCTAGCTGCTCACTACACACTACACTACACCCAGCACCAAATACACAGCATTATCTTTTAGCCATGAATATTCGGCTTGATAGTTGATGATGAGGCATGGCCAGGGCATAGGAGTAAACCCACAAGGGGATATGGATGCTTGATGGTTAAATTAAAATGAACATCAGAACCAAAAGAAATTGAAAAATTTAGTAGAGGAAACTGAAAAATTTCCTAGACAAAATGAGTGTATGCACAAAAGTAACATTCAGTGAAATTGATACCCATCATAAAGGCACAGAAACTTATTTCATGCAATTTTCCCAATGGGAATGAAAGTACAACAACATTTCGATTAGTTTTTAACATAATCTAGGTTATACTAGAACATGAAATTTTATTACTTCAAATTACTTATCAATTTCATATTAATTCCAGCACAAAATATTGGAAATTAAAAATGGAATCCTCCCTTCTGTATCAATTAATAATTATTATAGTTAAAGTTAAAAATCACATTCTAAATATAAAGGGTCTTTCAATGGGAACGCTCCATTTTTAAATCGAAATTAATCACGCATGGCAGCCATTGTTTATTTGTGACATTGACAGTTGTTTTTGTCAATGTCTACTATTTAATCATGGAAAGGTAAAACCTCCAGCAACGTTTACAAATAATCAAAATTTATTATGAAAAATCGCGATCTGTTACTCTAACTGTACGTGCTTCAGCCCTTATATTTGGTCATTATAATAGTCCGGATAAAAGAACAGTTGAACGTTTAGTGAGACAGTGAGACAACGAAATGAAAGAAATGAAGAGAATATTGCTGCCGTAGGTGAAAGTGTTCGTGAAGACCATAATTTATCGATTTCACGACGTTCTTGAAGAACTAGGCATCTCCCAGACGTTTTTGTGGCGAAAAGACCTTGGTTTACATCTATACAAAATTGTTTTCACCCAAGAACTCAACCAACAGATCATTTAAAACATCGTGTACTCAGTAATTGGTGCTTAGAAAAAATCGGAAGAAATGGACCTATAAATTAACCGCCTCGTTCCTTTCTTAAATCCATTAGACTTCTTTCTTTGGAGTTACATTGAGTCATTGATTTACAGCAATCATCCAGCAAATTAAGTACGATGTACAGATCAATATTCCTAGCAGAGTTTCTGAGGTGGACATTTAATTGATGTTTTGTTTAACTAATGGTATCCATTGTACTTTATAATGAAATGAAAATTTTAATAATTTTCAAATAAATAATGTGTTTTATTTACAGAACAAAATGATGCGCTGTTAATGAAGTCAACTAGGTAACATTAAAGTTAATAAGTACAAGGGTCATCCAAAACCAAGTTAGTTACCCAAAGTGTTGAAGTATCGGGTGTTTTTTTTAGAGTGATAGAAATTGAAATTGAAATGAAACAGATTTAAATTAAGATTGAAGCCAAATTGTTTTTTATTTGAAAGATAATTTTATGACTTTTATGTTTCAAAAATAATTTCCGGCATATGTCCATCACGACTAGTTCTGAAGAACCGCATTCGACCAGACCAATTTTGGTCCACTTTTTCGAATAATTCAGGTCTTATTTCAACAATAACACAAGTTATGTTGGCTTCTAAAGCGTCTATTGTTTCTGGTTTATCAACATAAACAAATGACTTGACATAACCCCAAAGAAAATAATCCAGTGGAGTTATGTCACATGATCTTGGAGGTCAATTAATTGAACCATTTCTCGAAATAATGTTATCGTCAAATCTATCTTTCAATAAATCAATTGTTTCAGTAACAGTATGAGGTGTAGCACCATCTTGTTGGAATCAAACCACTTCTGGGTCGATACCATTCAAATTTTGACAAATAATCATTGATCGTCGATCAATGTGTAACAAGCACCATTCACTGTAACATTCTTGAACAAGTTGGATCTTGTATGGGTGTAGGCCAAGATCTTTACGCTAAATTTTCTATGTGGTGAATGCACAGATTCTAACTTTTTGTGAACGTCGACGAATAGACAAATCTGGATCATCATTAACACTATGACTTACAGTAGCGATATTTTCTTCTGTACGTACAGTTCTTTGTCTTGTTGTTGTTGCAAACCATAAATTTCACGAAGTGCTCTATAAGTTTGGCGAATAGAACACTGATTTTGAAAATAAATTTCAAAAATTTGTGAACGTTGTTACGGCGTGAGTTTCCATGATAATTTGTCAATGCTTACTGAACAGAAATGTCAAAATAATATGGCTTCTACCTCCTGTCAAATCACAGTTATCCCTATCGAAAGTTCTATCACTCTAAAAAAAACAACCGATATAATAGAGCGGATTTAATAATAGAATTGGTATGAATTGAATTATAAATTAATTTCACAAGAGTAAATACTGAAAACAAATTTATGAATATATAAAAAAGATTGTTTCCTTTCAGTTATGGACCATAAGTATAAATCTCTCCTGCAGAATGTGGCTACAAGACATTTAATATCTGCAATTGATATACCTAGAATTGAGGCCCAACTTCAGAGGTTACGGTCTTTAGACTTGGTCAACTTTTTTATCCTTGGAACGATTGAAAACATAAAACTCGTACTCGATGCTGCACAGAAAAATGCATACCTGAATCGAAAGTTTGCCTGGCACGCCATCACACAGGATTTGGGTGAATTAAAATGCAATGTGAAGAATGGCACGATACTGTTCGTTAAACCAGTGGTCAATGCTAACTATCAAAATCGTTTGGGCCAGATTAAAACATCTTATCAGTTGAACGCTAAACCTGAAATAGCTGCAGCCTTTTATTTTGACTTTACCCTTCATGCTCTTCTTACTGTCAAGTAGGTCTTATACGATGTTGTTTGAAAAATGTTAATTTTAGCTAGTAGTCTAAGGTCCGCTTTGTGATGACAACAGAATGATAACGTGATAACGTGATAACGTATATAACGTGTTTCATATAGTCCGATTTGGATCAAATATACACAGTTTTGTTCTATAATTTGTTGCCATTTAGAAGGTACCTTCACAATGCCTCTCTCCTGGAGGTCTTGGTCCTTATTGGCGAAAAATTCTGTTAATCGATTTTCACAATCTTCTCTTTGTACTAATTTCTTATCACTCAGGAAATTTTGCAATGCTAGAAAAAGATGGTAGTCACTTGGTGCCAGGTCAAGACTATATGGTGGATATATTAGAATTTCCCAACCAAGCTCCCGGAGTTTCTGGTGAATCACTACAGTTTTGAACCATTTGCGCAAAGCAAATGGTTCAAATTTGTTTTAAGGTTGATCTTTGGCTCCTGGGAGCTGCTATAACTACTCATATTCGATTATTTCTGTCATTTTATCGACATTTTCGACGAAAGTTCTGCATGTGTAAGGTGCATCTTCAACCTACAAAATACATGAACGGAATGGACGAAAACAAAATTGCACGTTATTAGCTGTTACAGTATCGGGACCATAAACGACATTCATAATTTCAGCCGCCTGGTTCGCATTTTCACCTTTAAAATAAAGTGTGAAATGAACAGCAAAAGAATTTCTTCAGTGTGAAATGTCACTATTTGGGCTTGTTTTGAGTTCACAACTGTTATATAGATCTATGCTGCACTGCACCGATTCGAAGAACTTATTATTACCTTAGCTCATACTCCTTATTAATAAAAAAATGACATATTTATTTCTGTATTTTCAGGAATATGATCACTGATGGCAGTTGGCAAAAAAGTAATGCTACAAATTTTATTACTTGCGACGAATATGATGGCAAAAATGTACCGAAGAGAGTAGGACTCGATTTGGAGGGAGCCTTGAGAAAGGTGAAATTAAACAACAGTTCGTATTTATATTTCATAGAAAGTTTTTTTTATTTCCATACTAAATTGAAAATTCACTATTTCTATTTTGGGATATAAGTTAGGAGCAGTTACTTGGAGCAAATACGTCGATTGGACCAAATATGCCTTAATAAAATATTACTGTAGAAAAAAATCAGAGCGTTAACTGTTTTGCTAATATCTAATTTCGCTATTCATTGAGTGAAAACTTTACTTGACTAAACTTGACAGTAATAAAAATGGGAAAATACAATGTAAAAATTATTTTTACGTAATACTGGAACTGTTCGAAAATAATAATTTCACCCGTTTTTGAAAAAAAACGCAATTGAAGAGTTCATTGTCTCAGGAGTAGATTTCAAATAACAGACAATAAAGGAACTTGTAACGTAAGACTTCTGAAATTGTAAAGAAGAATTAAAAACAGTTAAACACAAAAAGAACAAACTTTAAGTCAATATTTTACGTGGCCTCCTCTGACTTCAATACCTTTTCTAATTCTTATAATAAAAGACTTCTAGATGTCAAAGGAAACTTTATTCGGTCTGCTTATAATTCATGTATTATTCTCCAGAGTTCGTCACGAGAATTAATTTCATGGGCATGAATTAAGTTCTTTATATGTCCCCAAACATGAAAATCGAGAGGATTAAAATCATTTCCTCTGCCAGACTATCGATTGGCAAATATGTCACATAGATGATTTGACGAAATGACGAAACAAATGATGAAACAATTTCGCAAAAGTTTTATGATTTGATCGCCTCCTGCCTGGATATAATTCTAGCTGGTCAAGTACCGTGAAAGTTTTCTTTCTTTTCTTCATTCGTAAAATGATGGTGACGAGAAATTTAAATCGAAAAAGCTTTAAAAATGCAACAATAAACTATAATCTCAGAAAAATAATTCACTGGGAAGACCAACACTTTTTTGATAGTCCAAAGCAAACTTTTTATGAATCAAATAATACTTTAAATTCCCTTCTGAACCTAACCTGTCCTTAACCTTTGTTCCAATAGTTATGATTAATCCTGTATAGTACATTGAGTCATCCCGAAAAATCAACAATACTGTTCTTTCCAGGAACTTAAGGAAAGTCCAGAACTGCCTACTTATGGTCCGTTCGAAATCGTTTCAAACGGTTTCAGTCAGATTGAGTTCGATATGACGCTATCTTTAGTGGATGTTCGTGGCGGAGCGCCCGATAAAACTACTCCTGTGGGAACCTGGTCAGCAGGGATGAATTCGAATCTCTCGTTCATAGAAAATGGTATAATGGACAAATTCACCTCAGCTTTAGTATATCGAGTAGTAGTTGCTGAGGTGAGATGATTACTAGGAAACAAGAAATTAACAGAAATCTTTTGAAGGGAATGAAATAAGAAACTACTTGATTTTCTTTTGCTTTTCATTAACTAAATATACAGTGATCCTAGTTTTGTAGTGTTTACTTTTACATTTTCAACCTGACTATAACAAATTCGCCGCAAAATAAGCTATACCTTTAAAATAGAAATTTTGCTCATTTACTCGTGTTCTAGTATGAGGTTTCATTTGAGGTCAACTTATCGTGGATATACTACCTTGTTGTCTCGCGCGGTCCTCTAGCTGCAGCAATACCACTCTTTCGAGTGTAGATTTTACGACATTGCTCATGGACTGCCACAGATTGCTTGTCTTTCAATTATTCAAAAAACTCACCATTTCTTTCGACATTTGTATTAATCATTCTTCATTCCAAGATCAATAATAACTTCACTTTCTTTCAAAGGCTTATAACAACTGAAGCAAACTTCTGACACTTTGTTAAAATTATTTAACAGCACAAATTAAAATTGAAAATATTACCAATAAGCACGTTTGCTCACTGCAGAGAAACTTTCAAAAGTAATGGTATCGGGTGTTTTTTTAGAGCGATAGAACTTTCGATAGGGATAACTGTGATTTGACAGAAGGTAGAAGTCATGTTGTTTTGACATTTCTGTTCAGTAAGCATTGACAAATTATCATGGAAAGACTCACGCCGCAACAACGTTTACAAATTGTTGAAATTTATTTTCAAAATCAGTGTTCTATTCTTCAAACTCATAGAGTACTTCATGATATTTATGGTTTACATAATCGTCCATCAGAGCAGCTTTTCCGTCGAACTATCGATAGATTTCGGACAATATTTTCTCTACTCGATGCAACAACAACAACAAGACAAAGAACTGTACGTACAGAAGAAAATATCGCTGCTGTAAGTCATAGTGTTAATGATGATCCAGATTTGTCTATTCGTCGACGTTCACAACGCAATTTGGACTCTGTGCATCCACCACATGGAAAATTTTATTTGAAGATCTTGGTCTACACCCATACAAGATCCAACTGGTTCAAGAACTAAAGCCACTTGACCATAATAAGTGTCGTTTGTTTGCTGATTGGGCCCTAGAACAACTTGAAGTTGATCCACTTTCTTATCATAAAATTGTGTTTAGTAATGAAGCTCATTTCTGGTTGAACGGTTATGTAAATAAGCAAAATTGCCGCATATGGAGTGAAAACAATCCTCAAGAAGTTCTGCAGGTTCCATTGCATCCTGAAAAATGCATGTGTGCTTTACACGCTAGAGGCATCATCGGTCCATATTTCTTTAAAAACGATGCTGGAGCTAATGTTATAGTGAATGGTGCTCGTTACAGATCGATGATCAATGATTATTGGTTTCAAAATTTGAATGGTATCGACCCAGAAGTGTTTTGGTTCCAACAAGATGGTGCTACACCTCATGCTGCTACCGTAACAATTGATTTATCGAAAGAAAGATTTGGCGATAACATAATTTCGAGAAATGGTCCAATTAATTGGCCTCCAAGATCATGCGTCATAACTGCACTGGATTATTTTTTTGGGGTTATGTCAAGTCATTAGTTTATGCTGATAAACCAGAAACAAAAGACATTTTTGGAGCCACCATAACTCGCTTTATTGATGAAATAAGGCCTGAATTACTCGAAAAAGTGGTCCAAACTTGATCTGCTCGAATGCGGTTTCTCAGAGCTACGCGTGGTGGACATATGCCGTAAATTATTTTTGAAACACAAATGTCATAAAATCATCTTTCAACAAAAAAAAAATAGCTTTAATAATAATTTAAATGTGTTTTATTTCAATTTAAAGTTCTATCACCCTGAAAATAAACACTCGATATACATTCTGTCAAGAAAGTACCGGGAATTATCGATTTAAATCTGGCGGGGCAATGAGGCAGGTAAAATTTTTTTTTCCTAGGTTGGTACCACTGTCCTTAATTACTATGCCAAGCTTGAGCTGGATCTGTCAACTAGTGTGTTTGCAACAGCTGATTAAGTCAGTCGATGTCAGAGTGCGTGCCGATTTTTACCATGGGTGATTACGTTGAGCAAAGAATTTGTTTAAAGTTTTGTGTTGCAAATGAATTTTCGTGTGCCGATGCATTGAAAATGTTGCAAACGGCCTTTGGTGATAATGCTCTATCGAAAACTCGTGCATATCATTGGTACAGAGCCTCCAAGGACGGTCGTGAAGTGGTCGCCCATCGACGGCTTCGATCGAAGATAACGTCGATAAAATTAAGGAAAGGGTGCTGGAAAACCGTCGTACCAGCTTGAGAGAGATAGCACATGATCTGAAGATATCCCACGAGTCCGCACGTACGATTTTGATTGATATTTTGGGCATGAGAAAGGTGGCCGCACGACTCGTACCGAAAGACCTGAATTTTCTTCAAAAACGTCATCGCGAACAGGTTGCTTCAGACATGCTGGATCGCTGTAATTCCGATTCTACATTCATGGAACGCATTATAACTGGTGATGAGACCTGGGTCTACGAGTACGATATGCAAACAAGCCAGCAATCATCGGAATGGGTGGCAAAAAATGAGCCGAAACCGAAAAAACCACGCCAAAGCCGCTCGAAAATGAAGGTGATGCTCATTGTTTTCTTCGAAATCCGTGGCGTGGTGCACTACGAATTCGTTCCAGAGGGTCAGACGGTAAACAAGGAGTATTACCTAGGCGTTATGAAACGTTTGCGTGAGCGTATCCGTAAGAAGCGGCCAAATTTGTGGGCGAACAACTCATGGATTTTGCATGAAGATAACGCGCCTTCTCACCGAGCTACGATTGTGACTGACTTTCTCGCCAAAAACTCAACAAACGTGCTTCAGCAACCACCGTATTCGCCGGATTTGGCTCCCTGCGACTTTTTCCTCTTCCCAAAACTAAAATTGCCCCTTCGTGGCACCCGTTTTGAGTCGATTGAAGCCATAAAACAAAATTCGGCGCGAGAGCTAAAGTCCATCCCGGAAAGCGCATATAAAAAATGTTTCGATAATTGGAAGTGCCGTTGGCATAGATGTATTGGAGCGAATGGAGCCTATTTTGAAGGGACCCAATAAATTTTGACGATTAAAGTAAAAATGTTGTTTTAATTGAAAATTCCCGATACTTTCTTGACGGAGTAGTATACTTAGTTATTTCGTTTACGTCCTTCAAAAATAGGCACGAACAATGACGTAGCTGGCAGATATTGCTGAAGGTTACGACCGAAGGGAATTAGGAATTGATAGTATTGTCTTATACTTTGAAATACTCATTCAATTGTACAAGCTTTACTGTCTGAGTAATACAAATCGACATGTTCTTATTTTCACTCATATTGAACGTCCGATGACGTATAGAGGCTGCATATGAGTACATACTCGTATTATGTAGAATATGAATATTTAAATTTTTAAAACCAATATATCTCACGAATGATAATTCGCTCGAAAAACGTACCAGAATTTGTATAGAGAATTGTATGATCTAGAATTTCTGCCTGTCCTATTTTTAAGATAAAACTTAGCGTTTCAAAGAAAAATGGAAAAAACCCTGAATATTCTAACTTAACTGACAACTTATAATTTGTTCATGTTATTTCAGCAAATTCCTTTCGTATTTAGAGATGAAAATTCAAAAAAAGGATACAGTGGCTACTGCATAGACCTCATGGATAAAATTGGGGAGGTGTTACGATTCGAGTACGAAGTTCAATTAGCTACAGGAAACGTTTTTGGGACCATGGACGAGCAAGGAAAATGGAGTGGACTAATTAAAGATCTGATGGACAAAAAGGCAGATATCGGTTTGGGATCCATTTCCGTAATGGCCGAACGGGAAAACGTTATAGATTTTACCGTTCCCTATTACGACTTGGTTGGCATCACAATTCTTATGAGAGTTCCACGAGTTCCAACTTCTTTGTTCAAATTTTTGACTGTTTTGGAAGACGAAGTGTGGATGTGTATTCTTGCCGCCTACTTCTTCACCAGGTTGGTTATTTGATTTAATTATTAGAAGTAGAAATAAGTTCGTACGGTTTTGATAACAAATGTCACTTCGCTGAAATGCAAACAACGTAGTTTCTATGACGTGGAAAAGGAAGTTTACCACTCACTATCTCAATGAAAATCCGCCATATGTATACAATTGGCATTAAAATAACCCAGGGATAGAATCAGGGGATTTCGATTCAAAATTTAAAACTCAGAATTGATGGTTTCCTATCCTATCATCTTTCAAGCGGATATTCATGCTTCAAGAAGATGTGTTCAATATGAAAAAGGGTTATCAGAAATTGGTCATAGTGCACAACTCCACACAAAGTGTTAAAAAAGCACTGAGTTTAAACGTCATAACTTCAAAGATAGAATGGAGGGACTTGAGTTGATGTAATGCCAAGTGGGCCATTTTTGGTAAGCAGAACTGGCGCTGTGGGATGAACCAAACGCCGAGTTAAAGCGCCTAAATCGACGCTTATCGGATACCATGAAAGGCGTTGGTAACTTAAGACAGCAGGACGGTGGCCATGGAAGTTGGAATCCGCTAAGGAGTGTGTAACAACTCACCTGCCGAAGTTACTAGCCCTGAAAATGGATGGCGCTGAAGCGTCGTGCTTATACTCGGCCGTCAGCGGCATGTGCGGTCGCCCTTTGGGCGGTCATGAAGCCCTGATGAGTAGGAGGGTCGCGGAGGTGCGCGAAGAAGGGCTGGCCGTGAGGCCGTCTGGAGCCGCCTTCGGTGCAGATCTTGGTGGTAGTAGTAAATACTCCAGCGAGGCCCTGGAGAGCTGAGGTGGAGAAGGGTTTCGTGTGAAGAGCTGTTGCACACGAGTCAGTCGATCCTAAGCCCTAGGCGAAAGCCGATGTTGATGTGGCGTTGTTAATCGTGTATATTAGTAATGTAACCAGAATGAAGACATCTCCTTAACTAACCATAAAAGATGCTTCTACTTAAAAGATGAGGGGAAGAAACTCTTGAACATGGTGTAACAGTGATGATTCATATAATCATAAAATATGAAGACGGCACCTCTTTGACGCCCCATCAGTTGCTTTCATTGGACGAGGAACTGTAACTCTGGATATTAGTCAAATTTAGGAACAAGATACAATAGATTATAAGATCGCGGTGCACTTACATCCTTAATTACTGTTATAATAGTCAATAAGTTCTTAGATTCTGTTATAGATTTGCAGTACAAAGACAGAGTAACTAAGTTGAAACTCACGAAGCCACGATAGCGCTCTCGTGATTTTTGTAAACAAAAATTATTACCTTAATCTGTTTTATTTTGTTCACAGCTTCCTTATGTGGATCTTTGATAGATGGAGCCCCTACAGCTACCAGAACAACAGGGAAAAGTATAAGGATGATGAAGAGAAGCGAGAATTCAATCTTAAAGAATGCCTCTGGTTTTGCATGACCTCTTTGACTCCTCAAGGAGGTGGTGAAGCTCCTAAGAATCTTTCTGGGCGTTTGGTAGCAGCTACGTGGTGGTTGTTTGGTTTCATTATCATAGCGTCCTACACTGCAAATCTTGCTGCATTCTTGACAGTGTCTCGTTTAGAAACTCCAATTGAATCTCTGGATGATTTGTCGAAACAATATAAGATCCAGTATGCTCCTCTTAATGGATCATCCTCGGCCACCTATTTCGAGAGAATGGCAAATATAGAAGCTCGATTTTATGAGTAAGTTGTTCTTTCTGCACCTTTACTTTTTACATTGAAATGTACCTCAGCCTTCTGTAGCTAAAATAAATATTTTCGATCCTTAGCAAAAAACAGCAAAAAAACTTTTTTTAGTGTAAAATGTAAACCTAACAACGAGCATAAATCTGAAATTGTTTGATGGATATTTTACGAGTTATCGTTCACTACAGCCATCTACCGACAAAATAATGGATTTCTTTTTTCTAATCTCATGAAGGGGGAAAATTATCTATGAATTATAATTTTTTTAAGAATTTGGAAGGACATGAGCCTTAACGACAGTCTCAGTGATATCGAAAGAGCTAAGTTGGCAGTATGGGATTATCCAGTCAGTGACAAGTACACCAAAATGTGGCAGGCAATGAAAGAAGCTGGTTTTCCTAGTACACTCGCAGAAGCAGCTGAGCGCGTGAAAGCCTCACAATCATCGACAGAAGGATTTGCATATCTTGGAGATGCTACTGATATCAAATATCTCGAGATGACTAATTGCGATTTGAAACCAGTCGGAGAGGAATTTTCCAGAAAGCCGTACGCACTTGCCGTTCAGCAAGGATCACCATTGAAGGATCAACTCAATACAGCGTGAGTAAAATGATAAATAATCGAACGCTTTTTTATCATTTGTCTAGGGGTTGGCTGATTATCAAACACCTAACACTTCTTCTCTCTACACGGTACAAGTATTTATAGGTAATTTTATTCTTTCAGAATTCTGCAACTGCTTAATAGAAGAGAACTTGAGAGACTGAAAGAGAAATGGTGGACCAAGAATCCAAACAAGGCTAAATGTGAACAGCAAGAGAATCAATCTGATGGAATCAGCATTCAGAATATTGGAGGCGTTTTCATAGTCATTTTTGTAGGAATAGGCCTAGCTTGTATCACTTTGGCATTTGAATATTGGTGGTATAAATATCGTAAGGTGGCTAAAGTAGTCAATGTTCAAGGAGCCGATGTTAATCCAGCACCTAAAAATGCCTTCGGCGCAGAAGGTTTTGGAAAACTTAAATTTGCGAAGGAAAGTTTTGGGAAGAATGCGATTGGAAGAAAAGAAACAGAAAAGTTTGGGCCGAAAGTGAAACCGACTAAAATGTATCAAGGTTCACACTATTGAGATGAAAAATTGTTAAAATGTTTTTGGTCTCTTCCGATCGAAGCTGATTGATTTATTTCAATTATACTAAAATAGTAGTCCTTGAAGCGTCACTTTTCTGTCCCAAGCTTCTAGCTCAGTCAGAAATAAAGATGAATTATTAGCGTATTTTAGTCGTAAGGTAGGATTTGACCCCTATCCTGTTTCTTAGTTTGAAATTAATGAACTCATCTGATGTATGACGTAGTTCTATTATATGACACTTGAATGATTACTTCCTTGTGACGTCACGAACGTCATGTTGTGCAAAATAGCGTTGCGGGGAAACTATTTGAATAATTCTATTTTAATTGCTATTTTTTTGAAGAGATCCTTATAACGTAAATGAATAACGATACGCCACTCAATAATTTGAAATGATTTTCAGAAACCAGTCAAGCATTATGGTTCTCTTTCTTATGTCAAAAATGGAAGAGGTCTTATTTTAAGCGATTTTTTCGACTTGGATCATAGAAAATTCTATTTTTAGTAGATCAAAATGTAAATGATTATCAGACATTCATAATCTCTTATTCTGCACGGAAAGAATACAATTGAAAAATGAAGTGTCGTGAATTTGTCTTGAAATAAACTTAATAAAGACAAATTTTTTTGACCATGTGAATAGGGAGGTTTGAATTCAAATTGTTGAAGTAAAAAGTTGTGAATTTTTGTATTCATCAAGTAATTGTAACAGTTATTTTTAGTAATTATTGAACTACATATGAATTGTAACTTAGTTGTAAAGATGGAGAAATTCAATAAAACAAAAATAGGACAAAATATTATGGCTTGGACGTTGATGTATAATAGTTGATATGATTGAACATACAGTGTAGTAGCAGGTCTTTCTGATTAATTTTTTGATACAATAAGAACACTAGACGACTAGTGCTTTCGGGTGTTTACGGTACCTTGTAATTTGGGTGTGTACTCAATTTCAAAGCAGACAGTTAGATACGTTCAAGTTAGATAAATACACAATTCGCAATTGATGTAGGCACAATATTTGCAATTTTCGGTAATCAATCAGACACACACACAATGGTATTCAAAATTGAGACTCTCGTGAGTTCAATATGTAGCACCATAGCGGTGGAAAACACTGTCATGCGACGAAAATGAAGCACAAAAATCAGATCAATGATAATATTGAATTGCGTAATAATACATTGAACTATGTAGAAAAGAAGAAAACAATTATATGGCAAGGTTAAGCATAGCTATTCAATCTCAACGACGGATAGAAAAATAACAACTCCTAACTAAGAACATGCTATCGAAAATGAAAGCAAAGGGAACTGAAATAAACAGAAGTTGAGCCAACTTCGAAAATATATTGTGATACGTACAACAACTCACAAACCCTGACCATGCAGAAGATGTTCAAGTTTATACTTGAACTTGTTAATCGAATTTCTGAGCTCTTGTAGAGCTCTAATGAGAGTATGTAATACAGTGGATGAATGAGATACAAAATTACGATGACGACTAATAAGAAACTTAGCACAGAATGTTGTATGGGGTATCTTGTATATATAAGAAGCCATGCTGTTTTCACATTTCTGTTCAGTAAGCATTGACAAATTATCATGGAAAGACTCACGTCGCAACAACGTTCACTAATTGTTGAAATTTATTTTCAAAATCAGTGTTCTATTCCCCAAACTTATAGAGCACTTCGTGAAATTTATGGTTTACAACAACAACAAAAAGACAAAGAACTGTACGTACAGAAGAAAATATCACTACTATAAGTCATAGTGTTAATGATGATCCAGATTTGTCTATTCATCGACGTTCACAACAAGTTGGAATCTGTGCATTCACCACATGGAAAATTTTGCGTAGAGATCTTGGTCTACACCCATACAAGAGCCAACTGGTTCAAGAACTAAAGCCACTTGACCATAACAAGCGTCGCTTGTTTGCTGACTGGGCCCTAGAACAGATTAAAGTTGATCCACTTTTTTATCGTAAAATTGTGCTTAGTGTTGAAGTTCATTGCTGGTTGAACGGCTATGTAAACAAGCAAAATTGCCACACATGGAGTGAAACAATCCTCAAGAAGTTCTGCAGGTTCATTGCATCCTGAAAAATACACTGTATGGTGTGCTTTACACCCTGGAGACTTCATCGGTCCATATTTCTTTAAAAACGATACTGGAGCTAATGTTATAGTGAATGGTGCTCGTTACAGATCGATGATCAATGATTATTTATTTCAAAACTTGAATTGTATCGACCCAGAAGTGTTTTGGTTCCAAAAAGATGGTGCTACACCTCAAGCTGCTATCATTATAACTGATTTATTGAAAGAAAGATTTGGCGATAACATTATTTTGAGAAATCGTTCAATTAATTGGAGTCCAAGATCATGCAACATAACTCCACTGGATTATTTTCTTTGTGGTTATGTCAAGTCATTGGTTTATGTTGATAAACCAGAAACGATAGACGCTTTGGAAGCCATAACTTGTGTTATTGATGAAATAAGGCCTGAATTACTGGAAAAAGTGGTCCAAAATTGGTCTGGTCGAATGCGGTTCCTCAGAGCTAGTCGTGGTGGATATATGCCGGAAATTATTTTCAAAACCTAAATGTCATAAAATCATCTTTCAAATAAAAAAAATTTGTCTCCAATCTTAATTTAGATGTGTTTTATTTCAATTTAATGTTCTATCACTCGAAAAAAAGACCCGACACTTCTGTCATAAGATATATGAATCTGCAGACTTCAGTAATTTATATGTGGAGTTTGCAAGGTGGAGCTTTATTATGGTACTCATACTGAACTAACCTGTAAACGCCAGTGAAGCACTCACGTGATCAAACCTTCTCAAACCATAAATAACGGCAAAAACTGCAAGAAGTCGCAGCAAAAGAGACTCAAGTAACTTCTTCCTCAATTCCCGATTAAACACATGCCTGTTAGAATTTGGGAGCCTTACATTTATGTAGGCTTCTCTCATCAAGTCCTTCATAGCCTGGCAGAACTTCAAATACACATCTAATTCTATGAACAAGTTTCTTGCCGATTCGCTCACAACTAACCTAGTGAAGCTTCGAAGTGAATGGGGTGTTATGATGAAGCTTCAACCTTTTAATTCGTAGACGGCGTTTCGTTCCGAGCATGTGCACCTAAACTTTTCAGATAGGCCTGGTGAGCATGTCTGTCTATGACACCATTGTCCTTGCTCCACGTCGGAACGTCGGTTGTCGAAACGCTCTCACTCCGCTTTACTTGAACCGGACAAGGACGGTGAGCTTGGCATTTAGAAAGCGGTAGCGTCCTCTATATGCTACACCGAGAAGCAGCAGCAGAGCAGAGTAGAATTCTGAGCGAGGAAGATAGCTACACCACAATCATCAACGAAAACATCAATAATGTCATTCCCTGATATTCTTTGGTGGAAAACATAAAAGCAATATCTTACTTGCGGTGAGTCTAAGTGCATGACTGTTGGTTCATTCCAAATACTCATCTGAAGCTATCTGATTATCTTCCTCTACATTCCCCCTTGCTCTACATTAGGTGTAGAAGTATGAAAATGGAATTTCTTGTAGACATTACACATCTGTTGTTCGAAAATGATAGAAAGCGTTTCATTCGATATAATAAATAAATAAATAACTGTATTTAAGGCTATTAACCTAAGTCCTTCAGCCTTCAATATAATATTTGTACATTTTTCCACCTCTCCACCAGTTATCGAGCCATTTTGATTCGAATTGAAGCGTTGTTCAGCGAGAACATGTGCCAGTGCTGCGAATTGATGATGAGCTCGTGTTACCTTTTTCCATATTCTGGTCGTTTTTCGATTCGAAAAAAACATACTGTTGGTGGCGTGACAGCAATAAGTATAAATGGTTTCATTACGTTTGAGCAGATCGAAATAGATTACATCTGTCTGATTATACCAAATACAGAGCAGCGTCTTCTTTCTAGAAAAATTTTGTCATGCAGTGGATGTCGATGGTTTGTCTGCATCCTCGTAAATTTTTGGCCTTCCACTGCGATCTTTGTCTTCTACATCAAAATCACCGTTTTTAAACTTTTGAAACCACTTTAGACACGTTCTCTCACTCAAAGCACCCTCACCATATGCTTCTACGAGCAATTGATGCGCCTCAGCAGCAGATTTCTTTAAATTAAAGAAGTAAACTAATATTTCCCGCAAATGACGCTTACTTGGATTAAATTTTGACATTTTCAACTTATAAAAATTATATCTTACCAATATAAAATCAATGATATTAATAGGTTATGTTGTTCTTGAATGTTCAAACTAATTTTTGAACTGGTTATCATCTGCGAAAGCTAACCGAAACTCCGTGCCGCGCCATCTACAATAAAACGGCGGAAACTTATTTGTACTCCTAATATGTATATCCATTTTTCCCTACACGATCGAGAAATGAAAATCTAAAAATATTTCGATTTGACTCAGATCAGCAATACTGAAGCATCTTTTTGAAATTGAAAGATCAGTTGTCAAGAGATTTCGAACAATTCCGAAATGGCAACATACAAACCATTCAATTTCCCTTTTCTCATTTGTGCAAATGGAAATTTCAACTTTAAAAAAAATTCTGATCAAAATAAAGTAAAAATAGTTATCAAGACCTGCGAAATTTCTTATTTTATATGTGTAGAATAAAATAGCATAAGTGAAACGGATAACAATATGTCATAAAATGAATTGAATGTTTTCTTCACTCAAGAATATAGATAAGTCTGAATTAACCTAAACGTTTCTATCTGTATGAGAGTTAATATGATATCTTAATGTACTCATTTTTTAAACATTCCATATAATTTGACGATAAAAGTTAGAGCTTGTTAGTGGCTCAATTGATTGAATTGCTAGTCGTGCGTTATACAGAACCGACTTCTTCTCACATCGAACTGCTTTTAGGAAACTATAAAAATTGACTGGAATATCCCAGTTTCAATGTACAGAATAGAAAACTAGTTAGTATGGTACTGGTCAAGAAAGAACTACAAATCTTAGGGATAGATTGAAATTTTCATTTCCTAATGTACCAATTCTCCAATATCTGCTTATTACTCTATTACTTTCGATTTATTGATCACAGAATACTGTAGGCAAAATTTTGGTAAAGCAAATAATATTTTTCTAATTTTTTCATACAATATTGGTTCATTAATACGCAATATCTTTTCAATATGTATCTTCAATTTTTCACTTTGATGAAAAACTTTCTGGCCCTCAATTTTTAAATACAATGACAGACGATTCGTCATTTATTATATAATAGCTCCTAAACTTTCAGTCAGCAGTTTAAAAGAACACGAAACTCAGTTTCCACAAACTTGTTTTTCATATACTACTCGTTGAAAGTAAATGTTTTAAATATTCAACAGAGTAATTCTGTCATACTTCGTTACAAATTTTGATTTTATAGAATTTCTTGAAAACTTTTTAAAATTGAATTGAATAAGTGCCTTAGAAGACACTCTTTCATTTTCCGCAGACTACTAAGAATAAGATAATATTTTCTAAAGCACTCATTCAATTTAATTTCCAAAAGTTTTCTAGAAATTTTATAAAATAACAATTTGTAGTGAAGTATCGGGTGTTTTTTTTAGAGTGATAGAACTTTAAATTGAAATAAAACCCATTTAAATTAGGATTAAAGCCAAATTTTTTGTTTTATTTGAAAGATAGTTTTATGACATTTATGTTTTGAAAATAATTTCTGGCATATGTTCAACACTACTAGCTATAAGGAACCGCATTCGACCAGACCAATTTTGGACCACTTTTGTGAGTAATTCAGGCACTATTTCATCAATAACACGCTTTCTGTTGGCTTCCAAAGCGTCTATTGTTTCTGGTTTATCAGCATAAACCAATGCCTTGACATAACCCCAAAGAAAATAATCCAGTGTCGCATGATCTTGGAGGCCGATTAATCAATAAATCATTCAAATCATCTTGTTGGAACCAAAACACTTCTGGATCAAAATAAAATGTGTAAAGGTTATACAGGGTGTATATGATTAGTTGCGAAAAAATTTAGGGTGTGATTCCTTCACTTTCATATGAACTTAATTTTTTGAGCCCCCCTGCTTAGTTACAGCCCCCTAAAAAAGGCGCCCGAAAAAGAGTATTCAAAAAACTGACAAGAATAAAATTGAGTAGAAATTTTATGGTGGCGGGAAGGCACTCAAAAATTTTTTCGGTGGTGTTCCTCTTTGATTGCAGAGGCTAGAAAAAGCCTTCTCTAAACCTCATTTCGCAAGAAACTTTTTTCCATATTCCTATTTCACAATAAAAAAATTAATTTTAGATAGCATGATCCATTCTTAACAAATAAGGTCTCTTGTAATTTCTTGCTAAAATTCACGGTTTTTAGAAAAAAAAATTATCAACATGATAGCGTAGAGGCTGGAATTATTTCCAACTAGAATTTATTTAATAAGCGGATGTCATTTTGTTATAACAACTGACTAGTGTTGATTAACCTTGATTCTTTTACAATTAGTGTCAGGTTTTTGGTTTTTCAGAAAAAAATTGAAAACTGTTTTTCGGGCGCCATCTTTAGGAGGCTGTAACTAAGCAGGGGGGCTCAAAAAAAAGTTTATATGAAAGACCTACCAAAGGGAATCATCCCCTACATTTTTTCGCAACTATTCATATACACCCTGTAGATATTTCTGTCTTGACATTTAAGTTGAATAATTCGTTCGTCAGGCACAAACTCTATAAAAAAATCATTTTCATTCAGAAGAATATATTCCTTATACGGTCCATATCAAGAGCGTTCTCAATTGCAGAGCGTTCTCAATTGGATAACTACTCATAGAAAATAAGTAGTCACTCTATTGATTTGATGTAGCACCTGGGGACAATAATATCTGAAACAATCATTCGTTGTTGGAGTATTAAGGTTCAAGCAATGGAAATGTCTTTTCTCTTGATTTCTTTGAGCCTGCTTCGCATTTGCTGGTCACTTCAAACTCAAGTTATTACCGTGTGTAAGTTTTTATGGCGTGCACAATCCATATCTTTTTGGACAACTCTTTAAACGTATTGGAACTGTTTCGAAATAATTTAATGTTTCAGGATGAAATATATTTTGATGATGAGGTAAATTTTTCTTTGGAATATTATAAATCAATCTCTTACATGTTTCTGTGACATAGTTTCTCAGATATAAAACATATTTAGTTGAAGGAAATTCCATTATATTATTTCCGAAAAGTTCCATTTGATATGATATGTTGGGGAAGAAATTCATTATATTTTCGGCTGTGGGGATCGATATCTCGTAACGTATCGATCGAACTATTTCAGATTAATACTCGTTATCAAGGTGACATTTCACATTGAAAAAATTTTTTGCTTTTGATCCATTCTGTTGTGAGTTACAGGGTTTTAAAAATGGAAGTCAACAAAGAGAAAATTCGATACATCTTACAGTATTTCTCTGATAAAGGCGAAAATGTAAGTCAGGTGGTTGGAATTGTGATTGGTGTTTATGGTCCAGTTATTGTAACAACAAATTACGTACAATTTTGTTTTAATCGATTCGGTTCAGGTATTTTTTATGTTAGAGACGCACCTCGCACAGGCAGCGCTATCGTAGAAAATTTCGACAAAATCACATAAATAATCGAAGTTTACCGGCATGTTAGCAGTCTTAGTATCACTTAGGAGCCAAAGGTCGACCATAAAACAGTTTCAAACCATTCGCGCAAAGTTGGCTTAAAAAAAAGCTTTTTGTTTGGGTTCTACATCAACTAACACCAAAAAACATGACATGTCATATAGCAATGGATCCGAACTTGAGTACTATTAAATTGTCCTAGTAAGATACGATTGGTTCAGGAACTGAATGAGGATAATCCCGATCGCCGACTCCAGTTCTGAAATGGTTAGTGAAATGATTAACGGTAATCAAAACTACATGTACGATACCTGTTTTTCGGACGAGTGTTCATTTTACCTAAACGGCATTGTAAACCGGCATAACTGCCGGTATTAGTCAGATGAAAATCCAAGGTTATTTCGTGAGGTGCATACTCAGCGTCCCCAAAAATTAAATGTTTGGGCGGGTATTCATGGAAATCATATATCGGCCCTTTTTTATACCCGTTAATTTCACTGGCTAAATTTATTTAGATCTATAGGAGAACGCTATTTATCCACCCCTCGTGCAAGTATTAAGGAGAATGCAGAAGACCATCAAACGATCATTTTCTAACAAGATGGCGCACCACCTCATTAAGTTCTTAGATGAAAATTTTCCTCACACATGGATTAGAAGAAGGGGACATATTTAATGGCCACTCAGATCCCCTGATCTGGCTCCACTGGACTTTTGTCTATGGGGTCATCTGAAATCCAAGATTTACGCTACCCAGCCTGGGTCACTGGATGATTTGCGAACTCGGATCATTAACGAATGCCGTCAAATTACACCAAAAATCTTAAGTAACGTACGTGAACGTTTTCAGTAAAACTTACATTACTGCATGGAAGTGAATGGTGCCTATTTCCAGCATTTAATAAACTAATCACAAAAGTAAGTCTTCTTCCACTATTTTACCTGTCATTTCGTTATCGATGAAAATTTTGAAGCGAAATATCAGGATCAGATGGTACTTGATAAGATCTTTAAAAAGAGGTATCGCAACATACTTCATCCCTATTCGAAATCAAGGGGTTGTACTCACCCCCGTTAGGGGGTTGCAGTTACGGGGATACAAAGAGCAGCAAAGTTGTTCCCCCTTGAATTAGGAATTGATGGATCCGTGCGATTTTCCACAATTCCATTTTGAAGCCAGAAAATCGAGGAGTTAAGTTTTCATTGGACCATCTGTATATTAAGTATAAATACAATGAAATAAAACCTGCAGGCAATTAGAATATTTTGGCGTGATTCACACCCTCGCTTGGCTGTGAAATTGGGGTAGTTAAAAATACCAAAAACGAATGTTCTCTTTTTAATAAAAGACCTTAGCGTTTTTCTGAAATGTCGACTCAGTTTCTGAAAATAGCGTTTTTAGTTGGTTCCCCTGTACTCATTGTTTGATAGTTAGAAATAATACTTATTTGAATGCCACCTTAACCTACTATATATCTTTGAAAAAATTTGAACATTTTTTTTTCATATTAGTATACGTTAACGAGATTGGAAATGAAGTAGCAGAATCTGCTGTCAATTCAGCTTTCGGATATATTGAACAAAATAAAAACTACAACATAAAACTGGAAGTCACCAGAGTTTCTGGCAATAGAACGGACTCCAATTTTGTGGATTCATGTAAGTAGCAAATTATTTGTTTACTTTTGATTTTCGCAATTGTCTTTTATTTTGATAATTGTTACATTCCATTTGTTTTATCTATTCTAATCATAGCAGTCGTATACTCAAAATATCAAGTAACTTACGGGAGACGTTCAATGTGCTCTCGGTATCGGGTTGACTTGCTTGTTCAAAAAAGTCTTAGTTACTGCTAAAGGTTCCCCCATTTCCCAGTTCTGGCTGATATATTCATGGAATACTTTGAAACCAGGGCCATTGAAACATTTCACCTCAAACCTACGTCCTATATGGCATCGAAAGTCTGCATCAATTTCTTGACCATCATTTGCCATCCGAACATCAATTTCACAATGGAACTTGAGACTAATAATTCCATTCCTTTTAAAGACGTACTTATCACCAAATCAGGCACACAGTCTATGGAAAACCCACCCATACGAACAGATATCTACATGCCAATTCTCACCACCATCCGGAACATCAACTCCGTTCTGAACTCCCTCATCCACAGATCCATCCATCTTACCGACAGTAAACATATCAAACAAGAAATTAATGAGCTCAAATCTGCTCCACTTCAAAATGGATATAGAAGATATCAAATTCAGAAATCCTTCCGTCGGAATCAGATACACCCTCAAGATACCCAAGAGCCCCAGAGAATAACCCTCACAAGGTCTTTCTTCCTTTCATCCGAGGTGTTACTGATGAAATAAGTCGTATCTTACGGAAACAAAATAGAAAGACCATCTTCACAGCAAGCAGTAAAATATCCACCTTTCTTCGATCTCCCAAAGATTCAATTCCAAACGAATATCAAGGTTTATATGAAATACCATGCTCGAAATGTCCCAAGTCATACATAGGTCAAACTAATAGACGATTGACTAACAGAGTATATGAACACAAACTTGCTGTCCATTTTTGTTGCAATGCTTCTATGTTTTTCGATTGGAATTTGAATAAGTAGATCTCACCTCTGTAGATTCTTCCAATATTTTTCTTTTCACAGTGTGCGCAATTTACGGTGAAATGTTGAAGAACAAAAAACCACCACATCTAGTGCTTGATACAACAATGTCAGACATGGCTTCTGAATCTGTGAAGTTGTTCACGCGAACCTTGGCATTGCCGATAATTAGTGCTTCGTTTGGCCAACCAGGGGATCTCCAGGAATGGAATAAAATGCAAATTAATGAGAAAAAATACTTGATTCAAGTATGTCCTCCAGCTGACATTATTCCAGAAGTGATACGACAAATAGTTACTCGTCAATCTGTCAGATCTGCTGCCATTATGCATGATAACACATTTGGTAAGTTAATATAAATTACAGGTTTTGTTTAGATTCCCAATAATAATTCATGCTTGTTGGTGTTAGTTGTTGTGGGTGGCATCCAAACATCGAGCTTCTCTTTGAATTCAGATTTGCGCAAATGGTTTAAAACAATTTTATGGTCGATCTTACCTTCAAAGTTCGAAGTATTGCATACAGTTATAGGTACGATTATTCCGAGTATGTTTTTATGTTGCTTAATAGGTTTATTTCCAAAAACCTCCCTTTCTACGTCATAAGGACGACCTTCTTCTTTGTTATTGTCACAGAGCTCATGCGTCAAGTTCCAGTGCCACAGAATGTTTGAACACTGACATAGGCGAATAAATACCGTGATATAATCTACATATGAGGAATTCTCTCTGTTTCGTCTAGAATAATTGCATCGCGTTCCATTAAGGGCCGTCCTCCCTTGCATTTACAATGGACCCATCCCATTCCGCGCGATGATTCAGTACTTCGGTACAACAAAAACGATAGTAGGGAAAGGCAGTCGGACTCTTATAATTTTTCACTCTCAATCTCACGAGTATGAGTGCAATTTCTTTTGCACTCATGACTAACTCCATCATGTCTAACTACAATATATCCGGTGTTTTTTTAGAGCGATAGAACTTTCGATAGGGGTAACTGTGATTTGACAGAAGGTAGAAGCCATGTTGTTTTGACATTTCTGTTCATTAAGCATTGACAAATTACCATGCGACTCACGTCGCAATAATGCGCGGCTTTGGTTCAATAAATTGTTGAAATTTATTTTCAAAATCAGTATTCTATTCGCCAAACTTATAGAGCACTCCGTGAAATTTATGGTTTTCATAATCGTCCATCAGAGCAGCTTTTTTGTCGAACTATCGATAGATTTCGGACAACATTTTCTCTACTCGATGGAACAAACACAACAAGACAAAGAACTCTACGTACAGAAGAAAATATGGCAACTGTAAGTCATAGTGTTAATGATGATCCAGATTTGTCCATTTGTCAACGTTCACAACAAGTTTGACTCTGTGCATCTACCAAATAAGACATTTTGCGTCTTGGTCTACACCCATACAAGATCCAACTGGTTTAAGAACTAAAGCCACTTGATCATAATAAGCGTCGTTTGTTTGCTGATTGGGCCCTAGAACAGCTTGAAGTTGATCCACTTTTTTATCGTAAAATTGTGTTTAGTGATGAAGCTCATTTCTGGTTGAACGGCTTTGTAAACAAGCAAAATTGGCGTATATAGAATGAAAACAATTCTCAAGAAGTTCTGCAGGTTCCATTGCATCCTTAAAAATGCACTGTATGGTGTTATTTACACGCTGGAGGCATCATCGGTCCAATAGAAAAATAAGGCTTGAATGACTCGAAAAAGTGGTCCAAACTTTGTCTGGTCGAATGCGGTTCTTCGGAGCTAGTCATGGTGGTCATATGCCAGGAATTATTTTTAAAACATAAATGTCATAAAATTTTCTTTCAAATAAAAAAAAATTTGGCTTCAATCTTAATTTAAATGTGGTTTATTCCAATGTAAAGTTCTATCACTCTAAAAAAACACCCAATACCCATCACAATTAGGCAAATAGTTATTACAGATGTATGTTACACTATCTCGATTTTTAAAACTTACTACTTCCATAACTCATACTCCTTATTAATGATATTTGGTACAGATCAGCCTAATTAATTTATTTGAATATGAATATGCTAATTATTAGTATTACGGCAAATTATGGTCTAATTAGAGCATGAGGAAAGTGCGTTAGTAACGTGAAAATATCGAGAATACATCGTTTTACTTGCGAAGGTATGTCTTGTGTGTATTTCGCATACTCTAGATGGCGCTGGTGTATTATTAATACCTTAGTGTCTCTGTTAATGGCGGATATGGATACTTGACAGATTTGGAGCCACTAGCATACATTGCTAGTGGCATTGCATCGTTTTACTTGCGAAGGTATGTCTTGTGTGTATTTCGCATACTCTAGATGGCGCTGGTGTATTATTAATACCTTAGTGTCTCTGTTAATGGCGGATATGGATACTTGACAGATTTGGAGCCACTAGCATACATTGTACTGACTAAAACCAATAAGTTTAAAACGTGCGCATATCTGCCATTTGCCTCTGTGATCAACAAAACCTTTTCGAGTTTGTTTGAGTACAGAATTGTTATGCAAATGTATATTACACTATCTCGATTTCTAAAACTTTCTACTATCAAAGCTCATACTCCTTGTTTATGACTTATAAATAATTATTATATTTATACTTCCTTAGTTATGGACCATAAGCACAAATCCTTACTTCAGAATATACCAACCAGACATCTCATTTCTGAAATAAAAGCAGAAAAAATCGACGAGCAACTACTGCGGATGAAAAAATTCGATTTAGCCAACTACTTTATATTAGGTAATTTGGAAACTATCAAGCTGGTATTGGATTCTGCATGGAAGAATGATTTTTTCAACAAGAACTATGCATTTCACGCTATTACGCAAGATCTGGAGAATCCTTTGGAATGTGGAATCAAGAATGGAACAATATTGTTTGTACGGCCGGATATGAATAAGAATTTTAAAAGTCGATTTGATCTTCTGAAAAATACGTATGCACTGGATGCCAAACCTGAAATTGCAGCAGGGTTTTATTTCGATTTGACCATTCAAGCTCTCTTCAGTCTAAGGTTTGCATTATACTCATCTTTCCAGAGCGAAAGTTCGACACAATATTATAGATTTATTATTTTTCTGTCGATTTTTCCAATTCAGTAAATTATTAAGATAAAGAAGCTGAAATTTTGTAGTTTACGTTTCAGAATTATTAGAGGAGAAAACAGAACAGAAACGCCGTTATCGTCCAAAATCTGAGATTTAACAGTTGGTTTTTGAAATACGTAGATGCGTGAAAATATCAAGAAAGAGTAAGATGAAATTTGGGGTTTCTCAAGATCAAAAAGTGGGTTCCTTATTATTCATTATTTTTATTATTCATCTGGCTATCTCCATTGATGATACAAACGCAATTCTAATAATAATTTTCGATTGAATCGGTCCATATTTCATGGAAATTCATTTTAAGACAATAAAATAATATACTTTTTTAAAATTTGATTGATATAGCCTCAAGTGTTCCGTTAATACTATGGCTTTGACAAGTACATTCTGTCAAGAAAGTACCGGGAATTATCGATTTAAATCTGGCGGGGCAATGAGGCAGGTAAAATTTTTTTTTCCTAGGTTGGTACCACTGTCCTTAATTACTATGCCAAGCTTGAGCGGGATCTGTCAACTAGTGTGTTTGCAACAGCTGATTAAGTCAGTCGATGTCAGAGTGCGTGCCGATTTTTACTATGGGTGATTACGTTGAGCAAAGAATTTGTTTAAAGTTTTGTGTTGCAAATGAATTTTCGTGTGCCGATGCATTGAAAATGTTGCAAAAGGCCTTTGGTGATAATGCTCTATCGAAAACTCGTGCATATCAGTGGTACAGAGCCTTCAAGGAAAGGGTGCTGGAAAACCGTCGTACCAGCTTGAGAGAGATAGCACATGATCTTAAGATATCCCAGGAGTCCGCACGTACGATTTTGATTGATATTTTGGGCATGAGAAAGGTGGCCGCACGACTCGTACCGAAAGACCTGAATTTTCTTCAAAAACGTCATCGCGAACAGGTTGCTTCAGACATGCTGGATCGCTGTAATTCCGATTCTACATTTATGGAACGCATTATAACTGGTGATGAGACCTGGGTCTACGAGTACGATATGCAAACAAGCCAGCAATCATTGGAATGGGTGGCAAAAAATGAGCCGAAACCGAAAAAACCACGCCAAAGCCGCTCGAAAATGAAGGTGATGCTCATTGTTTTCTTCGATATCCGTGGCGTGGTGCACTACGAATTGATTCCAGAGGGTCAGACGGTAAACAAGGAGTATTACTTAGGCGTTAGGAAACGTTTGCGTGAGCGTATCCGTAAGAAGCGGCCAAATTTGTGGGCGAACAACTCATGGATTTTGCATGACGATAACGCGCCTTCTCACCGAGCTACGATTTTGACTGACTTTCTCGCCAAAAACTCAACAAACGTGCTTCAGCAACCACCGTATTCGCCGGATTTGGCTCCCTGCGACTTTTTCCTTGTCCCAAAACTAAAATTGCACCTTCGTGGCACCCGTTTTGAGTCGATTGAAGCCATAAAACAAAATTCGGCTCGAGAGCTAAAGTCCATCCCGGAAAGCGCCTATAAAAAATGTTTCGATAATTGGAAGTGCCGTTGGCATAGATGTATTGGAGCAAATGGAGCCTATTTTGAAGGCGACCCAGTAAATTTTGACGATTAAATGTAAAAATGTTGTTTTAATTGAAAATTCCCGGTACTTTCTTGACAGAGTAGTATATTTTGAAGTAACTCTTAAAATTACATTTTCACTTCAAATATAGCTAAAAATTTTAGAAAAGAAGCGGTACAACTAACTTAAAATTCTCAGAAATAAAGATGAGAAAAATATATGCAAAAAGGGGTACAAATTACCATCAATTTACAGAAATACCGATAAAAAAAATATGCGAAAAGAGAGATATCAATAACCCTAAAATTTATTGGAACCAATCTTCGGAAATACCTCCATAAGTAAAGATATTGAAAATTGGAGATTTTTTATGCTTAGGTACTACTATTATAATTCGAAACAATCAGAAATATTAGTTCTAAAAAACCAACTTAAAATTTGGTGACAGAAATTTGAGATTATGTGGGAAAAAGGTATTAATTAGTTTTTTTTTATCTTTTCGACATTTTTGGGAAAAATGTTTCATTATTTGAAGATTGAAATTAACTTTATATTCTGAAAGAAGGAAATATAAAAAGTATCAGTCAGTTATTTCTTACATTTTGAGGGTTAATGACTCAGTGTGTTACAGTGTACGTTTTATTGATATGGAGATTTTTCAGAAATTTGATGGCAGAAGGCAGTTGGCGTGACGCAAATATCTCCAATAATTATTATACATGTGAAGAGAATCATGAAAATTTACCACCGCGTGTTGGACTCGAGATAGAGTCAGCTTTGAAGAAGGTATGTATGTCTTTGAGTATATTACATTTTGAACTAACTCTTCTTATATAGCTATTACATCTTGAAAAAAATTTGGTACAAATAACTAAGAATCTTCAGAAATACAGATGAAAACATATACGAAAACGGTATAATAGCCAACAATTTACTGAAATTTCTGTATACATACAAATCTATAATTACAAAATGTATGTAGGAAATTAATTTCTTGAGCGTAGAAATTGAGTTTCTATTTTGTCAATAATGTGTAAAAAATTTATAGATGAAACTTTACGTGTATGGGTTACTTTAGTCAAGGGTTATGGAAATACCAGAGGTGGTCCATTATTGGCTGCCCTATGGCAGTTAGCACTTTCGGTCCTTCAGCTATTATTAGCCATGCCGCTCAAAGATGTTTCGAAATGGTATATGTTACTATAGGAAGTTCAGTCATCATAAAAGAGAAGAGATTTATTGCTGATCCAAAAAACAGTTTTCTGAAAGAATATATCTTCGATGGGGTGGCTTGAGATTCAACCCCATTGTTCTTTTTCTCGCCTTTATTGGTTCAGTATCTAAGAGTTGTCCAATAAGCGTAAGTCGAGCGTGACTACGTCACCGACTTAAGTACAGATACGACAGTCGGGGTTGGAAATCGAAGTGTCACTCTAAGGGAAGTTCACGGAGCAGGCAGTTCGCAGATAGTTCGTTTCAGGCAAGAGTTAGAGAAAGAGATAAAGACGGAATAGTTCAGAAACTCAGTGTTTTTATATTAAGTGTTGTTAAGACGTTCGAGTATGATTTTAATATTGTAAATAAGCTGTATATAGTACAGTCTGTGTTTATTTTACACTTAGACAGAGATAGACCGATTTATTTATGAATACGCCTAGACATTGATTTAAAATGGCCTACATAAATATATACGTACATGAGCATAAATATACGGACAAACCTAATATTCCAAAATTATATGGAAATCGTTGAAATAAAGAATAAACAAGAAAATAGTTGAACCAAAACTTTAACATATGATAATTGTTTCGATCCTTAAAAGCGGGGCACATCAGATATGTACTAAATTCACATTCAATGAAATCACTTATCAAGCTGATAAAACCCAAAAATGAATCAATATTTTTTTGGTAGTCAACCATTTTTTGAATACCAAAACAGATTTAATCTGTCAGTCTTCTACAATTTCAATTTAAAAAAACTTTTAGAATTGAATTAATGTCTACGTAAGCACCGCTCATATTTAATAGACGAATACAATCAAAACTCAATATACAATATAAAATGGAATAAATAAACCAACAAATATAAATTGTGAATTGAAATTAATAAATGAATATTTGAAGGAGACAAAATTTTGTTTCTGATCTTACCATTATGAACACCAATTCCTTTTCAAAAACATAAAACCCAACTTAAGAACTTCTCAAAAAATATAATTTATTTGAAATATTCAATATATTTAAATATTGAAATAAGTTAATTCAAATATCTCTCAAAACATGCACTATGTCTTCAAAAAACAATTAGACGTCCGATAAAGAGATTATCGGACTTAAATTATATTTAAAAAATCAAAATCAACTAAAAGTCAGTATATCTTAGTCAGAGTGGTGAGATATACTGATGGTGGTATAACTGATTGTTATTTGATTTTGATTTTTTAAGTATGATTTAGGGCCGTTGAAGAGAATATCGGAAGTGTTATTGTTTTTTGAAGATATAGTGCATGTTTTGAGAGATTTTTGAATGAACCTATTAAATATATTGAATATTTCAAATAAATTATAATATGTTTTTTGAGAAATCCTTAAGTTGTGTTTTATGTTTTTGAAACGGAATTGGCGTTCATAATGGTTAGATCAGAAACAAAATTTTATCTCCCTAAAATATTTATTTATTTATTTTAATTGACAATTTATATTTGTTGGTTTATTTATTCCATTTGATATTGTATATTGACTTTTGATTGTATGCGTCTATTAAATATGAGCGATGCTTATGTAGACATTAATTCAATTCTGAAAGTTATCTCTATCGAAAGTTCTATCACTCTAAAAAAAACACCCGATACAAGGCAATCGAATCATCATACAAGTGGATTCACATTTCAATCATTGTGATTTCCTGTATTATACTTAAAGTGTTTTAATATGTGTCTTTTGCTGTCAAATCATGAGGAAACTAAAATGAAGCTTTTAAAGCAGAATAGAGTTAGCTGGTAGATAAATTCTAGGTAACATGTATTAACAGGATTTTTTCCACATCCCCACTAAAAGAAATCTATCGTCGATATATCACATGTTCTTGATGGTTGGTTCACATCACCAAAAAAAGAAAAACAGGTTAAGAAAAGGTTTCCTTGAATAAATCCTTAACCTGTGATATGTGGAATTGTTCTTTTGTTAAATTTCTATTTTTAAGACTTGAATTTGTTTCAGCAATTTTACGAAACAATAGAGACGCCTTCTTTTGGTGTATTGGAATTATTTTCTAACGGTTGGAGTAGAATGAACTTCGAAATGTCTTTGAATCTAGTTGATTTCCATCAAAATCGTGTGTCAAATATCACTACTATTGCATATTGGTTGGGTGGATTCAAAACTGATTTGAAAGTTATTGACGATAAACGTTTTGACTCTTTTAAGACTATTGTGACAATAAGAGTTGTTGTAGCAGAGGTAAGAAAATATATGTTAATCATTTTTAATATTTATATGAAACTTCCTCAATATACCGGGTGCGCATTTGCTCGATATATCGATAAGGCTGATTCATATGAAAAAAGTCTTATATAAAAGTTACACGACACCAAAAAGGCCATGTTTTGAAAATAGTTCCAGATGCACAGGGTGTTGAATTTTTCTGTCCTAATTTAAAATTTTTAACCTGATTTGAACTTGTAGCAAATTCCATTTATCTTTCGCGACGAGAATCATCCTAAGGGATACAATGGATACTGTATAGACCTCATGGATAAGATAGCAGAAATCTTGAAATTTGAGTATGATGTTACTCTTGCAACTGGTAACGAGTTTGGAAATATGAACGAAACAGGAGGATGGAATGGCTTGATTAAGGATGTGATGGACAAGAAAGCAGATATTGGTGTGGGATCGATTTCTGTCATGGAGGAACGAGAGAATGTCATAGACTTCACAGTTCCTTATTATGATTTGGTTGGCATAACAATTTTGATGAAAATACCTTATACGCCAACTTCCTTATTCAAGTTCTTGGGTGTGTTAGAAGACGAAGTATGGTACTGTATAATAGCTGCGTATTTCTTCACGAGGTAATTGCGATATTGAAGGTAGTTGTTTTTGGTTTTTTTTTTTAATGTGATCGATCAGAAGAAACAAATACGAACTCCCTTGAAGTGTTATATGTATGTGATATTTTCTTTTTTTTGTAGTTTCTTGATATGGATCCTTGATAAACTGAGTCCTCTCAGCTTCAGAAACTATCCAGAGAAATACAAAAATGATAACGATAACAGGGATTTCACGTTGAAAGAATGCCTATGGTTTTGTATGACTTCCCTGACTCCACAAGGTGGAGGTGAAGCACCTAAAAACTTATCAGGCCGTTTGGCAGCTGGAACATGGTGGCTCTTTGGATTCATCATAATTTCATCATACACAGCTAATTTGGCTGCTTTCTTAACTGTGTCTCGCTTAGAAACTCCCATAGAATCACTCGATGATCTTGCAAAGCAATATAAAATAGAGTACGCTCCTATGAATGGTTCTCCTACAGCAACATATTTTTTGAGGATGAAGAATATAGAGAAGAGATTTTACGAGTATGTATTGTCAATCATATAGTCGGTCTAGAAGGTATCCGGAATTTTTCATTTTTCATAATTTTAATATACTTCATTTTTGTAACATTCTAAGTGAAAAGTAATGTATAAAATATATATTGTGCAGATAGTGAACTGTGGCCAAAGTTGCATGGCCACACTATTTGTCAAATATTGTTGATTGTCAACAGGTATATAATTTATGAAATAATATCACAACTAGAAAAAAGAAAACAGGTAGAATATTTGTACAGAAATGGTTTTCAAAAAGTTATAATAAAAAATAGTGAAATTGACTGAACTGGAAAACAGTGTTGTATATGAGACAATAGATCTTAGTCCCATTGAAAACATATGGGGACTAATGAAGATTGAAATTGAGTGGGCAGTGCCACGAAATAAAAATGATTTAATTCAGTCAGTTTTACAGTTTTACAACGAAAATTATGGAGGTGATCTAGTTTTGGGTGTACCTCGATGTTTAGTCAAGTGTTTTCAGTTAAATGGAGGTTGTATAAGTAAATAAGATGAATATTTTGTAACCATTTTCTAACTCAAGAATTAAAAATTTATATTGTTAGGAGTACAAATAAGTTTCCGCCGTTTTTTAACACAAATTAAATATTTATTATAGAAGAACGGTAATATAAATAAATGACTGCTTGCTGAGTGACTTCTAATGTTAGAGCAAGTTCTTTTTGTGTTTGAGATGAATCTTCCTCCAATAATTCCTCCAATTCTGCATCCTCGTAAATTTTTGGCCTTCCACTGCGATCTTTGTCTTCTACGTCGAAATCACCGTTTTTAAACTTTTAAAACCACTCTCGACACGTTCTCTCACTCAAAGCACCCTCACCATATGCTTTTACGAGCAATTGATGCGCCTCAGCAGCAGATTTCTTTAAATTAAAGAAGTAAACTAATATTTCCCGCAAATGACGCTTACTTGGCTTAAATTTTGACATTTTCAACTTATAAAAATTATATTTTACCAATATAAAATGAATGATATCAATAGGTTATGTTGTTCTTGAATATCCAAACTATTTTTTAAGCCGGTTTTCATCTGCGAAAGCTAACCGAAACTCCGTGCCACGCCATCTACAATAAAACGGCGGAAACTTATTTGTCCTCCTAATAAATAATTACAATTGAGCTTTGTTTTTTTCGGATACTTTCTAGACGGACTATACAATATTTTTTTGTTTAATTTCATCCTTTTTCGTAATCTCCATATTTATTATCGAATAATTTGTTACAAATGATTTCCATTTTTAATGCTTCTTTCCTTCTCGAACCAGAGGGACGATGTCATTATACAGTGATTCATGAATATTGCGTGGTTACATTTGTCTATTTGATGCTCTACAAGATGATTTTCGAAAGAGACAATATAGATACTTTGAATTTACAAGGTAGATTGTGAGTTCGAAAGAAAGTCATTCGGAATCTTTATTTCGCAATAATTAAATAATTACAGAAATACCTAATATGTAAATTGAAAATTACTATGAAGAAGTATTTGCATATTACAGAATAATAGCTGGAATTAATTCACCAGAAACTCTACAGATTTTAATCCAATTAAATCTCATAAAAACATTAGGAATTAAATTAAAAATGTCCTGAATATATATATTATCAACACATGTGGTGGAAATTAACTAATAAAGAATCAAAAGAAATATAAAATAATGAAACAATTATTCAGACATCACCTTGAACATATATATGTTCCGATTGAATGTTAAAGAAACACAAGTTCCATCACCAAAACATTTTCAACATATAATTCAAAGAGGCCTTTTTTTCTCTTTTTTAAAGAATACATAGCACATTCTCCAGGGAAAGAACCTGATACATTCAGACCCAAAATCTGGATCTTGCAGGCCAGTGATAAGGTCCCCCTCTACCAAACCAATGACCTGGATAAATTTCATTCAAATGTGCTACAATTTCACGGGTAAAATGTGCCGGAGCTCCATCATGTTGGAAGTACATTTCTCTTGGAATATTGCTTCCATCATTCAAGAGCCCTGGCAAATGCTTGATTAAACATTGTAGATATGTCACTCCATTCAGCATGTGTGGAACACTATATGGTCCAATTAGGCGATTATTGTAAATTCCACACCAAATATTGATTGAAAAACGATGTGAATTGCGTTTCATAGTCACTTTCGGATTTACTCCAGACCAAATATGTGCATTGCGAACATTCAAAATGTCGTCTTTTGTGAAGGTCGCTTTATCAGTAAATAGCGTTCTTAAGATAGCTCGTTGGTTCCGCAAACCCATCTGCAAAATCGCATCCTCGGTAATTTATAGCCTGCCTCCAAGGTTTGGACGGATTGAAATGGATGCCACTTTTCACGGTGCAGAACTCGCCAGACCTGATAATGTTGCAAACCTAAATTTGAACCAAGACGCCGAGTGCTGGTTGAGGTATTTTCTTGGACAGCTTCTATTATCTCTTCATGGTTTACCATCGAATTTGCTCTTTCTCGTTTACTTATTTACGGAAAGTGTCCAGTTTCTCGAAGTGAGCAATTAACATCTTCGAATGTTTGGTGGTTAAGAATTCGACGATCCGGATATAGACTTCGATATTCCCTAGCAGCTCACAAGATCCATTGCGCTCACAAGATCCATAAACTAACAACATATCAGTATACTCAGTATTCGTAACTGACTGCATTTCGATAATTCTCTTAATGAAAATTTTATAAAAACACAACAGTCTACCACTTGCGTATTTTCCTATTTCAATAATTACCAGACAATGGTTTGAAATGTCAAAAGTCTTACCATGAGCCACTTAGATTTTGAAATGGGTTGAATTCAGAGTAAAGGAATTTTTTCTGGAACTTTCACATAGCATTGAAAATAAATAATATCTTAAGCTTCAGATCGATTCAAGCAGCATGTGAGAAGATAAATAATGGACCAGAAAGAAAGGCTAGTGAAAGCTGCAGAACGTTCAATACAAGAACTAGCAGGTGTCAAAAAGAAATAGGGAAATTTTCCAGAACAAATGACATACGAAAATTAATTGAGGAAGGGGTGTAAAAGAATTAATTTGCGAAAGTGTAAATAAGATGTCGAAAAGTATTTCGTTTTGTATGCGTGTGGCTATGAATTGAAAATTCCAGATATTCAACAGCTCATAAAATATTGATGCGAAGTGTGCCATTATTTCAAATGAGCTTGTTTGAAAGAGTATTCATTGTAGATTCCGAGGAGAGTTTCACTTTTCGAAAATTCGATGTACAGGGTGTTTTACAAGATGTGGGAAAAAGAATATAATTTTCTCAGACCAGACCTGCGCTATCGACAAGTGATTAAGTGCAAATTTTAGGCATTGGCCTATACTCATGCCCTTAAATTTTCATGAAGATCCATGCAGGCGTTCAAGAGTTATGTTGATTGAAATTTTTTGATAAAATACATAAAGCATCCTGTATCTCTTAAACTAATATAGTTAGGACATATTTCGAGCACTGATTCAGACTCACCAAAATGTCCTGCATTTGCCCTGAAAGCCTCTACAATCATTCCTGAAACACCCTGTATATGTTTAAGGTGATGTCTAAAAAATTTGTTCATTATTTTATATTTCTTTTGATTCTTTAATAGTTAATTTCCACCACATGTGATGATAATATGTATGTCTATATAGTGATACAGTGTATTTAGGACATGTTTTAAAAGTCAATTCTAAATGTTTTCATGAGATTTATTCAGATTAAAATCTGTAGAGGTTCTGTGACGAACTGACAACCTGTTTTTTAAATTTAGTCTCTTTGAAGAAGTTCACGTGTTAAGTTGTGAGGTATGATATAGTGATGAAATATAAGCGGTGCTTATATCTAAGCTTAGACTTTAATTTAATTCTAAAAGTTTTTTGAATAAAAATTTTTTTGACATTAAAATTGTAGAAGACTAACAGATTAAATCTGTTTTGATATTCAAATTTTGTTATATTTCTTCTATCAAGTAGAAAGCCTTTTTCTATTTTATTTTATACATAATATATGATTATATTTCGGCTTGAATAATTCTCATTATGGAATGTCAATGGTGTGAAGAAGACCATAGAATGCCTTACAGTTTTCTGTGATTTTGTGACGAACTGACAACCTGTTTTTTAAAGTTTGTCTCTTTGAACAAGTTCACGTTTTAAGTTGTAAGGTATGATATAGTGATGGTTAGTTGATTTCGATATTTAAATGTTATCTAGGGCCGATGAAGAGATTATCCGTATTCTAATTGTTTTTTGAAGATATATTACATGTTTTGAGAGATTTTTTGAATTAACTTATTTGAATATTTAAATATATTAAATATTTCAAATAAATTATATTTTTGAGAAATCCTCAAGTTGTGTTTTATGTTTTTGAAAAAGAATTGGTTTCACTATGGTAAGATCATAAACAAAATTTTGTCTCCTTCAATAATTTATTTATTAATTTTAATTGCCGTTTTCATACTCGTTGGTTTAATTATTCCATTAGAGATTGTATATTGAGTTTTGAATATATACGTCTTTTGAATATAAGCGGTGCTTATTGTAGACATTAATTAAATTCTAAAAGTTTTTTGAATAAAAATTTTTTTGAAATTAAAATTGTTGAAGACTAACAGATTAAATCTGTTTTGATTTTCAAATTCTGTTATATTTCTTCTATCAAGTAAAAAGCCTTTTTCTATTTTATCTAAATGTTTTCATGAGATTTATTCAGGTTAAAATCTGTAGAGGTTATGGTGAATTAAATCCAAATAATTAATATCAAACAAAAAATTCTTTTCTTCTCGAGGCATTTGTTCACTATTCCACATTTCCAGGATTTGGAAAGATATGAGTCTGAATTATAGCATAAGTAATACCGAAAGAGCAAAACTAGCAGTCTGGGACTATCCAGTTGGTCAAAAATACTCCAAGATGTGGTTAGCAATGACACAGGCGGGATTTCCCAATAGCCTGGAAGAAGCTGTCAAGAGGGTGAAAGATTCACCAACATCGACCGAGGGTTTTGCATATTTGGGAGACGGAACGGACACAAAATATTTAGAAATGACCAACTGTGACTTGAAAATTGTTGGTGAGGAATTTTCTCGCAAGCCTTATGCATTTGTAGTTCCGGAAGGATCGCCGATGAAAGATCTCTTGAATACAGCGTGAGTATTGAACTGAAATTGAAACTATAAGGAAGGTAATTTCGTTCATTATATGTTTTGAGAGCTGATATAACAAGGCTTGTATGTGGTTGGTGCCCTCTTAAATATGGAGAGCAATAAACAGCATTTTCGTCATATTCTACTTTTTCAATATAAAATCTGCGAAAAATTGTTTCAATCATTATACAATAGAAATGGTCTTGAATAGCTATTAACTGGGTGTTTACTTTTAAAAGGACCAACCTTCAAGGGGAGATCTGCAACAAAAAATGTCATATAAGACATGGTCGAAATGTTGTTGGTTATTCTTAAATTTAAAATTTATCGATTTTACGAAATATTTTATGTTTTCATATGAAATCAATTATACTTCAGTTATCCTTGTATTATCCTTGTGACAGTCGAGACACATCAAGCGTTGCCACCAAATCACAACAAAGCGAAAGTTAACCCGAATAGAGCACAATAATTGCAGTTCGCCCTTTGGCCCTTCTCAAGGAGACGACCGTGGATCGAGGCATGCCTCAAATCTATCTTTAGAAGCCGCCTTCAAAGGCGTACGAATATTCTCGATTTCTCGTCGTGTCGATGTAGATAACGCGCTAGGTAAGGAAGCGTGTGAGGCATGTCTCGAACCGTTCACTTCTTAAAGAGGAAGTGAGATCAATATACAAGAATCGTGAGATTGAGCATGGATATTATGGAACAGAGACCCAGTGCCGTACCGTAAGATGTGAAATTGAGGATGAAATGGATCAATAAAATATTCGATTCAAACGTGTAATTTTCAGAATTTATTTGGCGAGGAACTGCCTGACCTGCCTCATAGGACAAGCCGCCACTGGCTTATACGTAGCCTCCGAGGTGAGGATGAGGCGTATTACTGAAGATCCGGATCATTCTGATGCTTTTAGAGGACCCAATCAGCAAAGATACGTTGCTGGGGATTTCTGGTGACTTTTGCTTGATTTCTAGTGTTAACTGATCTTTAAAAGCCTTAAGACCTCTACGTATTTATGCAAAATAATATGTAATGTCATTAGTGGAATGCCTAATTTCAAAGATCGACGAGGATTCAATAAACCTGGGTTTAAAATTCCTCGTATCACTAACTTGTCCCAACAGCTCAAAATTTTTCACCAGTTTCACTATCGCCGGCCCAGAAATTGTTCCCGACGATCGAAAAGTGTTTTAGTTTTGCGAACTGTGACTGAAAAATTTTCACCATTTTTGTAGTGAATTTTAATAATTTCAGTGCGTTGTTGAAGTGTTTATCATTTCATTTTAGGTAATAGCGTAGTTTTTACTAGTCAAATGTCAAAATATGACAGCGGATTTTGAAAATAATTGAAACCATGAAACCTTCGGTAGAAATTATGTAGGTAATATTCAGTAAATATTTCTTTATTCTAATGATCTCTTAGATACTCAAAGTGTCGTCTGAGACATTTGAATTAAAATTTTTCAAAATTGAAATACGCACAGGTTTCAGAGAATAATTCTGTTTCAAGATTTGGAATTCAAAATATTCCCTTCTTTAAAGGAACACGCTTTTTAAGAAATTTAAAGTAATGAAGTATTCAGTCTGGAGATACAGGTTACTTTGTCTTCCACGTCCAGCGAGTTCTTATAGTTTTTTTCTTGTTTTATAATTGATATTGTAAGAATTTTAATGACCATATTGTTTGCAGCATTCTTATTCTGCTAAATAGAAGGGAACTTGAGAGCCTCAAGCAGAAATGGTGGACAAATAACCCCAATAAGGCAGTTTGCGAGCATCAGGAGAATCAGTCAGACGGCATAAGTATCCAGAACATTGGAGGTGTCTTTATTGTCATATTCGTTGGTATCGGAATAGCCCTGATTACCCTGGCCTTCGAATATTGGTGGTATAAATATAGAAAATCGAAGAATGTAGTAACAGCCGAAGATGCAGATTATGAGGCACCCGAAACCACATTGCCAGGAGAAAATAATGAAAGATCTAGTCCTAATATTATTATACATAGACGAAGAGATGGAAGTGGTATTAATGTGGATGAGACTTGAGAAAATTGTACATTATATTTTTAGTCTATTAAGTGAATTTAAAATTTCATCGAGGTGGAAATTTAACAAACTGCGTCTATTTAGGAATGGTCAAGAAATGAATTTTGAAAATTATGTATAGAAGAGAAATGATTTTGCCACTGATACTATTCAAAAAATATCATATGTACTAGATATTAGACAGCCTCTATCTACTACTATAGTTAAACAAAAGAAGAACTATATCCTGCAAGATATAGAGTCGCCTTCTTTCAGGTACCAGTAGTCACAAAAAACACACTCACTCATAGGTGTTTCTCTTTCCTAGTACCACGAGTGTATAACATGATTCCACTTGAAATTAGAAAAATACCATCCACCCATTAGTAGCTCTAATATCGAAATAAAAATTACACAAGGCCACAAGGTACCAAATTCATGGACATCCAGAAAGCATTTGATAGTGTATGGCATGATGGTCCTCTGCAATTGGACACCCAAGTTTATCTACCAAATATTTTAGGAAAGGACAGAAGCATGAGGGTTAAAATCAACAAGCATTTCTCAACGTCGTTTTCTCTTCAACAAGCTGTGCGACAAGGGTCTCCATTGTCACCCCTTCTATACGATATTTACGTAAACGATATCCACAAATACAGAAAAACTGATAAGTTTCATACTACAATACGCTGATGACACAGCGCTCATAACACACAGCAAAAATCTGAAGGACACAATGGAGGGCTGCAAAGTCTATGTAACAAAATGACATGGACAAAAAAATGGAGAATTCTACCAAATCCGGACAAATCTAAGTCACTCATATTTGGCGATAAATTATCAGACATTTCACTAACCATCAGAATGCAGCAAAGTAATATAAAACCAGTTCAACACACTAAGTACTGTGGATAATAAGAGCACCTTTTGATACCTCACCTACAAAAACCGAGACATAAACCACAAAACAGCTTCAAGATTCTACCAAACTATTTGCAGACCGATATTGAAATATGGACACCTAATACATACAAACTATAGAAGACCCGCCCTTGATAATATCGAAGTAGCAAAACTTGAGGACTTTGACTAAGAAACGCCATCCAGGAAATCCAGTCCAGAACCCACCAAATAATCTTCTCTTTGAAGAAATGAAGCTAGACCCGATCCTAAATAGACTTCAAACCTTTGAAAAGAAATTTGTGGGCAGACCACACAACCATCAAGTCCTCCAGCCTATTGTTCTATGAGATCCGAAACAAGAACAAAACAAAAGAAAATACCCGATAAACTCTTCATCCTCTGAAAGGCCTTCACAGAAGATCTGTATCAGGATAATTCAATAATAATAATAAAGCCCTAATTGATGCAATAAGGAAACTTCTCGGTGAAGGAAATGGATAACGTCGTCAACTCACAATTTTTTTCCATAGTTGTGTACCATTCTTTTGCAAGAAAAATACTAGGTATATAAAGAATGTATTGTATTCACAGAAAGATGCCAATCGTTAGCCGTTGGCCATTTGCTTCAGCAATAAACATTTCTCTCTAGAAAATGGCTACTTAGCAGAAACTGGCTTTATATTCACCAATTGACCTGAAAAATGTCCACCAAATCTGAAATTATATAAATTTTGACATTTCAGAAAGTGTTTTTTCAAATGAGTGATACACTTTCGTGCATATTTTCTGTGTGCTTTTATGACTTGTATGTTTCCTTTCGCGATGAATCTAGAAGGTGTCCAAAAAGGGTATCGGGTATTTCTTACATCGATAAAGCAAAAACTACTTAAAATTTAAAAAAAAGTTTATCGTTAGTTCTTGCAATATAAAGCGGAAAATTATTTGACAAAGATGATGATATCTAAATGGTGACCGGTGACTGGTGGCACTCTTTTAATCGGGAACGAAAATTGGTGGTCACACGCTGACACACAGCTCTCGATGTTGCTGCAATTTCTGACCTGATGTTTTGCTTCAATTGCCTCAGGTCCTCATAGACCTTACTCTTACAGTATCCCATACAAATAGTCAAGTGGATTAAGGACGAGGCTTCTGGGAGGCCAGTTGATGTTACCCTTATGCGAAATGACCTTATTTGGGAATAATTCGATAACAGCTTCCATTGCTTGATTTTAATTCAGATGAAAGTTTGCTTCATCACTGAAGAGCATGTTATCAATATTGTTGAACCGCCGTAACCTTTCATTGGCAAAATTTGATCGATTAGCATAGTATCCTTCAATTCTTGAACCAATTGAATTTTATAGGCTTTTTAATGCATTTTTTTTATGTTTAATGATTGGCCCCACTTTTGGATGGATAAAGACCAATTTTGACGAACTGACGCCTCCACTTCTCGAATCGTTTCTTCGTTGCAGACTGAACGAGGGCGAACAGAGTGTTGAATTTTTACCGTCGCACCTGTATTCTCGAACATCAGAACCCATTTTCTAATGCTTTCATCACTTGGTGCATGATGGCGTGAACGATATTCCGCACGATATAAACATTGAGAAGCCACTCTTGAATTACCGTTGCGATAATACGCTCGTACGCAAAAAACGTGATGCGTTTCCACTCAGTTTCAAATACAACGCTAAAATAAATACCCGATACGCTTTTTGGACACGCTGTATTTTAACGTGAAATGTGAAATTGTTTCTTAACTGATTGATGCTAACATGGAATATTGTAATTTCTGCCTATATACATAAATGTTTGTTTTTATCTATTTTGATCCGTATATTTTCATTTTTCTGCCTCGCTTAGTTGACAATCATTATAAGAAGTGTCCGGATGCCCACGAGATTAACTGGATGATCTTTTGTGGCATTTTACTCGTGCGTTTCTTTGGAAAACAATAAAAATTGATAAGGATAAATGAGAATGTTTATTTTTTATTGTGCACAAGATCCCAGTAGCAGCTTTAAGTTGTACTCTTTCATTAAATAATACACATATATATATTGTTTTTTATTTATTGTTGTGAGTTGCTTGACATGATAAAGGCGAAAATCCAAGCCAGGTGCCTAAAATTGTGAATGGTGCCCGATACTGTTACAGCTAATGGCGTGCAACTTTGGTTTTATCGATTCAGTTCAGGTATTTTTGATATTAAATATGACAGGCAGTCGAAATGTCGATAAAATCACAGAAATAATCGAAGTTGACCACCATGTTAGTAATCCTAGTATCGCTCAAGAGCTAAAGATCGACCATAAAACAGTTTTAAGCCATTTGTGCAAAGCTGAATTCAAAAAGAAGTTCGATGTTTAGGTGCCACACCAGTTAACACCAGAAAACAGGACGAAAAGAATTTCCATCTGCGAAGCCCTGGCGAAACGGAATGAAATTGACCAATTTCTTGAACAGATGGTGATTGGGATAGAGAAATTGGTCACATACGACAATATTGTGGTCAAAGCACGGTGAAGCAGCTCAAACGGTGACCAAACGAGGATTTACGACCAGGAAAGTTATATTGTGCACTTGGTGAGACTGGAATAGAATAATTTATTATGGGTTGCTTTCATATTAACAATAATAATAATAATAATAATAATAATAATAAATTTATTGATCCTTTCAGACATTTACAATGTATAGGACAAGTCTTACGAAGAAACATAGGTAAAAATAAACACATATAAAAATTAACAAACGGCATCAGCCAGAAACTCATCGACAGTATAATAACACTTATTGAGTAAAAGGGATTTAACTTCCCTCTTGAAAAACTTTCCATTCATTGATTTTAGTCGACTAGGCAAATGGTTGAACAGTTTGATACCCATATAATCGGGTGAGGATTCAAACTTGGCCGTAGAATGTCTAGGAAAGGCTATAATATCTGTTTTACGTGTTTCATACTTATGAAAGTCTGAACATCTCTTATACTTGCTTAAGTTTAGGTGGATATTCACAAGGCAGTTCAAAATGTACACGCATGGGAAGGGAAGTATACCAAATTCTCGGAAAGTCGGACGACATGAATCGCGAGGCCGAAGTTTGAAAATAAGGCGTATGATCCTTTTCTGAGAAATAAAAACTCGGTGAGATCCCCCCGCTGAACCCCAAAGAACTACGTTGTAGCTCAAGTGACTATATACCATGCTGTAGTAAACACTCAGCAATTCTTCGACTGGTAGACAGCCCCTGAGACGTGAAATAGCATAGCAAGCCTTGTTAAGCCTACCACAAACATGCTCTGCGTGATGACGCCACGCAAGGTTACCATCAACAAACAGCCCCAGAAACCTGACGACTTCCGTCGACTGCAAAAAACCTTTTTGGTGTTTAATAACAAGAGGTCCCGAAGTTTGGTTTTCCCGATTCTGAAACTTAATCAGAACTGTCTTCGATAAGTTGAGGATTAGAGAATTTCTGTGGCACCAATCCTCGAAACACAGAACAATTTTCTCGCAATGCAACCTCAACTCCTGCCAGCTGGAAGCTCTGATTGCGATGGAGGTATCATCGGCAAACATAATCAATATAGGTACAAGCAGATAAGTAGGGAGATCATTAATGAACAAAAGGAACAGGAGCGGGCCCAAGACAGATCCTTGCGCAACACCCAGATCGCTGACGAACTCGTCGGATAAACACCCGTTCAGTCTTACGTACACTCTGCGATCTGAGACAAAGCTTCTGACCCACTCCAGAAATACACCTCTGAATCCCATCTGATACATTTTCTCGAATATGAACTTGTGTTGGAGCGTGTCAAACGCCCGGGATAAATCGAAGAATATACCTGCAACACAGTATCCGCTATCCAAGCTGGTGTAAACAAGGTCGAAAAACTCGCAACAGGCGGTCTGGGTTGACCTACCAAGCCTGAAGCCGTGTTGTCTGCTAGACAGAATCGAATATTTCGTCAAATAGTTGTACATTCTATTATATATGACCCTTTCCAAAACCTTCGAAATCTGGCTCAAGATGGAGATAGGCCGATAATTCGTTATATCCTCGATGTCGCCTTTTTTATGGATCGGTATAACTCTTGCCAATTTGAGGACAGACGGAAAGTATCCAGCAGAAATTGACTCGTTCAGCAGGCAGGTGATGGGCTCAGCAATTAGAGGAGCCAAAAATTTCAGAGACCTGGCTGAAACCATGTCAGGTCCGGCACCACCAGCGCTCTTCAGACCACGTATAGTAGAAGAAATTTCCTCTGCAGTAGCAGGAAAGAAGAAAAAATTATGGTCAAGGAGAACTTGCGTAGTGCACGAATCCGACAAGGAACCGCCGAAGTGCTCTTGGACAGAGACACGATTAACCTCGGTAAAGTATCGAGCAAAAGTTTCAGCTATCCTCTGAGGACTGGAAACAAGCAGATCATTGATCTTCAGTGAAATATTCTTAGGAATTTTAGCGTTGGTATTGATTTCATCACTGACCATCTTCCAAACAGTTCTGCATTTATTGTCAGAATTGCATAGGATGTTTTTATTATAATTAAATTTGGACGACTTTAATAATTGATTGTACTGAGTTTTTGCCCCACTATACAAGTGAGATGCCTCGGGTGTCTTCAAGTTCTTTGAGAGCCAATGTAAGTTCCTCAAATTGTTCCGTTCTCTACGTATTTTGGAATCAATCCAACCATGTTTCCGAGAAGTGGAAGAATGAATATATTTAAGTGGAAAGGCTTCGTCAACTGCAGACTTCAGCAAAGTGACGAAATGGTTGAACTTATCGTCAACTGGCAAATCAGAATAGATCACCCGAAAATCGCTGCTCCTGACCAATGAATAGAGAGTTTCCCAATTATCATCTGACATAACTCGCACCATCTCCCGTTTAGGGATACTGGGCTTAACATAATTACAAATGTATTCAAGCATAATCGCTCTATGGTCGCTTATAAACGGTTCAAACACATATGTATTGACAAGTTTTGAGTCAACATTAGTTGTTACATAGTCAACTTTGGAGGACGAGGTAATACCGTTCTTATTAGTAACGACTCTTGTTGGCTCTGAGGAGCTGACCACCAAATTGAAACATACAAACAAATCTTTTAGGGATTGAGATTGTGATGAAGGAGACAGATAATCCACATTAAGATCTCCGCATAAGAATATAATTTCACACATGGAGCTGCAGTATGTTAGAGCATATTCTAGAGTTTTTAAAAATAATTTGAAATCACCTGAAGGAGGTCTATATACACTTATTACACAGAGAGTGGTCTCATAACATTTAACCTTTGTTGCACACACTTCACAATGCATCTCAATCGAGAATCTTGCTACATTAAGCTGGTGCACTTGATGTGTTGACTTGGTATAAATAACAACACCACCATGTTCACGAGTTGGTCTGCTATAAGAAGCCGCCATATGATAACCCGCTAATGACATGTAAGGTAACCGCTCGGCCGAACACCAGTGCTCGGCCACACTTATGACATCCGGCCCGAAAGAACTGAGCAAAACCTCGAAGGATGTTATTTTGTTTATAATACATTGTGCATTTAATTGCATTATCTTGAACTTGGTGGATCTAACTTGATTTATTTGGTCATTTCCATAGCCTGCGATGGAAATTTCGGAATGGGACGCTCGATGGGCGGGCGTCTCCGAAAAAACCTATTGACTGTAACTCCCTCTGGCCAAAATGCTGGATCCATTAGCTGAGAAAAATATTCAAGAGGAAAAGACAGTCTAAACGATGAGTAGATATCAGGCTGTTTAGAACTGAGCTTCTCGCAGATAGGATTTGGAACTTTTTTTCCGAGAAACTTTAGCACATCTTCAGCAGAAGTTTCGGGACTAAGTCTCGAAACATGGAGATGAGCCATGGATCTCTTCGGGGCACTTATCAAAGCTGTACTCTTCGATGAACCCACTATAGGTGACTTGGATTTACCCTGCTTTCTCGAATTGGTTACGGATTTTTCCCCATTATTTTTTTTCTTTTGTTTCTTCTCAACTATCTTCCATCCACAAGTGTTACCAGTTGCCTCTGGCGCTCTCGAGTCTTCATTTACGTAGACGGTATCTTTCTCCCTCTCATGTGGACCAACTGTAGATACGTGAAGTTTATCAGCATTTGATGTATGATTCACAATATTATCCGAAGGGAGACTCCGCATGCCAGATGTAGGTCCGCGCGATTCGCCCACATCATTTGATGTATCTAGAGTCGGCTTATCAACCGGGGGATCTCGCACAGCTGATGGTGTTTGTGCGTTTTTTCCCTCGGCTATTGTTTGAATTATTTCAAGCAGAAAATCGATCTGTTTGTTTTGAGAAATTACCTCGTTTCTCAATTTCGACAATTCGGAATTCAGAGGTCTTATAGCGTCCTCAACAGCTTCGCGGACGATCAATCTCAAATCATCAATCTTGCGATCATCTTGGGGGCTCACAATGGAAATACTTGGAGATTTTTCACAGGATTGACAAAGCCACTCATCATGACCTACCTCAGCCCTCATTTTATTGTAGTCCTCAATGGAGATATTCACACACTTAATGTGGAAATTACTTTCACATGATTTACAGAATATTGGATCGTCGTATCGATCAATCTTATTTGAACACAGAGAACAGCTTATTCCGCGTATTCTCGACATGACGGCTAGCATGTAACTATACGTAATTATTATTATTATTATTATATTATGTTATACATGTTAACTTTACTGTTAACAAGTAGACCGTTTGAAGCTATTGACCAGAAACGGCCAGAATGGAATAGTAGAAGAGGTGTTGGTTCCATCAGGACAATGCCAGGCCACACACGTCTGTAGTGACTCACCAGAAACTCAAGGAGCTTGGTTGGGAAGTTTTAATGCATCCACCATGTCCGGACCTGGCACTAAGCGATTACCATCCTTCTCTCGCATGGCAAAACTTCCTGAGTGATAAGAAATTGCCACCAAGAGAAGATTGTGAAAATCGATTCTGAGAGTTTTTCACCAATAAGGTCCAAAAGGTATTATGGAGCTACTTTCAAAATGTCAACATAGAACGAAACGAGGCATACTTGATCCAGATCACGTAAAAATAATGGATGTTTTTCTCCAACCTATAACATAGTCGAAACAGAAAGCGTTTTGTGGTGATGAATGTGTTAAGGTATAAATAATTGAGGGGTTGAAAACTATCAATATAATATTTCATGTCTAAAAGGACAGAATCCATTTTGAAAAATGAGATGTACAATTTTCGTTTATGAGTTATTACATAGTAACAATGCATTTTATCGCACATTTGGACTTACTTCCGTTTGTGTTGGAATGGGAACAGTTCATAAACTAAAAGCTGAAAAAAATTAGTCGATATTGATCAATACATATGAAACATGGAATTTCTGTTAGTGTTGCTTTGGATTGCTCCATTCTGCGAGTCTCAAGAGGTTAAAAAAATTAACGTTTGTAAGTGAAAAATTTCTTACCTTTGCCTTGTATGTTTTATTTCATAAAAAGTCCAAAAACTTTGGAGACTATGAAAAAATAACTAAATCATCAATATCTAACAATATCAGTTATTCCAATAAGTTTACCGTCAGTTTTGGATAGTAAGCGCAAATCTGCCATTCAACAAGAGAAAATATTCTAATTGCGTTAAATCACCACATCTTGCGGGCCAGTTGTGAGGGTATGATGATTATGAGGTACTTAACATATCAAATTGTCATTACAGTTCTGAAAGAGTACATAATAATCAACAAATTCATTTCAATCCTTTTAACTTCACGATCAAATCGGTTTTCAAATATTTAATTGTTTCATTCCTTACTGTTTGGTAACTGAACTTAATTGAAATAAGTTTTCACCAATAATTTTATTTTATTAGGAATATGAATAAGTTCGTGCGGTTTTTTGTCGAAAATTGAAGCTTTATTGTGAAAAATTGATTATACATTCAAAGGTCAAAGTATTGTCCGTCGCTAGCCACCACTTTTTTCCATCTTTCTCACAATTTACGGATTCCATCGCAAAAGAAGGCCGAATTTTTGGCCTTCTGTTACATCAATCAGAAGAGATGGTAATCGGAAGGAGAAATGTCTGGGATGTACGGCGGGTGAGGTAAGTTTTCCTTCCTATTTGAGCGATTCTAAGTACGTTCTAACTGGCGGCGCAAATACAGCTTATTGATTGTCGGACATAAGCAGTAAACATATATATATATATATATATATATATATATATATATATATATATATATATATATATATACATATACTACTCTGTCAAGAAAGTACCGGGAATTTTCAATTAAAACAACATTTTTACATTTAATCGTCAAAATTTATTGGGTCGCCTTCAAAATAGGCTCCATTTGCTCCAATACATCTATGCCAACGGCACTTCCAATTATCGAAACATTTTTTATAGGCGCTTTCCGGGATGGACTTTAGCTCTCGCGCCGAATTTTGTTTTATGGCTTCAATCGACTCAAAACGGGTGCCACGAAGGGGCAATTTTAGTTTTGGGAAGAGGAAAAAGTCGCAGGGAGCCAAATCCGGCGAATACGGTGGTTGCTGAAGCACGTTTGTTGAGTTTTTGGCGAGAAAGTCAGTCACAATCGTAGCTCGGTGAGAAGGCGCGTTATCGTCATGCAAAATCCATGAGTTGTTCGCCCACAAATTTGGCCGCTTCTTACGGATACGCTCACGCAAACGTTTCATAACGCCTAGGTAATACTCCTTGTTTACCGTCTGACCCTCTGGAATGAATTCGTAGTGCACCACGCCACGGATATCGAAGAAAACAATGAGCATCACCTTCATTTTCGAGCGGCTTTGGCGTGGTTTTTTCGGTTTCGGCTCATTTTTTGCCACCCATTCCGATGATTGCTGGCTTGTTTGCATATCGTACTCGTAGACCCAGGTCTCATCACCAGTTATAATGCGTTTCATGAATGTAGAATCGGAATTACAGCGATCCAGCATGTCTGAAGCAACCTGTTCGCGATGACGTTTTTGAAGAAAATTCAGGTCTTTTGGTACGAGTCGTGCGGCCACCTTTCTCATGCCCAAAATATCAATCAAAATCGTACGTGCGGACTCGTGGGATATCTTAAGATCATGTGCTATCTCTCTCAAGCTGGTACGACGGTTTTCCAGCACCCTTTCCTTAATTTTATCGACGTTATCTTCGTATTCTTCCTTGAAGGCTCTGTACCACTGATATGCACGAGTTTTCGATAGAGCATTATCACCAAAGGCCTTTTGCAACATTTTCAATGCATCGGCACACGAAAATTCATTTGCAACACAAAACTTTAAACAAATTCTTTGCTCAACGTAATCACCCATAGTAAAAATCGGCACGCACTCTGACATCGACTGACTTAATTAGCTGTTGCAAACACACTAGTTGACAGATTCCGCTCAAGCTTGGCATAGTTATTAAGGACAGTGGTACCAACCTAGGAAAAAAATTTTTACCTGCCTCATTGCCCCGCCAGATTTAAATCGATAATTCCCGGTACTTTCTTGACAGAATGTATATATATATATATATATATATATATATATATATATATATATATATATATATATATATATATATATGTCTACTGCTTATGTCCGACAATCAATAAGCTGTATTTGCGCCGCCAGTTAGAACGTACTTAGAATCGCTCAAATAGGAATAGGGTTTGTATGCTATTGTATGGCAAAACTGTAGGGCCTCTATGCAGGGCGAATAAAGATAAGTGGCTGTCGTTGCCGTTAGAACAACGCATTATTATTATAATTTTTTTGATAAGGATAATGAAAAAGCTCTATGTCTCATTTATGGTTCAGCTGAATTTTTTTGTAAATATCGGGTGTTTTTTTATAGAGTGAGAGAACTTTCGATAGGGATAACTATGATTTGACAGAAGGTAGAAGCCATGTTGTTTTAAAATTTCTGTTCAGTAAGCATTGACAAACTATCATGGAAAGACTCACGCCGCAACAACGTTTACAAATTGTAGGAATTTATTTTCAAAATCAGTGTTCTATTCGCCAAACTTATAGAGCACTTCGTGAAATTTATGGTTAACATAATCGTTCATCAGAGCATTCGTCGAACTATCGATAGATTTCAGACAAAATTTCCTCTACTCGATGCAACCAAAACAACAAGACAAAGGACTGTACCTACAGAAAAAAATATCGCTGCTGTAAGTCATAGTGTTAATGATGATCCAGATTTGTCTATTCGTCGACGTTCACAACAAGTTGTATTCTGCGCATCCACCACATAGAAAAATTTGCGTCAAGATTTTGGTCTACACCCATACAAGATCCAACTGGTTCAAGAACTAAAGCCACTTGATCCTAATAAGCGTCGTTTGTTTGTTGATTGGTCCCTAGGACAGCTTGAAGTTGATGCACTTAAGATCGTAAGATTGTGTTCAGTGGTGAAGCTCATTTCTGTTTGAAGGGTTATGTAAACAAGCAAAATTGCCGTATATACAGTGAAAACAATCCTCAAGAAGTTGTGCAGGTTTCCATTGCATCCTGAAAAATGCACTCTATGGTGTGCTTTACACGCTGGAGGCATCGTCGTTCCATATTTCTTTAAAAACGATGCCGGAGCTAATGTTACAATGAATGGTCCACGTTACAGATGAATGATCAATGATTATTTGTTTCAAAATTTGAATAGTATTGACCCAGAAGTGTTTTGGTTCCAAGAAGATACACCTCATGCTTCTACCGTAACAATTGATTTATTGAAAGAAAGATTTGGCGATAATATTAATTCGAGAAATCCAAGATTATGCGACATAACTCCACCGGATTATTTTTTTTTAGGGTTTTGTCAAGTCATTGGTTTATGCTGATAAACCAGAAACAATAGACGCTTTGGAAGCCACCATAACTCGTGTTATTGTTGAAATAAGGTCTGAATTATTCGAAAAAGTGGTCCAAAATTGGTCTGGTCGAATGCGGTTTCCTAGAGCTAGTCGTGGTGGACATATGCCGGAAATTATGTTCAAAACATAAATATCATAAAATTATCTTTCAAATTGGAAACAAAATATTGTTGAAATCGACCATGAAATTAGACAAAGTTTTTTCTGACTTGTCACGGAAAAGCTAGTGCCTCATATTCAGGACAGATTATAACAAAAAGAACCTACTCGGGTGAAATTCAACACTTCAGTTTGGTAGATATATGGACGTTTTTCTATTCTACGGTTCTTAAAACGCGTACAATACAAACTGAAGGGAAGGTCTTGTAGTTAATTCATTTTTGATTGGACTCTAATAAGCCATATCGGATGTTTTTTTTTAGAGTGATAGAACTTTAAATTGAAATAAAACACATTTAAAGTAAGATGGAAGCCAAATTTTTTATTCGAAATGACATTTATGTTTCAAAAATAATTTCCGGCATATGTCCACTACGACTTGTTATGAGGAACCGCATTCGACCAATTTTGGACCACTTTTTCGAGTAATTCAGGCTTTATTCCATCAATAACACGAGTTGTGTTGGTTTCCAAAACGTCTATTGTTTTTGGTTTATCAGCATAAACCAATGACTTGACATAACCCCAAAGAAAATAATCTAGTGGAGTTATGTCCCATGATCTTGAAGGCCAATTAATTGGACTATTTCTCGAAGTAATGTTATCACCAAATCTTTCTTTCAATAAATCAATTGTTACGGTAGTAGCATGAGGTGTAGTATAATCTTGTTGGAACCAAAACACTTCTGGGTCGATACCATTCAAATTTTGAAACAAATAATCATTAATCATCGATCTCTAATGAGCACCATTCACTGTAACATTAGCTCCAGCATCGTTTTTAAAGAAATATGGACCGATGATGCCTCCAGCGTGTAAAGCACACCATACGTGCATTTTTCAGGATGCAATGGAACCTGCAGAACTTCTTGAGCATTGTCTCATAATAATAATAATAGGTATTTATTTCTAGAAAGTACAAATGGAAACAAGTCACAAAATCCTTATGGACTAAAGCAACAGGAGAAAAAAACTTATATATATATAATATATATGTATATATATATATATATATATATATATATATATATATATATATATATATATATATATATATATATATATATATATAATATAAGTGTGCACATACTGCAATCTATCCCAAAATTACTTGAACGAATGTTTAAATTCGAGCACTGAGTATGGCTCACTATCAATCATAAGTGCAAATATTTCTTTCTTGAATAATTTTCGATTTCTGATATCTCTAATCGTTTTTGGTAGATAATTAAATAATGTTATGCTATGTGCTCCCCGCTCAATAATTGGAAGCTTGTGAGAAGGAAAAATGTATTCATTAACTCTGCTTGTTTTATTTCAATTTCTATATTCTTGAAAATAACATTTGTTTTTAAAGAAAAGTTATAAAACTTTATACATATACAGTCCTGGAAGGGTCAAAATATTATATCTCTTAAAAATGCCTCTACATTATTGTCTATATTTCATGTCAAGTATTGTTCTGAGAGCCAGTTTCTGAATAACCAACGCACGCTCAGCCACCCTAGAAAATAATCCCGTATGACAGCAGATACTGGTAATTTGCATAATATACAATTTTAAAGGTGCTTATATCAACATGATTCTTTACTACCTTAAACGTATATTTATGGAATTTAGTCGTTTTTTCAATGATTCACAGTGTACATCCCAACTAAGAAACTTGTTAATATATAAACCTAACAATTTTGTTTGAGAGCTCAATCTAACTGTTTTTTCACCCATAGAGATGCTGTTAGGGAGCGACAAATTCGATCGTGAATTGGAAAATACGATGATCTTAAAATAGTTTTATTCTCATTGAGATACAGACCATGAAATGAACATCATTTCTCAATTCTGAACATAGAGTTTCGCAAACTATTTTCACTCCATATGCGGCAATTTTACTTGTTTACATAGCCGTTCAACCAGAAATGAGCTTCATCACCAAATACAATTTTACGATAAAAAAGTGGATCTAGTTGTTCTATGGCCCAATCAGCAAACAAACGACACTTTTTGTGGTCCAGTGGCTTTAGTTCTTGAACCAGTTGGATCCTGTATGGGTGTAGACACAGAGTATGTGGTGTATGCACAGAGTGCAACTTGTTGTGAACGTCGACAAATAGACAAACCTGGATCATCATTAACACTATGACTTACAGCAACGATATTTTCTTCTGTACGTACAGTTCTTTGTCTTCTTGTTGTTGATGCATCTAGTAGAGAAAATGTTGTCCGAAATCTATCGATAGTTCGACGAATAAGCTGCTCTGATGGACGATTACGTAAACTATAAATTTCACAAAGTGCTTTATAAGTTTGACGAATAGAACACTGATCTTGAAAATAAATTTCAACGATTTGTAAACATTGTTGCGGCGTTAGTCTTTCCTTGATAATTTGTTGATGCTTACTGAACAGAAATGTCAAAACAACATGGCTTCTACCTTCTGCCAAATCACAGTTATCCCTATCGAAAGTTCTCTCACTCTAAAAAAACACCCGATATATTAAAATTATGAATGATAATGAATTCCGAATACTTTGTAAACGGACTATACTTTTAATTTTTCAATTTCTCACCTTCCCGAATCGTTTTTCGCGATTGATTCGAGGAAAATATCATACAAATGATCAATTTAGACATAAAAGTTACGCCTTTTACGTATTCGATAAGAAGATATGATTTCATACATATTCATCAAGACCAATTTTTCCGAATGTTGAAAATGTAATAATTAAATTGAAACATCAATAATTTTATCTGAATATCCTGCAGTGAGAAACAACCGTTTATTGAAAGTTATTCATATTTGTCATCCAAAATAGTCAATATCCATTTTCAGGAGAAATGATTGTTCCGGTCTATGATATTTTCCATTGTAACGAAATGATTGATGAGGTTTTTACGAATGTTTTTATTTAGGGGGAAGTATATAACTCCATTAGGGAAAAAGATTATCCTACAAACCCGTAAAAATAGGTCAAAAGTTGTAAATCTTACAATTCTCTACAAAAATTATTTGAATACTTTTACGAATTCATATTAATTCATGTTCTACATAAAATATAAAAATTTAGTACCACCAATGTACTATTTTTTTAACGTGGTTTACCAAGTCGGCATACTCCACGATCCATTGTGATAAATAAAGTTGAATCAGATGGTATCCTATTGATTGAAAGATTATTTCCATTACTAATGATCAAAGTGGAATGAGAAATTTCTTGTAAATGTTATTATGACAGATAATTCATAAATATATAAATTGAAAATTACTAAGAAGAAGTTTTTGCATAATACAGAATAATAACTGGAATTAATTCTCCAGAACCTCTACATATTTTAATCTAAATAAATCTAATGAAAACATTTAGAATTGAGTTTTAAAATATTTCCTAAATACACTGTATCACTTTATAGACATACATATTATCATCACATGTGGTGGAAATTAACTGATAAAGAATCAAAAGAAATATAAATCAATAAACAAATTACTTAGACATCACCTTATACATATATATGTTTTGACTGTATGTTGAAGAATCACAAGTTTCATCACCAAATAATGTTAAACATATAATTCAAAGAGCCCTTTTTTATTTTCTTTTTTTAAAGAATATATAGCACATTCTCCAGAGCAATAACCTGATAAATTCGAACCCAAATTCTCTTCAGGAAGGAGTTATATGAATAAACAAAATAATCATTTAGAAATAGATGAAAATACCTTTTTTATCACAAGACATTTCTGTGACAACTAACCAATTTTGGGATAGGCATGGCCTATACGAAAATTAGGTTATATCACAGAAATATAAAATGAAAGAAGATACGACTTAGACTCTGTATAATATAACCGCCACGTGCATATGATGTTATAGAAAGAAATTTCTCAATTATTAAAATATATAAATTAAAAACCTTAATTCTCTTAAATTCAATGAAAAATGTTAATATTGAAGGTTTTATATTCGATATTCATCATTTGAGTTTGAGATCAAAATTTGAAGAAAACATATAAGCTTTAATACTAGATGAAGTTATTTATTTTTCTAGTGTATGTGAACGAAAAAGGAAATTATAATGCCCAGAAGGGGGTAGAAGTAGCCCTCTCATATATCAAAGATAATATTGAACTAGGATTGGAAGTGGATCTGACAACAGTTTTGAGCAACCGAACTGATGCTGTTGAGCTACTAGAATCATGTAAGTGTATTATTTTACTTAGTTAACGAGTCAGTTCACTTTTAATGCAGAAAATTCCAAGTTTTTCTCTATTATCACCATTTACAATTTATCTAGTTCTTTGTTTCCAAAGTGCTGATCACAGATATAGTCACTGTGTCAAACTATGATAGATTAACCTCTGCTGATCATCGATCAAGTAAAAATTGGGTTCCACAAAACATTTTGTGCTTTGATCTAACCTAGAATCTTTGCTAAATCATAGATCTAGTTGATTGTTCGATTTTGGTCAGTCAAGATCTTTGTATTCATCGTTGAATAGTTGAAGTGACGTGTATTGGTCATTGTTTACTTGTTTCAAGTAATATAATTGAAAAAACTTTTATAAGCTTATCGGAATTACCAGAAGAAGATTTAAGTGAAATTCAAAATATGTCCAAAGACCGAAACACGTGTCAAGATTCTGAATAAATTGTGAAACATGTAAACTATGTGAATTTTTTTTGAATAAAATTGTTATAATGTGTCACCTATAGCCAACTGAATACCACATTCATTTAATTACGATGATCTTGATTTTAAAATACGTTTTCTTTTCAACAAAAATATCGTGATGGAATTATTACATAAAATTGGACCAGAAACAGGAGATCATATCGTTATTGCAAAATCATCGGTATGCAGAATTGTTGAAAGGATCGAAAACCTTGTGAAACCTCAGTATACCTTTATGACACGTACCAGACTAGAAATATTATAAGTAGCTCAAGGGTTTCATAAAATGGGTGGACTACCAAGATTCTTAGGAGCTGTTAAATTCCTTTTCGCCTTCCATTTTGCACACACAAGTAATACTAATAACGTAGTTCATAGTAAAAGGGTATGATAAGCATAGAAGCAATAACACTTGTTTTTCTTATTTCTATGGTGTAGAGGTAAAATTTGAGAAAGTTCAACGTTTTCAGATTGTTTTCTCGAATCATCTGATCCACGTGCACCTGAACTTGCTTATGAAACCCAAGTTTGTTGATCCGTTTGTCAAATTTGACAAGAGCAACTGTTAATCCAGTGATTACTGAATCTTAGGAAACCCTTCGTTAATCTATTTTCTGAGATAAATTATTTGTTTCAGTGTGTAAAACTTACGACAACATGTTGAAGGCTTTTAAACCTCCCCATTTGGTCCTAGATACAACCGTAACGGGGCTATCATCCGAAACGGTTAAATCAGTGACGGCAGCTCTTGGTCTACCAACGATAACGGCTTCTGTAGGTCAAGAGAGAGATCTCATCAAATGGAGAAATATAGATGACGAGGAAAAAAAATATTTGATTCAAGTAAATCCTCCCATAGATGTAATTCCGAATATTATTCGAGACATCGCCAAAAGACAGAATATGACAAATGCAGCCGTCTTGTTTGATTCCCATTTTGGTGAGTACAAATCACCCAATTAATATTGTCTGCTACATCTGACTTATTTTCTCATTATACAGGTGAATCATACTTATTGGCATGTGGGCTAAGAACAGATTATTCGGACCAAAATATGACGATAACCGTTTTTTCTGAAAGCTGAATGAAATGCTCTTTCAGTAGCGATAAAGCTTCTTGAATTTAATGAAAACTTTATATGATTTTCAAATGCTGAAATACTGTCAAACAAAAAAGAAGAAATGGCAAATTTTTCTGAGTATAAATCAATTCATATGTCTAATATTTGAAAATAAAAAACAAACGTAAAAAGCAACGTATTCTAATAACAATCATCCAGAAAGAAATATAAGTCACCAATATGTTAAGCATTTAAGGAATAAATTGGAAAATACTGGTTCCATTAAGAATAAGAAACACGAAGTTGAGCGTCCAGTCCGAAAGGAAGTTATTGAAATAACAGTATTGGGACATTCACAGATAGATAATCGGCAATCTAAGCACGAGTATCTTCTGAAATCTAGCGTTCATCGAATTGTGAAAGCTCATAAATTTCACCCTTACATTATAAGGCTGGTACAACAGTTGAATGAAGATGATCCTGATCGTCGGACTCAGTTTTGTAAGGAATTTAGTGAGTTACTGAATAATAACCTACAAAGACTCTACAATACAATGTTTTCTGACGAGTGTACCTTTATGCTGAATGGAAAAGTCAAAAGACATAGTTGTCGGTACTGGAGTGGTAATACTCCTCATTCATTTATGGAGACACATACACAAATTCCCCAAAAATTGAATGTTTGGGTAGGAATATTATAAAACCATATTGTTGGAACAATTTTTATCGGTGGGCATCTTGACGGAACAACTTATTTGAATTTATTAGACGACATTATTGATCCAGTGATTACTGACATTCTGGAAAACGACGACAACTTATTGGAAAATGAACTCACATTTCAGCAGGATAATGCACCGCTACATTTTGACATCCGTGTGCGACAATTTTTTAACGAACGTTATCCAGGACGTTAGATTGGCCGGAAGGGACCTAAAGAGTGGCTAGCAAGATCACCCAATCTATCGCCATTAGATTTTTTTTGTAAGGACATTTGAAGTCCACAGACTATGCAACTCTACCTGAAAATCTTGCAAAACTGCGACAAAAACTCATCACGGAATGCCAATTACTGATACCAGACATTTTCAAAAATGTTAGAGGATTTGGAAGTAGACTATATCATTGTATGGAGGTTGGTGGTAGTCATTTTGAACATGCATACGTTGGTTCTTTAAATAGTTTACATTTTTTCTGGATGTTCCCTATCATTACTTACAGATCTGGTATATTTGAATGTATTGGGTTTCTGGTTGGACACCTGGTATATTTAGACGATATAGAACTCATTCTTGTCGTATATTCTCCAATTTTAAACACTTCAAATAGTATCCGCCGTTAGAGATGATACTGCTACGTCAAATGCGGAAGAAACGCGTACTAAATGATTGACGGTTCTCGGAGTTCTATTGGTTGGGAATTAGAAAGAATTTTGTCAAAAATTGACTCTTTCATAAATTTCATCTAGATTTTTGCCTACCGAAATCTACAGAGGAGAACCATTAACGATTACATATGATTGACTTCCATCTTAGATTTCCTTTTAACCATTTAATTCATGGTAAATAGTGTGAGCTATTATATTTCAATAGAGTAATCAGATAAAATAGACTTTACTGTGGTTTAAATTAGATATTTAAGCCTGCTGCAAATATCCATTCAATTCTAGCCTACCAGTCATATTTTGATGATATCTGGAGTGAGAAATGAATTGAGTCAACAGGTTTTAGTGAAATGCAACATTTGGTATATTTTTTCAGTTATGGAGCACAAATACAAAATCCTGCTGCAGTTCATGGCAACTCCTCATATTTTCACATCAATTGACGAGGATAAGCTCGACATTCATTTATTGAAATTGTCCAGGAGCGATATAACAAATTTTTTTATTCTTGGACGTCTAGACACGATCAAGAATGTTCTTACATCTGCTTCAAAAAACTCGCTTCTGAATGAAAACTTCGCCTGGCATGCAATAACAGCTGATGATGGTAATCTAACTTGTGATTGTACCGAAGGTAAAATCCTCTTCATAAAGCCAACGATAGATCCTGACTTCTTGGAACGGCTCAAACTGATCAGGGAAACATATCATCTTGATGTTACTCCAACGATAACTGCAGCATTCTATTTCGACTTGGCTTTACATTCTTTCCTCACCATCAGGTACGAACACATCTTATGATTTAGTTCATAAGTCTGTTAAATTTTCCTACCAAGAACTCACGAATAATAACGAAATTGATTAACAGTTTAATATGTTAAAATTCTGAGACAGTTTATTTTATGGGAATTGAAGGGCTCGAAATTATTGAGAAATCCTATTTATTTGCATTTATTTAATCGAAATTTATTCATGTTTGTGGAATTTATTTTATTTTAAAAGTCGTTAAGGCAAATAATTGAAACAATTATTTTCAGAAGAGAAATCAATTGTTGCATTTACTGCAACCAACTAATTATTCAACTTGTGAATTTTTTCTCCCATTTTCCAATTATATAGTTCGTCCAGAAAGTATCCAAAATTTATTATTAAGACAAAACTAAGACAAAATTGATGTATAAAATAGGTTGTGCAGATAGTCGGACATGGGTAAAGTTGCATGGCAACACTATTTGTCAAATATTTTTGATTATCAATAGGTATACAATTTATGAAATAATGTTGCATCTAGAAAAAAACAGGTAGAATATTTGTATAGAAAAGGTTTTCGAAGCGTTAAAAAATTAGTGCAGTTGACTAAACTGAGAAAAAGTGGTGTATATGAGACAGTAAAGAGGATAAAAAATGGCATGATTATGAGGCATGGACCAGTTTCAGGAAGAAAAAGCAAGATTAAAACAAACAATTTGAACGCTTTATTGGCCTCAGGACGACACAATCCGCGCCTGGTGTTTCGCAAATTGGCTAACAGATTTGGAAATAAACGAAATATAAAAGTATGTCCAGAAATAACATAAATAGAGGTTAATACTTGATAGAAGGTATATAAAATTATTTAAATATTTCAATATTAGCCTTCTACATATTTAATTTCAAAAACTTATATTTATTAATTATAACTTCAGGAATTGAATTAAATTAATGTCATATAAGTACCACTTATATCAAATGACATATAAAATAAACATTCATTATAAGACATCCAAATGATATAACAAAATCCAATGAATAAAAATTGTTAACCAAAATCGTATAAATTAAATATTTTGAGTAGACGAAATTTCGTTTCTGCTGATCAATCTTACTTAGAATATGAACTATCTTACTTAGAATATTCAATATTATTGGATATCTAACTAAGTAGTTACTTTCTATAAAATCTCAAGATATGTAAAAACATTACTGAAAAACAAGTTTCAAGAGAGACTTTGCTTCGTCAGTACTCAAATAATTCATATTCAATGAAATATAACATCAATCAATAACAAATATTTACTCACCCTTCAACAATTTAGAAAACTTCTGGTAAATGAATGCTGAAAAATTTAAATAAAGTGTAATGTTAACTACAAATAAATAATTCTGTGGTTTACCCTTGATCTAAAAGATTGAAAGATAATTTAACGGCCTCTGTTATAGCACAAGGACTATCTGTATAAAGAATGTTAAAGAAACCAAATAATTATATATTATGAGTAAAATAACATAAATAGAGGTTAATACTTGATGTTATCATTTGGATGTCTTATAATGAGTGTTTATTTTATATCTCGTTTGATATAAGTGGTACTTATATGTCATTAATTAAATTTAATTCCTGAAGTTATAATTATCAAATAAAATTTTTTGAAATTAAATATGTAGAAGGCTAATATTAAAATATTCAGATAAGTATGTCTAGAAACCGTCCGTATGTCACTAAAATACAAGGCTACATATCAAGGAAACCAAAAAAATCCCTATAATGACACCTTTACAAAAGAAAGTTGACAGAATTTTGTCAACATTTTCATGAAGATAATTTTAATAATGTTTTTATATCTGATGAAAGTTGTTTTCAACTTGGTGGAAATCACTTCAAAATCCTATCAAAACAACCTGTTTCCTTCCAAATTTCCCACCAAAATAATGGTTTGGGGAGCAATATCTCCGCGTGATGCTACGCCCATCTGTGTAGTTGATGGTACCATTAATAATGAAAAGTATGGTGACATTCTAGACGATTTTCTCCTTGAAACGGCGCTTGCTTTATATCCAGAGGGGTGACGTTTTCAGCAGGATAATGGAAAATTTCATACTTCGGCTTGGATGTAAGAACACCAAGTGACAACCATTTCATGGCCAGCAGCTCTTACTCCCATTGAAAACATATGGGGACTAATGAAGATTGTGGTTGAGGGAGCAGCGCCAGGAAATGAAGATGATTTAATTCAGTCAGTTTTACAGCCCTGGACTACCATCACCGAAAATTATGGAGGTGATCTAGTTTTGGGCGTACCTCGACGTTTAGTCAACTATTTACAGTTCAATGGAGGTTTCTAAGTAAATAAGATGAATACTTTGTTATAATTTTCTAATTCAAGAATTAAAAATATATACATACTGAATAATGACAACTGAGCTCTGTATTTTCCGGATACTTTATAGACGGACTATACTAAAAATAATAATTTTGATTATATTGTCTGAATCTTACTTGCAGAACAATGCTCCAAACAGGAAAATGGCCAGAAAGTATGGAAGAATATTTGAATTGTGATGGCTTTAATGGAACAAATGTACCAAAACGAACAGACTTGGACATATTTACTGCATTCAAAAAGGCAAGAATGATTGAAACTTTTTACAGATTTAATACAGCTGAATAGGGTGTATCAAGTAAAAATGTACCTTAAGTTTGAATTAAATTGAATCGGTTCTTACTTCATGAAAATTAGTTTCAATTGAAGTAAACAACAATAAATATTTCCTCAATATATCAAAGGTTAGAGAATATCAGATGAGATTGGTCACTATACGCACTATTATGGAGGTAAAAAAAGACGAAGTAACCAATAACTTATACCAAATTATAGCAATGCATAGATGAAGCATAAAAGAATCATGACTTTCAATCTATTATTCATGAAAAAATGGGCCATGAAAAATAAGAACTCTTGTAGTTTTGATGATATATCTATATCTCTTACCAAAAAATTGATTCATATTATTGCTGGACCTCTAATGCATATCATCAATCGAGCATTTACTGAGGGTACATTTCCATCGGCCCTTAAATAAGCTCTGATTAAACGACTTTATAAGAAAAGAGATCATGATGACATTAAGAACTATCGTCCGATAAGCCTGCTCACTTTACTTTCAAAAACTTTTTTGTCCATAAATTTGGAGTATTTTCAAAAAACCAACATGGGTACATGGCAAGACACCAGCACTGCTCTTTATGAATTGACTTCTGAAATTCTAGAAGCACTCGAACGTAGAGAAGTACTTGTTGGACTGTTTTTGGACCTATCTAAGGGCTATAGACAGGGTGAACCATGAAAGTCTTCTCAACAAATTAAATACATATGGTATTCGAGACGACCAACTAGAATTTTTGAGTAGTTACCTCAAGAATAGAATACAGAGAGTTTCTATTGAAACTGGCGACAGGAATCACTTATCCAAGGATGAAACGGTAGTTATGGGTGTACTTCAGGGTAGTATTCTGTGACCTCTACTGTTTATGATATAAATAAACAATTTACCTGAGTCTTCGTTTTCTTTCATCTCAAGAAGTATAAAAATGCTTTTGTTTTCTGATTACGCAAACGCTTTAGTGCGTAATAGAGATTTAAAATCCAGCATGGAGCAAACTCGGTTTTCGACTCGATAAGTGTCTGGTGTGCTCAAAATAGGCTTCTTCTAAACGTTGATAAAACTAAGTGTATTATTTTTAGGACTACTCAGTTCAAGGAAAGTATTCCAGCAACTATCGACCTCAACAATACAGAAGTCGGCATAGCAGAATCAACCAAGTTTTTGGGAATATATCTAGACTGCTTTTTAAACGGGCACCAATATATATGTGAACTGAGTAAAAAACTAAATAGGGTTCTATATGATGAAAGTATTGTCTCGCCGAGTAGATAGAGAGCTGTTAAGATCAGTTTACTTCGCAAATTTCGATTCTTTGATGAGATATGGTGTTGATCTTTGGGGTGGCATCTCTAGAGCCGAAAGGATATTCATTCTTTAGAAATCTGCTGTGGGGTCAATGTTTGGGCTTAATTATCGAGAATCATGCAGAGGAAGATTTCGAGAAAATAAAATTCCAACATTTATTTGGATATGTATCATAGAATGTGCTCAATTTTTGAGGAAAAATCTACACTACGTCGAAGATCTGCGTAATATGAATACAACAAGACGGACAGTTCCTTACCATTTTCCTAAACTTGGTCTTACATTGGCAGAAAAAAACACCAAGTATATGTGTATCAAAATTTACAATATATTACCAAATTATATTAGAGATATTACAAATCATAAAAAATTCACACAACAAATTACCAATTTAGTTATAGATACTGAACCATAATCTATTTTAGAATTTTTTTAATCATAGTCTTGGAACTTCCAGAATGAAGTTCTTTTTCTATACATGTATTTTCATTTGACGATTTCTCATTTCCTTGTGACCAATAATTCTGAGAATAAAGTTATTGTTTATTGTTGTTTATTATTGTTAATTATATCTGTTCATCAGCAAGGTTGATCAACTATTCCTGCTCTTACAAATATAATAGAAGCTTTGGATGGAAAAGGAATGGTTCAACTATGCTGTTTAGATCTGAGCAAATCATCCGACAGTGTTTTGAATGAACTTTTTTTTTTCGAAAAGATATAATTTTATGGTTTCAGGAGGCCAGTATTGCTTTGCTTAGATCATACTTAAAAGATAGATGTCATATCTTGAAAAGTCATACTGACCAGAGTACCCCAAGGATCTATCCTGGGGCCACTTCTAGTATAATACTTGTTCAAACCTCTGACGCACCTTGTAAATTATTGAATTAATTGAATTTACTTATTTATGATGTAGGTATCAAGACCAAATAAATTGTATTTATATATTGTTACATCATTTTGTAACATTCTTTACTTCTTATTTAATTGGAGCCAATATTTTTGTAGGAAAATGCAGAAAGTCCCACTTACGGGCCTTTCGTTTTGCTCTCGAATGGAAATAGTTCAATACAATTCTCCATGGAGTTATTTGTTGTGACTTTTGAGCGGAATATTATGGAGAGCATTGTACCCATTGGAACATGGGATGCTGGATTTAATAGCAATATAACATTGTCGAAACCTGAGCTAATGGATAACTTCACATGTGCACCAATGTACAGAATAGTTGTAGTTGAAGTAAGAGTGTGACTATTAAGAAACTGAAGGTGAAGCGGAGAGTAATTTTATTTTTTACAAAAGAATTTCTTGACATTAATGATGTCATTATGGATGAATAATAATGTCCAATGATGAATGAATATCGATCCACATAAAATAGAAATTGCTTTCCGGTCCCGCTATCATTTTTCACAACCATTTAATAGTATTCTTCTTTCTACAAGATAATGGTACAAAACTTCTTGTAATAGAAGAATTATTGAAAAATTCTTGCATTTTTCTTTTAAGACTTAAATAAAACATTCGCTGTTATACTATGAACAGCCATCATTATACCTTTATGCCAATCACTTGTGACAAATATATTTGCAGCAAAAACCTTTCCTTTTCAAAGATCCAAGCCATCCTAGGGGTTACAATGGTTACTGCATGGATATGTTGGATATGATAGCAAAACTTCTGGATTTTGAATATGTCATACAGATGGCGACAGGTAACAAATTTGGTAATATGAACGACCAGGGAAAATGGGATGGCCTGGTAAATGATATAATGCAACAAAAGGCTGATATAGGTTTAGGCTCAATATCAATAATGGCAGAAAGAGAGAATGTTATTGAATTTACCGTACCATACTATGAGCCTTCAGGGTACACCATAATGATGAAATCTTCTTACGCCCCTCCTTCTCTTTTCAAATTTCTGAGCGTGCTGGAGGATGAAGTTTGGATTTGTATTTTGACTGCTTATTTCATAACAAGGTGAAATTTTTGTTTTTGCTTTACTTAATATAGACCCTATCACATAAAAATAATTTTTGAAAATTCGCCCTTTTTTGAAAGGGGCATTTACACACATCGTAAATGATGTACGAAGCAGAAAATGACATCGTACAGGTGCGCTTCGCACCACATCCACGGCAGCCATGGAGGTCCTACTAAATCTGCACCTATTCGTGCAGAGAGAGGCGGAACGGACCACATACAAAGTATATCAACTGGCGATTGACAAGCCAGAGACAATAGTGATGGGAGGCTCAGGACTGCTGGACGAGCTTTTAATGAACAGTATCCTATCGATGCCCTCGGATCTAATGTCAAAAGTCACGAGCCAAGAACGGAATTTCAATGAAATCGTCCCCAGCCGGGACGAATGGACCCAGCATGCTGAGGTTCTATTGAGAACCGACCTTGGCTTGTTCACAGACGGCTCGCGAACGACGAACGGAACAGGAGCGGGAGTCAATGGGAGCAAACAGAGAATTAACATCTCATTGAGTCTCGGTCAAAACGCAACCATATTCCAGGCAGAACTATTTGCCATTGAGACGGTGGCAGAACTGCTGATGAAACGGCAAATCCACCACGGTAAAATCAAAATATTTACTGATAGTCAGTCAGTACTAAAAGCTTTGGAATCCAGCTCTTGTACTTCAAGAACAGTCTTGAGTTGCCGCACGGCTTTAAACAGGCTCGCTATGTATAACGGAGTCACTCTGGTTTGGATACCGAGCCACTCAAACTATTTGGGTAACGAGGAGGCAGATCGGCTGGCGTTTGCTGGCGCTGCGCTGCCTGTGGTAGGACCGGAACCATTCCTGGGAATAGCACATTACGTGGCTAACGAGGCGATAACAGGCAGAATGAACTCAAGACTAGAGTCTTTCTGGCGGAGCCATTCTGACCTGAAACATTCGAAGTTGTTCCTTGGAACAGCTTCCAACAAAAAGATGGCGAACCTAGCGCTAGGTTTGGATAGGGCCAAACTAAGAACGCTGGTCGGAATTATGACAGGTCACTGCAGACTGAAAGCGCAGTTACACAAAATCGGTCTGGCTGAAGACGATGAATGCAGGCTGTGTCTTGAGGACACTGAGGACTGAAACAGCCATGCACATCGTCTCAGAGTGCCCAGCGGTGAGTCGCATCAGATTCGAGGTCTTTGGCCAGGCTTTTATTATAGCCCACAGCGAACTGGAAAAATTACCCCTGAACAAGATTATCGGTTTTATCCAAATCCAATTATCCTGGATCTCGTCGGGGAGATATAAATTAGGGGTGAACTACAATAGTCCGTGCGGACGCAGTGGTAGGCTGGACAGCGCCCGCTCGCCATAAATAACATAACATAACATAACACACATCGTAAAAAGTTTTGGTCTCCCTATCAACTATCAACTTGATGAATGTAACATGAAAATTCTGTGTGTGTGTGGAATCTTCACTATCCTATCACTTAAATGAAAACAATAAACCAGCAAAAAATGTTTCTTGTTCGGTAGAATACAGGTGTATACGAAGTTAATTAGTTTTTAGCGAATAATAAGAGTTGTAATATTGAGAATATTCCGTGGAAAATGCCGGGATACCCAATTTTCCAGTTATATCGAGCAAGAATAGTAGCCTTACATCATGAAGCTTTGTCGAACTACCAGATTGCTTAACGTTTGAATATTCCACGGACTTTACTAAGGCGCATAGTAGCCCTTTTTCTGGAAACTGATAGCGTTGCCTGGAGACCGGTGCCTGGTGGACCCAGAGTAATACCTGCAGGGAAAGACGATTATATCGTAAAATTTACTCGAAGAAATCGAACAGTATCTGTAACAGCCCTACGAAGTAATTGTTTGAGGACCTATAGACGGGTACCATAGGGGGACGGCTGCATTCCTCAAATTGAAGGGCAAGAAGACCTTCAAGAGTACCTCGGTTATCACCTGGACATAGAGCTACCCGTCGGCAACGGGCAGAACACCACTAAGACTGACTTTTACCACATTGGCGCAACGTACTTTTTTCGGACGAATCACGATTTGGTTTACAAGGTGATAGAAAGGGTTTGGAGAGGTCCAGGCAGACTAGAGCTACTCAACTTCTTTTCAAGCAAATAATTGTGATAACTCAGTTGATAAAGCACTGTTATAATTACACATATTTTTCTAGAAATTTTGGATTCATTCACCTTCGAAAAAAAATTCCGTGATAAAATGTTCCCGACCATGGTTTGCCCCCCTTGATTTGATCCTGGGTACGCCCTTGGTATTTGCTAACATACGACCTGATTTGTCTGAGAGAGTCATGGAAAATTTTGTTCAACGACTTCATTCCTACCAGCGTTTCCGTGTTTTATTTCATAACTAATGGTATCTATTGTATTTGATTGATTCGGTCTTCACTTGGTGAGAAATCATTTTAATTAAAAAAATGTATATGAGACAGTAATTTATTTCCACAAAAATGTTTGTACTACTACAACAATTGTTTCACCACGATGTGGCTTCTTCAGGTATTACATTGTACTGTCTCATTGTATTCAGTGTAATCGAGTTCAAATACATTGTTAGGTACGTGACCAAATAATGGAATCACAAGTCATAAAAACTCTAGGTGTTTATTGGAGTTTGCCGCTAAAATGCCATTAAGGACAAATATTCAGTAATGGAGACTTATCAACATCTGTTTGTTCATTCGAAAGGATTTTACGTGCATTATACCTGTTGATTTCAAGAAATTCTAAAAGTGTTAATCTAGAACTTTTGCTTTCAACCTGGATAATTTAATTTCATTCATTATTGTTGAAATTATGCCTGAATTCCTCAAGATGATTAGCATATGTCGAATGTACAGAATTGGATATATAACCCCTTTGGTGTTCTTGGACACGTTTCTTGAATGATCTACCAGTCTGGCCAATGTATACTAAAGGGCAATCTTTGCAAGTCAACTTGTAGACTCCGGATTTATTTTCTTTATTTGTACGATCTTTATTGTTTTTTTATGTACAATAAAGATCGCACAAATAAAGAAAATGAATCCGTAGTCTACAAGTTGATTTGTTGATTTGCAAAGATTGCCCTTTAGTATACATTGGCCAGACTGGTAGATCATTCAAGAAACGTGTCCAAGAACACCAAAGGGGTCATATATCCAATTCTGTACATTCGACATATGCTAATCATCTTAAGGAATTCAGGCATAATTTCAACAATAATTATGAAATTATCCACGTTGGAAGCAAAAGTTCAAGATTAACACTATTAGAATTTCTTGAAATCAACAGGTATAATGCCCGTAAAATACTTCTGAACGAACAAACAGATGTCGATCATTCTCCATTACTGAATATGTTTCCTTAATGGCATTTTTAGCGGCAAACTCCAATAAACACCTAGAGTTTTTATGACTTGTGCTTCCATTATTTGGTCACGTATCTAAAAATGTATTTAAACTCGGTTACACTGAATACCATAAAAAATTACAATGTAATACCTGAAGAAGCCACATCGTGGTGAAACAATTGTTGTAGTAGTACAAACATTTTTGTGGAAATAAATTACTGTCTCATATACGTATTTATTGTATTTCATAATGAAATAAAAATTTCAATTATTTTCGAATAAATAATGTATTGTATTTACAAAACAATATTGGGGGCTGAAAGACCCCTTATGTCCATTTGTTGATTCACTTCGTTGATTCTTGATTCATATATAATCACTTGCAGGCTCGCGCCTCCATGATATACTGTTTTCACGTAGAAAAATGCCACGTCTATAGTTTTATCTTGCTTAAGGTTATGGGCGCAGGATTTACAAAGAAGATTATCTTCTTAGTCCAATTATGTCCAGTGAAATAACATTTCCAGTAACAAAAATAATACCATTTTATAAAGCTGAATAATTCTTTTCAGTATTTTGTTGTGGGCTTTCGACAAATACAGCCCTCACAGCTATCAAAATGACATGGGAAAATATAAATTAGATGATGAGAAACGCATATTCACTTTAAGGGAGAGCTTGTGGTTCTGCATGACTTCATTGACTCCACAAGGAGGAGGAGAAGCTCCTAAAAATTTATCAGGACGCTTAGCAGCAGCAACGTGGTGGCTTTTCGGTTTCGTTATATTAGCTTCGTACACTGCGAATTTAGCTGCCTTCCTTACAGTCTCTAGATTGGAGACACCCATTGAATCTCTAGACGATCTTTTGAAACAGTACAAAGTGAAGTATGCGCCTTTGAATGGATCACAAGTGATGTGGTACTTCAAAAGGATGGTTAATATCGAAGAGAAATTTTACGAGTGAGTGTGGTTTTTCCTGTAATAAAAAATTAGTTTAATTTAATTAATATTAAAATATGATAATTATGGTCAAATTTTAAATCTGATAACCAACTTGAATTCTAATGAATGGCATCATAAATTATGAAAGTTTTTTCTACATCTTTCTGGGTCAAGAAAGAACATATTAAATTGTCTTTATTTATTATTTTTTTCAGCAAAACTTTAGGTAGACTCACATTGCTGAGTTCACTTATTTCTGGAAATCCTTGAGATCAATGGATATAATACTAGTTTTTTTTAGAGTGATAGAACTTTCGATAAGGATAACTGTGATTTGACAGAAGGTAGAAGCCATGTTGTTCAGACATTTCTGTTCAGTAAGCATTGACAAATTATCATGGAAAGACTCACGCCACAACAACGTTTACAAATTGTTGAAATTTATTTCCAAAATCATTGTTCTATTCGCAAAACTCATAGAGCACTTCGTGAAATTTATGGTTTACATAATCGTCCATCAGAGTAGATTATTCGTCGAACTATCGATAGATTTCGGTCAACATTTTCTCTACTCGATGCAACAACAACAACAACAAGACAAAGAACTGTATGTACAGAAGAAAATATCGCTGCTGTAAGTCATAGTGTTAATGATGATCCAGATTTGTCTATTCGTCGACGTTCACAACAAGTTGGACTTTGTGTATCCACCACCTGGAAAATTTTGCGTAAAGATCTTGGTCTACACCCATACAAGATCCAACTGTTTCAAGAACTAAAGCCATTCGACCATAATAGGCGTTGTTTGTTTGCTGATTGAGCTCCAGAACAGCTTGAAGTTGATCCACTTTTTTATCGTAAAATTGTGTTTAGTGATGAAGCTCATTTCTGGTTGAACGGCTATGTAAAGAAGCAAAATTGCCATATATGGAGTGAAAACAATCCTCAAGAAGTTCTGCAGGTTCCAGTGCATCCTGAAAAATGCACTGTATGGTGTGCTTTACACGCTGGAGGCATCATCGGTCCATATTTCTGTGAAAACGATGCTGGAGCTAATGTTACAGTGAATGATGCTCGTTACAGATTGATGATCAATGATTATTTGTTTCAAAATTTGAATGGTATCGACACAGAAGTGTTTTGGTTCCAACAAGATGATGCTATACCTCATGCTGCTACCGTAACAATTCATTTACTGAAAGAAAGATTTGGCGATAACATAACTCCACTGGATCATTTTCTTTGGGGTTATGTCAAGTCATCGGTTTATAGTATGCTGATAAACCGTAAACAATATACGCTTTGAAAGCCAACATAACTCGTGTTATTGATGAAATAAGTCCTGAATAACTCGAAAAAGTAGTTCGAAATTGGTCTGGTCGAATGTGGTACCTCAAAGCTAGTCGTGGTGGATATGTGCGGGAAATTATGTTTAAAACATAAATGTCGTAAAATTATATTTCAAATAAAAAAAATTTAAATGTGTTTTATTTCAATTTGAAGTTCTACCACTCTAAAAAAAACATCCGATACTAGTTTCAAAATATATAAGAGACGGTATATTAATTTCGACAAAAATGTTTATGATACAACATTTGTTTCACCACGATGTGACTTCTTCCGGTATCACATTCTACTAACTGATGGTGTCCAGTGTAACCGAGTTTAAATACAGTGTTAAATACTTTAAAAATTAATGGAAGAACAAGTCGTGAAAACTCAAGTTGTTTATTGGAGTTTGCCGCTAAAAAATGTTATTATGGAAAGACATTCAGTAATGAGGACTTGTCAACGTCTGTTTGTTTATTCAAAAGGATTTTACGGGTTGTACCTTTTGATTTCAAGGAATTCTAAAAGTGTTAATCTAGAACTTTTGCTTTCGACGTGGATAATTTCATAGTAATTGTTGAAATTATGCCTGAATTCCTTAAGGTGATTACTATATGTCGAATGTACGGAATCCGATAAGTAAATCCTTTGGTTTTCTTGGATTCTTTTCTTGAATGATCTAACTATCTGCCCAATATATACTAAAGGGCAACTTGTAGACTCCAGATTTATTTTCTTTATTTGTTTGATCCTTATTGTTTTTTATGCAAGTACTAAGGTTATTAATGGTTTTAAAAGCTGCGTTGAAATTGAAACTATTTTTGAAATATTTAGCAGTATTTTCAGATAATCCATTAACATAAGATAACTAAAAGTATTTCTGCGTATTGTCCTCTTTTATGACTGGGTTTATTGGATACCACTTTGTCTATAAGAAGGGGGTTGTAACCGTTGTTTGACGCTACCTGTTTAATAATATTTGATTCTTTCAAAAGGTTATCTGAATTCAAAGGGACATTGAATAGTCTATGAATAAAAATATGATATGCTGACATCTTTTGGTTGGTGGGGTGATTTGGAGTTTTATGTATTGTAATATCTGTATATGTGGGTTTGTGAATGATACTAAAATCATGTAATCATTGTTTTTCACCTTTTCAATTGGTTATTCGTATACAGGATATGGAAAGACATTAGTCTGAATGACAGTATGAGTGATATAGAAAGATCCAACCTTGCAGTATGGGATTATCCCGTGAGTGATAAGTACACCAGGATCTGGCAAGCCATGCAAGAAACCAGATTTCCATCCACTATTGAGGAAGCAATAGCTAAAGTAAGGTCATCAAAGTCAACTGATGGTTTTGCGTTCATTGCAGATGCTATAGATGTAAAATATTATGAGTTGACTACGTGCGATCTGGTGTCTATCGGTGAAGAATTTTCTAAAACCCCTTTTGCCTTGGCATTACAGCAAGGCTCTCCTTTGAAGGATAAATTGAACACTGCGTAAGTATCATATTTGAATCGGTGTTTCAAATATACTACTCATAAATGTTATTCATTCATTATTTCATTCAGTATTTGTCTAAATACTGGGTGAATCATTTTGATTTCGGATTTCTATCGCCTGATTTTTTTGTGCACAAAATCTTTTAAAGTAGACAAAACGTAAAACAAAAACTTCAAATGAAAAAAACGATTGGAATTAAAAATTAACAAACATTATTGAGGAGAACGTCAAAACTATTGAATTATATCTTGGGACAGTAACAATTATTATAGATTGAATTTACTTAAACGGGAAATCAGTTTAATTGGAAAATTTTCGAATGAATAAAATAATATGAAATTTTATTGAAAATGTCCTGGACATATATTGGGTTTTTCGGAAAGTAATTTTGTTTTTTTTTTGAGAAACTGAAAGACAATTTCCGTATAATGAATAAATATTTTATTTAATTATATATTGGCCATTCTTTTCCAACACTTTTTGCCTCATTTCTGGTAGTAACATGATTCCACGCTCATAAAATTTTTGGTTTTTGCTGGCAAAAAACTGATCCAGGGGATTTTTGACCTCATCATTTGAAGTGAAGGTTTTCCGTCCAAAAATTTTTGCAATGACCGGAACAAATAATAATCAGAAGGCGCCTGATCTGGATAATATGGGGTGTGTGGCAATGTATCGCATTCAAGCTGTAAAACGTAAAACCTTTCGGCGAGTGACCAAACTTGTATGAGGTCTCGCATTATCTTGGTGGAACACTTCACCTTTTCTGTTAATCAATTTTGACCTTTTCTGTTGAAGTGCATCACTCAGTTTGTGATGACAGTAGACTTTAAAACGAATTAATTGTTCTGGTATCCGGTAAAAGCCGAGAAAAAAGCCATTCCTTTAAAACCCCACCTAACAGACAGCATCACCTTTTTTTGATGGAAAATTGGATTGTGAAATTCATTTAGCCGGTTGTTCTATTCTGCTTCATAATCTCTTCCGTTTGAAATTGTAATATACAAATGAAGTGCTTCAAAAATGGATCATTTTCGTGACGTTTGAGAGGCGGATCACAGACGTCAACGCGATGACACAAATTTCTCTCCATGAGAATGTGGGGACTCCATATATCGAGCTTCGAGCTTAAACCGAAGCCTTTCAAGTGGTTATAAACAATTGGATTCAATAAAGTTTACTTCTCACCGAACTTACGTGTTGTTATTCGCTGCCTTTATTGTGTCTTTATCAGCTTCAACCCTCGACGTGGTGCATCTTCGACAACAAAATTGCCGGATCGAAATTTTGCAAACCAATTAATACACTGGCGTACTGTCAACACATCTTCTCCATACGCATCGGTAAATTTCTTTCTGGCTTGAACAGCACTTTTACTTTTTATATAGTAAAAAATGACGAAAATGCTCTCCATATTTGAAAGAGCACTAACCGAAAACTACTGCGTAGAATTAATTGAACTTCATACACAAGCCTTGCCATAACAGCTCTCAACACAAAATGATTATGTGGCTTAAGTGTGAAGTTGTGTTCGAAAAAATACAGTTAAATTCTCTGTCGGGAAAAAAAAGTATTTTCCGAACAACCTTATACAATATGGAATATATCTGAAAGCAAAGAATTTATTGAAAATAATTAAATATAATACATATTATATTTTTATCAATATATATAATATTATTTTAATCATTAATAAAAAATAGGTTGTGTCGTGATAGAAATTGTCAAAAAAAATTGTTTTTGTGTTTCTCGACATTCCGGAAGATGCCGTGCAAAAGTCAAGTGTGTTCAAAAGAGGCAGAGAATTCGTTGAAGATGATCCTCGCTCGGGCGAACCAGTTAGGGTCACCAAAGAAGAAAATGTGAAAAAAGTGGAAAATTGTGCCTCAACCAACCGTGTCCGATGCAATTTGCTGTTTTAAGGTGCTTGGCCATGATGTTCGTCATCCAGGATGTGGGAGAAAATGCACTGTCAATACGACTAGCAATCGCAACATCGTCAAGAAGCGTGTCAATCGAAATCCGAGGGTCTCCACGAGGACCGTGAGACTAGTAGTAATCGTGAATCCGTTCGTCAAATGTCGAACAAGGAGGTCAACCTCAAGCCATACAAGCTCCAAGAAGTTCAACTCCTCACGGATGAAAACAAGCGCGTACGACCCTAAAGGTGTCTTCAACTCCTTCGTCTCGTCGCTGGTCAGCAATGGAAGCGCATTCTCTTCACCGTAGAAGCATTTCACCGTAGAACAATCCCATAACCACCAAAACGACAGAGTCTGGTCCGCAGATGCTTTCAGTACGTCGATTGTCATTGAACATCGTCAAAATGCGCAATCCGTCATGGTCGGAAGCGGAATTTGCGCCAGCGGCAAATCACCCTTGGTTTTCGTGGATCAAGGGGTCAAAATCAATCAGAAAGTCTACCGCTGCAGCACTTCGACAACATGCATTGGGCCTTTCAACAGGACTGCGCTCCGGCTCACAAAGCTGTAATGCGTAATACGCATTTTCAGGCTTTCATCGCATCTGGAAAATGGCCGCCCCACTCGCCAGATCTCAACCCAATGGACTACAGCGTGTGGCCGATTTTGGAGTTCAGAGCGTGTGCTAAACCCCACAAAAGTTTGGAGTCGCTGAAGCAATCTCTGCGCCGGCTGATTAACGCTCGAGGAGCTGCAGCCAATTGTCGAAAATTTCAAGAAGCATCTGAAGCTTTGTATCGCCGCCAAAGGAAGCCATTTCGAAACCGCTTAAATATATTTTTACCAAATGATTATGTTATTATTATTCTTTGTTGTTTTGTTCAATGTCTCTTGTTTAATAAAGTTAAATGAAAAAAGTTTGTTAACACCCTGTATATATAGTATAACAATTTCAATAAGCTACAATAGTTGTTCTAAGTATAATTTAACAATATTCCTTAATTTCAGAATACTTAAATTGATAAATCAACGAAAACTTGAAAGACTGCGTTTGAAATGGTGGGATAAAAACCCTGAAGCCAAAATATGTCCTAAAGCAGAAGATCCTTCGAATGGAATCAGTGTTGGCAATATAGGTGGGGTATTCATTGTTATTCTCGTTGGTATTGGTATTGCTCTCGTTACTTTAAGTATAGAGTATTATGATTATAAACGACAAAAGCGAGGGAAAATATCATTGGTCCCTAATAAACCTGGTTTGTCTAGTAACCTAGACAGAGTTAAAGGAAATAGAGTAACTCTAACAAATGATATGAAGTTGGCTGCTGTGGCTGAATAGAATAAAGAGTAAAACACTATTCGTGAGAATATTACGAAGCATATTAGTATACTAGTAGGTCAAGATATTATTAGTATTAATTCGTTGTAACAGGTTGGGAAAAAAAAACCATTATTTTTGCGTGAACTTAAGGACTTCATTTAAGGTGTTTCGGATTGACTGATTTGTGTCTTATATGCACCGATTCGTTCTATAATGTGTTGCCATTTCAGAGAAAGCTTAATAATGCATGTCCCATAGAAATCTTGGTCCTTATTGGCGACAAAGTCGAGTAATTGATTTTCACAATCTTTTCTTGATGGAAATTTCCTATCACTGAGGAAGTTTTTCAATGCAAGAAAAAGATGGTAATCGCTTAGTGCCAGGTCTGGACTACATTAATTACATTAAAATTTCCAAGTACCAACCTCCGGAGTTTCTGGCGAGACACTACAGATGTGTGTGGCCTCGCGTAGTCCTGATGGAATACAACACCTTCTTCTGTTGGTCAATTCTGGCCGTTTCTGGTCAATCGCTAGCTTCAAACGGTCCAGTTATTGATAGTAGAGATATGAATTTAGTGTAATAAATGATTTCTTTCTAGTCCCATCAAATACACAGTAGTGCATTCCTGGCCTGAAGTCCTAGTTTGGTCACCGTTTGAGCTGCTTCAGCGCGCTTTGATCATTATCGTTGTATGGGTCCCATTTCTCAACCCCAGTCTCCCAGTTAAGAAATGTGTCGATTTCATTCCGTTCGTCTAAGTCTACTCAGATGGAAATTCGATCCATCATGTAATTTGGTGTTAATTGGTGTGCCAACCAAACACCCTGTAACTCATAACTGAAAGTACCAAACAAGAAACAGCGTATTTTTTTAGTGTGAAGTGTCACCTGGACAACGAGCATAATTCTAAAATTATTCGATCGATACTTCACGAGATATTGATCCTACAGCCATCAACCGAAAGATAATGAATTTTTTTTCTTCAACCTTTTATTTGCAGGTTTTAAACTTGAATGAAAATGGATAATCATTAAAATTTATGCGTTCTCAATTTTTGAGCATGTATATTTAATTTGTTCTGATACAATAATTTGTACTGAATTAAAGAATATGAATAATACATATGATATATTATGAATTTCTTGATGAATTTTTGAAATATAATTATAATCGATTAGGAAAACTTTTGTTAAGGTACATTTTGAGAGTTATATCCTTATTATTATAGAATTCACTTTAGAAGTTTCAGTATGAATACTTATTCGATCACCCGTGTGAAAAAATGACTGTATCGTGTGCTGTCGGCTAACTGGTTATATTTTAATTTTGTATTTAAAAATTTGATTTTCATAAATTTTGATTATCTGTTCAATTTGAATTTCTTATAATTTGTATTTTAAAAATATATTGAAGCGAAATAATTTGAACTATAATTCTGTAAACTCTAAACTAATCATATTGCTTAGCTCTATGTTCTTTGCTAACCTTATCCCTATTCAATAATCCTAGTGAACATGAATTCAACTTTAATCGAATAATTTATAGAATTGAAATTATTTCTACCTTTGGTAAGTTTGTTTTTCAATTTATCAATGTTCCTTTCAAAAGTGTCCTTTTTCTGTTTCAGTAATTCAAACTGAATCCTTGAAGTTCAACTGCATTTTATATTGGGTGTTTTTTAGAGTGGTAGAACTTTCGATAAGGATAACTGTGATTTCATAGAAAGTAGAACCAATGCTGTTTTGATATTTCTGTTCACTAAGCATTGACAAATTATCATGGGAAGACTCATGCAACAAAAACGTTCACAAATTGTTGCAATTTATTTTCAAAATCAGTGTTTTGTTCGCCAAACTTGTAGAGCACTTCTTGAAATTTATGGTTTGCATAATTGTTCATCAGAGGACCTTATTCGTGGAACTATCGATCGATTTCGGACCACATCTTCTCAACTCGATGCAACAAGACAACGAACTATAGGTACAGAAGAAAATATCGCTGCTGTAAGTCATAGTGTTAATGATGATCCAGATTTGTCTATTCGTCGACGTTCACAACAGGTTGGACTCTGTGCATCCACCAAATGGAAAATTTTGCTCAAAAATCTTGGTCTACACGCATACAAGATCCAGCTGGTTCAAGAATTAAATCCACTTGACCATAATAAGCTTCGTTTGTTTGCTGATTGGGCCCTAGAACAGCTTGAAGTTGATCCACTTTTTATCGTGAAATTGTGTTTAGTGATGAAGCTCATTTCTGGTTGAACGGCTATGTAAACAAGCACAATTGCCGTATATGGAGTGAAAACAATCCTTAAGAATGCACTGTATGGTGTGCTTTACACACTGGAGGCATCATCGGTGCATGTTTCTTTAAAAACGATGCTGGAACTAATGTTACAGTGAATGGTGCTCGCTACAGATCAATGATCAAAGATTACTGGTTGCAAAATTTGAATGGTATCTACCCAGAAGTAAGTAACTATAAGATGGTGCTACACCTCATGCTGCTACCGTAACAATTAATTTATTGAAAGAAAAATTTGGCGATAACATTATTTCGAGAAATGGTCCAATTAATTGGCCTCCAAGATCATGCGACATAACTCCACTGGATTATTTTCTTTGGGGTTATGTCAAGTTATTGGTTTATGCTGATAAACCAGATAGAATAGACGCTTTGGAAGCCGACATAATTCGTGTTATTGATGAAATAAGGCCTGAATTACTCGAAAAAGTGGTCCAAATTTGGTCTGGTCAAATGCGGTTCCTCAGAGCTGGTCGTGTTGGACATATGCCGGAAATTATTTTCAAAAGATAAATGTCATAAAATTATTTTTCAAATAAAAAAAAATTGGCTTCAGTCTTAATTTATATGGGTTTTATGTCAATTTCAAGTTCTTTCACTCCAAAAAAACACCCGATAGAAGGTATAGAAGTCACAGCCAACTTAGTTGATTTTCTTCTCAGCATCTAAATTGTTTGATACTTGATTTACATGTTGAATATTTCCATTAAGAATTCAGGTAACGTACTTCTGGATACCAATTCAAATAATAAAGTTATCTTCTCTTTAGGTTATGGAACTGGATAATTTGGAGGAGTAAAATTTTTTGTTTAAAACAGAACGACGCGGTTTTGACTCTGGACAATTCAACATTGAATGACATTTTTCTGCCACTATAATTTTCACGAAATATTGAATTCCAAAGCTTACAACCATTTGTCAAAATTCTTAAAAATATGATGCTTTCAATGATTATACAAAATCTACACTATTTCCTGGTTTGAAAATATTCTAGAAAATTAGCCTGAATTTTTGTCTAACTTTTGATACCTATTTTTATGCTAATTGGAACAGTGAAAGTCTTGCTTTTTGTCCGTGAAGTATTTTAAATGTCAAAAGTTCACAAAGTTTAACTTCTAATGCCCCTAACTTAAAAATTATTTGAAATTACCTATGAAATTGATCACATTTCTTCAGATTATATGTTATTACAACTTTATCTATGCTTAAACATCCTCGAGGATATATTTTACTTACACTTTTCCAACATTAATGAGGTAAATACTATGTTTTCTTGAATTAATTGAATTTTGATCAATTTTGAACAATTTACATAACTTTGTTGATTCGGATTTGATTTAGCTCGTTCATTGTCAGTCATTTTTCTCATTGTATAATACTTGCACTTCACAAGATATTCAACTGAAATTTGGCATAGTTATTACAATTTAGAGTTTACACCATGTGACTTGCCAATTTCGATTGCAAATCTACAGGCTGATCTTGTTTCTGGAACACTGTCCCCTGTTTTACTCCAGAACATTTTTTGATGAGCCACTGTTAGTTCGAAAAATTGTAAAAAAAACTTTGTTGTTATACAAAACTTTATGGTCTCTTATAGTTTTGCCGTATTTGTTAACGATTTCGAGAAAAAAAATGTTAAAAGATTCTCTCGAAATCCTCAGAAAAATTCGAATTGTCATAAAAGTTCAGTTAGTAAGTTGTGGTGAAAAAATCCATTGTTAGATTTGACACATCAAATTAAACGAATTCCGAAATAGCTGACATGCATTTCATGTATGGTCTTGCAAATGGAACTGCAAGAGAAAGTAAGCGTCTTTACATGGAACGCTATCCCAATAGATTGATGCCTGGTCATCGAATATTCTTCCAAGTCTTCAAGTTGTTTGGCGGATCTTGCGGGATTCTTTGATATATCCTTATCACATTCAGAGGGTGCAGACACTTCTGCCTCGAGATTTTCATCCTAGGATTATTTTACGTCAGTGGTACCTTACTAGACTATTGAACAATCCTCATTTGGATTGCCTTTCACTGATGAAGCCTGTTTCTCAAGAACTTCAATTAAGAATTTTCATAATGAACACATATGACCTGAGAAGAATCCACAAGAAATTGTAGAAACTCATTTTCAAGAGCAATTTTCATTAAATGTGTGGGGTGGTTTAATTGGTGATTATTTGATTGGTCTTTTTTTTTGCCAGGTTGACTTACTGGTCAATAATACAGACATTTTTCAGAAAACGATTTGCTCTTGTTATTGGATGAATCACCTTTTATGCTATGACGTGAAATGTGGTTCATGCCATGCACGACGGTGCTTCTCATGGCCCACCAGATTCCCAGACTTTAATACTTTAGATTTATTTTTATGGGACCATCTGAAATTTCTAGTAACTTAACGCCAGTGAACACCGTAGAGGAACTAAGAAATCTATACTAGGTGCATTTGATACAGTTAGGATATTCCGGGAGTGTTTGAAAGACTTTTGATCGTCTATGGAGAGAAGAACACAAGCTTGTATAAGGGGTGGGGGAGTACATTATCAACAATTGCTGTTGTTCAGGTACTTTGCTGTTATTTTCTTGTAGTAATACATTTTTTGTGATGATTATACGAGTTAATTGGTAGTGATACGACAAAACTACAAGAAAACATAAAGGATAGTATAACAACAAAGCTTCTTTTTACAATTTTTTAAACTAACAGTGGATCACCAGAGAAAAGTTCTGGAGTAAAACAGTGGACAATGATACAGAAAAAATATCACCCTGTAGATTTGCAATCAAAATTGACAGACCCTGTATCTCGAAAACGAAGCGTTTGCGGTCCCATGTTTATGCAACTTTTTTTTCTTAAAATTATTCAAGGAATCTCTCCTTTCCTTTTGAACTTTCAATTTGGGAACACCCTGTACAGATAACGTTTTGTGGAAAATCAAATTCAATTTGTGAACAACAAAAACTGCTTCATTAGTACAAGAGAATCGGGTTTCTGAAGTTGTTACTATTGAATTCTAATGACTTGATTTTTCCTGTGAGTCCTATAATATCAATTCTACCCAATAACAATACGTAGTCAAAACAGAAAGCGTTGTGTGGTTATGAACGTGTTAAGGTATAAATAATTGAGGGGTTGAAATCCATCACAATAATGTTTCATGTCGAAACGGACAGAATTCATTTACAAAATGAGGTGTACATTTATCGTTTATGGCTTATTGCTTAGCAACAATTCGTTTTATCGCACATTTAGACCTACTTCATTTCGTGACAGGATGGGTGATGGTTCATAAGTTGAGCGTTGAAAAAAGTAATCGATACTGATTAGCACAAACGAAACATGAAATTTCTGTTAGTGTTGATTTGGTCTGCTTCATTCTGCAAGTCGCAAGATGTTCAAAAAATCAACGTTTGTAAGTAAAAATTCCTTATATCTGCGGTATATGCTTTAAATCAGGACATTTAGAAAAAATCTGATTGAATTTACTTCGGGTATGTGAAAAGGAAATTCAGCTACATAATAAAAAATAACTATAAATTAATAAATGTTAGTTTTCCTAATAGGTTCACTGTCAATTCTAGATTGTTCGACGTATATTTGATTCAATTTAGCCCAAAAGAAAAAGTATAATGGTCTTAAATCACGAAATCTGGACGGCCAGTTGTAAGGGCTAATAATTGTGACATAAAAACCCATCAAGTTTTTCAAACAACGACTCCTCCAGCTACCTATATTCAAAAATAAACCAATTAATTCTTAACTTTCAACACGAAAAAACCTGATTTTCAAATACAAAATTTTTGAACCGTTTCTGTTATTTTATGATCGTAATAATCATAATTATATTAATGATAATTAATCATGATTATCAGGAGTATAAATAACTTCTAACTAGCAATTGACGGATTTTTCGCCTTCATAATAATTGAAGAAATGCTGGTCAGCCAGGCCATATTTCATCGATCAGAAGAGAGTACTAGTAGTAATCAACTTTATTGATAGTAATCAAATGGCTACCGACCAAGATCTTCCTGCCAGATACATTAATAATCAATGATGAATAAGGTTTATTGTATAGGGAAAAAAGTTTACTCTAAAGAAAACAGGTATTCAAAAATTACAGATACATAAAAGAAAACCTAACGATGAAATAGTAGACTAGTAGTGACATATGTTATCATAACTGCACGAATTTATTTCACGTCTTAATTCTATTTATATTAATTACAACTTCGTCCCCTGTTAAGGATATTCTCAATTTTATTATCAATTAATTTAAAACGCTCTCAGTCGTGTCGTTATTGTGTAAAGGGATTTCTTAATAACAAAAACTTACAAAAGAGAATAAAACAGTGACATAACATTCATTACCAAAATTTATATTATTTATATAAAAATTGGAAAGATTATATATACAGAGTATAAATGAATAGTTGCAAAAAATTTAGGAGGTGATTCTTTGTCAAAAAATAGGGTGGGTCTTCCATATATGTTTTCTAAGCCCCCCTGCTTAGTTACAGCCCCCTAAAGAAGGCGCCTGAAAAACAGTTCTTAATTTTTTTTTAAACCAGGGAGCTAACAAGAATAAAATAAACCAGACATTTTATGGGGACGAGAAGGCACTCAAAAAATGTTTGGTAGTGTTCTTCAATGATAACAAGGGGTAGAAAAAGCCACCGCTAAATCTTGTTTCTCAAGAAACTTTTTTTCCTATTTGTATTTTACAATAAGTAGATTTGTTTTGTATAACTCGATCCATTCTTAACAAATAAGGTCTCCCGTAATTTCACGCTAAAATTCAAAGTTTTCGGGAAAAAAAAATTATTCATCAACAGATAATACGCCTGAGTCGTAGAGGCTGCAATTCTTTTCGACCTTAAATTTATTCTGGGCTAATTTTAAGATATTTGAATAATTTTATATACCTTCTATCAAGTATTAACCTCTATTTATGTTATTTTATTCATAATATATAATTATTTGGTTTCCTCAACATTCTTTATACAGATAGTCCTTGTGCTATAACAGAGGCCGTTAAATTGCCTTTCAATCTTTTATATCAACGGTAAACCACAGAATTATTTATTTGTAGTTAACATTACACTGCATTTAAATTTTTCAGTATTCATTTACCAGAAGCTTTTTGAATTGTTGAAAGGTGAGTAAATATTTGTTGTTGATTGATTTTATATTTTATTGAATATGAATTAATTGAGTACTGACGAAGGAGTCTCCTTTAAAACTTTTTTTTCAGTAATGTTTTTACATATCTTGAGACTTTATAGAAAGTAACTTAGTTATCCAATAATATTGAATATTCTAAGTAGGATAGTTTTATGATGAAATTCTTAAGATTATGTTAAACATTTTTGAAAGATATCTGTTTTCATAAGATTGATCAGCAGAAACAAAATTTTGTCTACCCAAAATATTTAATTTATAAGATTTTGATAAACAATTTCTATTTATTGGATTTTGTTATATCATTTGGATGTCTTATAATGAATGTTTATTTTATATGTCCTTTGATATAAGTGGTACTTATATGACGTTAATTTAATATAATTTCTGAAGTTATAATTATGAAATATAATTTTTTGAAATTAAATATGTAGAAGGCTTATTTTAAAATATTTAAATAATTAGATTTATTCATTAGGCGGATGTCAAGTTGACAGTTTTATTGAGAACTGGTACGAATATTGAACAATTTCAAACTTTTCACAAATTCAATATCATATTAAATATATCACAAATAGCAAAAAAGAAATATTCATCGATTGTAACCACCAAATTTGTTGGTTTCTGTAGATGAATATTTCTTTCTTGCTATTTGTTATCATATTAAATGTTCAAAAGGACCACTTTCCGCCGTTATACAACAGTCTATACGTCGGCGCATAGATTGAGTTACCCGGTCAAAAAATCCGCATTCAATAACAATGCAGTTCCTTATGTCTTCCATATCTTGGACAGGAGTCTTGTAAAGCAATGTTTTTAAATGACCCCAAAAAGTAAAATCCAGAAGATTTATATCTGGTGATCGAGCAGGCCAGAACAGAGGTCCACCTCGCCCTATCCATGGACTTGAATAATGATTTAAATGCTGACCTGCTGTGCGGGGGCCCCATTATGCATAAACCACATTGTCCTTCGAACACGTAAAGGAATTGAATGTAAGTGGCTTTTACTTAGTGTAAATCCATCTCAAATGAAATGAAAACAATTATTGTTTAATTCACACTTTTATTGAGTTACTGATGACGCGTTTCGTCACATTGTTACTTCTTCAGATCATTAAGACTACTTATTTCTAAACAAACTGTCTTGCCTTTATATACATTTATCAATTTTTTATACAAATATTTGAACAAAACGGAGAGAATATTTGAATTTACAATACTATTACTTTATCATTTAAATGTAATTGATAACTCATTATAAGATATTTCTTATCTTCTCAATTACCAATTAAAGTAATTAAGATACCATTATACCCCAATTAAGAAATGAGAAAAATCACGACTGTTGAAGTTCTCAGTATTAAACAAATGCCCAATAAAATAATTAACAAAAAATTAGCTAGAAATCGGTTACTTAAACAGATTGATTAAAGGCGAATTATTTAGATCTAATTGATCATTTAATAAAACGCCTTTATGCTTCTCTGTATTTATTTCTACCGTTTCCCAATAATTTAATTGTAAACTTTTATCTACTTCATGTATTATCTTGAAATCATGATCGAACATATGTTTTTCGGATAATAAATGATAAGCATAGTTTGAATTATTTTTATTGTGCACGAAACTATTTAAATGTTCTTTAATTCTTGTAAAAAAACTTCTACTAGTTCTACCTATATACACCTTATCACAACTACCGCAATTCAATTGATACATACCCGATTTATTTTCTCTTTTTATTTTTGTTTTATTGTTTTTGATGAATAAATTATTTTGTGTCTTCCATGAAATATTAAATTGTTGTTTCTGTAGTAAATTTTTCATATTATGGCTTATTTTACCAAAATATGTTAGGCTATTGTATTTTTTATTATTTTCTTTTGTTTTTGGAAAAATTAAATCAGTTGCTTTATCTAATTGTTTTTTATTTAACAATTTCATATTTAACTCCGGTGCATAGCCATTGTTAATTGCGATTTGTTTAATGATATTAAGTTCTCTCTCAAAGTTTTCAATTGATAATGGAATACTAATACGTCTATGTATCATACTATGGAACGCGGCTAATTTATGATTATATGGGTTATGAGAAGAATTATGAATAATTATATCTGTATGTGTTAGTTTACGGTAAATAGCAAATTCATGTTTACCATTTGTTCTTTTAATTGTGAGATCAAGAAAATTTATAGAAATATTAGTCTCCATTTCGATAGAAAACTTAATTTTAGGATGAATACCATTAACAAAATCAATGAATTTTGTTAGTTGACGGTTAGTCCCAGTACAGCATACAATGATATCATCAACATATCTGAATAAATTCTTGTATTGGTTCAGATATGTTGATGATATCATTGCATGCTTTACTGGGACTAACCGTCAACATCCAAGTTGAGAATTGGAGACGATTCGGAAAATCCCGTGGTACACGTTGATATGTGATATGGATATAAAAGTTGTTCCTTTAATATGGCAAACACCCGTCATATGGTGAATTTGTAATGGCTGAGCAATTTTCCTAGTACTGATGTCAGGTTGCTCGTCGACAAGATTCTTCTTCTATTGCTGGAAACAAAATGCATATCGGTCATTTCTGTGTTTGTGTACACCGCCATATCAATGAGTATGTGACAAAAATTTGAAAATGATGAATCAGTTCGAAAAATTATTGTAACTGAATCAAAGTTGATCGAAAGTAGTCAGTTGTCATACCAAAATGACATCCGCTTACGAGATAAATTCTAGTTCGGAAATATTAGGAGTACAAATAAGTTTCCGCCGTTTTTTCACACAAATTAAATATTTATTATAGAAGAACGGTAATATAAATTTATATAAAATATTGCGCATCACTTGCAACCACTTTTTGCCATCTCTCAGGCAGCATTCGAATCCCACGTCTGAAGAACTTCTTGTCTTTTGAGGCTATCCACGAATCAACCCAATTTTTGGTATCCTCATAAGATGTGAACCGCTGCGCCGTCAGAGCATGTGCCATGGACTGGAACAGGTGATAATCGGACAGTGCAATGTCTGGTGAATATGGCGGGTGGGGTAACACTTCCCAATTAAGTGTTTCCAAGTACTTTTTCTCGGCTTTAATTCGTACGGAACCCAATTTCCTTGTTTATGAATCATTCCTAATGATTTTGAACGATGTGAGACTGCTTGCTGAGTGACTTCTAATGTTAGAGCAGTTCTTTTTGTGTTTGAGATTAATCTTCCTCCAATAATTCCTCCAATTCTGCATCCTCGTAAATTTTTAGCCTTCCACTGCGATCTTTGTCTTCTACGTCAAAATCACCATTTTTAAACTTTTGAAACCACTCTCGACACGTTCTCTCACTCAAAGCACCCTCAGCATATGCTTCTACGAGCAATTGATGCGCCTGAGCAGCAGATTTCTTCAAATTAAAAAAGTAAACTAATATTTCCCGCAAATGACGCTTACTTGGCTCAAATTTTGACATTTTCAACTTTTAAAAATTATATTTTACCAATATAAAATCAATGATATTAATAGGTTATGATGTTCTTGAATGTCCAAACTATTTTTAAAGCCGGTTATCATCTGCGAAAGCTAACCGAAACTCCGTGCCGCGCCATCTACAATAAAACGGCGGAAACTTATTTCTACTCCTAATAATTCCAGCCTTTACGACTCACGCTATCATGATGATAAATAATTTTTTTTCTCAAAAATCTTGGATTCTAGCTAGAAATTCAAAGAGACCTTATTTTTTAAGAATGGATCAAGCATCCAAAATTAATTGTCTCATTGTAAATAGGAATACGGAAAAAAGTTTTTTGCGAACGATGTTTTATGGGTAGCTTTTTCTACCCCTTGCAATCATAGAGGAAGACCACCAAAGTTTTTTGAGTGCTTTCTCGCCCGTATAAAATGTCTGATGAATTTAATTCTTGTCAGTTTCTTGGTAGGAAAATAATTTAAAACTATTTTTCGAGCGTCATCTTTAGGGGGCTGTAACTAAGCAGAGGTGGCTCAAAACATAGATTTTATATAAAATACCCACCCTATATTTTGATAAGTAATTAGCCCCTGAATTGTTTCGCAACTAATCATATACACCCTGCATAATAATTTCAGCATTCACATTTGAAATTACATTCAAAAAAAAGATGCAAGCCTGCCCTTATGTCAAGATGCAATGAAGATTTTTTTACAGTATATGTAACCGAGAATGGACATTTTCTTGCACAGAAGGGAGTAGAAGTAGCGCTCTCATATATAAAGGATAATACTGAGTTAGGATTGGAAGTGGATCTCACAACAGTTTTGAGTAATCGAACTGATGCTGTTGAGCTGTTAGAACCATGTAAGTGTATTATTTTCCCCAAATGTTACGACAATAATTTTCGGAATATAGGATTCACCATGCTTTTAGAAGAGGAGCAATTAAGCCTGGCTCAGCACAAAAATAACTTAATTCTACATTATAAATGGTAACTGATATTCAACTGGATGGATGTTTGAAACTTCCCCCACCCTTTCTCACTGCCTTACATTTCCAAGCATTGAGTTTTGTGAGATACTGAGTTTTGATAATAATAATAATAATAATTTATTAATTACCCTCAAAATTTTACAGGGAATGTCATGTACATATATATGATAATATACATATATGTATAAATGAAAGCAATATATATGAATAAAATAATAGTTAATTAATAACAATAACTGATATTAGATCAAATTTAAAATTTCTTAAAGTCAAAATATAAAAATTATTAGACATTAATATAAACACGATTATAAACAATTACAAAAATTAATTGACGACTAGAATTGGTACGTCATAAATTCATCCATTGAATAAAAACTACAATCAGCAAGAATCACCTTAACTTTCCGTTTGAATGCTGTACAATGCAGTGACTTCAGGTGCTGAGGAAGTTTATTATACATTTTCATACTATTGAATATATGTGTTTTGTGTTCTCTTCAGTCTATGACGTAGAGCCATGAAATTATTCCTTGATCTTGTTTCATGATTGTGAACCGCTGAGTGTTTTTGGAAAGTGTTCTTATTCTTGTGTATATACATAAGGCATTCAAGGATATAGCAGCATATAAAGGTAAGTATACCATATTGATTGAAAAGAGGTCTACAGCTATCTACAGCTAATGGTCTGGCCCACTCCTGCTATCAATATTATGGCCTTTTTCTGTTTCAGAAAAACTACTCCAGCATCTGAAGATGCGCCCCATAGGATTATGCCGTAGGTCATTCTGCAGTCAAATTGTGCATAATAAGCAAGTACCGCCTCTTTTTCTGTGATTATGCTTTTTATTCGCCGTATTGCGAATAACGCCGTAGAGAGCTTGTGGCATACTTCATTTACATGTTTCTTCCAAGTTAAATTTGCGCTAATTGACACTCCGACCATTGAAATGCTTTCCAGGTTTTGGTACTTTGTGCTCACAAGCAGCTGCTGTGTTTTCTCTGGATTTACTTTCATGTTATTCACATTGAACCACTCTACAGTGCCCTTCACAGTTTCCTCTGACTTATTCAGTAGCAAATTTCTATTCTTCGCTTTATTCAAGAATGATGTGTCATCAGCAAAGAGGGTTTCATCATCTGCAGCAGTATTACACACCAGATCATCTATATAAATTAGGAATAAAGTCGGTCCCAGCACCGATCCATGGAGCACTCCTGTACTAATTTTCATTCTTGAAGACCGCTTGCGTTCCAAATCTACTATCTGGTAGCGATTCTCAAGGTAGGACCTCATCAGACACAAAGCTGTGCCTCTTATGCCTATACATTCCAACTTGCGCAGAAGCTTTTCATGACTGACACAATCGAATGCTCTAGTCAAATCCATGCACGTCAACATCACGTCATCTGCATCGTCCAATGCCTCCATGATGAATTCGATAATGTGGACCAAAGCAGTGATAGTTGACCTACCCTCTCTAAAGCCATGCTGATAATTTCCTAGCAATGAATTGCTCTCCAGAAATGAGTTCAACCTTTTTTTGAGGAGGGACTCGAAAATTTTCGAAATAACTGGCAGTATCGAGATTGGCCTATAGTTTTCATATACCTCTTTATCTCCCTTCTTGTATATAGGTATCACCCTTGCGACCTTCAATTCATCGGGAAAGTAGCCCTGTTGAAAGCAATCATTTATAAGGTCTGAAATAGTATCTGCTAAATGATTGATGAAGTTTTTCAGCATTTTTACCGTGAAACCATATATATCTTGTGAAGATTTATTTTTCATCTCTGCCACTTCCTCCGGTGTCGTTGGGGTCAAAAAAAAGGAGCGTGAAATTTTAATCTTTTTGTTTTTCAACAGTTTCTCACTCAACTCTGGATTGGTGTTAGGTCCAGTTAACTTTTCTCCGATTGTTGAAAAATACACGTTGAATAATTCTTCTGATATTGACGAAGGATATGATGTCCCTTTTTTGTTTTTATTTTGGAATTTATGATCTGCCATATAGTCCGGCTCTTATTCTCCGCTTCGTTCATGAATTTTAAATTTTCATATCTGATGTTATCATTCACAAGTTGATTAAATTGTTGTTTTAATGTCATATATAACTTCTTCGAGTTCTCATCTTTTTTTACCTCATATATTGTGTGGGCTGCGTCTATTTTCTTTTTAATTTCAATTATTTCTGCTTTTTCCCAGCATTTAGTTTTAGTATTGACTACTTTCACTTGTTTTTCAGGAAAGCACTTATTGAAAGAATGTATCAAAGTTTGGTGAAAGTTCTTGAAACAGTCTCGTATTGTGCCCATACGTATAGAACCCCAATCTACATTCTGCAATTGTTCCTGAAACAGGCTAGTATTTTCTTTATTCAATATACCAATCGTTTTATATTTTTGTTTTTCAGGAATGTTTACTATCTGCATGTCGAGTCTCTGCGCCAGATTATCCGATAAATGATAATTTATTGTTTTCGAATTATAGGAGGAACGATTCAAATTTGTGAAAACGTTATCAATGCAATTACTTGACTTATGCGTTACACGTGATGCCCGACTGAAAACCACATGCATACCGTATGAAATGACTGTTTCTTTAATCTTTATATCCTCATTATTAACTCCATTAAACTGCACATTGAAATCACTTGCAATCAATACATTATGACTCGATTTGCTGGCAATGATATTCATGGCACTATCCAGCCGATCAATAAATAAATCGAAATCTCCATGGGGAGGTCTGTAGACACATATATAGTATGTTTTGGTGGGCTTTTCGAATATTGCACACATTTCTATGTGTCTTTCAATTGATAAACAATTTATAGCTTCCACAGGTTCAAATTGTGTGCCCTCACTCACAAGGATCAAGCAACCACCGTTTTTGAATGCATCACGATGGACCAAAATCGTACAACGGATGCAATAAGTTTCTTTTTATAATAAAATGATGACTCATCCATGTTTTGGACCTACATTATCAAAACTAGACGTGGATCTTAATGACGTCGCCGCGTCAGTGCAAAGTGATGAATTCTCCCCCACTCAATGGAGTCTGAAAGAGTAGGGAAAAATTCAAAGAACAGTCCAATTGAATATTCATTCGTCATCATTTATCACACATTATGAAGTTATTCTTGTGCTGAGCGACTGAGACAATAGCTTCACTTGTTAATGCATTGTCAATCCTATATTCCGCGAATGATTTTCGTAAACTGTAGATGATAAGTCGTTGTATTTAAGCTCCATGCAGACAATTTAGTTCAATCATATGCAGCTATTACTCGAGAAAAATTATTTGTTTCAGTGTGTGAAACTTACAACAACATGTTGAAAGCTTCGAAACCTCCGCATTTGGTCCTAGACACAACCGTAACAGGTTTATCATCCGAAACGGTAAAATCAGTGACTGCAGCTTTAGGTCTACCAACGATAACGGCTTCTGTGGGTCAAGAAAGAGATCTCATTAAATGGAGAAATATAGACGACGACGAAAAAAAATATTTGATCCAAGTCAACCCTCCCACAGATATAATCCCGCAAATTATTCGAGACATTGCCGAAAGACAGAATATGACAAATGCCGCCATCTTGTTTGATTTCCATTTTGGTGAGTAAAAATCTCTAAATTATTATGTAATTTTGAGTGCTTAAAGTATTCTTTTATATGCATCATGTTTTCTTCTTCTGAAGGTGTATGATTGTAAATGAACTTTTTTCTGCTACTTTGAAATGAAAGAAAACTCTTTGTAAGACAATATTTTATTATTTACAGTTAAGAACTATTTGCCCTAAAGGTGGGCTTGAAAATGAAATAGAGAGTTAAGCCTCGTACGGCAACTTCTACTTGAATGATATACAACAATGAATTTGTTACTGCAAGTAGTTTCCGTCACAGACTGGGAAAAGAAATATACAAAATCTGACTTCATTTCTGAGAATAATGGACAGCAGGCAAATTCTTAGGGCACATTGGCGTAGACAGAAGGCAATAAAATTATTTACACGTCGAATGATCTCTAAAGTACCTTTTATCGACTATTCTTTATTGTCGCGCTTCAAGAACCATATGATATATAGAATATCGAACAGATTAATAATTCTGCTATACCTCTACAAATTTTTATTTGATGAAATTTTGTAGAAACTTTTTAAAATTAAATTAAACATATGCCGCTGAAAACACTGTAAGAATTTTAGTAGAAATATAGAATTATTACTCATTACACATAAAAAAAAAAAAATTTGTTGCCTGTAAAGTCGGTATACGGGCGAAAGTTTTACGTGACAACGACTTTGAGTGGTAAAATAATTTTAATGTGAATATTCATTCGTATAGTAGGAAGAAGGATGAAATAATAGTAACAATTTAAAACATTTATTTATACAAAGAATTATATTTAAAACATTAATTTATACAAAGAATCTCGCACTGAATTTCATATTAACAAAATTTTATTTATCAATCAGTTGTTATGAGTTATTAATAAATTTAACTTGTTTTACATTGTTATAAATATAAAAACTAAATTTAAAAGTTAGAACATTTATTTAAATCACATTAATTGTTAATATCAATCGATTTTAATTCAAAGTGTATTTTCTAAAAGGAGAAAACTAATTCACATTTGATCTTTGAATTTGTAAATCGCGCGCTTACGACCTTGCGCAGTGATTAGTCGTCTCGGTTTGAATGTTTGAAAGTTTCGATTTGACAGGTTGGAGGTTAAACATTGTTATTTCAATTTTTTACATAGCAAGTCGCGCTCATTTTTTCAAGTTAAACAAATTATTATTGGTTGAGAAACGATTTCTACTACTTTTTTGATTGAAAACTACCACAACATTGTGATTACTACAACATAACCTATTCACTTATGTCTTAGTCATTTATTTCATCATGTTATATTATCAGTCTGAAATTATTTACCTTTGCTGTTTGAATTGTTGCGATGGACGAAACTACCTTCACATTATCACTACACAATCGTTTTACAATTAACTGGCAACGTGTAAACTTGTATGCAGGCGCCTAAGCGAAATAGAAGCGCAAGACATGAACCAGTGTGTATGCCTATCTCTCTCACTCTCTCTCTCTCTCGCTCTGTCTCTCTTGCTCTTAGGCGGGCTAACTGTGCTCGAGTGGAAGGGACGCGTGCCTTTCACTTTTTATGTCTGTCTCTCTCGCTCTTAGGCGGGCTAACCATGCCCGAGTGGAAGGGACGCATGCCTCTCACTCGCTCTCATTGTGAGCGCATAACGTGAGCGGAGCGTAACGCAGTTTCTTGAAGTGTCACCCAGCAAACCAATTTATAAGACGTTGTCACGTCAAAAATCTGTTTGATATTTAAGATGAATGAATGAAAAAGCCTTTTATCAATTTATATTTTATATTATAATTAAAATTGTGCATCTTCAGTATATGTTGGTTTATGAATATACACAGGGTGTCCGTATTTAATGTTCATATATTTCAAGGGGTGATTCTAGAGGTCAAAATATGAAGAAAGCTTCATATCAGCTTAGGTCCTAAAATGCACCCTGTGAGCGCTAGAGCTTCAACATGACCTCGAAAATCCGATAAACTAGCGATATCTTTGTCAAAATCGGTGGATTCAAATGAAACTCAGTACATGGAGGTTTTTGGATAAACTGAATCGTTTGGTGTTGAAAAATTTAGTGATTCTCATCTGTGGCGGGGATAATAAGTCTTTCATAAAATTACCTCTAATTTTTGAATGAGGACTAAGGAAGGTATTTGTACAGACAAGTGACCCATTTTTTCTGCTCGTCAGTGATCAGAGAAAATCATTAATGACATACTCTTTCGAATTTGTACTCATTATATTCTAGCATTCCAATCATATTTTGATGCTTCCTGGAGTATAGTTTTTTCCACATTGACTTGAATTAAGGTATGGTTTTCAATGTTATTTTATGTAATGATTTCTATTCATCACTCAAATGAAATACTTCCGCAGTTCTTGCTGAAATAAAACCTTCACAATATTTTTTCAGTTATGGGTCACAAGTACAAGACACTCCTGCAGAACATGGCAACTTCTAATGTCATCACAGCCATTGACCAGAATAAGCTCGAAGTTCAAATACAGAAATTGTCTAAAATGAATTTGGTGAATTTTTTCATTCTTGGAAGCTTAGACACTATCAAGAATGTTCTTACATTGGCATCAAAGAACTCGCTCTTGAATAAACATTTCGCCTGGCATGCAATAACTGCTGAGAATGGTAACCTAACTTGTGACTGTGGAGAGGGTAAAGTCCTGTTCGTGAAGCCAACCATAGACCCTGCCTTCGTGAAAAGACTGAATCTCATCAATGAAACATATCATCTAGATGTAACTCCAACGATAAGTGCAGCATTCTATTTCGACTTGGCCTTAAAGGCTTTTCTCACCATCAGGTAGGAATACATCTTGTTAATTTTTCCTACAAAGAGTTCATAAATAACTCATCCAATTCACCAAAAATTAACTGATTTGAGCTATGGTTATGGAATGTTCTACAAATCGATATAGTGTAACTCACATCTGTATGAATATTCTAAACTCAAACAAGCCCGATTAGGTTCTGTTGTTGATTCGTACTTGTCAGCCGAATTAATTTAGTTGAATATATAGTCCGTCAAGAAAGTATCCAAAACAAACAAAGCTTGATTGTAATTATTTAGTATATATTTTTAATTCTTGAATTAAAAAACAAAATATTCATCTTACTTGCTTATACAATCTTCATCAAATTCTAAACGCTTGACTAAAAGTCGAGGTACACCCGAAACTAGATCACCTCCATAATTTTCGATAATGGTAGTCCAGAACTGTAAAACTGACTCATTTTTATTTTGTGGCGCTGCTCGTTCAACTTCAATTTTCATTATTCCTTATATGTTTTCAATGGGACTAAGATCTGGTGAAGCTTCTGGCCATGAAATGGTTGTCACTTGGTGTTCTTGCATTCAAGCTTGAGTATAGGTCGAAGTATGGTATCTTGCATTAGCCTGGTGAAAATGCCACCCATCTGGATATAAAACATGCGCCGTTTCAAGGAGAAAACCTTTTAAAATGTCAAAAAACTTTTCACTATTAATGGTACTATCAACTATACAGAGAAGCGTAGCACCACGCTAAGATATTGCTCCGCAACCATTATTTTGGTGGGAAATTTGGAAATTTGAAGGGTAACAGGTTGTTTCGATAGTATTTTTAAGTGATTTCCATCATGTTGGGGACAAATTTCTATCCTTCGATTCTATTGTGAAGGTGTCATTATAAGGGTTTTTTTCTTTCCTTGATATGTATGTAGTCTTGTCTTTTCAGTGATATATGGACTTTCAACACCATCATTCACAAAATATATTTGACGCATAAGAAAAAATTAAAGAATTTAGTAACCAAAATGAAATATCAAATCTCTAATTTGCAAACAAAAACAATATTTTCGAATCACGTTTTTTATCCTAAATTCAGGAATTTATCTAATGCTAAGTTCGCTAAAGATGAAATTGAATTATTGGAAAAAGGTTTTAAATTTAATTTGAATAGTAATAACCAGAAATTCTCAGAATATCTAGCTGTAGATTCAGAAAACGCAATGAAAGGTTATCAAAATTCAGATATAGATAGGTATAATTTAACTAGTATATTGAAAAATAGAACAACGCTATATAAAAATACATTTAATACTACGGTAGGAACAATACGGAAAAAAACTTTAGAAAACAATGTAGTTTTTACTAGAGCTGACAAAGGAAATACAGTTATTGCAATCAATAGAAATGATTATATAACCAAAACAACCTCTTTTTTAGATCCTAATAAATACATAACTATTAATAAAGATCCTACTACAAATTACCAAAACCAAGTGAAAACAGTAATAAAACATTCAACAGCACTATTTGAAAAAATTCCAAATTTTAAATTATTTCAAATGAACCCTCAACCACAAATTCTACATTCACTCATCAAGTTAAACAAAGAGAACAAACCAATAAGACCAGTAGTTTCCTTTGTTACAGCTCCGTCATATAAATTGTCTAAAGAATTGATTAAAATTATTCAAAAAGAAACCAATTTTCAGGCAAAATTATCCATAAAAAATTCATATGATCTAATAAATAAAATAAAGAATATTCAAATCCCAGACAATGCCAAACTAATGTCTTTTGACGTGAACAACCTGTTTCCTAGCGTACCTGTAAAACTAACAATAAAATTAGTAGAAAGGCTACTATTGAAAAATCACACAAACCCGGTAATTAAACAAGAAATAATGGATATCCTCAACATATGTATTGCACAAAACTATTTCTTGTTTAATGGAATATTTTATGAGGATAACGAAAGCCTCACGATGGGAAATCCACTAAGTCCTATATTAGCTGAAATATTTATGGATTTCCTAGAAGACAAAATACAAGAGCACCCGCTTTTTAAGCAATTTATTTATTATACCGTTTTGTAGATGATATTATTTGCTTATTCGTCGGTACGTCTAGACAACTTTCGTTATTCTTAGAATTTATCAACCAGGTAAACCCTACGACAAAATTTACTCACGAAGAAGAACAAAATGACAGCATAAATTTTTTAAACTTAAAAATAATTAAAATTAACAATAGACGTAATTTTTCGATTTACCGCAAACCAACACATACAGACGGCACAATACATTCTTCCTCAAATCATCTTTTATCCAATAAATTAGCAGCATACAATAGTATGGTGTATAGACTAGTTAATGTACCTATGTCACAAGAGAATTTTGAAATAGAATTGAATATAATAAAACAAATAACAGTAAATAATGGGTATAACCCATCGATTATTGATCAACTATTGAATAAAATTAAACTGAAACAATCCATGTCATTTAGTTTATCCACATATCAAAAAAAATGAAAAGTTTATTTGCTTACCATACATAGGACAAAAATCTGCACAAATAGCTAGATATTTGAAGAAAAAACGAAATGTCAATATCTCATATAAAACAATAAATTCTTTAGGTAAATTAATAAAAAATAATAAAGATATCGTCAATAAGAACAAGAAATCAGGCGTATATAGGTTGAATTGTGGTACATGTCCATATGTATACATTGGTCAAACGGGTAGATCTTTTGAGAGTAGGATCCAGGAACACCGGAATTCATTCGTTAAGAATAAATCAAACTCCACTTATGCCAGACATCTACAAGAATCCGGACATGATTTTGACCATAACTTTGAAGTTCTCCATTTCGAGAACAAATGCAATAGATTGGACCTTTTAGAAGCAATGGAAATAAACCGGCATCATGAATATTTTGTTGAACGACCAAACAGATGTGAACCGTTCTCCGTTGTTGAACCTTTTTTAATAAATTCCTTGTAAACTTCATTTTATCACGTATTTTTAGTGAAACTTGTATTTAAGGAGAAATATTTTGTAAAAGTAGTTAGTTACCATACTCACCTGACAAAGTCAATATGTAATTGACGAAACAATTGTCGTTGAAAAATAAAAATAAGCGGAAATAAAGTGTTTTACTTCAAATCATTTACGATGAATTTCCGTCAAGTAGAGACCGAAACAATCAAGAATATATGGACGGTTTCTGGACATACTTTTATATTTCGTTGATTTCCAAATCAGGCGCGGATTGTGTCGTTTTAAGGCCAACAGAGCCTTTATTTTTTTTCCTTCAATCTTAAGCTGTCTTCCTGAAACTGGTCTATGCCTCATATCCATGCCATTTTTTGTCCTCTTTATTGTCTTATATACAGCTCTTTTCACCAGTTCAGTCAATTGCACTAATTTTTTAAAGTTTCGAAAACCTTTTTAAAAAAATATTCTACCTGTTTTCTTTTTTCTAGTTGCGACATTATTTAATGAATTGTATACATGTTGACAGTGAACAATATTTGACAAATAGTATTCCCATGCAACTTTGGCCATAGCCGACCAATTGCACAACCTATTTATCTTAGAATATTACAAAAAAGAAGTATATTAAAATTATGAAAAATAATAAATTCCGGATACTTTCTAGATGGATTATAAATATGCTAAACATGAGCATCACGCCGTAACAGTATCTGACTTGAACATGAGGATACTTTGTACAAAAGTTATAAAGAGTAACTGTAGTTACTTTTTGTACTCTTTTGAATATGGTCGAAACACGTATTAGGGTTCTGAATAAACTGTGAAGCATAAAAACTGTGTGAATTATTTAAATTAAATTGCAATTTTGTTAATTGAAAATCCCTTATTCAGTACCTCATCAATTAATTCCAAAAAATCTTCTCGAGAAAGAATTTTAAAAGTTTTTGGTTGATATTTTTTTGATCTCTGCTTCACGTTTTATGTTCAGGTTTTTTTTTTTTTTTGAAATGACTAAACTTGATAATAAACTTTCACCAACTATTCTTCAATTTTACAATTACATTGAAACGATGGGAGGTATAAGTTCGGATGAAGTTTCTTAATTCAATGAGGATAGAATGAAATAAAAAATTACTTTGTTTTCTATCACTTTTTTATTATAACTGATATACAGTGACTCGAGTTTCATAGTGTTTACTACATTTTCAAACTGAATGAACAAATTAGATCTCAACTATTATATATGCTGATTGTAGGCTTCGGCAGAGCTTCGAAGAAAGGGGTTTTTCTTTTCAAAGTTCCGTCTGTTCGTTTAGTAGTTTTATTATTGGTACGTGCCTCTTATATTTTTCAATTTCTATGGATTCCAGGATGTCAAGTTTTTTCCATTTCGCTTCCACGTGCAAGATAACAAGGTTGTTCAATTCTGGGAACTTGTGATCTGTATTGAAGAAATGGTTTGCAAAATTGGAATTATTCTTCCGGTTCCTAAAAGCAGATTGATGCCCTTTGTACCTTTTATGGAAAGGTCGGCCCGTTTGTCCTATATACACACTATTACACTCTTGACAACTTAATTTATAGACTCCCGAATTATTCAGTCGGTTCTCCCTTGTCTTTCGGATCAAAAAAAGCTTTTGTTTTTTGTCTATGATGGAATTTATAGTTTTGGTTTCGAACTGATTTTTTGTGGCTATTTGTCTGATTGTATTCAATTCCCTCTTTAACGTAATATTATCTAAAGGAATTGAAAATGCTCTATGTACCATTGATCTATAAGCAGTTAGTTTATGATTGATCGGATGGTTTAAAAATTTGGTATTGTTGTATCAGTTGATGTGGGTTTTCTATATATATCAAAGGAAATTTCATTATTACTGTTAATTAAAGTTATGTCCAGAAAATTCATTTTATTATTTTCTGGACATAACTTTAATTAACAGTAATAATGAAATTTCCTTTGATATATATAGAAAACCCACATCAACTGATACAACAATACCAAATTTTTAAACCATCCGATCAATCATAAACTAACTGCTTATAGATCAATGGTACATAGAGCATTTTCAATTCCTTTAGATAATATTACGTTAAAGAGGGAATTGAATACAATCAGACAAATAGCCACAAAAAATCAGTTCGAAACCAAAACTATAAATTCCATCATAAACAAAAAACAAAAGCAACTAATTCGTAAACAAATTTATCCCATCTCCAAATCAGGTCATAATAACACTAAATTCATAAAACTAACATATTTTGGACCAATTTCACAAAAATAACTCAAATTTTGTCAAAAATTAACATAGTAACAGCTTTCACACACTCCCATAATATTCCTAATCTCTTTTTTAATCCGAAAGACAAGGGAGAACCGACTGAATAATTATGGAGTCTATGAATTAAGTTGTCAAAAGTGTAATAGTGTGTATATAGGACAAACGGGCCGGCCTTTCCATAAAAGGTACAAAGAGCATCAATCTGCTTTTAGCAACCGGAAGAATAATTCCAATTTTGCAAACCATTTCTTCAATACAGATCACACGTTCCCAGAATTGAACAACCTTGTTATCTTGCACATGGAAGCGAAAGGGAAAAAACTTGACATCCTGGAATCCATAGAAATTGAAAAATATAAGAGGCACGTACCAATAATAAAACTACTAAACGAACAGACGGAACTTTGGAAAACCCCTCTCTTCGAAGCTCTGCCGAAGCCTACAATCCCCATATATAATAGTTGAGATCTAATTTGTTCATTCAGTTTGAAAATGTAGTAAACACTACGAAACTCGAGTCACTGTATATCAGTTATAATAAAAAAGTAATAGAAAACAAAGTAATTTCTTATTTCATTCCATTAAAATGAACTATCACAAAGTAACGGACTACTCCATCCAATGAGTATAGAGTTTCTTATGAATGTTCTTACTTGCAGGACAATGCTTCAAACAGGAAAATGGCCAGAGAGTATGAAAGAATATTTGAGTTGCGATGATTTTAATGGAACAAATGTACCAAAACGAACAGACTTGGACTTATTTACTGCATTTAAAAAGGCAAGGATGATTGAAATTATTACAGATATATTACAGCTCAAAACGTTATCTAATCTTTGATCATTATTATCCTGAATTTTTTCGGTTTTTCAAGAAGTGTACCCAAATAACTCGGGTACTGACCATGCAGAGCCAGTAGAGGTTGTGCTTCTCTGCTACCAGTCACGGTGTAGGTTTTCAGACTGAAGTAGAAACTGGAAGCTTGGTGGGTTCAACTTTTCGGAGTGGTTCTCGCTAATGTGCGATGATAAGGCCTTAACACACTATCTGCTTCCTGGGCAGATTGTGGAGACAGCTGAGTAGTCACCTGGTGAAAGGGCCATGCTCATATTCCAGAAGTGGCACCCACAGCAGAGTACGGGTTCAGGCGGAAAACCTCCCCTTCGCCAGCAATGGTCAAGGAAGAAAGATGTCACAATTTATCATCAAAATATGAAAATGGGCTTCTAATATTATGGGAAAAAAGGGGCTGAATCCTTGACTGTCCTGTAATATAATTGTCAATGTATTATATAGGTATCTAGAAATGTTAAGAGTTCAGAAGATATACAGGATAGCCCAGGGGTGCGTAAATGGTCCATAACTTCGTTTCTGTTCAAGCTATCGACTTGATTGTTTTTTCCAAACAATAGTTGGTACAATCCTGAAAATATTTTCATCCACATACAGGATGTCCGAAAATGAAATACATACATAGGTTCGGTTTTTTTAAATGTCAACCCTCTATTTTTCATACATCTTTGAGTTTGCCACTTAATTGTCAATAAAACGCTCCCAGGTTTCATTGACTTATCTGCATTAGTTTATAACCTATTTTAATTTATGTTTCGAAATAGCGTCGTGCGTAGACCCATAGAAAAAGTCATAACTTCGGAACCGTTCAACATAATTCAATCATCTTTTTTCAAGTCGATTTCTTAAGTTTCCATGCATCTATTCAAATAGACATAATTTTGATGTCGGTGTTCTACCGCCTACTACATTGTTTTTCAAATGACAAATAACAAATTGAATTAATTCGATTTTTTCAAATGCAACACTCTGTATTTTATTACACCATTGCATGATATTTCGTAGGAGCTTTTCGTCGATATAAGGTTTGTGGGGTCTACTTCGTGAAATTCGTTTAATAAATTCCAAAATAAGAAATGTGGATTGTTTTAGTCGAATCTAGTAGAACATTGTCGTAAAAACGGAAACATCTATAAAAATTATTGAAATAGTTTTCGAGATTGTAATAACAGTGTTTGAAGAACAGTGGTAATAGAAACAGGAGAATATCAAGAAACAAACAATTATAGTAACAAGAACATGAATCGGCGAATAACAGAAAACTATGTGAAAAAATGTTGAGGAGAGCTTTCTAATAAATGCTCAAATAGGTCACCAATCTTGTGAACATGTGTGGCATCTTGGGCGTCCACTTCAAGGCCTTTTGGTCGCGTTTTTTATTTCTTAATTATCATGGATGATCCTTAAAATAACACTTTCACTAATCAGAAGGAAATCTGATATCTGACCAATTTGAGCATTTATAAGAAGGCTTTCCTCAACATTCTTTTCACATGGTTTTCTGTTATTCACCGCTTCATGTTATTGTTACTAAAATTGTTTGCTTCTTGATATTCTCCTGTTTCTATTACCACTATTCTTCAAACACTGCTATTACAATTTTGAAAACGTTTTTTTCAATTATTTTGTACAGATGTTTCCGATTTTACGACAACGTTCTACTTAATTCTACTAAAACAATCCGCATTTCTTATTTTAGAATTTATTTCAAGAAGTTCATGGAGGACCTCACAAATATTATAATATATCGACGAAAAGCTCTTACGAAATGTCATGCAATGGTGTAATAAAATACAGAGTGTTGCATTTGAAAAAATCGACTTAATTCAATTTAAATAAAATAGAAAAAGACTTTTTACTTGATAGAAGAAATATAAGAAAATTTGATTATCAAAACAGATTTAATCTGTTTGTCTTCTACAATTTTGATTTAAAAAAAAATTTAGAATTGAATTAATGTCTACAATCAGCACCGCTTATATTTAATGGACGTATATAGTCAAAACTCAATATATAATGTCAAATGGAATGAATAAACCAACAGATATAAACAAGTCATTAAAATTAATACATAAATATTTGAAGGAGACAAAATTTTTTTTTGAAAAGGAATGGGTGTTCATAATGGTAAGATCAGAAACAAAATTTTGTCTCCTTCAAATATTTATTTATTAATTTTGATGACTTGTTTATATCTGTTGGTTTATTTTTTTCATTTGACATTATATATTGAGTTTTGATTATATACGTCTATTAAATATAAGCGGTGCTTATTGTAGATATTAATTTAATTTTAAAAGTTTTTTGAATGAAATTCTTTTTAAAATTAAAATTGTAGAAGACTAACAGATTAAATCTCTTTTAATATTCAATTTTTTTATATTTCTTCTATCAAGTAAAAAGCCTGTTTCTATTTTATTTTATACATAATATATAATTATATTTAGGCTTGAATATATCTCATTATGGAATGTCAACGGTTTAAAGAAAACCTTATGATACCTTACACTTTTCTGTGATTTTGTGAAGAACATAGACTATCTTGAATTTTAAAGTTAGTCTGTTTAAAGCTATTTATCCGGTTACCACGTGGAGGTAAGTTAGAGTGATTGTTATTTGATTTTAATATTTGGAATATTATTTAGGGCGGATGAAGAGATTATCAGAATTCTAATTATTTTTTGAAGATATAGGGCATATTTTGAGAGATTTTTGAATTATCTCATTTGAATATTTAAATATATTAGATATTTCAAATTAATTATATTTTTTGAGAAGTTCTTGAGTTGTGTTTCATGTTTTTGAAAAGGAATTGGTGTTCATAATGGTAAGATCAGAAACAAAATTTTGTCTCCTTCAAATATCTATTTATTAATTTTAATGAATCGTTTATATCTGTTGGTTTATTTATTCCATTTGACATTATATATTGAGTGTTGATTATATACGTATATTAAATATAAGCGGTGTTTATTGTAGACATCAATTTAATTCTAAAAGTTTTTTGAATAAAAATTTTTTTTGAAATTAAAATTGTAGAAGGCTGAAAGATTAAATCTGTTTTGATATTAAAATTAATTCAATTTGTTATTTGTCATTTGAAAAACAATGTAGTAGGCGATAGAACATCGACATCACATTAATGCCTATTTCAAAAGATACACAGAAGGTTAAGAAATCTACTGGAAAAAAGATGATTGAATTATGTTGAACGGTTCCGAAGTTTTGACCTCTTATGTGATTCTACGCACGAAGCTATTTCGAAACATAAATTGAAATAGGTTAAAAACTAATGCAGATAAGTCAATGAAACTTGGGTGCGTTTTATCAACAATTAAGTGGCAAATCCAAAGATATATGAGAAATAGTGGGTTGCCATTTAAAAAACCGAACCTATGTATGTATTTCATTTTCGGACATCCTGTATGTGGATGAAAATATTTTCAGGATTGTACCAACTACCGTTTGGAAAAAAACAATCAAGTCGATAGTTTGAATAGAAACGAAGGGATGGACTATGTACGCACCCCTGGGTCACCCTGTATATGTTGAAATCTAGCAGAGAGATAAGATAAAATATTCCTTATAACAATCAACTTCATTCTAAGCGGAATTCAATGCAATATCAATTTGATCATGTTTGAAATCAGATTATGAGTGAGGTTGGAACATGAATGAATTATTTGATGGTCTCGGTGGTTGTCATTATTTCGTGTCATTATTCTCTGGATCTTTTCTCATTCGACTCATAATTTTTGTAGGAAAATGGAGAAAGCCCTAGTTATGGACCTTTTGTTATGCTTTCGAATGGAAGGAGTTCGATAGAATTCATCATGGAGTTATTTGTTGCTACTTTCAACCGGAATAAGATGGAGAGTATCGTACCTATTGGAACCTGGGATGCTGGATTCGATAGTAATATAACATTATCAAAACCTGAACTGATGGATAAATTCACCTCAGCACAAGTATACAAAATAGTTGTAGTTGAAGTAAGAGTATAACTAATATGAAACTGAAGAGGGACCGGAAAGTAATTTCCTTTTTTACAGAAATTTATAATTTTTTAACAAATTTCTATTTGATATGCAAGTAATAACGTATAGTGCGTCTAGAAAGTATCCGAAATTTATTATTTTCCATAATTTTAGTATACTTCTTTCTTGTAACATTCTTAGATAAAAGTGTATAAAATAGGTTGTCCAGATAAAATCGACTATGGCAAAAGTTGCATGGCAATACTATTTGTCAAATATTGTTGATTGTCTACAGATATACAATTTATGAAATAATGTCGCGACTAGAAGAATGAAAACAGGTAAAATATTTGTATAAAAAAGGTTTTCGAAACGTGAAAAATTTAATACAATTGACTGAACTGAGAAAAAAAGCTGTATATGAGACAATGAAGAAGATAAAAAATGGCATAGACTAGTTTCAGGAAGACTCAGTATGATTAAAGGGAACAATTCAAACGCTTATTTGGCCTAAATGTACAAATTTCCCACCAAAATAATGGTTTGGAGAGCAATATTTCAGCGTAGTGCTACGACTCTCTGTATAGTTGATGGTAGCATTAATAGTGAAAAGTATTGTGGCATTCTAAACGATTTTCTCGTTCAGGATAATGCAAGATGCCATACTTCGGCTTATACTCAAGCTTGGATGCAAGAACTCCAAGTGACAACCATTTCATGGCCAGCAGCTTCACCAGATCTTGTTATTATTAGGTTATTTGTTATTTATGGTTAGCGGGCGTCTGTCCACCCTACCACTGCGTCCGCACGGACTATTGTGGTTCACCCCTAATTTATATCTCCCAGACGAGATCCAGGTTTTGGAAAAAACTGATAATCTTGTTCAGGGGTAATTTTGTCAGTTCGCAGTGGGCTATAAAAGCCTGGCCAATGACCTCGAATCTGATGCGACTCACTGCTGGGTACTCTGAGACGATGTGCATGGCTGTTTCAGTGTCCTCAAGACACAGCCTGCATTCATCGTCTTCAGCCAGACCGATTTTGTGCAAATGCGCTTTCAGTCTGCAGTGACCTGTCATAATTCCGAAAAGTGTTCTTAGTTTGGCTCTATCCAGACCTAGAGCTAGGTTCGCCATCTTTTTGTTCGAAGCTGTTCAAAGGAACAACTTCGAATGTTTCAGGCCAGAATGGCTCCGCCAGAAAGACTCTAGCCTTGAGTTCATTCTGCCTGTTATCGCCTCTTTAGCCACGTCATGTGGTATTCCCAGAAATGGTTCCGGTCCTACCAGAGGCAGCACAGCTCCAGCAAACACCAGCCGATCTGCCTCCTCGTTACCCAAATAATAGTTCACCAGATCTTAGTCCCATTGGAAACATATGGGGACTGATGAAGATTGAAGTTGAACGAGCACCGCTACGAAATAAAGATGATTTAATTCAGTCAGTTTTACAGTCCTGAAGTACCATCACCGAAACTTATGGAGGTGATGTAGTTTCGGGTGTTTCTCGACGTTTAGTCAAGTGTTTACAGTTAAATGAAGGTTGTATAAGTAAATGAGATGAATATTTGGTTATAGTTTTCTACCTTCCGGATACTTTCTAGACGGACTTTAAATGTGAAAAATTCCAAGTGAAGCAACGCAGTTCTTCAACCGCAAAAAGTTGGTGGAATTTTATATGAAACCAAGTCACCTTTTTTGGTGAGTATCTATGGAAGCAGTTATTAGGCCACTCTGTCATAAATTGATTCAATAAATTATCTACTAATAGGTCCGATTTCAATAGATGAATTGAAAATCGCTTTGAAAAATTCCAAAAATCGTAAAGCAATGAAAGAAATTGCAAAAGTCGTGAATAAATGTTCAATATGGATAAGACTGAATATCTTCGCGTCCGAGCACCGGAAATAGACATAAAAATACAAGACCAGACAATAAAAAACCTGGAAAAATTCAAATACCTAGGGAATCTCATTTCAGAAGATGGTAGAGATGATCAGGATGTTAAGTTAAGAATAAATCAGTGAAAGACGGTTATACAGCAATTAAATGGTTCACTGTGGTGCACAAAAATCAGAGCAGAAACAAAAAAGTGATTATATAATTGTACAGTGTAACCGATAACAACTTACGGAGCTGAAACATGGAGACTAACGAAAAGGAAACAACAGAAGTATAAAATAACAGAAATATACATCATCTGATATTGAGATTTGGCTAGCCATTTTACCATGATTGCAAAAGTTAATGAACTTAATTACTCACAAGTCAATAGGACCCTTCAACCCTAAAAATTCATTTGATATGACTTTGCAATACAAATTGAGCCTAAACGAGTAAATGATGAACGAATATCTGCCTACATAAAAACGATATTACTTTTCGGTGTCCTACAATTTTTCACAATTGTTCAATAGTATTTTTTTTATCAATATCATAGTAAAAAACTTCTTGTTATATAATTTTTCACAATCCTTCTATAGTTTTTTTCATAATTAATATCAAAGTATTGGGTGTTTTTTCTTTAGAGTGATCGAACTTTAAATTGAGATAAAACACATTTAAATTAAGATTGAAGCCAATTGTTTTTTATTTGAAAGATAATTTTATGACATTTATGTTTCAAAAACAATTTCCGGCATATGTCCACCACGACTGGCTTTGAGGAAACGCATTCGACCAGACCAATTTTGGACCGAGTAGTTCAAGCCTTATTACATCAATACCACGAGTTATGTTAGCTTCCAAAGCGTCTATTGTTTCTAGTTTATCAGCATAAAAATATGACTTGACATAACCCCAAAGAAAATAATCCAGTGGAGTTATGTCGCATGATCTTGGAGGCCAATTAATTGGACCATTTCTCAAAATAATGTTATCGCCAAATGTTTCTTTCAATAAATCAATTGCTACGGTAGCAGCATGAGGTGTAGCACCATCTTGTTGGAACCAAAACATTTCTGGGTCGATACCATTCAAATTTTGAAACAAATAATCATTGATCATCGATCTGTAACAAGCACCATTCACTCTATCATTAGCTTCAGCATCGTTTTTAAAGCAATATGGACCTATGATGCCTCCAGCAACAGTGTAAAGTACACCATACAGTGCATTTTCAGGATGCAATGGAAACTGCAGAACTTCTTAAAGATTGTTTTCACTCCATATTCGGAAATTCACTTGTTCACATAGAGCTTCATCACTAACCACAATTTTACGATAAAAAAGTGGATCAACTTCAAGCTGTTCTAGGGCCCAATCAGCAAACAAACGCCGCTTACTATGGTTGAACCAGTTGGATCTTGTATGGGTGTAGACCAAGATCTTCACGCAAAATTGTCCATGTGGTGTATGTACAGAGTCCAACTTGTTGTGAACGTCGACGAGTAGACAAATCTGGATCATCAACACTTTGACTCACAAAAGCGATATTTTCTTTTGTACGTACAGTTCTTTGTCTTGTTGTTGTTGTTGCATCTAGTAGAGAAAATGTTGTCCGAAATCTATCGATAGTTCGACGAATAAGCTGCTCTGATAGACGATCATGTAAACCATAAATTTCACGAAGTGCTTTATAAGTTTGGCGAATAGAACACTGACTTTGAAAATAAATATCCACAATTTGTAAACGTTGTTGCGGCGTAAGTCTTTCCACGATAATTTGTCAATGCTTACTGAACAGAAATGTCAAAACAGCATGGCTTCTATCTTCTTTCAAATCACAGTTGTCCCTATCGAAAGTTCTATCGCTCTAAAAAAGACACCCGACAGAAAACTTCTTGTTATAGAAAAATATTTTTAAGAAATTGAATTTTTGGTTTTTATGATTAAAACATTTGTTTTAATGTGATGAACAGCCATTGTTAGAAATTCCTGACAATCACTCGTGACAAATATATTTGCAGCAAAAACCTTTCCTTTTCAAAGATCCAAGCCATCCAAAGGGCTACAATGGGTACTGCATGGACATGTTGGATATGATAGCGAAACTTCTTGATTTTGAATACGTCATACAAATGGCGTCAGGTAACACTTTCGGTCAAATGAACGACCAAGGGAAATGGAATGGCATGGTTAAAGATCTGATGGAACAAAAGGCCGACATAGGGTTAGGCTCAATATCAATAATGGCAGAAAGAGAAAGTGTTATTGATTTTACTGTACCATACTATGATCTTGTAGGATACTCCATAATGATGAAATCTTCTTACATCCCCCCATCTCTTTTCAAATTTCTGAGCGTACTAGAGGATGAAGTTTGGATTTGTATTTTGGCTGCTTATTTCATAACAAGGTGAGATATTCTGCATCTTATTTACTTTTACAATCTCCATTCAACCGTAAACACTTGACTAAACGTCGAGGTACACCCGAAACTAGACCACTTCCATAATTTTCGTTGATGGTGGTTCAGGACCGTAAAACTGACTGAATTGAATCATCTTCATTTTGCGGCGCTGCTCGTTCAACTTCAATCTTCATTAGTCCCCGTTTATTTTCAATGGGACTAAGATCTGGTGAAGCTGCTGGCCATGAAATATCTGTCACTTGGTGTTCCTGCATCCAAGCTTGAGTATAGGCCGAAGTATGAATTGAATTATCCTGCTGAAAATGCCACCCATCTGGATATAAAGCATGCGCCGTTTCAAGGATAAAATTGTTTAGAATGCCACAATACTTTCCACTATTAATGGTATCATCAACTATACAGAGAGGCGTAGCACCACGCTGAGATATTGCTCTCCAAACTGTCATTTTGGTGAGAAATTTGGAAATTTGAACAGTAACAGGTTGTTTTGATAGGACTTTTAAATGATTTCTACCAAGTTTGGAAACAACTTTCATCAGATATAAAGACATTATTAAAATTATCTTCTTGAAAACGTTGACAAAATTCTATCCTTCATTCCTTTTGTAGAGCTGTCTGTAATGAATGTAAATGAACTTTTTCTGCTACGTTGAAATGAAAGAATACCGTTTGCAAGACAATATTTTATTTTTTACTGTTAAGAACTATTTGTCAATGAATTTGTTACTACAGGTAGTTTCCGTCACAGACTGGGAAAAGAAATATACAAAATCTGGCTTCATTCTGAGAAAAACGGATAACAGGCAAAATTCTTAGGGCGCATTGGCGTAGACAGTGTCATTATAGGATTTTTTTTGGTTTCCTTGATATGCAGCCTAGTCTTTTCAGTGACATACTGAAGTTACTTCTCTTCCATAACACAGTAAAATTTATTCCAATTTTTACTTGCACCCTGTAAAATACTCATTCAGTTTGTACAAGCTTTAGTGTGTGAGTAACATAAAGCAATAGTTTCATGTTTTTACTTATATTGAAGTGATGATGTATACACGCTGCATATAAGTGAATTTTATGTAGAATATGAATTTTTCAACTTTTAAAACCGCGATATCTTACCATTTCCAAGCAAATACCAATTTCACCTTTTACTTAGGATGAATAGTCTGCATAAGAAGGATCAGAGTAGATTTTTGGCATTTAATTTGTAATGGTTCCTTTAAGGCCTATATCAATTTCCAGCTCTATATGAATTTTGGCTGAGTCAGAACGTCTTCTTGTTTATTTTGAGCGGACTATATTCTAACATTGTGAGGTCTATCTCTATTTACATTCAAGTGTGTAATTTTTTCAGCCTTTTGCTATGGATATTCGACAGATACAGTCCTTACAGCTATCAAAATAACATGGAGAAATATAAAGACGATGAAGAGAAACGTATATTCAGCTTAAGGGAAAGCTTATGGTTCTGTATGACTTCACTGACACCACAAGGAGGAGGAGAAGCTCCTAAGAATTTATCAGGACGCTTGGTAGCAGCAACATGGTGGCTTTTCGGTTTCATTATAATAGCTTCATACACTGCGAATTTGGCTGCCTTCCTTACAGTTTCTAGATTGGAGACGCCTATTGAATCTCTAGATGATCTTTCAAAACAGTACAAAGTGAACTACGCGCCTGTGAATGGATCAGCAACCATGATCTACTTCAAAAGGATGGCTAACATTGAAGAGAAGTTTTACGAGTGAGTGATGTCTTGAGAAAAATTAGAAATAAATGTTGATTACATGATTATGGTGTTTACGATACTGTAACAGCTAATTACGTGTTATTTTGGTTTCGCCGATTACGTTCAGCTATTTTTCATGAAGATTTAATGCATTCACCATATATTTCAGACTTGGCAGCAAGCAATTAACATCCTTTTCTCGCGTTGCAAAACATCCTCATTGAAAAGAAATTGCTATCAAGAGAATACTGTCAAAATACATTACTCGCCCTTAAGGGCCTAGAATCCTTTGAGAGAGGCCCTAATAAGCTACTTTTAAAATGGCAGCAAATTGTAGAAATAACCGGTGCATATTTGACTCAAATCGGACAATCCAAAACGTGTCAAAGTGTTTAGGCTCACTCAAATATAATGGAATTTTTCTCTCAAACTGATATGTATATATACATACAAATTTGAACACCAGTTCACAAATACAATCAGGTTCCTAAAATGAAATAGTGATAAAGAACAAAAAAATTTCTTATTTATTCCATTTCTGAAGATAATATATCTATCTGCAAGGGCTACAATGTGAGGCACGAATATATAACTTGAATTATATTTTTAATAACCTTTGTCAAGCTTAGTTATAAAAAAGAGATTTTATCATGAAACCCAGTTTTAGAAGCTTTCAGCAACTCTCAATATTTGTTATTTTGAATCAAAATTAAATTTAAAAAATTCGAATGCAAAATTAGAGACATGCTTAATTTATAGGAAAACAACACGTGACTGTAATCCTTTATTGTTCAAGCTGAGTGCTCTCCCCTTGCAATCCGTTGTTGAAGTGGAAGCAGCGGTCCATCATACATAGTTAGAGAAGATAATTCAGCAGCATGAAGATGCCTTCTATCTGGTCACGCGCTTACCTTTACATCTCTTACTTCTTGTAGATGCATTGTAGCTTGACACGCAGGGGGCGCTTGTCTTGACTAAGAGCATAGTTTCATCCCGGTGAAATGGAGGATGAAGTCTTGATGCCTGAAGCAATGTCACTCACTCCAGTCAGTGAACCGTGTGGTGATCAGTACAATCTCTTCGAAACGTTGAAATACTCTTCGTGTACTGGAGATACTTACAACAAAGATTCTTGCAATTTCGCGCTAAATGGTCCCATTTTCAACAACCGCCACAATTCGTACCACAACAACCTTATTTAGAGCCATTTCATTACTTACAATAGCAACACAACTCAATGGAGCAATTCACAATGGAGAAAAAAAGAATCATATGCTGATCATGGTTTTCAGGAATTTATATGAAAAACCTTTTTCGAAGCACATATCGAAACAACATCTTCATTCAAGAAATCACGATCAAATCAGTGCTCACATATATTTAAGTATTACAACTAAAAGAACAAAAGACCACTAAAATAAGTGCGAACTACGGGATGACGCTAATTTTGTGCTTGGCACTGTATATTAAACAAAAATAGATTTTTAATGGGATTAAAAAATGACAGTCTTTAATATTTAACGCATGTTCTTGTTACTAATATCACAAATAATTCTGCAAGAACTCAGAACAAACAATTTTCCTTCAATGTATTTGTATGTTTGTGTATTACCTGGCAATGAAATATATACTTACAATCGGTTATTTTTAAACAGGATATGGAAGGACATGAGTCTGAATGACAGTTTGAGTGAAATAGAAAGGTCTAAACTTGCAGTCTGGGATTATCCCGTTAGTGATAGGTATACCAAGATCTGGCAAGCCATGCAAGAGACTGGCTTTCCATCCAATATTGAAGAAGCAATTGGTAAAGTGAGGTTATCAAAGTCAGCAACTGATGGTTTTGCCTACATTGGAGATGCTACCGATGTGAAATATTACCAGTTGATCACGTGCGATCTGGTGTCTGTCGGTGAAGAATTTTCTAAAAAACCTTACGCCTTGGCATTACAGCAAGGCTCTCCTCTGAAGGAGAGATTGAATTCTGCGTAAGTAGGTCCAATATTGGAATTTGTGTGTCAAATATACTTCCTATGAGTTTTATTGATCACTTAAATATTCTTAAATCGGTTGGTTACTGCAGACATACAAAATTTTTTCCAAATCTTGGACTTTTATCCTTTAGCAAATTATTTCATGGCTTGTTGGATTACCAACGTTTTCTTTTTAGGAATTTCTCAGACAAAAATGTTGCTGAACTCGAAATAGCAACTACTTCAAAATGGTAACTCTAAATGACGTACCCTTTACATACCAAGAAATTTAAGACACTGGGAAACTGCAATATCACAGAATTAATATTTTCAGACTTTACTTCACCATAATTAGTCGTATTCAATATCACTAGTGTAGCGTTTTCCTCTTTGGGCATGAGTCTGTTTTAATCAAAACATAGCTTTGCCCCTTGAAAAATCTGACATCCCACTGGTTTAATTTCTGCAACATCTGCTTCTCCTGTTACCTGAGAAGTTTACACTCTGTCCTACTATATTCTCAGCATTCATTCAAAGATACCAAGAATAGTATGGGCCCTATTATACTGCCGTGAACCAAATTCAAAGTGTTATACAGTATAGATTATCTACTGCATACCTAACGCACCATACTCAATGAAATTATGCTCTAAAATAACATTGAAAATCATTCGCTCATGCTTCGAAAACTGGATATATGTCATTAGAAAGGAATGAATTCTACCAGTTAGTGTATTGGCATGTGAGCATAGCTCTTTTACCAAAATTTGAATATCAAAACAAATTGAAATATGTTTATCTTCTACAATTTTAATTTCCAAAAGAATTTTTTTTTTCAAAAAACTTTTAGAATTAAATTAATGTCTAAAACAAGCACCGCTCACATTTAATAGACGTTTATAATCAAAACTCAATATACAATGTCAAATGAAATAAATAACCCCACAGATATACGAAAGTAATTAAAATTAATAAATAAATATTCAAAGGAGACAAAATTTTGTTTCTGGTTTTATCTTTAAAAAATACTACATGCCTTATAAAAACATGAACACACTTAAAGGACTTCCCAAAGAATATAATTTATTTGAAATATTTAATATGTTTAAATATTCGAACAAATTATTTCAAAAATCTCTAAAAAATGTGCACTATATCTTCAAAAAACAAATATAATTCTAGATAATCCCGTCATCAGCCCTTTTTAATATTAAAAATATCAAAATCAAAAACATAACCTACATCACTCACGTGTTAAAAGACTTAAGCTTCGAACTACAGATCACCTATATATTCAAGATTGATCTATGTTCTAACAAAATCAAAGAACAAAGTGAGTTATTTTAAGGTTTACTTAAATTCATTGACACTCTATAATGAGATTTATTGAAGCCAAAATATAATTATATATTATATATAAAATAAAATAGAAAGGCTTTTTACTTGATAGAAGAAATATAGCAAAATTTGAATATCAAAACAAATTGAAATATGTTTATCTTCTACAATTTTAATTTCCAAAAGAATTTTTTATTCAAAAAACTTTTAGAATTAAATTAATGTCTAAAACAAGCACCGCTCACATTTAATAGACGTTTATAATCAAAACTCAATATACAATGTCAAATGAAATAAATAACCCCACAGATATACGAAAGTAATTAAAATTAATAAATAAATATTCAAAGGAGACAAAATTTTGTTTCTGGTTTTATCTTTAAAAAATACTACTTGCCTTATAAAAACATGAACACACTTAAAGGACTTCCCAAAGAATATAATTTATTTGAAATATTTAATATGTTTAAATATTCGAACAAATTATTTCAAAAATCTCTAAAAAATGTGCACTATATCTTCAAAAAACAAATATCTTTGGGAAGTCCTTTAAGTGTGTTCATGTTTTTATAAGGCAAGTAGTATTTTTTAAAGATAAAACCAGAAACAAAATTTTGTCTCCTTTGAATATTTATTTATTAATTTTAATTACTTTCGTATATCTGTGGGGTTATTTATTTCATTTGACATTGTATATTGAGTTTTGATTATAAACGTCTATTAAATGTGAGCGGTGCTTGTTTTAGACATTAATTTAATTCTAAAAGTTTTTTGAATAAAAAATTCTTTTGGAAATTAAAATTGTAGAAGATAAACATATTTCAATTTGTTTTGATATTCAAATTTTGTTATATTTCTTCTATCAAGTAAAAAGCCTTTCTATTTTATTTTGCTCTTTTACCAAGTGACTAGTTCGCAGTTTCCACAGTCTGCTCCAAGGGGCAGAAAGTGTGATGAGGGTTACGCCTCATCATTGCACGAGGCGAGAACTCCTCCGAAGAGATGAACCCACCAGCTTCCAGTTTCGGCTTCAGTTAAAAAAACGTCTGATTGGTAGCAGCGAAGCACTATCCAACCTCTACTGGCTCTGCATTGTCAGCACCCGAGTTCATTGGTACGCAATTCACACGCCGAGGGGCTACTTATCCTTTCGCCCTAACGCAGTCTCATGAACTAAGATAATGTCAAGATTGATGAGGGCATTCCAACTGAAAATCTTCTTTTGGCACGCTGAAGTATTTCATGTAGCGCTAGTGTATGATAAATACATTGGTGTTGCTGTGCAGAGCCAATATAGGTGCTTGGCAGAGTTTAAGTCGTTGGATATTACAGGGTACTGTAATGATTGAAACGATTGAAACCAAACAAGTTTTGAAACATGCCACTCCTGGAATTTTTGTCCCAGTGATCAAAAAATCCTAATCGGGCTTGTTTGATTTTAGAATTGTTATACAGATGTATGTACTGTCTAGATTTGTAGATTTTTCTGTTACTATAGCTCCTACTTCTTATTAATGATATTTGATACAGATTGGCAGCGGAATTAGTTCATTTGAATAAAAATATAGGTATATGTCATAAATCAGAAATAATTATACCAATTTTAAATGTTTTTATTTATAAGGATACATAGAAAAATATATTTTTAAATTTCCTACAATGGCTATAGTTCTCATCTTTGTTGTGTGCTTACAATTTTCAGAATATTGCAACTGATAAATCAACGAAAACTTGAAGAACTGCGTTTGAAATGGTGGGATAAAAACCCGGAAGCCAAAAAATGTCCAGAAGCAGAGGACCCTTCAGATGGAATCAGTGTTGCCAATATAGGCGGGGTATTCATTGTGATTCTGGTTGGCATCGGTCTAGCTATCGTAACTTTATGCATCGAATATTATTATTATAGACGACAAAAGCGAGGGAAAGTTAAGTTACTCAAAGGTCTGCCTGGTTCTTCTAGTAACCTCCGGGAACTTAGCGGAAACACAGTTACACTGAGGAATAAAGTGAATATGCCTATTGAGGCTAACAGGATGTATCAAGCTACGAAATGAATAGAATAAAAAGCCAAACTCTTCACACCGTAACATAACTGAATGTATTATTATAGATTTAGCTATTTATGTCAGTGCGTTATGTTTGTAGCTTTGAAATTTTAATTGTATCAGATAATCAGAATATTATCCTACTTGAAATTTGTGAGTTTTCATTTTTGAGCATGTTTGCTCATATGAACTATTTTGAATTGAAGAATATAAATCGTCCAAAGTTATGCCTGTGTGCTAATTTTGATAACAATTACGAAATAAACAGTGAGATTACTAGCAAAAAATTCACCTTCAGGCATATTTGATCTAATGACCATATTTTTCCTCAACCTATGTCCCCAATAGTTATGATTCAATATTGAATTGAATCAATCCTTACTTGATGAAAATCCATATCATTATTTAAATATTTTAATATTAGCCTTCTGCATATTTAATTTCAAAAAATGATATTCAACAATTATAACTTCAGGAATTAAATTAAATTAATGCCATATAAGTACCACTTATATCAAACGATATATAAAATGAACATTCATTATAAGACATCTAAATGATATAATAAAATTCAATAAATAAAAATTGTTAACCAAAATCTTATAAATTAAATATTTTGAGTAGACAAAATTTTGTTTCTGCTCATCAATCTTGTGAAAACCGATATTTTTCAAAAATATTAAACATAATCTTAAGAATTTCATCATAAAATTATCTTACTTAGAATATTCAATATTATTGGATATCTAGCTAAGTTACTTTTTATAAAATCTCAAGATATGTAAAACATTACTAAAAAACAAGTTTTAAGAGAGACTTTGCTTCGTCAGTACACAATTATATACATATTCAATAATATATAACATCAATCAACAAAAATATTTTCTCACCTTTTAACAATTCAGAAACTTTATATACCTTCTATCAAGTATAAACCTCTATTTTATATTATTAAATCCATATTAAATAATATTTAAATAAAGTTATTCTGATTTTCACAAATTTTTATAGTTATGTTTACAAAAATTGTTTGGCTATCGCAGTTGCATCATCGGGCAGGTTTAAATTATGAATAACTAAGCTTGTTTCCGAAATCCGTTGCTATTTATATTACAGTAAGTACAATAAATTTTTATTCAGTAGTAAAACCCAAAAAAGGTAAATTCTAGCTTATTTGAATATAATCAACGGAGGTGAGTTATTTAAATCTAATTGTTCGTTAAGTAATATTTCAATTTTATTGTGTTTTTTCATCTCTAGGGATTCTAACAGCTTTAAGGCATAACTTTTACTTTCTATATGTAGAATTTCAAAATTATGGTTGAAAGTATGTCCTGTTTCTAACAAATGGTTAGAATATGTGAAATTACTTTTATTATTGAGGAAACTCTTCAAATGTTCACATATTCTATGTCGGAAAGTTCTTCCAGTCTGTCCTATATAAACTTAAGGGCAATCATCGCCGGTTAACTTATGAACCCCCGTTTTATCATCTTTATTTGTACAGTCTCTATTATTTTTAATGAATTTATTCAAGTTTGAATACGTTTTAAATGAAGTTCTTAAATCATATTTATTTTTGAGGTATGTGGCAATTTTCTCAGAAATACCTGTGTATTTCAAGGAAATATATTCAAAATTTTCTTTCATTTTAGGATGTAGCATATTTAAAGCTATTTTATTATTTTTATTCATCAATAATTTGTCTATCAACGTAGGATCATTATCATTATTAATAGTTATTTGTTTAATTATGGTAAGTTCTGAAATATAATTAAACAAATAACTATTAATAATGACTATGATCCCAGGTCGATAGACAAATTGTTGATGAATAAAAATATTATAATAAAATAGCATTAAATATGGAATATTCTAATATAAAAGAAAATTTCAAATTAATTTCCTTAAAATACACTAAAGGTTATTCTGAGAAAATTGCTACATAACTCAAAAATAAATATGATTTAAGAACTTCATTTAAAACCTATTCAAACTTGAGTAAATTCATTAAAAAAAAATAAAGACTGTACACATTAAGATGATAAATCGGGGGTTTATAAGTTAACCTGCTGTGATTGCCCTAAAGTTTAAATAGGACAGACTGGAAGAACTTTCCGACATAGAATATGTTAACATTTGAATAGTTTCCTCAATAATAAAAGTAATTCCACATATTCTCACCATTTGTTGGAAACGGGACATACTTTCAATCATAATTTTGAAATTCTACATACATAAAGTTAGGCCTTAAACCTGTTAGAATCCCTAGAGATAAATAAACACAAAAAAATTGGAATATTACTTAACGAACAATTAGATTTAAATAACTCACCTCTGTTAACTATATTCAGATAAGCTGAAATTTACAGAGACCGTTTTTGGATTTTAGTGCTCAATAAAAATTTATTGTACTTACTGTAATATAAATAGCAACGGATTCCGGAAACAACTTAGTTATTCAGAATGAACACCTGCCTGATGATGCTACTGTGATAGCGAAACAATTGTTGTATACATAAAAATAAAGATTTTGGAAAATCAGAATAACCTTATTAAAATACTTTAGTTATGATTCACCTGTGTATACAAATATTTCCACAGCGGCTTGGTAGGAGTGCAAACATAATGGATACGTCAGGCCATGCAGACTGTAATATATAATAATAATATAATCATCAAGAACGCTTAAGGTAGTCATCCAGATCACGTACAAAACATCAGTCATTAAAATTCGTGTATTTGTATTGCATTGTACTTTTAATCGCATTATGACATACATCCTTGAAAAGTAAGCTGATTATACGTTTTTTCTCATATATTAAAACATATGCGAGTCCAGGGTCGGACTGGACAGGTCAGCAGGTAGGCAATTGCCGACGGGGCCAAATGGCAATTAGGGGCCGGGGGCCAAATCCAAAAATAAAATATTTAAAATAAATAAAATCGAAGCAAGAGAAAATAAAAAAAATTTCAAAAATAAATTTTATATCTTTTATCTTTTTACAACTGGACGCCAAACACTACGGCCGAAGTCTATCATTGTAGGCACAATTGACATTGTCGAGCAGAAAAACCATAGATAGTTCGGGGAAGTACCTAGGCTCGGATTAGCACTCGCCGCCATCCAACAAACAACCTTATTTACAAATATAACAGATAGCGAGCGTGTTCGGTAGAATTTGTGTTTTATTAGTGAATCATTGATTAATTTTCATAAAAAAGGTAAGTTTATTTTAGCATACACTTACATACAAAATATACTTGATTTTTATTTGATTAATTTAGTTTCGCATGGTACTATTATAGTACTACACAATAATAGTATACTTGATATTTGACAATTTGCAGTTCTTATACTAAAATCAAGGTCAAGGGTTGAGAACATTTTTTTCATATTTTATATACATACATATTTGATTGATTCGGTTTTTACTTGGTGGAAACTCATTTTAATTAAAAAAATGTATATGAGACAGTACAATGTAATACCTGAAGAAGCCACATCGTGGTGAAACAATTGTTGTAGTAGTACAAACATTTTTGTGGAAATAAATTACTGACTCATATACATTTTTTTAATTATATAAATAAGTATATATACATTAGTATATATACATAAGTTGTATACCCTTTGATCATTTTCGAAAGGTTTCAAAATGAAATGAATTTCGAATGTCTTTTAAGCTGTCTTCTGTTCTTAAAATTACTTATTAAATGGGAATTTTTTATTTTTGATTTTGACATTGGTTTGTGCTTCATTCAAATTTAATAAAAAGTGTTTTTTTTTCCAAAAAAGTGCCAAAATGGTAATATTTCAGGGAATTAAAAAAAAAACGTTATTTGAAGAACTGCTTCATAATTCAGTCTTGTACCCATGAGCGAAATTTGACCCATAATTTATAATATTAAAAACAATTTAATGGTGCAGATTAGGATTGTCTCTTATTCCATTATCTATAAAATATTATATTATCGCTCATCGTCCGTTGTAGACTTTAAAATTTTCAAAACATATACGGAAATTGCAGATAACATAACAGTGTAATTGTCTTGTAATACATTTGGCACATAGTTTATTTTTATTTTTTACACTCTGGAAATCGAAAGCGGTAAATTTTTTGCAGATGGATCAGCCAACAAAAAAGGCAAAGAGGATTTATAAAACTGGAACTGAGAAACGGACACAGCGACAAAAAAAAATTGGAGCAAGCTGCTGGTTCTTCTGATCAGAGTAATATAAAATCTTTTTCAAACAAAAATCCAAATGAGAACTTTGAAAAAAAAACGTCAATTTTGAAAGATGCACTTGACTTCGGCACTTCTTTCTCGACTTCTGATTCTTCTAAAGTAACTAGAGATTGTAATGAAATACTAGCTTATATTCCAGATATTAGTATGACAACTTTGTTTCCCGAAAAAAGCGCCTGTGATAACACACAAGAAGAGTGTGGCGAAAAAATTAAAAACGAAGAATTGAAGCCTGGAAGTAGTATGGTATTAGACGATCCAGAAGATGTAGTCAAGTTTATTCCACCGTCCATAGATTCTTCTGTGTACTCAAAAATATTATTTTTGTCTTCACATCCAATTCAACCTGAATCTAAAAAATTTAATTCGGAAGAATTGTTGAAAAATCTGAAGAGACTTACTGAAAAATGTTGACTATGATTTGATTATAAATAAATTGGCAGGTTCTAGTAAATCTTATTATAATATTCTAACATTGTAATTTAGGACTAAAATTAAGATAAAAATGTAAGAATTACCTTTGATACTATTTTATGATTAAATACTCACTCATAGTTTTTTTCTAATTTACTATAATATATTTACTTATTTTTCTGAATATCTTTCTTTTTCTACTTTGTTACCTTTTTTTGCTTTGTTTAAAAAAAATTTACCTGGATATAAGATTCGTATTCTATGTACCTAAATAAATGAAAAAAATAAAAGTGAAATTCTTTTCCCTAATTCACTGATAAAATACCCATATTCTGAAGACCGATTTTTATATAAGGCGGACAAATTTGTCCTTTTGCCGACGGGGCCAAATCAAGCCAGTCCGACCCTGTGCGAGTCTTTTGAAGAAGTTCTCATCTGCATCATAAATTTTCTTGATTCTGCAAATATAGTATTCATTATCTCATTCACGTCATAGTTTTTCGTATATATTCGTTATTTAAACAATAGGTACATGTTTTCATCACTGTTCCGTGGTTTTTTGATTCGAAAACAGTATTTGCATGGCATCTCCAGAAAACCCTTTAGAGAGGTTAGCATTCCCGTTCCATGGGGCAAAATTGCAGGAAAATGGTGGGGTTCCACGAAAACAAAACCAATATTATGTTTACATGGTGTGCAGGTTTGTGTTTATCATCAACATATTTCAACTAAAATTTGAATACCAAAACAGATTTGATCTGTCTGTCAGTCTTCTAAAATTTCAATTTAAAAAAAAATTTTATTCAAAAAACTATTAGAATTAAATTAATGTCTTATAAGCGCGGCTTAAATTTGACAGACGCGTAAAATCGAAACGCAATATACAATATCGAATGGAATGAACCAACAAAAATAAATTGTCAATTAAAATTAATAAATAAATATTTGAAGGAGACAAAATTTTGTTTCTGATCTCACAATTATGAAAACTAATTCCTTTTCAAAAATACGAAACATAATTTGAGGACTTTTGAGAAAATATAATTCATTTGAAATATTTAATATATTCAAATAAGTTAATTCAAAAATCTCTTAAAACATGCATTATATCTTCAAAAAACAATTATAATTCCGATAATATCTTCATCGGTCCTAAATCATATTTAAAAAATAAAATCAATCAACAATTAATATAACTCACCTAAAAGTCGTAATGGGATCATCGCTTTGAACAACAAACTTTAAAATCCAAGATATTCTATGTTCGTCACAAAAATATTATCGGAATTCCAATTGTTTTTTGAAGATCTAATGCATGCTTTGAGAGATTTTTGAATTAACTTATTTAAATATATTAAATATTTCAAAAAAATTATATTTTCTGAGTCCTTGAACTATATTTTGAATTTTTGAAAAGGAATTAGTTTTCATAATTGTAAGATCAGAAACAAAATTTTGTCTCCTTCAAATATTTATTTATTAATTTTAATTGACATTTTATATTTGTTGGTTTATTTATTCCATTTGTTATTGTATATTGAGTTTTGATTTTATACGTCTATTAAATATAAGCCGTACTTATAAGACATCAATTTAATTCTAAGAGTTTTTTGAATAATTTTTTTTTAAATTGTAGAAGACTGACAGATCAAATCTTTTTTGATATCCAAATTTTATTATATTATTTCTATCAAGTAAAAGGCCATTTCCTATTTAATTTTATAATACAATTATTCAAAAATTCCTCAACAGGTTTTAGGTACAGGGTTACAATAATACCAACTTTTTAAGGAAAAGGCCAACAAGTTTCGATTTTATCACAAAATCTTCATCATGGCTCTCAAACGAAAAACATGTATTACAGTTACAAAATGCTTTTGAGTTACAATACAATTTTAAAATCAATACAAAACAAATATAAAATTTAAAAGTGAGGAAAATTTTTTTATTTGGTGATGGATCAAATAGACTTTTTCAACTTACATTTCTCTCTCGTTTGGTTTTTGTCGTATGGAAAATGTAACTTTTTGGAAATGACAACTATTGATCCCAAAACACAAAATTTTCCTTACTTATAAATTTTATATTTGTTTCATATTGATTTTAAAATTGTATTGTGATGTCGTAACTTCAGGCAACTCAAAGGGATTTTGTACCTGTAGTTCATGTTTTTCGTTTCAGAACCCTGATGAAGATTTTGTAACAAAATCGAAACTAATTGACCTTTTTTTTAAAAGATGGTATAATAAAAATAATAATAATAATAATTTATTAATCCTCTGAGGCAAATAAATGTATAGGATAAGTCATACAGATGAAAAGAAAAATATTAATCAGCTAATCACTATAACATCATAAAGGTAATCGTTTACTGTATAATAACATTTGCTTAATATACTTTTCAACAGTTTTTTTTAATGTATTTGAAACGGGAGATCGAATATTGTGGGGCAAATGATTATAAAGCTTAACACATTGATACATAGAAAACATCTCTAACTTAGTTGTTCTGTACTTGGGAACATATCGGATGTTTTTTTAGAGCGATAGAACTTTAAATTGACATAAAACACATTTAAATTAAGAATGAAGCAAAACATTTTTTATTTGAAAGATAATTTCATGACATGTATGTTTTCAAAATAATTTCCGGCATATGTCCACCATGACTAGCTCTGAAGAACCGCATTCGACCAGACCAATATTGGACTACTTTTTCGAGTTATTCAGGCCTTGTTTCATCGATAACATGAGTTATGTTGGCTTCCAAAGCGTCTATTGTTTCTGGTTTATCAGCATAAACCAATGACTTGACCTAACCCCAAAGAAAATTTATCCAGTGGAGTTATGTCGCATGATCTTGGAGGCCAATTATTAATATCTTGGAGGCCAATTGATTGGACCATTTCTCGAAATACTATTATCGCCAAATCTTTCTTTCAATAAATCAACTGTTACGGTAGCAGCATGAGGTGTAGCACCATCTTGTTGGAACCGAAACAGTTCTAGGTCGATACCATTCAAGTTTTGAAACACGTAATCATTGATAATCGATCTGTAACGAACACCATTCATTTGTAACATTAGCTCCAGCATCGTTTTCAAAGAAATATGGACCGATGATGCATACAGCGTGTAAAGCAAGGATGCAATAGAACTTGCAGAACTTCTTGAGGATTGCTTCCACTCCATATACGGCAATTTCGCTTGTTTACATAGCCGTTTAACCAGAAATGAGCTTCATCACGAAACATAATTTAACGATAAAAAAGTAGATCAACTTCAAGCTGTTCTAGGGCCCAATCAGTAAACAAACGACGCTTATTATGGTCAACTGGCTTTAGTTCTTGAACCAGTTGGATCTTGTATGGGTGTAGACCAAGATCTTCACGCAAAATTTTCCATGTGGTGGATGCACAGAGTCCAACTTGTTGTGAACGTCGACGAATAGACGAATCTGGATCATCATTAACACTATGACCTACAGCAGAGATATTTTCTTCTGTACGTACAGTTTTTTGTCTTATTGTTGTTGCATCGAGTAGAGAAAATGTTGTGTGAAATCTATCGATAGTTCTACGAGTAAGCTCTCGAGTAATTCTGGCCTTATTTCATCAATAACTCGAGTTATGCTGGCTTCCAAAGCGTCAAAGGGTAAACGGGCAGATCATCCAAGAAAAGAATCCAAGAACAACAAAGGAGTTACATATCGGATTCCGTACATTTGAAGTATGCTAATCATCTTGAGGAATTTAGGCATAATTTCAACCATAACTATGAAATTATCCAGGTCGAAAGCAAAAATTCTAGATTAACACTTTTAGAAATTCTTGAAAACAACAGGTACAATATCTGTAAAATCCTTTTGATTGAACAAACAGATGGAGACAAGTCTCCATTACTGCGTATCATTTCCTAATGGCATTTTTTAGCGGCCAACTCCAATAAACACCTTAAGTTTTTATGACTTGTTCTTCCATTCATTTGTCAAGTATCGGGTATTTTTTTTAGAGTGATAGAACTTTAAATTGAAATAAAACACAGTTAAATTAAGATTCAAGCCAAATTTTCTTTCATTTGAAAGACAATTTTGAAAGAAATAATCATTGATCATCGATCTGTAACGAGCACCATTCACTGTAACATTAGCTCCAGCATCGTCTTTAAAGAAATATGGACCCATGATGCCTCCACCATATAGTGCATTATTCAGTAAGCAATGGAACCTGCAGAACTTCATGAGGATTGTTTTCACTCCATATACGGCAATTTTGCTCGTTTACATAGCCGTTCAACCACAAAATCTGGATCATCATTAACACTATGACTTACAGCTGCCATTTTTTCCTCTGTATGTACAGTTCTGTTTTTTTACCCATAGAGATGCTGTCAGGGAGCGACAAATTCGATCGTCAATTGGAAAATACGATGATCTCAGTTTTATTTTCATTGAGATTCAGACCATGAAATGAACACCATCTCTCAATTCTGAGTTTCTCAAACTGTTTTCACTCCATATACGGCAATTTTGCTTGTTTACATAGCCGTTCAACCACAAATGAGCTTCATCACTAAACACAATTTTACGATAAAAAAGTGGATCAACTTCAAGCTGTTCTAGGGCCCAAACAGCAAACAAACGACGCTTATTATAGTCAAGTGGCTTTATTTCTTGAACCAGTTGGATCTTGTATGGGTGTAGAACAAGAATCCATGTGGTGTATGCACAAAGTCCAACTTGTTGTAAACGTCGACGAATAGACAAACCTGGATCATCATTAACACTATGACTTACAGCAGCGATATTTTCTTCTGTGCGTACAGTTCTTTGTCTGATTATGTAAACCATAAATTTCACGAAGTGCTCTATAAGGTTGGCGAATAGAACACTGATATTGAAAATAAATTGCAACAATTTGTAAACGTTGTTGCGGCGTAAGTCTTTCCACGATAATTTGCCAATGCTTACTGAACAGAAATATTAAAACGACATGGCTTGTACCCTCTGTCAAATCACCTATCGAAAGTTCTATCACTCTAAAAAAACACCCGATGGATACATTCGGTTTTATCAATATCGATCATTAAGTTATTTTTATGACACCAGTTCACAAAGCTTTTTAATAGTAGCTCACAGAGCGCCTGAAGTTCTTCGAATGTTGGGGGCGAAATCACTACCGAAGCATCATCAGCGAACACACTCAACAAAAACCCTCTTATCGAAAACGAAAAGCATCTACACGCGAAAAAATTCAGGAATATTGCTCTTAAATTAACAGGGAGATCGTTGATGAAAAGCAAAAATAGAAGAGGCCCAAGGACGGATTCTTGTGGCAATCCCAGACTAAGATCGTGCTCGTCAGATAGGCAGCCTACAACTTTTACTACAATGGATCTGCCCTCGAGATCCCCTTCGGAGCCAATCTAAATACACCCCGAAAGCCCAAACTGTATTATAACACTTGTCAACTGTAAATTGAAATTCTATAAGAAGAATAGGGAAAAAATATAAAGTGAAAATTTATTTGTTTATAACAAATTGTTTATTATATAAACAATGAAAAATTAAATAAAACTAAATTTTTTTATATGGAAAAGAAAAGTAAATTATGATTTTTAAAGAAAAAATGGTTCCTTAATATTAGTTAGAAGTATGAGAAAACGATTGTTAATTAACAAATGGGTTTTCAAGCAATAAAAAAATTTTTTTGAGGAAAATTTTTTTTTAAGTCATTATTTGCATCAAAGATTATTCCTTAAAAAAGTTTTCAATTATTTTATAAACAACGCATTTGTTTATAACAATTTTTTAAACAATGAGAGATAAAAATTAAAAAAAAAATTCTATGTAGCTTTCTACAGCATAAAAACCGACCATCAATAATATTTTGAAAAAAAAATTTTTTTCGATAATTAATCTGAGTTTTTAATTTTGCAACAACGAAAATTGTTAATAAAAAACTGAAAAATAAACATTTTTAAATTTTTCCAACGGGGATCTATTCTGAAGTCTTCCAAAAATTGCTTCAAGAGAGGAAAAACATCTCAAGTTGATAGTTTAACAATTATCACACTTCATGTCCAAGCAGAAAAAAATTATTAATTAACTATTGCATAACTAATTGAAAAATTGAGATAAAAATTTTTTTTTGGCGGATTATTGTTCATTCATCTATCCAGTATGCCCCTGAATTTTTTAATTTATTGAATTTCATATTTAATCTGTTAAAATAATTTTTATTAATGAAGTGTCCAAAGTAGGCGTGGCTTACGAAAGCCAGAGTACCCGTTTTCGGCCGTATTTTTATCCCTCTGAGAAAATTATTAATATTGGGACTACAATTCCGGGAGTCGACACTTTTTTTTAGGAAATTTCCTCGTCTTTTTGAATCTTTTTTTTATATCAAAAATCTGCATTAGTTTTTGAGATATTTCCAAAAAAATAAACCCTCTTTTTTTTAGTTAATTGTTAATAACTTTTGCAATTTTTGCAAGCGGAACTTCAAATTTTTGAAAAATCATCTAGATGCCATTCCGAATCGAATGACACCTTGATCATAATTTTCGGAGACTGCTGAAAAAAGTTGACCCAAAAGGCACTTGTTGACTAGACTACAAAGTAGAATTGAAGAGTGGTTTCGGTTACCGTTGGGAAGTAATTGACAAACACTTTTTATAATTGGAGGGGATGACTATGCAAAACACCATCAACGGAAAGTTCAATACAATGCAGTATTCCGTTACTTTGTCATAGTTCATTTTTAAATGGAATGAAATGAGAAATTCCCTTTTTTTCTATCACTTCATAAACGACAGTAACTGGAATTTCGTAGTATTTACTACATTTGCAAACTGAATAAAAACAAATTGTATCTCAATCTTATTATATATACTTTGGTTGGTGCAAAACTTCGGTTTGCCAAAGATTCGTCTGCTCATTTAATAGTTTTATTCTTGAAACGGATGCCAGGATGTCTAGTTTTTTTCCTTCGGCTTCTTGGTGCAATATTTCAAGATTCATCATCTGGAACCGAAATGAAAAAAACTAGGCATTCTGGAATCCATCGAAATATTTGAACACAAACATCACGTTTCATCAATAAAACTATCGAATGAGCAGACCTTTGGCAAACACAACTTACCGAGGTTTCGCACTAGCCAAAAGCCTTCAAAGTAGGTATAATAGTTAAGATACAATTGGTTTTTATTCAGATTGAAAATGTGAAAACTACAAAACTCGAGTAACTGTGTATACAGTTAATAAGAAAGTGATCGGAAACGAAGTAATTCCATCTTTTTCATAGTGAATTGAAACAATGTCATTGTTTCGTGAAGCGTGTATCGTTCCATTTTTAGTAATGGCGTAATTTTCACTTGTCAAATGTCAAGAGATGACAGCTTCAAATGTCCCAGATAGCGGACTACTCAAAATGAAACTTCTTATAGGAAAACCTTCTACAACCAATTTTTCACAATAAAGCTTCAAGTTACGACAAAAAACCGCAGGAATTTATTTATACTCCCAATATTCATTTATTCATTCATTTATTTATTTATATTATCTGAGCATGCGTCAGCGGTAAACGTTTATCTCCGAGCTCCTCAAGAATTTACAAATTTTAAGTGTTATTGAGGTCAAAAATTGTTGAAAATTTTTTCTGCTAACTTGTTAAGTGACAAGAAAAGAAAGTTTATAAAATATCAACATAATGGGTACACGCAACAAAACAATAGCCGACCTTGAGAAGAACTTTCAAAGTCAGATGAGAGAGTTTGAGGAAAAACTGAAAAATATCCAAGAACCTGTTGGTACTGAAACATTTACGCGCACAATTTCCATAGAAACACTAAAATTGGAATTTGAAACATTTAAGCTTGAAATTAATGGAAAACTGGAGAAGATTTCAGATGGGATGGAACAGAAGAATCTCTTGAAAAATATTCTCATCTATGGATTAAGGGAGGATACAGAGGAAGACCTTTACCCCACTTTAATAGGTTAATTCAAAAATCAGTTAAGTGTCGATATAAACAAGAACCAAATTAACAACTGTTATCGGATTGGTAAAAAACTCGGCGGTACAAGACAAAACATAACCAAACATCGCCCGATTGTTGTTGAATTAGTGTGTCAGTGGATGCGAGATGGTGTGTTTGCGAAGAAATCGAAACTGAAGGGAAGTGGTGTTGTTATGGTGGAAATGCTTGTTAAAAGTAAACTGATTCTCTTTAAAAAAGTTAAAGAAAAATTCAGGAATAGCTGTTGGACTGTCAGAGGTAATATCAAAGTGATTATAAACAATAAAATCATACAGATTGAAACTAATGATCAATTCAATCAGCTTACAAACAGTTAGAAACTTTTACCGTAGTTGTGCCTCCTTTTGTTTTGGTCCCGGGAATTGACTGTTTTTGACTTCTCCAATTGTTTAGTTTTATTTGGGGATTGCGGAGTCACTGAACGTTCGAAAACTTTCATTCAGTTTTATATAAGTTTCCATCTTGCCGTAGATAAATTGAGAGAATATAATAAGACCCCAGAATTATTTGATTATTTTTGATTTTATTCATATCTATTTCACTTTATTGATAATTTTTAAGAATAATTTATTTGTATTGAATTTGTTGGAAGATTTTTATTTATAACTTTCATAATGTGAATGCCTCATTTTAACAACCTCTTTTAAAATAAAATGATATAAACTAGTCAAACATATAGATGGATATGCTTAAAATAGGTCACTTGAATATAAGAACTTTGATTGGACATTTCACAGACTTACGGGACATGTTGTTTAATTCTTTTGATATAATGCTTCTGAATGAGACTAGATTAGATAATACGGTCACGGATGATGCAGTTGGTATTGACGGTTATCATTTTATTCGTTCTGACCGCAATAGACAGGGTGGTGGTGTTGGAGTGTACGTCAGGTCTGTTTTGAGGTACAGTATTCTCAAGATTGGCGGTTCCATAGAACAAATTTGGCTGAAATTGGAATCATCTGGTTGTGATAGAGCATTAGGGGTGATTTATAAGCCTCCAGTTGTTAGTTACAGAACATTCTGGCAATTATTTGATGTTAAATATGAATTTATAATTACTCACGCCGATAAAATCATTTTCATGGGTGACTTCAATACGGATTTACTTGTCCCAGATAGTGAAACGAAATACGTCAAGGGGAGAATTGATGCACTTGGTCTCAGTCAGTTAATAAACCAGCCAACAAGAATTACCAACCAATCTGCAACACTTATAGACTATATATTATCTTCGGACATCCATAGTGTTTCTGAAATTGAAGTTCTGATTACCGACGTTGGCACCGATCATGAACTTGTATCCTGTAATTGGCACATTGATATGAACAAGAAATTTCCCATGTTTAAAACTGTAAGAGACTTTAGGAATTTCAATTACGATCAATTCAATTCTGATCTCCAATCAATACCCTGGAGAGGTATATTTGATTACGATGATATCGACGAGAAAATAAATTTCATGAATTCCAACATAACAACCTTATTGGATCTACACGTTCCTTTCCGCACTATAAGAATAACAAAGAGACATGCACCATGGCTCACAGATAATTTGAAGGAAATGATGGTTTTGAGGGATAAAACTCTGGCTCGTTATAAAAAATTCAAAAATGAAAACGACTGGATCTTATACAAACAGATTAGAAATGCAGTTTCACTGGCGGTTAAAAATGAAAAAAAAGCTTACTTTTGTTCTGTCTTGAACAACAAGGAAACTAAAAACTTCTGGTCGAGTCTGAAAAACCTCAATATCATCAAGAGGAAATCAACTGAACTACCCGAAGAGTTGAAAGATGCTAATAAAATAAATAAATATTTTATTGACTCCATTCCAAGAGTTCTTAGGGACCGTGATCTTTTTGAATTCTTCAACAAAAACACTAGGGATTCAAATATGGTCAGTTTTACATTTCGGGAGGTAGAAAAAGCCGAGATCTTCAGGGTGGTCAATGGTATCAGGAGCGGGGCTACGGGTCATGATGTCATCAATATATCTACAATTAAACTGTGCATTCCTTTTATTCTTCCTTATTTGACGCATGTTGTCAATTTTTGAAAAACTCTGTTTATCCCAGCTCTTGGAAAAAAGCTTTAGTCGTTCCCTTGCGAAAACACTCCAACCCATCGTCTTTAGATGATATTCAACATATTAGTTTGTTACCAACTTGGTCTAAAATAATTGAAAGGGTAATGCACGGGCAACTGCAGGATCATCTAGAGAAAAATAAAATCATTCCTGCCTCACAATTTGGTTTTAGACCTGGCCATGGCTGTTGTACTGCTCTGCTCAATGTAACAGATGAAGTTTTCAATTCTATTGATCAAGGAGACCTTACCATCTTAACTTTACTCGACTATTTGAAAGCTTTCGACTCTGTAGATCATGAACTTTTAGTTGCTATATTGCATTACATTGGTGTTTCACGGAAAGCTACGGCACTATTGGCTGATTATGTTGAGTGTAGATCTCAGGCAGTAGTCATTGATGATAAAACGTCAACATACTTGAGTCTGAGCTGTGGAATTCCACAGGGATCTATCTTGGGTCCGCTACTTTTTATAATATATGTATATATCGTGCTTCACTAATGTCTGCCTTTCAGCCACTTCTTTTTTTTTACGCTGATGATGGTCAGCTAAAACTTTCCTTCAAACCTGATGAATGTCGACAGGCAGTGGCGGCCCTTAATTACGATTTGAACGTCATATACGAGATATCAGTGAAACATTGCCTTCGTTTGAATTCTAATAAATCCGTGTGCCAACTCTTTGGGAGAAAAAATCAAAGAAAAATGTTCTTGCAAAATTATGGTCAGAGCATTATAATGAATGGAAACGTTGTTTGTTTTGTGGATAGTGCCAAAAATTTCGGTTTGACAATTGATACTGACTGACGATTTACGAGGCATATATCCAATTCGCTGAGCGGAGCTTACTTGAATCTAAGACTCTTATATCAATACAGAAACTACCCCAATAGATCGGACAAGATATTGCTTTGTGAATCCCTAGTACTGTCACATATGAATTTTTGTGATGTTGTCTACAGTCCTTGTTTAACAGTCTTTGATAAGAATCGAATACAGATGCTTCAGAATCGTTGTTTGAGATTCATTCACGGAATTCGAAAACGAGATCCAATAACATATACCCTCAAGAAAACAGGATGGCTCAACATGGAAGATAGGCGGAAATTTCATTCTTCGGTTTTGTTTTCCAAGATAATCAAGAAGGGAGTACCGATAACACTTTTCAACAAAGTTTTGTTCCGATCTGGTGTGCATCCTGTGAATATTCGCTCTAAATGTAGTATTTCTATACCGAAACATTCAACTGACTTGTTCACGAGATCATTTTCCTACCAAGTGGCAAAAATTATGAACGAATTAAAATTTGAGTATAGAAATATCCCACTCGATAAGTTCAAATTACGTTTGCTCGACAATTTTCGCAACGATCCCCTGTACGGCTGAACTGTTCATCTCACTTTTTTGGCTTCTGCAGTTCTGTTTACTGAAGAGTCTAATAAAGATGTTGTGTGACCGACTACTTCTGGACTCTGTTTGAGGTGAGGCAAACATAAACATTTAATTATATAATCTGCGGCATTGTTGAAGTTGTTATTTCTTAGTTGGGTATGCTCGGATTTCTTTAATTTTCGTTTGTGTTTTAAATTGTAGAGGGTTAGATGGAAGAATAGACGTATGACTTCAGGTGGTTTTCAACAAGTTACTGTATTATTTTCTGGCCTGGGGTCATGCGAACTAAATCTCGCCCTCAGATAAGTAATTTTTTGATTTGTATATTTTGGATTGGTAAATAAAGACCATTTATTATTATTATTATTCATTCATCAATTTAATATGCCTGTAACCTGTAACAAAATAAAACGAATATATTTCTGAAAGAAGTTAGTCATTCCAAATGTAAAATATCTAACGCTGTTAAGGCGGCAGCATAACAATTCTAACGTTTATAATATAGTGGGTGATCCAATTATTAGAGTCACAGTGAATAATAAGCAATTCTGGTTATTGTATAATAGAAAATGGGCTTGCTTTCTATGCTTTTTTGACAATTTTCTCTCATTTTTTCGCTCCTATACCACATTTCTATTAAACGCTCTATCAGTAAGTTGACATTTACTAGTGATTGTTTCGTTTGCAATTTTCTTTCTTCATCAACTTCTAAAGGTTCTTGATCAGGTTGAGATCTGGAGAATTGCCAGGTCAGTTTAGAACCTTTAGTCGGCTGTAGTAACTTTTTTAGCCTTGTGGCAATGCGCTGAGCTATGCATGAATCTGTAGCGCCTATCTGAGAACCACTCTTGGGCCTGGGGAAGCATTTTTCTTTCAAGGAAATCCATGACTGATGCCTAAAGGATGGTTGACCGTTCTAACGAAGTAGTCATCCTTAAATTTTTCCCCTTGTCCTCTCTTCACAAATTCAGATCTGTCCATAAGAATTTGTACGGATGATTAATCGGAAAAACAGAGCTCGAATATTTAGTAATTCTATTAGTTGATCGTTTATTTATCATTAGATTTGTGAATCACCTGTTTCCAATCATCAACTGTCCAGTCCTTGTGATATTTGGCCCATTAGAGCCTTTTTTCATCATTGCAGGTGTGATAAGAGGTTTTTTGCGGATCGGCATGCTGAGAACCCCAAATTCTTTATTCATCTTCGAACTGTGATTAGTGAAATATTCACCCCTGACTCTTGCATGATTTATGTGAGTATCCTGTGAGGCTGTTCTCTGTTTGCCATAACAATATCATGTATATTTCGCTCTTCTTTTGTTGTTGTAATTTTTTTCGACTATATTTTCCTTCGCGTTGTGGAGTCATATCTGAGTTTTCATCAGTTCTTTTCTTCATTCGGTCTACTGTTGCTCTCGAAACTTTAGCAATGTATGTTCTTTTTCTGTTGGAGTAATCAGTATTTGATACCAAAGATTTAATCTCAGCTGTTTTTCTGGGTGTGATGTCCTTTGACTTTCCTATTATAATTTTCTTTTTTTATGAAGTGGTGTAACAAATACAGAACAAAGACTTGATTGCTAAAATCATGTGAAAATAGAGCACAAGAATATAATACGTCGATATAAAATACCAAAACAAACCAGAACGTCTTATAAAACCACCGTGAGGCTGGTTAGCTAGAACTAACAACACTGATGCATCATGTCACATGAGTTAATTGGCGGGGGTAGCTGCAGTGTTGCCGGTTTTGCTCTTACAAATAAATATACTCTAGTATCATAATTGAACGAGAAAAAGCAGATTAAAATACTCCCTTCCCTAATTTCAGTTTATTTCATAAAGAAGTATATAATTTTTTAAGGTGCCTCTAATAATTTGATCGCCCACTGTAAATATGTGCAAATTAGAATTACCTTTCTCTTATTCCAAATGGCTTTTTTCAAGTGAATATCGATTCAATTGAATATTTGAAACAATTCAATAAAATAAATCCTGAATTTTTGCAGGATAACTGTGGAAGTTTCGACCCACTCATTACTTTCTTGGATAAAAACGAAAACTTCAGTTTTCTTGCCATAGATTTTCCAGGACATGGATATTCATCGCCGTTTCCCAAAGGGGCCGTTTACCATTTTTTCAATTATCCAATAGTTGTGAAGAGAATAATCGACTATTTGAAGTGGCCCGATGTTTCTCTTATGGGACATTCTATAGGAGCGATGTCAGCGTTTACTTTTACAATTTTGTACCCCGAGAGGGTAAAATTTCTCATTTGCATCGACGCACTTCAGCCATTCAAAACAAAAGTATCTGCAAGAACAATAAAGGAAAGCATTGATCAGTTTGTTAGATATGATGATTTTTTAGAAGGTGAATCTGTAGCATACACTGTGGATGAAGCAATTGAAAGAATGATTGAGGGTTATGGCAATACAATAAAGCCTGAACGAATTCCAATATTATTAGAAAGAAACCTCGCTCCTTCCAAAAAACACCCAGGAAAGTATTATTTTAGTAGAGACCCCAAACTAAAAATGAGAGTTATGTGTGATTGGCCCCAAGATCAAATTATTGAAGAAGCCGCCCTAGTCACCCAACCAATTTTTGTCTGTAAAGCGAAACATAATATGTATTACGGCCCTAAAGAGTATTATTATAAAGTATTAGATGTGCTTAGGAACACTAGTAAAGATTGTGATTTTCACTATGTAGATGGAACTCATCATTTGCATGTAAATAATCCAGAGGATGTTGGAATATATATAAGGAAATTTTTAAATAAACACTACGAACAAGAAAGCAGCAACTTGGACAAAATATCTCGTATTTTTTGTGATTAAATCTAATTCTCTGGAAGTTATTTCTTAATACTGATGCTTAATTTCAAGGAAACTTTTTATAATGTTCAATAAATTCGTAATAATTGGAAAAATTGTATCATTTGAAGCTCAAACAACTTCGAATTCTTAATACAAAACCTTGATTTCAAGCATATTTCCTCTCAATTAAAAAAAAACAGTTAAATCACATAAAGTTTCCAAGGTATTTTATGGACCCCTTCAAAACCAAATGATAATATGTTAAAGTGTTAACTAAAATATATAATTATTAAATATAGAATAAACTGATAAAAAGGGCAAACTTTGGGTAATTTCTGTGACGAAAATAGAATAAGTAGGATTTTTAAAGTTAAAATAAATGGAGGTTTATGCTTGATAGAAGGTATATAAAATTATTTGAATATTTTAATAGTTACAGATATATTCTGTTAGCCTTCTACATATTTCATTGCCAAGAAATTATATTTATATTTAATATTATAACTTCAGGAATTAAATTATTGTCATATAAGTACCACTTACATCAAACGACATATAAAATAAACTTTCATTATGAGACATCCAAATGATATAACAAAATCCAATAAATTTAAATTGTTAACAAAAATCCTATAAATTAAATATTTTGAGTAGGCAAAATTTTGTTTCTGCTCATCCCTCTTATAAAAACAGATATCTTTCAAAACTGTTTAACATAATCTTGATAATTTCATCATAAAACTATCTTACTTAGAATATTCAATATTAGTGGATATTTTACTTTTTAGAAAATCTCAAGATATGTAAGAACATTACTAGAAAACGTGTTTTAAGAGAGACTTGGCTTCGTCAGTACTCAATCATAATATTCCATAAAATATAACATCAATCAACAGAAAATATTTTCCCACCTTTGAATTCAGAAAGCTTCTTGGTGAATGAATACTGAACATTTAAATGATTTTGTTGTATCATTTGGATGTCTTATAATAAAAGTTTATTTTATATGTCTTTTAATATAAGAGGTACTTATATGACACTATTTTAATTCCTGAAGTTATAATATTAAATATAATTTTTTGAAAATGATATATGTAGAAGGCTTACCGAATATATCTGTAACTATAAAAATATTTGAATAATTTTAGATACCTTCTATCAAGTATAAACCTCTATTTATTTTATTTTATTCATAAAATATAATCATATGGTTTCCTTATCATTCTTTATACAGTTAGTCCTTGTGCTACAACAGAGGCCGTTAAATTGCCTTTCAATCTTCAAAATCAATTGTAAACCACAGAACTATTTATTTCGAGTTAACATTACACTCAATTTAAATGTTCAGTATTCATTTACCAAGAAGCTTTCTGAATTCAAAGGTGAGAAAATATTTTTTGTTGATTGATGTTATATTTTATGGAATAATATCATTCAGTACTGACGAAGCAAAATCTCTCTTAAAACTTTTTTAGTAACGTTTTTACATATCTTGAGATTTTCTAAAAAGTAACTGAGTTAGATATCCAATAATATTGAATATTCTAAGTAAGATAGTTTTATGATGAAATTATCAAGATTATGTTAAACAGTTTTGAAAGATATCTGTTTTTATAAGAGGGATGAGCTGAAACAAAATTTTGTCTACTAAAAATATTTAATTTATAGGATTTTTGTTAACAATTTATATTTATTGGATTTTGTTATATCATTTGGATCTTATAATGAATGTTTATTTTATATGTCGTTTGATATAAGTGGTAGTTAGATGACATTAATTTAATTCTTGAAATTATAATATTAAATATAATTTTTTGGAAATTGAATATGTAGAAGACTAACAGAATGAATCTGTAAATATTAAAATATTCGAATAATTTTTAAAAGTTCACTTCATTCTAGTGTTTTTTCAGATAAGTACATTCAGTTTGTCTGGTAAGATATTTTTTGTAAATTATTTTGATTTTTTAAATGTAAGGCTGATGAATTTCTGTTGTGGGAATTCTAAATTGCCTTTTGGAGATGTTCTGCATATTTTAGGATTTTTTTTGAGGAACTTATTTTGAGCAAGTTTTTCTTGAGGTTATATTTTGCTTTTTTGGAATGAAATCTGGTTTTCATAAAATAAGATACGCAACAAAAATTTGTACCCTTCAAGTATTTATTTAGTAATTCTAATCAATAATTTATATTTCTTCGAATTCTTTCAGTCCATTTTGTTACTGTGTAATAAGTGTTAATTCTATATATGTCTACAAAATTGAAACAGTGTTTTCTGAAGACATTTATTTAATTCAATTTTAAAAGTTTTGAATAAGAATTTTTTGAAATTAAAATTTGTAGGATGTTAACAGAATAAATCTGATTGATATTTTAAATTTTGTTATAATCCTTTCATCAAGAAAGAACCTTTTTATTATTAATTGGTGTGATATTTACGGTGTAGAAAATAAAACGTATATTTTCAGTTTTTATCTGTGAGTTTATTCGAAACTCCACTTTCCTTCCAACATTATTCAGAATTGATATTAGTTTTCGTTTTTTGTTTGGCACATAATTATACTTAATTTCTGGTAACATTTTCTCTTATATTTATATTTCCATTCCTATAATCATTATTTTTCTAACATTGAAATATATAACATTCATTCTATTTCTTGACTGTATTTGTCTTATCTTTGGTACATAGCACCTTACAGTTTATGCTCAGTTTTAAAAATGTTCAATACATTAAAAAAGCTACAATTAACGATATTCCTAGGGTTATCGATTGAATTATCAATAATCTGATATAATAAAATAGTAGGTATCCTGGATTCTAACAGACATATCTATACATCAATATTTCTCTCCACAGTCTTACAATTATAACATTTAGTTCTTTAACACACAGAGATATGTCTATAATATCATTCAACAATTAGGTTTTCGTTCAATGGAAGTTTTTTTAACAGTTCTGCAGAATTGCTGGTTACCGAGTTTCGTATACAATCAACACTGATTGTATCACGCGCGATACTGGTCGATGAATTTAGATTCGATTTAATAAAATACTGATAACTTATGACCACACACTTCCTGTATTATATATTGTACCTAGTTTGGAAATGGGTATACTCTGTACGAGTGGAAATTTGTGAATGTTTGAAGAAAATTATGGATTTCTATCCATGAGTACTATTTTCTCAACACCTTGATTGAACAGTTAACTTGACTAAAGAAGAATGCTTGCAGATAACACCTCAACAAATATTTTGAATAGATTCACAATGAGAAATTGAATGAAAAAAATGATTTCGTGTGAATAAATTCATAACGATTCAAATATTTAAACTGTTTAGAGAACAAATATAATTAATACTCGTGAAAAGTAAGTTGCATATTGGGCACTCTAACTATTTCAATCTATACAGGGTGTTCATAATGAATGGCTGATACCAATGGATAGAGGGACATTGTAGCGGTTTAAAAAAATATATTTCGTGTTCATTGAAGTACTTAGTTTCCCAGATATTCGACATTTTTGAAATTTGAAAAAAAAATTACTCACTGCGCCACTTTTTTTGAAGCTGTTTCTCAGATAAGTTTTCTGTAATGAAATGTAAATTATTATTTGTGAAGAGCGTGCACAGTTATTTTTTAAACTCAAAGTTCAAATGTTGCTTTTTATTTCCTAAGTGTAACCTATCCTGGTGTAAGAAAAATTTTAAGTCACTTAAGTGCAAATTAAGAAGATAAATGCCTATTTCATTGAGATTCTGGAAATGCCTCAAAGTCTAAAAGATTCAAATTTTAAATATCAAAACAGATTTATTCTGTTAGCCTCCTACAAATTTTTATTATGAATACAATATAATGAGTTTCGATTTTGTATGTGTACTAAATTAAAGCAGTGCTTATAAGACATTAATTCAATTCTAAAAGTTTTTGAATGAAAATTTCTTTAAATCAAAATTTGTAGGAGGCCAACAGAATAAATCTGTTTTGATATTTAAATTTTGTAATAATCCTTCTATCAAGTAAAAAACCTCTCCTCATTATTTAATTGTATATATTATCATATATATAATTATATTTTGGTCTTCCTTTCTCATTATATAAATGTAATTTGGTTTTAACTAAGGCCATAAAATACCTTATAAGTTTTGTGTGATTTTTGTGTTAAACATAGGAAAACGTAGGATTTTTAAATTTCTCTAATTTTAGGAAGGATACCATGAGGTATAGGACTGATGAAGATCTTATTTAATTTCAAGTAGTTTTTTGAGGATTTACTTCAAGAACATTTTAGAGTGACTTATTTAGATATATTACATAAATTAGTTTTGGAGAAGTTCTTAAAATTATGTTTTGCATTCTTGAAAAATATATGGTTTTAATAAATATAAAATCAGAAACAAAATTTTGTCTCCTTCAAGTATTTATTTGGAAATTTTAATTGATAATTTATATTTCTATGAGTTTTGATTCCATATGTCTATTTAATTTAAGCAGTGCTTATAAGATATTAATTTAATTCTAAAAGTTTTTGGATAAAAATATTTTGAAATCAAAATTTGTAGGAGTAACAGAGTAAATCTGTTTTGATATTTATATTTTGTTATAATTCTTTTATCAAGCTGAACTGAGACACGCAAGCAGAATAATGAGATAGATTATTTATAAGAAGGAGCAGCATATATAATGTTAAATTTGAACAGATTCATTGGATTTAATTCAGTAAAATAATATTTTAAAGTGAATCTTTTCTCTCGTTTTCTTTCATGAATGTATTCCAGAGCTATGAAATACATATTTTTGAGTGAATTTCAAGTGATAAAATAATAAAGAAGGGGTTTTTCACTTGATAGAAGGCTTTTTCAATATATTAAATATCAAAGAGAATAATTCTGTAACATCTCGCTGCAAATTTTAATTTTATAAAATTTCTAAAAAACTTTTTGAAATTAAATTAAATAAATGCGTTAGGACACAATGCTTATCTATTGTAGACATATAGTCATTTTGAAAAAATTCAGTTGATTCAATACAACTTTTATAGATAACTTTTTTATTTACTTCCATTTGTAACAAACTTAAAGTTGAATTATATTGATAAACCCGGTTCTAAATCTACTAGCTGTGAGTAGGCGTTTATAACATTTCAGAATCTCAGAGAAAACTGCACTTTTTTCTTAATTTTGCACTCATGCGACAATATATTTCATACATCACGATAGCTTAAACTTAGAGAAAAAAAGTGCAGATATAAAATTTTATTTGACTCTTTGTTTTGAAGAAAAATATATAATGTCTTCTATTCTTATCCATTCATCATGACATATCTCTATAATGTTTCTCCACTAATTACTCTGAGAACAGTTATTGAACCGAAAATAGTCACAATGTTCAAAACCAGAATTGAGTAACCAACTGAACACTGTAAAATTAGTGAGGAGTTTATTAAAAATCGATATTAGATTCTTTCGGATCAGAGGCGTTGAGAAATATGTTTTCTATTTCATAATATGTGAAGTTTTTTCAAAAATAAAAGCATCTTTTATACTTTTGGACAAATGGTCGGTAAAATTAGAAATATTTGTAAGTTTTTTTTTGAATCTTTCAGTTTCTGAAGTAACCAAGGATATATTGATTTTAACAAGAAAAATATTTATTTATTTTCGGATATACCATATTTAAAGCTGGTTTGTTGTTGTTTTTCATCAACAATTTCAATCTATCAGTATAGGATCGTAGTCATTATTAATAGCTATTTGTTTAATGATACTGAGTTCTAAAACATAATTTTCTCGATTCATGTGTATGTTTCAGAACTCAACATTATTAAAAAAATAGCTATCAATAATGACCACCAACCAACACTGAAAGATTCATTGTTGATGAATAAAATAACACAATAGCCTTAAATGAGATATATCCGAAAACAAAAGAAAATTTTAAATACATTTCCTAAAATATGCTAAAGGTATTTCTGAGAAAATTGCTACATACTTCAAAAATAAATATGATTTGACAACTTCATTCCAAACTTATTCAAACCTCAGTAAATTCATTATAAATAATAAAGACATTACATATAAGGATGATAAATCAGAAATTTATAAATAAACCTGCGCTGATTGCCAAAAAGTTTACATAGCAAAGACAAGAAGAACTTTCCGACAGAGAATTGGAGAACATCTGAAAATTTTCCTCAATAACAAAAGTTCCACATATTCGAATCATTTGTTAGAAACGGGACATACTTTCAACGATAATTTTGAAATTTTACACGTAAAAAGTGAAAACTAAGGCGTAAATCTGTAAGAGTCACAAGATATATATATAAATACAACAAAATGGAAAAAGAACTTAATGAACATTCAGACCTAAATAACTGTCCACTGTTGAATATATTTAGAAAAAACTGGAATTTCGAGAGACCCCCTTTTTTGGATTTTAGGACTCAATAATCAATTTTTTGTACCCACTCTAATATAAATAGAAGCCGATTTCGAAAACAAGTTTACTTATTCAAAAATGTTAGATATATCAACTACTTGAAGATGCTAGTGTGTTAGCGAAACGATTGTATCATAATAATAATTACATTTGTGTAAATCGGATTCACCTTGTTAAATACTGATCCCTGATTAGTCATCAAAGCTTGAAAAACTGAAAATTTGAACCTTAAATCGAAAGATTCATTTTGCCGTGCAACTGAATACTAAACTACCAGATGGTATTATATCTTAATTGATGAGGTGAGTGTTCAATAGCTATTAGCAATGAAGTTTTCATAATAATTTCTTGAAAATTATCATAATTCAAAAATAAGATTACTCAAAAAATGAAAAAAGTTGTTTTCCTCCACTGTTTTGTAGAATGGGAGGAAAAAAGATCTCGGTGAGAAAAAAATTGTGGAAACTGAAACCATGCCCAAAGAATCGGAATATAGCCAATGAAAACTCGCCAATATTTGCCACTCTGAAGCGGATTAGCCAAACAATCCTAACCAGTGAATCTGTAACAGCCACTGTGGCGAAAAAGCTAGTAGGGTTGCCTTTTATATTTCGGGATTGGACAACCCTAGTGTTGCAATTTGCCAACTGACAGCTGTATCGTAAACTTTGACACTTTTGAGGTTAAGCGTACTCAGATTTTTTTCACATACGAGTGCTATTTGTATTGTTCATAGTAACTTAAGAGATTCATCTCGGCGAAAAAATGGAATTAAATCGTGAACATTTTCGTGCGATTAATTTTGACAACTTTCGACGTGGATTAACTCAGCGACAGTGGATCGATGAACTTAATTAAATTTTGGCGATGAAGCTCCATCAAGGATCAGTGTTTATCGATTGTATGGTGAATTCAATCGAGGTTGTTGTTCGCTCGAAGACAAATTTCTTGAAAGTTGAAAGAAGACCTGTGAAAAAACCAAAAATGACCCCCAAAACTGTAAAGGATAGATGTAACTTGGCCTTATCATATGAGCATTTCACATGGAAAGATTGGAATACCGTAAGCTACTCTTACCAGTCATTTAATTTCTCCCTGAAAATTTATTTTGTTTTTTTCAGGTTTGCTGCAGCGACGAATCAACGATCAAAATTCTTGATGACAAGCCACAGTTTGTGACATTGAGAGTTGGTGAGAAGTATCATCCAGACTGGACTATAAAAACAGTAAAACACCTCACTTCAGTAATGATATCGTCAGTTGTTAGTGCTAAAGGGCTAGGCCGTCTATATATTGCGGAAGGAACCATGCGGCAAGACCAATACATGAAGTTATTGAAGAGCACTTGTTGCCCCAATTGAGGGATTGGTTCCCAAATGGTAGATGGCAATATTTATGCAAGACTCTGCTCCATGCCATCAGGCTGAGAGAGTAATAAATGTTCTTGAGGACAAGAAAATTCCATTGCTCCGATGGCCTGGAAATTCACCCGAAATGAATCCTATAGAAAATGTTTGGAAATGCTTGAAAAGGGAATTGGGAAAGGAAAAAATCACAACAAGGCTTCAACTGATAAAAAAAATCAGTTACCATTGGAAACACAATGAGAATTGAAGAAAAGATAGCCGAAAACTGCATCAAAAGCATGCAACGTAGGATCCTGTCCTCGATAGCTGCTAAGGAAGGACCAACAAAATACTGATATTTCTTAAATATTATAAAATTTTTCTTCACAAACCCATGTTCTGTTCAACTCCTTCTAAAAACAATCAAATATTCAAATTTATCGTCTTTCATTTACAAAGATGTAGGAAGAAATAGAACAAATTTCAATATTTTTGCCATCAATAAGGCAGAATAAAGAAGAGCTCATCGCATCTTTGAAAAAACCTCACCAAATTGTTCTCAAAAGAGGTGTCAAATATTCAAATAAACAGATATAACTTACATAAACTAATTTTGTTTTCATCATAAGATCAGTTCACCAGCATTCATTATTTCGGAGCGCTAACAATTCTCCATATAATAAATATCCCCTTTATTTACATAAGGAAATCAAATAATCATATTTTATCGATAAATTTGTACCCATTCATTTCCACACCAATATCACTATCAATAAGCCTGAATTTACATGTAGCATTTTTTTAGACATTCTCTATTTATCACCAATATATCAAATATTTTAGGTTGGTCAGAATGATTGGACATGTCCGTCGACATTCGCTTGCTCATGTCCAAGATGGAGGAGGTCGAACGCCGACGGGAGACCGTCATATCGAAGAATCGAAGACAGCCATGGACGATGAGATGTCGGCATCTGATTTACAGCATTCGAGAAACTCGTCTAAGGTCACTACACCATCCTTGTTTTTGTCCATTTTCTGAAAATCAAACGATTTACTGAGAAGAAATGAAGAATCATATCTTATGAATAGAAATGAAAGAAATGCTTGCTATACAAGAAAGGTTTATAGTAGCTTTTTATGGGTGTAGACAATTGAAGCGATGAAGAAATCAAGTAAATTATGAATTATAACGAATTTTTGATATGCATCACACATCGACTGCTAAGTTTCCGGGTTAGTGGAGAAAATACGAGGTTTTTATCAAATTTTACCTTACTCATCAACATAGTCCTGTTCAAGGGTGATAGAATCATTCCAGCACTTCTATAACCTTTGGATATCTATCTCCAAGAACGATTTATCTTCAGCCTCAAAGTAGACAATTGTTTCGGTAAAGCCTCTGAAGAATCCCCTGATAAGTCGATATACTTTTTCGAATTCTTCAGAAGTGTACAATGCACGTTAATCATTAGTATACAAATTTCAGGATAAGCATAATTCAAGGGGAATATAGAGATCTAAAATAGACTAGAACTCGTTTATTAAGAGTCTATATATTACATAGTACATTGTATAATTTCAGGGTTAGTGAAGATAATACTAGCTTTTTAATTAAACTGGACCTTACCCATCAACAAAGTCCGCTTCAATGGTGATACAATTATTCCAGTGCTTCTATAACCTTTGGATAACTCAGAACCATTTACCTTTGACCTCAAAGTAGGCAAATGTTTCGGTAAGGCCTCTGAAGAATTCCCTGATATGTCGATATAGCTTTTCGAATTCTTCAGTAGTGTGAATTGCACGTTAGTTATTAGTATGCTATCAGGACTAGCATAATTCAAGGAAAATATAGAAATGTAATAATAGACTAGAACTCGTTTATTTACAGTCTATATATTACATAGAACATTGTACAATTTCCGGATTAGTGAAGATAATAAGAGATTTTTCATCAAATTTGACTTTACTCATCAACAAATTCTCCTTCAAGGATTATACAATCATTCCAGTGCTTTTATAACCTTTGGATAACTTTCTTGAAGAACCATTCATCTTTGGCCTCAAAGTGGAGAATTGTTTCGGTAAAGCCTCTGAAGAATCCCCTGATATGTCGATATATCTTCTCGAACTATTCAGTAGTGTAAATTGCAAGTTAATCGTTAGTATACAAATTTCAGGATAAGCATAATTCAAGGGGAATATAGAGATGTAATAATAGACAACAACTCGTTTATTTAGAGTCTATATATTACATAGTATATTGCACAATTTCCGGATCAATGAAGATAATAAGAGATTTTTCATCAAATTTGACTTTACTCATCAACAAATTCTCCTTTAAGGATTGTACAATCATTCCAGTGCTTCTATAACCTTTGGATAACTTTCTTGAAGAACCATTCATCTTTGGCCTCAAAGTAGAGAATTGTTTCGGCAAAGCCTCTGAAGAATCCCCTGATATGTCGATATATCTTCTCGAATTATTCAGTAGGGTAAATTGCACGTTAATCGTTAGTATACAAATTTCAGGATTGGCATAATTCAAGAAGAATATAGAAATGTAATAATAAACCAGAACTCGTTTATTTAGAGTCTATATATTACATAGTACATTGTACAATTTCCGGATTAGTGAAGGTAAGATTTTTCATCAAATTTGACTTTACTCATCAACAAATTCTCCTTCAAGAATTATACAATCATTCCAGTGCTTCTATAACCTTTGGATAACTTTCTTGAAGAACCATTCATCTTTGGCCTCAAAGTAGAGAATTGTTTCGGTAAAGCCTTTGAAGAATCCCCTGATATGTCGATATATCTTCTCGAATTATTCAGTAGTGTAAATTGCACGTTAATCGTTAGTATACAAATTTCAGGATTGGCATAATTCAAGGGGAATATAGAGATGTAACAATAGACTACAACTCGTTTATTTAGAGTCTTTATATTACATAGTACATTGTACAATTTCCGGATTAGTGAAGATAATAAGAGATTTTTCATCAAATTTGACTTTACTCATCAACAAATTCTCCTTCAAGAATTATACAATCATTCCAGTGCTTCTATAACCTTTGGATAACTTTCTTGAAGAACCATTCATCTTTGGCCTCAAAGTAGAGAATTGTTTCGGCAAAGCCTCTGAAGAATCCCCTGATATGTCGATATATCTTCTCGAATTATTCAGTAGGGTAAATTGCACGTTAATCGTTAGTATACAAATTTCAGGATTGGCATAATTCAAGGGGAATATAGAGATGTAACAATAGACTACAACTCGTTTATTTAGAGTCTATATATTACATAGTACATTGTAAATTACTGAAGATAATACCAGCTTTTTCATCAAATTTGACCTCACTCATAAACAAAGTCTCCTTCAAGGGTGATACAATCATTGCAGTGTTTCATAATCATTGAATAACTCAGAACCATTTATCTTTGGCCTCAAAGTCGGCAAATGTTTCGGTAAAGCCTTTGAAGAATCGCCTGATTTGTCGATATACCTTTTCGAATTCTTCAGTAGAGTAAATTGCGCGTTAATCATTATTATACTAATTTCTGGATTAAAATAATTTAAGGGAAGATAGAGTTGTAATAATAGAATAAAACTCTTTTATTTAGAGTCTATATATTACGTATCAAATTGTACAATTTCCTAGTTAGTGAAGATAATACTTTTATCTAATCTGACTTAACTCATCAACAAAGTTTCCTTCAAGGATCACACAATCATTCGAGTGCTTCTATAACCTTTGGATAACTTTCTTGGGGCATCATTTATCTTTGGCCTCAAAGTAGGCGGTTGTTTCGGTAGAGACTCTGAAGAATTTCCTGATATGCTGATATACCTTTTCAAATTCTTCAGTAGTGTAAATTGCACGTTAATCATTAGTATACAAATTTCAGGATTAGCATAATTAAAGGGGCATATAGAGATGTAATAATAGACTAGAACTCGTTTATTTAGAGTCTATATATGCACATAGTACAATTTTCGGGTTACTGAAGATAATACGAGCTTCTTCATCAAATTTGACCTTACTCATCAACAAAGTTTCCTTCAAGAGTGATACAATCATTCTTTTGGATATCTTTCTTGAAGAACCATTTATCTTTGACCTCGAAGTCGGCAATTGATTCGGTGAAGCCTCTGTAGAATCTGCTGGTATGTCGATATATCTTTTCGTATTTTTCAGTAGTGTAAATTGCATGTTAATTCATTATTATGCAAATTCCACGATTAGCATACTTCAAGGGACTATAGAGATGTAATAATAGACACCTTTATTTAGAGTCTATATACTACATAGTACATTAAACAATTCTGGGTTGATAGAACCAAAATTAGGGGAATTATTGCGGTTGCGATGAAAACAATAACTTTGCCGGTAGAGGAGTAGATCATTGGGCATTTTCAATGTGATACATGTATATGATTCGAAAATTGGAAAAAATAAAAACCAAAATTCTCATATTATCTATGCCACCCTTGGAACACAGGACATAATTCAGACCGTTATTGAAGATTTTCTAATTATAATGCAAATCCAATAGATTGAAATAAAATAGAAAGGCCTTTTACTTGATAGAAGAAATATAACAAAATTTGAATATTAAAACAAATTGAAATATGTTTATCTTCCACAATTTTAATTTCAAAAAAAATTTTTTATTCAAAAAACTTTTAGAAATAAATTTATGTCTAACAAGCACCGCTTACATTTAATAGACATATATAATCAAAACTCAATATATAATGTCAAATGGAATAAATAACCCAACAGATATACGAAAGTAATTAAAATTAATAAATGAATATTTAAAAACATTATATATTGAGTTTTGATTATATACGTCTATTAAATGTAAGCGGTGCTTGTTAGACATAAATTTATTTCTAAAAGTTTTTTGAATAAAAAATTTTTTTGAAATTAAAATTGTAGAAGATAAACATATTTCAATTTGTTTTAATATTCAAATTTTGTTATATTTCTTCTATCAAGTAAAAGGCCTTTCTATTTTATTTTATATATAATATATAATTATATTTTGGCTTCAAAAAATCTCATTATAGAATGTCAATGAATTTAAATAAACCTTAAAATAACTCACACTGTTCTTTGGTTTTGTTAGAATATAGATCAATCTTGAATTATATAGTTGATCTGTATTTCGAAGCTTAAGTCTTTTAACACGTGAGTGATATAGGTTATGTTTTTGATTTTGATATTTGGAATATTAAAAGAGGACTGAAGACGGGATTGTCTAGAATTATATTTGTTTTTTGAAGATATAGTGCACATTTTTTTAGAGATTTTTGAAATAATTTATTCGAATATTTGAATATATTAAATATTTCAAATAAATTATATTCTTTGAGAAGTCCTTGAAGTGTGTTCATGTTTTTAAAAAAGAGTACTGAATGAGTCGAGCTAAAGAGTGGACGTGTGTTTAATTTGCGAGTTATCTTATCTCTTCACCGATCATCTGTTCCACGTACGTAAAAATTATTTTGATATAAATCTCAGTTGAATAATTTCATACTGAATTTATTTACTACAATTTAGTTGTCCTCAGGACAACTAAATAAGAAATCATCATGAGCCAGCCTACAGAAATTCCAATATCTGACAAAACTCCTTGGCAGGTAGTCAAAAAACGCAAATATGCGTGTGTTTCTCCCGAAATCACCGAAAACACGGAAACCAGTACGCATAACAGATTTCAATATCTGAATAATGAATCAGACGATGCAAACATAACACAAGCATCTGAAATAATTTCTAAGCCTCCTCCGATTTTTATACACGGTGTCACAAACTACCAAGAAATGTGTAGAAAATTATCAATAGAAATAGCTGACGAACAATTCTATACAAAAACTTTATCCAACAACACCGTAAAGATGTTAAATTACCTGAAACATACAGAAGCTTGGTTAGATTTTTACGAGAGGAAAATATAGTTTTCCATACATATCAGATTAAACAGGATAGGGCCTATAGGGTTGTGATCCGCCATCTACATCCCAGCGTTTCAATTGAAGAGATAAAAGAGGAGATAGAAAAATTAAGACACAAAGTTAGAAACATTATCAATATTAGAGATCGATTATCGAAGCTTCCACTTCCCCTATTCTACGTTGACTTAGAGCCTCAAGAAAATAATAAAGACATATATAAATTGGAGTTCATATCAAACAAAAAAATAACAATAGAACCACCAAGAAAGAAACGCGAGATCATACAATGTACCAGGTGCCAAGAATATGGGCATTCTAAAAGCTACTGCAACCGACCGTTCATGTGTGTCAAATGCGGAAGTCAACATGACTCCAAAACATGCACCAAGCCTAACACAACTCCCGCTAAATGTGCACTATGTGAAGGTAGCCACCCAGCAAATTACAAAGGTTGTCAAGTCTACAAGCTTCTCCAAAGATCCAACAATCAAAATCGACCGACAAAGAGTACACAACTGAATAGGCCACACGAAAAACAAGAGCCGAGCTACATAAACGATCATCCAATCGCCCAAAGTACAACTGAGCCAACTAGAAGACTATACTCCCATGTACTACATCCGAAGCAAACCGAAAACGAACCCTACTGCACCCAAAGCTCCCAACCGAATTCTTTGGAAACAATGATGGGGAGTTTTCTATCAGACCTCAAATCAATGATATCCCAGATGATGAGCCAGAATCAGATTATACTTAATCTGTTAAGTACAGTCATAAATAAATTAAAATGAACCCAAACATGCCTAAGTTCATCCGGATAGCTTCATGGAATGCCAACGGACTCCAAAACCGCAAAAACGAACTATTGACATACATGAAGTTGTCCAAGATTGACATAATGCTCTTATCAGAAACCCACTTCACAGAAAAGACGGTATTTCAGTGCCCACAATATCACACATACTCTACGGAACATCCTGATGGTAGAGCACATGGAGGATCAGCAATACTTATACGAAAAAGCATCAAACACCATATGCTAAATAATTATATATGTGAAGAGATTCAAGCAACCAACATTAGAGTGTTCACAGAAACATGGAGCTTCGACATATCAGCAATCTACTCACCTCCTCGGCACAACATACCAGAAACAAAGTACAAGGCGTTTTTTCGAATCTTCAAAGAACGATTTATAATTGGGGGAGACTGGAATGCAAAGCACACCCACTGGGGATCAAGACTAATAAATCCCAAAGGACGCAATTTGATGAAGGTCATATCTGATGAAAACTGCGAAGTAATCTCACCCGGAACCCCAACATATTGGCCAACCGACCGTAATAAAATTCCAGATATTCTAGACTTTTTTGTTTCAAAGGGCATAAGTAACAACTATATCCAAATAGAATCATCTCCAGACCTGTCATCAGATCACACGCCCATATTAATATCGATCAGCTCAGTTGCAAATTTGATAGAGGATAGACCTACACTTGTGACGAATAAAACTGACTGGCTAATATTCCAGGAAATACTATCCAGAAACATCTCATTGGACATTGACCTCCAGAAACCCGAAGACTTGAACTATGCAGCAAACTATATGACAACATTGATTCAAAGCGCGGCTAATGAAAGCACACCTTCCACAGTAAGAAACCAAAATTCTGAATCTAAGATACCTCTACAAATCAGGGAACTACTGTCGGAAAAAAGGCGAGCAAGAGGTAGATGGCAAAGAACTCGTAATGCAATAGATAAAACTACATACAATCAACTTACTAGAAAACTCCATAGGACCCTCCAGAAATACTTCAATTCACAATTCGAGAACTACATACAAAACATCAACGATAATAAAGATCATGACATATGGAAAGTTACAAAGAAGTTCAAAAGACCAACAACAAAACAGCCACCCATTAAAACGACGAACGGTGAATGGGCTAATTCAGATCACGAGAAAGAAAACAATTTCGCTACTCATCTGGCTGAAGTATTTACACCAAATGATCCACATCCAGGAAATAGCGACACGGAAATAGATTCATTTTTAGAGGTTGCTTGTCAAATGTCTCCGCCAATAAAACCTTTAAAACCTAAGGAAGTATGGCATGAAATAAATAAACTCAAAAACAAGAAAGCACCAGGCTATGACCTTATAATGGCGGAAATACTCAAAAAACTACCTAAACCGGCGATAATGCTCCTAAACAAAATATTCAACAGAATGATGAGCCTATCTTACTTCCCTACCATATGGAAATATGCTGAAATAATAATGGTTCATAAAGCAAATAAACCTGAAAATGATGTGAGATCCTACAGACCCATAAGCCTGCTACCTGTCATTGGGAAACTTTTTGAAAAGCTACTCCTCAAACGGCTGAAGAACGACATAGACTTGCACCAACTGTTACCTGATCATCAATTGGGATTCAGGGAAAATCACTCAACAACACATCAAATTCATCGCATCGTCAACACAATATCAACAAGTCTTGAGGAAAACAAATTTTGTTCGGCTGTATTTTTAGACTCGTCCCAGGCGTTTGACAAGGTGTGGCACCAGGGCCTACTGTACAAATTGAAAATACTCCTTCCTCAATCGTACTACCTAATATTACGATCCTATTTGGCTAACCGACACTTTGCAGTGAAATATGGAGAAGCGAGATCGCATCCTTTTGGAATAAGATCGGGGGTACCACAAGGGAGCATATTTGGTCCAGTGTTATACCTTCTCTACACATATGATCTACCAACACATAAAAAAACGACGATCGCTTCGTTCGCAGACGACGTAGCAACACTTGCAACACACGAGAATGCTGTTACAGCTTCCGAATATCTCCAGCAGCACCTAAATGACCTAGGACAGTGGTATCGAAAATGGCGTCTGACAATTAACGCATCTAAAACTGTCCAAGTAACATTCACCAACAAAAGAAGCATCTGCCCTCCCGTCACCATAAATCAGAATCCAATACCAGTCAGCACTGAGACGAAGTATCTAGGCATTCATTTGGATCAACGTCTCACTTGGAAACAACACATCCAAGCAAAAAGGAAGCAAATTAGACTAAAGATTAACAATATGTATTGGCTCCTAGGCAGAAAATCCAAACTATCTCTTCAGAACAAGATAAGAATATACAAGGCAATCATAAAACCGATATGGACATATGGAATACAGTTCTGGGGGTGTGCAAAACCATCAAATACAAAAATTCTACAGAGAGTCCAATCAAAAATCCTGCGAACCCTAGCAGACGCACCCTGGTATGTCACTAACCTTACCATTCACAATGATCTAGGAGTACCTTTCATCACAGACGAAATCAGAAAATACTCAGATAAATATAAACAGAAACTAGCGGGCCACGAGACCATAGACCAGCTGGCAAGAAATCCATTTGAATCCAGAAGACTGCAGAGAACTTGGCCAATAGACTTCAATTAAGTGTTCTAAAGAAGTTTTAATATCTTCTTCATGTCAACTACCTACAGCATGTTTGCTCAATACTTCAATAGAAGTAGATTGTAAACTTCAATAAAATGCTAAAAAAAAAAAAAAAAATGTTTTTAAAAGGCAATTGGTGTTCTTAAAGGTAAGACCAGAAACAAAATTTTGTCTCCTTCAAATATTTATTTATTAATTTTAATTACTTTCGTATATCTGTTCGGTTATTTATTCCATTTGACATTATATATTGAGTTTTGATTATATACGTCTATTAAATGTAAGCGGTGCTTGATAGACATAAATTTATTTCTAAAAGTTTTTTGAATAAAAAATTTTTTTGAAATTAAAATTGTAGAAGATAAACATATTTCAATTTGTTTTAATATCCAAATTTTCAATAGATTGAACTTCCTAGGGGGACACTAGGAATAAAAATGTACAATAAAAAATACATGAGGAACCAGCTTCCTTCAAATGAACTTTCTTTGAATAAAACCCTGGAATCTCAAGAAAATATTGAATCTCATGACCTTTTTCGACCCACCTATTCAAGAAGACTGAAATGTAGCGAAACATTTGTTGCAAAATTCAATAAATTTCAGCGCAAATCTACTTTAAACGACATTAATTCATCAATTCTATCCAATTAGTTCGCAACTTTGTGGTACGGAACTTAAACACAAAATCTTCACATCATAAACAGCAACATTGAGGGTTCTTCCTAGGAACATAAAATTGGATGTTATCTACATTGTGCCTCTTCGCCTGTTCTAGCACCAATAAATTATATAGAGGCTAGGCTCTTCTCGTTACTGGAGCTAACGACTTTCGCTTGGAGACGGTTTTTAAAAATATGACAGAGCCATCATCGCCCCATTTATGTGCCAGCAAGAAAAGCGACGTAATCCTTGCGATGATATGCCTCGAGTTTTATGACCGTCCGTAAAGATGTATGGAAAATTCCTAATCCATATTTACACACCGTAAAAAAATAATAAAAAAATTATGTTACCATGTACGATAATAAAAAAGAAGGAATAGGAAGGAGAATTCACCGAAGGATACTTGAGGTTTCCCTTTGCTCTAATTCTTTAATGCGTTAACAAGCTATCAAATATTTTACTTCGGGTGAAATGTTACGAAATTCAACTAAATGTGGGAAAAGAAATGGAAGTACAAGGTCTCCAAAAAGAGTATCGGGTCTTTGTTACTTCGATAAAACAAAAAGTACTTAAAATAAAGTAAAAAGTTTATTGAAAATATGAATAAAAACAATATTCTCATTTCCGCTAATATTTTATTGACACTACGATCGTTACGTCATACCATGACTTCTTCAGGTGAGTATTACAAGATACTGAGTATACCGTGAACAAGAACTTCATTTTATAGTACATGGATATAACAAAAATAGAAGAGGGGGTGAAGAGAGTTTTACAATACTTTTGGGAAACTGAAAAATGGTTCAAAAAAGTTTCAACAAAGGGGAGTTACTTAATTCAGTTTGGTCATTCAATAATATTTTTCTTTTGTGATATCTATTAATTTCTAAAGTTTCTAATAAGTTTAATCTAAAACTTTTGTTTTCTAAGTGTAAAATTTCAAAGTTACTATTAAAACTATGTCCTGTGTCTAGAAGGTGCTCTGCGTAGGTTGAATTTCCCTTTTTGTTACAATAGCATTTTTCATGTTCCCTGAGTCTCGTCTGGAACGATCTTCCTGTCTGACCAACATATACGAAATGGCAAGTACCGCAAGTTAACTTATAAACACCTGATTTCTTGTTCTTAGATGATTTATCTTTATTATTTTTTATTAATTTTCCTAGGGAGTTATTCGTTTTATAAGAAATTCTAAAATTGTGATTCTTCTTTAAATATCTAGCTACCTTTTCTGTTTTTGGTCCCAAGTATGTCAACGAAATGTATTTACTTTCAATTGGATTATTATTAATGGGATATACTAATTTCAAGGCCAGCTTTAATTGTATTTTTAAGAAAAGATTCTCAATAATCGGGATGTTGAAACCGTTGTTCAACGCAATCTGTTTGATGATGTTATATTCTTTGTCAAAATTCTCACGTGACATGGGTATGTTGGCTAATCTATATAACATGCTATTGTATGCTGCTAATTTTTGTGAGTATGGGTGGTTTGATGTGAAGTGAATTGTGCTATCTGTATGGGTTGGTTTCCGGTATATTGAAAAAGCGTGTTTATTCTTAATTTTTGTGATGGTTAAGTCTAAAAAGTTTATACTATTGTTTTTTTTAGACTTAACCATCACAAAAATTAATAATAAACACGCTTTTTCAATATACCGGAAACCAACCGATACAGATAGCACAATTCACTTCACATCAAACCACCCATACTCACAAAAATTAGCAGCATACAATAGCATGTATATAGATTAGCCAACATACCCATGTCACGTGAGAATTTTGACAAAGAATATAACATCATCAAACAGATTGCGTTGAACAACGGTTTCAACATCCCGATTATTGAGAATCTTTTCTTAAAAATACAATTAAAGCTGGCCTTGAAATTAGTATATCCCATTAACAATGATCCAATTGAAAGTAAATACATTTCGTTGACATACTTGGGACCAAAAACAGAAAAGGTAGCTAGATATTTAAAGAAGAATCACAATTTTAGAATTTCTTATAAAACGAATAACTCCCTAGGAAAATTAATAAAAAATAATAAAGATAAATCATCTAAGAACAAGAAATCAGGTGTTTATAAGTTAACTTGCGGTACTTGCCATTTCGTATATGTTGGTCAGACAGGAAGATCGTTCCAGACGAGACTCAGGGAACATGAAAAATGCTATTGTAACAAAAAGGGAAATTCAACCTACGCAGAGCACCTTCTAGACACAGGACATAGTTTTAATAGTAACTTTGAAATTTTACACTTAGAAAACCAAAGTTTTAGATGAAACTTATTAGAAACTTTAGAAATTAATAGATATCACAAAAGAAAAATATTATTGAATGACCAAACTGAATTAAGTAACTCCCCTTTGTTGAAACTTTTTTGAACCATTTTTCAGTTTCCCAAAAGTATTGTAAAACTCTCTTCACCCCCTCTTCTATTTTTGTTATATCCATGTACTATAAAATGAAGTTCTTGTTCACGGTATACTCAGTATCTTGTAATACTCACCTGAAGAAGTCATGGTATGACGTAACGATCGTAGTGTCAATAAAATATTAGCGGAAATGAGAATATTGTTTTTATTCATATTTTCAAGATGAATTTCCGTCAAGTAAAGACCGAAACAATCATAAAAAGTTTATTGTTAATAACTTCAATATAAACTGGAGAATTATTTATTATATCTAAATAATTACCGTTACGCTGCTGCCATTTTTCTAATCGGCAACGAAGAATGGCGATCAAACGTTGACACATAGCTCTCGATAATGCTGCTACCATTTCTGACCTAATTTTTGGCTTCAATTGCGTCAGGTTCATCGGATTATTCTTATTGGCCTTACTTTTGAGGTATTCCCACGCAAAATAGGCAAGTGGACTTCTGGGAGGCCAGTTGATGTCACTTCTACGCGAAATGACCTTATTAAGGATTAACTCGTTAACAGTTTCCATTGCTTGATTTGACGTATGGCAAGTGGCCCCATCTTGTTGAAATCACGTTTCTTGAGTTGAAATAAGGACCGATTATGCCTCTAGCAGACATAGCGGTCCGAAACAACGGCCTTTGGGATGTGCAGGAGTCGTTCATGCTGTCATTTCGGATTTTCCTCTGGCTAGCATTGACAATTCTGTTTATTGACATGACCATTCAGATGAGAGTTTGCTTCATCACTGAAGAGCATGTTATCAAAATTGTTGAACCGCTGTAACATTTCGTTGGCGTAATTCAATCGATTAGCATGGTCTGGATCCTTCAATTCTTGAATCAATTGAATTTTATAGGCTTTTAAATGCAAATCTTAAAATCTCTTAAAATTTTAAATGCAAACCTTAAAATCAAATGCATGGACGATTTTTTTGATGTTTAATGATTGGCCTCGCTTCTCGAATCGTTTCTTCTTCGCGGACTGAAAGGGGGCGACCGTGGTACCGTGGTACCTGTATTCTCGAACATCCGGATTCATTTTTTAATGCTGACTTCACTTGGTGCATCGCGTGTACCATATTCCGCACGATACAAATGTTGAGAAGCCACTATTGAATCACCGTTGCGATAATACGCACGTACGTAAAAAACGCGAGGCGTTCCCGGGTACTGCTCCGTCGTGATCAATACTCCACAAGATCGCGAAACCACGAGATAGCGGTTGTTTAGTCCTTGAAGCTGAATAAATGAGGAAAATTGAAGTTACAACTCCTAATATGAAAATACTCCATTGCAATAGAAATAAAGGTGAAATATTAATCAAGTATAAAAAGTTTTGCTCACCTGAAATATCCTATCGACTTTTTCTTTCACGGTGTTGTCGTCAACGCTTGGTTCGGAGACTTTTCCCATCAGATCATAGACGGCATTCACGATATCTGTCATTTCTTCTCTTGTGATGTAGCCGTCACCATTGATGTCGTACAGCGTGAATGCCCAGCGTAGTTTTTCTTCTAAAGAGCCCCTTGATAAAATCGATAGATTTTGTACAAAGTCCTGGAAGAAAAATTTATTCATTACCCACATACAATTGGGTAGATAGTATCGGATGATTCATTTGGAGGTATTTTTTTTTAAATAAAAAAATGAATAAAAAGAAATATTGTTTCATAATCTTTATTATTACACAAAAAAAACCATTCTTTATAATTATTTTTCAAAGATAATTTCTTTCAAATGTTGTCCGCGACTACGATTAACAACGTCCATTCTTAATTACGCGTCTGAGTATTTCTAGTGGTATCTGGCCAATAACACGAGTAATATTGTTCTCCAATGCCTCAATTGCCGCCGGCTTATCCATAGACTTTGGACTTCACATAGCTCCAAAGGAAAAAGTCGAGAGGTGTGATATCACATGATCTAGCCGGCCAATTCGTTGGTCCAAAGCGTGAGATGATCCGTTCGCCGAATCGCTCTCGCAGTAAAGCCATGGTTTCACGGGCTGTATGGAAATTTCTTCCAGACCACGGGCTTCAATTTTTGGCCTCAAATAATCTGTTATTATTGTGCGATAACGGTCACCATTCACAGTAACATCCCGGCCGGCCTCTGTTTTGAAGAAATATGGACCGATTATTTCACCAGCCCATAAACTACACCAAACAGTTGTTTTTTCTGGATTAAATTTCAGCTCTTCAACCTCTTCGGATTGTTCATCACCCCAAAATACGCGCATTTTGTTTATTCACGAACCCATTAAGCCAAAAATGGGCCTCATCAGTAAACAAAATTTTTGTCGGAAACGGTGGATCTACTACAAGCTTGTCAAGAGCCCAGCGACTAAAATGGAAACGATTCGGAAGGTCGGTCTGCTTCAGTTCTTGCACAAGTTGAATTTTGTAAGCTTTTAAAGAAAGATCCCTACGTAAAATACGCCAAAATGTTGAATATGACATGCCAAGCTGTTGAGAACGGCGACGAATCGACACTTCACGGTCTTCGAGTACAATCTTCGCTACCGACCGTATATTTTCTTCACTACGTGCTGGGCGTGATCTATTTGGCCCAGTATTATCCAATAAAGAAAATTGGGTCTCAAACTTACGGATGGTAGAGCTAATTATGCAGTCAGTAGGCCGATTATGTGGACCACAAGTTGCTCTAAGTGCCCCTATACACATTACTCGTAGAACGATCATTTTCGTTATAAAGTTGAACAATTTGTAGACACTGTGTCGGGCTAAGTCTTTCCATTATAAATTGTCAAACACTAATGAATAGAAATGGCACTTCAGTTAACACTAAGCATGCGCAATCTGCAATTAAATCCCCACCACAAAAAGTACCTCTAAATGAATCACCCTTTAGAAGGAACCACTGACCAAATCATTCGAAAATATGGTGTAAACCATTTCCTAAAAAGTCAAAATGAAATATTGGAAAATGATCCATTTGATTAATTCACTTGTTTTCATGTATAAATAAAAGGCGAAAAATATGTGAAAACCATAATATGTTCTTCCTGGAGACAGAGGGGCTTCTTAAATATCTAACAGAGCAATTCTATGACACTTGGCTACAAATTTTAATTCCATGAAAGTTCTTGAAGAATCTTCAAAATTGAATTAAATTTGAAAACGCTGTTTGGAAAACTTCCAAAAATTAAATTGAGAAAATTCCTGAAAAACCAAATTTAATGTTGAATTTAGAAACATATGATGATTATTAATTCTATATGTTTACTGAAAAAATAGTGTTTTTAAGGCATTTATTAAATTCAATTTTAAAAAGTTGTTAAGAAACTTTATGAATAATGGCTGGCATTAATTCTCCAGAATCTCTACAGATTTTAATCTGAATAAATCTCATGGAAACATTTAGAATTGAATTTTAAAACACTTCCTGACTACACTGAATCACTTTATAGACATATCATTATCATCACCTGTTGTGGAAATTAACTAATAGAGAATCCAATGAAATATAAATTGATGAACAAATTATGTGAACATCACCTTATACATAAATATGTTTGGATTGGATATTAAAGAATCACAAGTTCCATCGCCAAGAAATGTTCAACATATATTTCAAAAAGATTTTTTTAAATTTTCTTTTTTTAAAAGAATATATAGCACATTCTCTAGAGAAATAACCTGACCCAAAATCTCTTCAGAAAGGAGTTATTTGAATAAACAAAACGATCATTTAAAAATATATAAAAATAGCTTTTTTATCACAAGACATTTCTGTAACAACTAAGTAAGTTTGGGATAAGCATGGCCTATACGAAAATTAGGTTATATCACAGAAATATACAATGAAAGAAGATACGATTTAGACTGTGCATTAGATAACCACCACGTACATGTGACGTAATACAAAGAAATTTCTCAATTATTAAAATTTATTTATTGAAAATTACTATGAAAAAGTATTTGCCTATTACAGAATAATAACAGGAATCAATTCTCCAGAACCTCTACAGATATTAATCTATTAGGAGTACAAAAAAGTTTCCGCCGTTTTATTGTAGATGGCGCGGCACAGAGTTTCGGTTAGCTTTCGCAGATGAAAACCGGCTTAAAAAATAGTTTGGACATTCAAGAACAACATAACCTATTAATATCATTGATTTTATATTGGTAAAATATAATTTTTATAAGTTGAAAATGTCAAAATTTGAGCCAAGTAAGCGTGATTCGCGGGAAATATCAGTTTACTTCTTTAATTTAAAGAAATCTGCTGCTGAGGCGCATCAATTGCTCGTAGAAGCATATGGTGAGGGTGCTTTGAGTGAGAGAACGTGTCGATAGTGGTTTCAAAAGTTTAAAAACAGTGATTTCGACGTAGAAGACAAAGATCGCAGTGGAAGGCCAAAAATTTACGAGGATGCAGAATTGGAGGAATTATTGGAGGAAGATTCATCTCAAACACAAAAAGAACTTGCTCTAATATTAGAATTCACTCAGCAAGCAGTCTATTACCGTTTTTCTATAATAAATATTCAATTTGTGTTAAAAAACGGCGGAAACTTATTTGTACTCCTAATAAATAAATTAATTAATTAAATTTAGAATTAAATTTTAAAAGTTTTCATGAGATTTATTTATAATATACAAAAAAATGTTAACTTCCGCTATTTTATTAATTTATACGACAATTTTTTCGTCATACCATGACTTCATCAGGTGAGTATTTAAATCAATAAAATGCGGCGATTAACATTTATTTTTCTTATATTGAAGATGAATTTCCGTCAAGTAAAGACCGAGGCAATCAAAAGATTTATTTATATTAAAATCTGTAGAGGTTCTGGAGAATTAATTCCAGCTTTTATTCTGTAATATGCAAATACTTCTTCATAGTATTTATTGAATTGAATCAGTCCTTACTTGGTGAAAATCCATATTAAATAATATTTAAATAAGTTGTGAACATTTGAAGAGTTTCCTCAATAACAAAAGTAATTTTAAATATTCTAACCATTTGTTAGAAACAGGACATCATAATTTTGAAGTTCTACACATAGAAAATAAAAGTTGTGCCTTAAATCTGTTAGAATCCCTAGAGATAAATAAACACAATAAAATTGGAATATTACTCAACGAACAAATAGATTTAAATAACTCACCTCTGTTAAATATATTCCGATAAGCTGGAATTTACAGAGACCTTTTTTGGGTTTTAGTGCTCAATGAAAATTCATTGTACTTAGTGTAATATAAATAGCAACGGATTTCGGAAACAAGCTTAGTTATTCAAAATTGAAACCTGCCTGATGATGCTACTGTGATAGCGAAACGATTGTTGTGAACATAACAATGAAAATTTGTGAAAATCAGAATAACCTTATTCAAATATTAGTTTTCTTCATAGTCGTTTTCAATTCATAACTTTTATGAAATTGAAATTTGTAGCGAGGTGTAGCAGAAAAAACCTTCTATAAAGAAAAAGTCCCGCTTTGTATTTTTATAGTTATGAAATATTATAGTATCTCATAATTTCAGTTTTCAATAAATCTTTGTGATCCACCGGGAAAAACCTGAAACTCCACTGAACTTTTCTTCCAAACATTCCGATAGAAATTCGTGAAATCGGGATGCTGTCAAACGAACATCCTACAGAACTCTTAAGCAAAATCAGTCTACTCTAAGCGCCGAAAATAAAGGGTTGCAATACACAAAAAAATCTCTCAAAAACTAATCAGATTTTTCGATGTGAAATAAACTTCGTGTACAATTTGCAGCGTTTTCATTGGTATAATGCGATAATCTTAAGTTAGTGTTGGAGAAAAACAAGTTCGGATCACTTTTATCTAGTAAATTCTTATTATGTAATCGATTGTCCAATTTTGAACATTCTTCTGATAGTGAAAAATCACCTCTCCTCCTAACATTTCTGGAGATATCCCAGACCGTGAATGAGAGACTGAAGACTCCAATCGAGAACTTTTCCAAACTTTAGAGGAAATCAAGGAAACAGGAAATTCGAAACAAAAAAGACTTCCGATTGCACGCCCATATCCCCAAATTCCCCAAAGTTACAACGGAACAACTTCCTTCAAGATCAAAGGAATAATGGAAGAAAACCAAACAATTTCAATAGTTTTCTCACATTCCGTTATACGCGGTCGCTTCCACAAACTTCAGGCTAGCACCAGCTTTAAGATATTTCCCGGTTAAATACTTGGTGCTCGTAGTTCAATAGGAATTTGTTGGAAGGAAATTCTTCCTATTGATTTGGTGGTTAGGGGAAAGTCGAACTCTTCGCAAACTGTTTTTTCGATTCACTTCCCTCCCTTAGATGATATTTCGTCTAGGGTTGTTGGAATTTCTTTCGACCATTAAACGAATGAAGAGGTGGAATGGATTTAACAACAACAAACACGTATCTAGAAATCATATGATATCTAGACAGACCAACTGAGTTTTGAAGATAATCTAACTATGTATCGGATGTTTCCTTTAGGGTGGTAGAACTTTAGATTGGAATAAAACACATTCAAATTAAGATTGAAGCAAAATGTTTGTTTTTTATTTGAAAGATAATTTTATGACATTTATGTTATAAAAATCATTTCTGGCATATATCTACCAGTTCTAGCTCTGAGGAACCGCATTCGACCAGACCAATTTTAGACCACTTTTTCAAGTAATTCAGGCCTTATTTCATCAATAACACGAGTTATGTTGGTTTTCGAAGCGTCTATTGTTTCTGGTTTATTAGCATAGACCAATGACTTGACATAACCCCAAAGAAAATAATCCAGTGAATGTATGTCGCATGATCTTGGAGGCCAATTAATTGGAGCATTTCTCGAAAAAATATTATCGCCAAATCTTCCTTTCAATAAATCAATTGTTACGGTAGCAGCATGAGGTGTAGCACCATCTTGTTGGAACCAAAACACTTCTGGGCAAATACCATTCAAATTTTGAAACAAATAATCATTGATCATCGGTCTGCAACGAGTACCATTCACTGTAACAGCTCCAGCATCGTTTTTAAAGACATATGAACCGAGGATGCCTCCAGTGTGTAAAGCACACCATTCACTGTAACATTAGCTCCAGCATCGTTTTTAAAGAAATATGAACCGATAATGCCTCCAGTGTGTAGAGCACACCATACAGTGCATTTTTCAGGATGCAATGGAACCTGCAGAACTTCTTGCGGATTGTTTTCACTCCATATACGAAATTTTGCTTGTGGTCATAGGCGTTCAAGCAGAAATGAGCTTTATCACTAAACACAATTTTACGATAAAAAAGTGGATCAACTTCAAGCTGTTCTAGGGACCAACCAGCAAACAAACGACGCTTATTATGATCGAGTGACTTTAGTTCAGTTGGATCTTATATGGGTGTAGACCAAGATCTTTACGGAAATTTTTCCATGTGGTGGATGCACAGAATCCAACTTGCTGTGAAAGTCGACGAATAGAAAAATCTGGATCATCATTAACACTATGACTTACAGCAGCGATATTTTCTTCTGTACTTACAGTTCGTTGTCTTGTTGTTGTTGTTGCATCGAGTAGAAAAAATGTTGTCCGAAATCTATCGATAGTTCGACGAATAAGCTGCTCTGATGGACAATTACGTAAACTATACATTTCACAAAGTGCTCTATAAGTTTGGCGAATAGAACACTGATTTTGAAAATAAATTTCAACAATTTGTAAACGTTGTTGCGGCGAGAGTCTTTCTTTGATAATTTGTCAATGCTTACTGAACAGAAATGTCAAAACAACATGGCTTCTTCCTTCAGTCAAATCACAGTTATACTTATCGAAAGTTCTATCACTCTAAAAAAAACACCCGATATTTAGGATGCCCTCCACTCATGCCCCAATATAGTATAAGGTTGTTCAGAAGGTTTCCGACAGAGGATTTAATTGTATTTTTTCGAACCCAACTTCACATTTAAGTCGCACAATCATTATATGTTTTGAGAGGTGATATAGCAAGGCTTGTGTGTGGAAAAGTTCAATTAATTCTACGCGGTTGTTTTTGATTAGTGCCCTTTTGAATATGGAGAGCAATGAGTAGCATTTTAGTCATATTATACTTTTTTACTATAGAAAAGGTGAAAATGCTTTTCAAGCCAGAGAGAAACTGACTGATGTATACACATCGGTCAATCGGAAAAGATGTGTTGGCAGTACGCCAGTGCCAGAAATGGTTTGCAAAATTTCAATCTGGCAATTTGGATGTCGAAGATGCACCACATTCTGAAATACCAGTTGAAGTTGATGAAGTCATGATAAGGGCATTTGTTGATGCAAATCAGCGAATAACAACACGTGGTAAAGGTGAGAGGTTGAAGTTATCGAATTCAGCTGTTTATAACCACTTAAAAGGTCTTTATTTAACCGCGAAGCTCGATATGGGTTTCTCATGTTCACTCGGAGAGAAATTTTTGTCGTCACGTTGACGTCTGTGATTCGCTTCTCAAACCTCACGAAAATAATCCAGTTTTGAAGCGCATCATTACTGGGGACGAAAAATGGGTTGTATATAACGAAGTCAAACGGAAGAGATCCTGGAGCAAAATAGATGAATCCGCTCAAAGCATTTCGAAAGCCAATATCCATCAAAGAAAGGTAATCTGTCTGTTTGTTGCGATTTGAAAGGAATCGTTTTTTTAGCCTTTACCGGATAACACAAAAATTAATTCGTCATCAGATGTAGACTTTCACCAAGATAATGCATTACCTCATATAAGTTTGGTCACTCGCCGAAAGCTTTTACAGCTTGAATGGGATACACTGCCACACCCCCCATATTCTCTAGATATGGCGCTTTCGGATTATTATTTGTTCGGGTCATTGAAAAATTTGTTGGACGGTAAAAACTTTACTTCAAATAAAGAGGTCAAAAATCCCCTGGATCAGTTTTTGCCAGCAAATACTAAAAATTTATTGAGCGTGAAATCATGCTACCGTCAGAAAGATGGCCAAAGGTGTTGGACCAGAATGACCAATATATAATTTAATGAAAAATTTATTCGTTATACGAAAATTGTCTTTCATTTTCCCCCCAAAAAAAACCGAAATTATTTTCCGAACAACTCAATATTTCCTTTGGATTCTTTTATCTGCTTTTGATTATGTCTACTAGAAAAAAAGTATTTTAAGGTATTTATTTGATTCAATTTGGAAAAGTTTTCAAGAAATTTCATAAAATTAAAATTTGTAGCGAGGTATAATAGAATTACTCTGCTGGATATTTAAGATTTAGAAAAAAACCTCCTATGAAAGAAAAATCTTTTCCCTATTCTTGCTATTATTTTAAGTATTGAATAGTTTGAAAGGTAACTGAATGACAATGACTGAAATTTAAAGCAATTTTCCTGACTTACCCCAAATTTGAGACTAGTTGTTTATAAGCATCTGAAGAAGTTGGTTATGTTAACGAAACGCGTCATGTGAACAAGTCAAGATAATAAATACAAAACAACATACAGGCATCCCAACGAAAATTTGACCACCCCCCAGAACTGAGAAACGAAGAATTTTCGAAAATTTAGAAAAAACAGGTCAACTTCTGTTTCGAGGGGAATGGATTTCCATCATCAGATTGTTCCGAAAAAACCTTCCCCATGAAGTCGAGTGTTGGTTAGTTAGAAAACTATTTACGTTCTGTGCACAACCCAGTTAAAATTTTCAAAATCGGTCCTCTATTCACGAAATAATGTAATATTGAACTTTTCCTCAAAAGGTGATATTGAACCGCCCAAATTCAAGAACCTAAGAGTTTTGAAGAATCCAAAAATAATTTTCAAGTTATGTATTAGGGAGAAAGAATTCCTTTGACGACATTGTTCCGAAGAATCCATCTGAGGCCGGTAACAGCCCCCAATTTTTTTTTTTAATTGGAAAGAGATGACGGATATGTTTTAGTTAAAAAGCTTTTTTTGTCCTCTAAACATCCTAGTTGAAATTTTCAAATTTGTTCATTTAACGGCAGAACAATTTGAGTTTTTGATTGTTTTTACTTGCTTAAAAAACACCGAATTTGAACATTTCAACTAGAATGTAAAGAGAACACAAAAGCTTTTTAATTGAAACAAATCCGCCATCTCTTTCCTATTAAAAAACGAAACTATGAATAAAAACAATATTCTAATTTCCGCTAATATTTTATTGACCCTACAATCGTTACGTCATACCATGACTTCTTCAGGTGAGTATTACAAGATACTGAGTATACCGTGAACAAGAACTTCATTTTATAGTACATGGATATAACAAAAATAGAAGAGGGGGTAAAGAGAGTTTTACAATACTTTTGGGAAACTGAAAATTGGTTCAAAAAAGATTCAACAAAGGGGAGTTACTTAATTCTGTTTGGTTATTCAATAATATTTTTCTTTTATGATATCTATTAATTTCTAAAGTTTCTAATAAGTTTAATCTAAAACTTTTGTTTTCTAAGTGTAAAATTTCAAAGTTACTATTAAAACTATGTCCTGTGTCTAGAAGGTGCTCTGCGTAGAATTTCCCTTTTTGTTACAATAGCATTTTTCATATTCCCTGAGTCTCGTCTGGAACGATCTTCCTGTCTGACCAACATATACAAAATGGCAAGTACCGCAAGTTAACTTATAAACACCTGATTTCTTGTTCTTAGATGTTTTATCTTTATTATTTTTTATTAGTTTTCCTAGGGAGTTATTCGTTTTATAAGAAATTCTAAAATTGTGATTCTTCTTTAAATATCTAGCTACCTTTTCTGTTTTTGGTCCCAAGTATGTCAACGAAATGTATTTACTTTCAATTGGATCATTATTAATGGGATATACTAATTTCAAGGCCAGCTTTAATTGTATTTTTAAGAAAAGATTCTCAATAATCGGGACGTTGAAACCGTTGTTCAACGCAATCTGTTTGATAATGTTATATTCTTTGTCAAAATTCTCACGTGACATGGGTATGTTGGCTAATCTATATAACATGCTATTGTATGCTGCTAATTTTTGTGAGTATGGGTGGTTTGATGTAAAGTGAATTGTGCTATCTGTATGGGTACTTGCCAATTTGTACATGTTGGTCAGACAGGAAGATCGTTCCAGACGAGACTCAGGGAACATGAAAAATGCGATTGTAACAAAAAGGGAAATTCAACCTACGCAGAGCACCTTCTAGACACAGGACATAGTTTTAATAGTAACTTTGAAATTTTACACTTAGAAAACAAAAGTTTTAGATTATACTTATTAGAAACTTTAGAAATTAATAGATATCATAAAAGAAAAATATTATTGAATAACCAAACAGAATTAAGTAACTCCCCTTTGTTGAATCTTTTTTGAACCATTTTTCAGTTTCCCAAAAGTATTGTAAAACTCTCTTCACCCCCTCTTCTATTTTTGTTATATCCATGTACTATAAAATGAAGTTCTTGTTCACGGTATACTCAGTATCTTGTAATACTCACCTGAAGAAGTCATGGTATTATGTAACGATCGTTGTCAATAAAATATTAGCGGAAATTAGAATATTGTTTTTATTCATATTTTCTAGATGAATTTCCGTCAAGTAAAGACCGAAACAATCATAGAAAAAACGAAATAGTGGTTGTTGCCACCCTCATTCGGAACAATGTCGTCACAGGACATAGGATGAGTGTGGACAGCTCAGTGGGAGAGCATTGGGCTCGTTCTCGGAAGGTCCGGGTTCGAATCCTGTTTACTGTTGGGTCAAAAATTAACAGTGCTGTGCCCTAAATGTGGTGCAAGATCGCAGTAACAAAGCCTACCCAGAATTCAACTGAACTCCCAACTCGCACAAGCTGAAAAAGCTTCTGAGGGATCTTCACAGAAGATCTAGGAGTATCAGGATAATAATAATAGGAATTCTTTCTCCCTAATATGGAACTTGAAAATTCTTTTGGATTCTTCAGAACACTTAGGTTCTTGAGTTTGGGCGTTCCAACTGTTTGTCCAACATCACCTTTTGACGGTAAGTTCAATATTATAGTCCGTCTAGATAGTATCCGGCATTTAGAATTTTTCATAATTTTAATATATTTCTTTTTTGTAACATTCTGAGACAAAAGTAATGTATAAAATAGGTTGTGCATAGATAGTCGGCTATGTACAAAGTTGCATGGCAACACTATTTGTTAAATATTGTTGATTGTCAACAGGTATACAATTTACGAAATAATGTCGCAACTAGAAAAAAGATATTTGTATAGAAAACGTTCTCGAAACGTTGAAGAATTAGTGCAATTGGCTGAACTGGGAAAAAGTGCTGTATATGAGACAATAAAGAGGATAAAACATGGCATTGAATGAGGCATAGACCAGTTTCAGGAAGACCGCGTAAGATTAAAGGAAGCAATTCGAACGCTTTATTGGCCTTAAATGACACAATCCGCGCCTGGGTTTTCGCAAATTGGCTAGAAGGTTTGGAAATCAACGAAATATAAAAGTATGTCCAGAACTGTCCGTATGTCACTGAAAAGGCAAGGCTACATATCAAGGAAACCCAAAAAAACCTCATAATGACACCTTTACAAAAGAAACGAAGGATGGAATTTTCTCAACGTTTTCGAGAAGATAATTTTAATAATGTCTTTATTTTTTATGAAAGTTGTTTCCAATTTGGTCGAAATCACTTAAAAATCCTATCAAAACAACCTTTTACCGTCCAAACTTCCCACGAAAATAATGTTTTGGAGAGCAATATCTCAGCGTGGTGCTACGCCTCTCTGTATAGTGTATGATACAATTAATAGTGAAAAGTATTGTGGCATTCTAAACAATTTTCTCCTTGAAATGGCGCATGCTTTATATACAGAGGAGTGGCGTTTTCAGCAGGATAATGCAAGATGCTATACTTCGGCCTATACTCAAGCTTGGATGCAAGAACACCAAGTGACAACCATTTCATGGCCAGCAGCTTCACCAGATCTTAGTTCCATTGAAAACATATGGGGACTAATGAAGATTGAAGTTGAATAAGCAGCGCCACGTAATGAAGATGATTTAATTCAGTCAGTTTTACTGATGACGGTGATGGACTACCATCACCGAACATTATGGATGTGATCTAGTTTCGGGTGTACCTCAACGTTTAGTTAAGTGTTTACAGTTTAATGGAGGGTGTAAATAGGATGAATATTTTGTTATAATTTTCTAATTCAAGAATTAAAAATATATACTAAATAATCACAAATTAGCTTTGTTTTTTTCCGGATACTGTCTAGACGGACTATACATTATTTCGGAACAAACTCATGATGAAAATTCGTCCCCCTCAAAACAGAAGTTGGCCTGTTTTTTTAAAATCTTCGAAAGTTCTTCGTTTATGAGTTCTGGGGGGAGTCAAATCGTTGGGACATCCTGTATACATGTGTTTCATTCAACTGAAATGTACAACGGATTTCTATCAAGTAAAGGCGAACACGATACGAAGTTTGAATATGTATCGTTGCTCAGCAACGATGTAGTCGCCTAAAACATTCCGTCTGGCAAACAATTCCAGGAACATTCAGCTGGCAGATCCCGAAAGCGCAATTTGAATTCGTTAAAACAAACATGCGACATTCCTGTGGATCTCGTATTTTCAATATTTCCTGCCTAGTGAAAGTTGTTAGCGCAGGAAAGGAAGGCGAGTGTGTGTGCCAACGTGATTTACTGTAATTCAGAGTTGGCCGAGAGACTAGCGTAGTCAGTCAAGTTAGACCCAGATTTAATGGCACATGAGGATTTTTCCACACGCTTTTGCAGACATCTTGATGATTTATTACTATGAAACTGTTATGGTAGAAATAAACAGAAGGAGTAGCAACGAAAGAGATTTCTTTTGTGTGAAATATTCTGTCGTTTGCAGAAAAATAAAGCGTCCTTTAGATTTATCTAATTGAAGTATGAAATGGGATAAGTTTTCAACTTTTTGGTCCCATGTACGATTACTCACAAATAGAGGTCATAAAAAGATTTATTATATCTCAAATATCATACAGATTAATTCTGCTAACCTCACTACAAATTTTAATTTTATAAAAAATGTCCCTCAAAACTTTTTGTAATTCAATTGAATAAATGTGTCAGAAAACACAGTTTTAATTCAGTAGATACGTAGAATTAACCTTCATTACACAAAGAAAAATAAAAGCCTGCAAAGAAAATATAGAATATTATTATTATAAAACTATTCATTTCATATTAAAAATATTAAAAGAAGACTTGAAGAATACAAACGTTTATTTGATCTTCTAAGACATTAATTAATTAAATTTAAATTTCTAGTGAAATTAGCACAGAATTAATCTGTTATATTTGAGATATTGTAAAAAGTCTTCTATTAATAAAAAAAATCCTTTTTATTATTGTATTATATATATATATATATAATAATTATATTTCGGTTTTCCATTCATTCACATGGCATCATTTGGATATAACTGAGTGCTTAAAAATACCTTATAAACCTTGTATATTTAATATGGATGAACATGGAATACGTAGGACTTGCTATTCATAAAAACCATTATAGTTCTATATTTAGAATAAAATAGAAGAAGGCTTTTTACTTGATAGAAGAAATATAACAAAATTTGAATATCAAAACAGATTTAATCTGTTAGTCTTCTATAATTTTAATTTCAAAAAAATTTTTTATTCAAAAAACTTTTAGAATTAAATTAATGTCTACAATAACCACCGCTTATATTTAATGTACGTATATAATCAAAACTCAATATATAATGTCAAATGGAATAAATAAACCAATAGATATAAAAAAGTCATTAAAATTAATAAATAAATATTTAAAGGAGATAAAATTTTGTTTCTGATCTTATCTTTAAGAACACCAATTGCCTTTTAAAAACATGAACACAACTTAAGGACTTCTCAAAAAATATAATTCATCTGAAATATTTAATATATTTAAATATTCGAAGAAGTTAATTCAGAAATCTCTCAAAACATGCACTATATCTTCAAAAAACAAATATAATTCTAGGTAATCGCTTCATCGGTCCGAAATAATATTCCAAATATCAAAATCAAATAACTATCACTATATCTCAACTTACACGTGATAAAGGATGATTGCTTCAAACAGACTAACTTTAAAATTCAAGATGGTCTATGTTCTAACAAAATCACAGAACAGTGTAAGGTATTTTTAAGGTTATATTTAAAATCATTGACATTCCATAATGAGATTTATTGAAGCTTAAATATAATTATATATTATATATAAAATAAAATGGAAAAAGCCTTTTTACTTGATAGAAGAAATATAACAAAATTTGAATATCAAAACAGATTTAATCTGTTAGTGTTCTACAATTTTAATTTCAAAAAAATTTTTATTCAAAAAACTTTTAGAATTAAATTAATGTCTACAATAAGCACCGCCTATATTTAATAGACCTATATAATCAAAACTCAATATATAATGTCAAATGGAATTCATAAACCAACAGATATAAAAACAAAAATTTAGTTCTATATTTGTTTGTCGAAAGACATGTGGTTTTGGTCGGGTGAGATATTTTTTCATTAATTATTTTTATTTTTTGTGACTGAAAAGTTATCGACGTGAGAATTCCAAATGGCCTCTTTGAAGATGTGCTGCATGTTTTCGGAGTTTTCTGAAGGAACTTTCTCGAAGAGAGTGATTTTCGAAAAAATTTTTGAGGTCATGTTGTACATTTTTGGAGAGGAATTTGGTTCTCACAAACCATCGTTAAGGAAGAAAGGTTTGTATACTTCAATTGTTTATTTAATATTTTCAATAATTATTCTATATATCCTTTAGATTCTCTTATTCCTTCTGATGAGTGTTAATTCTATATGTCTGCTAGATTGAAACTGTGTTCTCTAAGACATTCATTCAATTTAATTTGAAAAAGTTTTGGAGAAAAATTTTTATAAAATTAAAATTTGTGACTTTATATTCGGAATTATATATTCTTACTTCCACGATATACATTCTGTCAAGAAAGTACCGGGAATTATCGATTTAAATCTGGCGGGGCAATGAGGCAGGTAAAATTTTTTTTTCCTAGGTTGGTACCACTGACCTTAATTACTATGCCAAGCTTGAGCGGGATCTGTCAACTAGTGTGTTTTCAACAGCTGATTAAGTCAGTCGATGTCAGAGTGCGTGCCGATTTTTACTATGGGTGATTACGTTGAGCAAAGAATTTGTTTAAAGTTTTGTGTTGCAAATGAATTTTCGTGTGCCGATGCATTGAAAATGTTGCAAAAGGCCTTTGGTAATAATGCTCTATCGAAAACTCGTGCATATTAGTGGTACAGAGCCTTCAAGGACGGTCGTGAAGTGGTCGCCCATCGACGGCTTCGATCGAAGATAACGTCGATAAAATTAAGGAAAGGGTGCTGGAAAACCGTCGTACCAGCTTGAGAGAGATAGCACATGATCTTAAGATATCCCACGAGTCCGCACGTACGATTTTGATTGATATTTTGGACATGAGAAAGGTGGCCGCACGACTCGTACCGAAAGACCTGAATTTTCTTCAAAAACGTCATCACGAACAGGTTGCTTCAGACATGCTGGATCGCTGTAATTCCGATTCTACATTCATGGAACGCATTATAACTGGTGATGAGACCTGGGTCTACGAGTACGATATGCAAACAAGCCAGCAATCATCGGAATGGGTGGCAAAAAATGAGCCGAAACCGAAAAAACCACGCCAAAGCCGCTCGAAAATGAAGGTGATGCTCATTGTTCTCTTCGATAGCCGTGGCGTGGTGCACTACGAATTCGTTCCAGAGGGTCAGACGGTAAACAAGAAGTATTACCTAGGCGTTATGAAACGTTTCCGTGAGCGTATCCGTAAGAAGCGGCCAAATTTGTGGGCGAACAACTCATGGATTTTGCATGACGATAACGCGCCTTCTTACCGAGCTACGATTGTGACTGACTTTCTCGCCAAAAACTCAACAAACGTGCTTCAGCAACCACCGTATTCGCCAGATTTGACTCCCTGCGACTTTTTCCTCTTCCCAAAACTAAAATTGCCCCTTCGTGGCACCCGTTTTGAGTCGATTGAAGCCATAAAACAAAATTCGGCGCGAGAGCTAAAGTTCATCCCGGAAAGCGCCTATAAAAAATGTTTCGATAATTGGAAGTGCTGTTGGCATAGATGTATTGGAGCAAATGGAGCCTATTTTGAAGGCGACCCAATAAATTTTGACGATTAAATGTAAAAATGTTGTTTTAATTGAAAATTCCCGGTACTTTCTTGACAGAGTAGTATATTGAAACTATATACAAAAAACCATCAAATTTATATCCTTATATATAATCAATATAAAATATTGTTCAATGTCTGGGAAAAAACCTTCTCACAGTCCGACATGAAATGAAATATTACAAACGTATTAACAAAAACTATATAAGTATACATATTAATATACAAACACAAGAAAATCCATTATTCCAAAATTATCTAAATTTCTCGAAATAAAGTATCAAATAAAAATAATTGAACGAGAACTTAAACATTTTATAACTGCTTTTTCGGTCTCTAGACCTCTTCAGATATGTATTGAATTTAAATATTCAAATATATAACAAGATCAAAATTTAACTCACCAAATGAGATAAAACCTGGACCGAATAAACTCGAAGTAAGTTTTAAAGTATCCAAAATAAAACAGAAATGATTAACGTGTTGTTATGATTAACCAATAACCATTTGTATTCGGAGCACAGAAAAACCTAACAAAAATTATTTAACCCAATAAATGTCTTATGATAAGAAAAATAACCAGAACTTCAAAAATAATAAATAATTAAGGAATATATTATGGATAATTAATTTCTATATGATTTTAATTCATAATTAAAAAAACAATTTAAATGTGAGTCAATACTTAATACTATATCCTTATATATTGGGTGTTTTTTTTAGAGCGATAGAACATTCCATAGATATAACTGTAGTTTCACAAAAAGTAGATGCTATGTTGTTTTGACATTTCTGTTCAGTAAGCATTGACAAATTATCATGGAAAGACTCACGCCGCAACAATGATGATCCAGATTTGTCTATTCGTCGAGGTTCACAACAAGTTGGAGTCTGTGCATCCACCACATGAAAAATTTTGCGTGAAGATCTTGGTCTATACCCGTACAAGATCAAACTGGTTCAAGAAATAAAGCCACTTGACCATAATAAGCGTCGTTTTTCGCTGATTGGGCCCTAGAACAGCTTGAAGTTGATACACTTTTTCATCATAAAATTGTGTTTAGTGATGAAGCTCATTTCTGGTTAAATGGCTATGTAATCAAGCAAAATTGCCGTATATGTCAATCCTCAAGAGGTTCTGCAGGTTCCACTGTATCCTGAAAAATGCACTGTATGGTATGCTTTACGCGCTGGAGGCATCATTGGTCCATATTTCTTTAAAAACGATGATTAGCTGGAGCTAATGTTACAGTGAATGGTGCTCGTTACCGATCGATGATCAATTATTATTTGTTTCAGAATTTCAATGGAAGTTTTTGGTTCCAACAAGATGGTGCTACACCTCATACTGATACCGTAGCAATTGATCCATTGAAAGAAAGATTTGTTAATACATTTGTATTAATACTTCTCATGTTGAGATGTCAAAAGGTTTTTTCCGATCAATTGAAAAATATTTTATATTGATTGTATATAAGGATATCGTTTTGATAGTTTTTGTATATAGTTTCAATATATAGTGTGGAAGTTAGAATATATAATCCTGAATTTAAAGCCATAACTCATTTTGTTAATTATACATTAATTTTATATAAAGGCAATAATCTTTTTTTAACTCTATATTCTTTTTGAAATACAGTTTATTTATGTTATTATCATAGGACATTTTTTGGGAAGAATTTCATATGTTTTGTGTTCATGAGTACAAGTTAGAATGAATCATCAAAAGTCATTTCACAGATAATAGCTAGATTAATTCTTCGAACCCTCTACAGATTTAATCTGAGAAATCTCTTGAAAATTTTTTAAAATTGAATTAAATTAAATGTCTAAAACACACTGTTTCACCTTATAGACAGAATTATAAGCACATATGAGTGTTTATTAAACATTTCATTTAATTTAATTTCATGAAGTTTTTGAGGGAGTTTTTTATTGAATTTGTAGGGATTTTCGAGAATCGATCTGATTAATGTATTAAATATAGTAATTTATATGTTTATTGTGAGGTATTGATGCCAAATTTCGACTATCAATGGAAATAATGTTGAGAACAAAAATGTAAGTCCAGCAAAAAGTGATTCCTTCAATTACTCTGCAGCTTTTATACCAAGCCAGAAAAATTGAATGTAGAATCAAACTTCCACATAACGTTTTACAGAAGTTTCTGAATACCAAACTCTGACCTGAATAGCCTAATGACCTAATACTCCTGGCGTGAATAGAAACAAGGACTTCATAAAAACGACCTCCAACAAATATCGAACAGCTTCCTTTATTCGAAACTATAAATCTCTTTGCGTCCGCTATTCGTCCAGATTAAAAGATCGTCCACGTCCCTCGCTATTCACTGTCGGAATTAAAATGCAGCCCGAGTTTTATGTACTGCAACATCATGACGAAATATATGCGGTATCCCGTTTTAATCGCTGGGTCAGACTTGAACAAAATTTGACTAACATAAAGGATTAATCCTCTATCAATCAGGGCAGACCGTTTATTTATCAGATATCTGGAGACGTGCATTTAATTCCATATTGTTCGGATCCACTGAATAGAAAATAGGCTGACGTTGTGATTATCTGTGAAGAGAGGATACTGTCAAAATGGGGAGATTTCCAGGTTTGCTGGATTAGCTCGTGGTGTGAAAACCAAAGACTAATTTGGAGATATACTCTTTAAGGAAACAACAGTGAAATTATCATGCAGACACATGCTCATAGCTGACAGTATTTGAGTTTTTGTTCAGAATGTTCTTTAATGAGCCAGTTTCTGAATGTTAAAGTTGTCTGAAGATTGGCAATAACCATGTCATACTTATAATAGCATATATTTTGAATTGAGTATGGTTTCACCTTTATTTTGAAGTGTTATTATTAGGCTTTCTTTTCAATATCTGTCATTTTGCATAGTTTTTGTGAGCTCTGAAAATGTCAACTTTTGTAAAGAAAACTGTGTTTTTGCGGGAAGTTTTTTTTATTACTTCAATAGGCAGAAAAAAAGCTGCCGAAAGTTATCGTAATTTAGTGGATCTCATGCTCTAGCTAAACAAACGTGTAAGAAGTGCTTTGCCCAACTTAAAAGTGGCAATTCTGGTTTGAGAGACGAAGAACGACCTAGAGAGCCACCAGAGTTTAAGGATAAAGAATTAGAGACAAGGCTCGATGAAGATTCATCACAAATGCAAGAGGAACTCGCAAAAATACTGGAAGTCACTGAACCGACCATTTGACATTGTTTAAAAGCAATAGGGATGATCCGAAAGGTGGGAAATTAGATGCTTATGAACTGAAACCAAGTGACGTTGAACGCCGTTTTTTCATGTGTGAACAGCTGCTCCAACCGCACAAGTTAAAGGGGTTTTTGCATTGAATTATGACTGACAATGAAATGTGGGTCTATAACAATAATCAAAAACGTCGGACAATCTATGGATACCACATTATCAGCTGTCAAGCCAGATTGGCGAGAAGATCATCTCGTGTTTGCATGGCTGTTTCAGTGTCCTCAAGGTACAACCTGAATTCATCGTCTTCAGCCAGACCGATTTTGTGCGAATGCGCTTCCAGCTTGCAGTGACCTGTCTTAATTCTGACAAGTTTTCTGAGTTTGGTCTTGTCCAGACCTAGTACTAGGTCTGCCATCTTTTGATTCGAAGCCGTTCCAAGCAACGCCTTCGAATTTTTCATGCTAGAATGGCTCAGCCAGAAAGACTCTAGTCTAGAGTTTATTCTGCGTGTTATCGTCCGCTTAGTCGCGTTCAGTGGTATTCCCAGGAATGGTTCCGGGCAATGGCTCCGGCAAATCCCAGCCGATCTACCTCTTCGTTACCCAACTAGTTTGAATGGCTCGGTATCCAAACAAGAGTGATTCTGTTATGCATACTGAGCCTGTTTAGAGCCGTGTGGCAATTCCAGACAATTTTCGATGTACAACAGCTGGATTTTAGAGCTTTTAGTACTGACTGATTATCGCAAAATATTTTGGTATTTCAGTTGTTGATTTGCCGTTTTATTAGCAGATCCGCCGCGGGAAACCAATTAGTATGCAAATTTTTGGTTAAACATTCTTCAAATGGGATTAAGAGAGGAATGTATATTAGGCTTTTATGGTTTATTTTCAGCCTAAATACATATATTACATATAACAAGTTTGAATTGTTAAACCATATTGGTGGAGTTGTTTCGGTGTAGTTTGAACTCTAGTTGCGGTGAAAACACTATCTTGTTCGTGAAATAGTTCTTCTTTGAGCTTTTTGACCGTTACTTACTTTCACTGAATTAACTTTTGTTTGTTTCACTGTTGCGTTCACTTTTCACAAACTACTATCTAATTACAAATAAATAATATAAATAATACATTCACTTCCAGGCCTTTAGTGCGTTACTGTGTTATTGAGAGAGGGTGTTCCTTGGAAAGTTAAAATGTATTATACTTATAATACAGATTTCATTTCATGTCATGTTGAATTTATTATTATTAAAAAACCTGTATTATTTTCATCTACGCAGCCAATTTAATTTATCTGCAAAACAATTTGAAACTTGATAAAAGCGAATCGAAGCGTCACCTTTTGATAGGCAATTAGTGGGTTTATATATTCAAAGAATGTGAAAAGTCAAACAAAGGGGAACCAGGAGTTTATTATCTCTGTGAACCACTTCGCCAGTAGCGACCGTTCGAATGCTTAACAAGACGAATTGTCAAGAAGACTTCATTAGTATATTCGGCAGAACAAGGGTTTCTCAAGACAAATTCATTCCTGAAGATGTTGTTTATCTCAAAAGGAATAATAAATGAGCTTATATTGGCAAATATATTGATAAAGACGCAACATAATTGGATGGAGAATTTTTGAAAGAAGGAATATTTTGTCGGGTAGATAAGCTATAAGGCATGAGGGGAGATTAATTATGGTGCATAATTAAAGTTCCCGGATAATGAAGATGAAGGATGTTAATTATTCATGTTGTTTGGTAGCTTCTATCTTGATTGAATCGGGAATATTTATTTGAAGCTTGTATCAATAAGTTAGTCCGGTTTTTGTCGAAAATTGATGCTTTATTTTATCAGCCCCAACCAAATACTTCATGATCTTCTCTCCGTGAATATTCGGCTTGACAGTTGATAATGAGATATCCATACATTGTACGACGTTTTGGATTATCGTAGTAGACTCACTTCTCATTGTCATAATTCGATGCAAAAACCCCCTTTTTTTGATGTTGGAGCAGCTGTTTACACATGAAAAATGGCGTTCGACGTTTCTTGGCTTCAGTTCATAGCTACCCAATTTCCCACCTTTAAGATCATCCCCATTGCTTTTAAACAATACCAAATGGCTGGTTCAGTGACTACCAGTGTTTTTGCGAGTTCCCCTTGCATTTGTGATGAATCGAGCCTTGCCTCTAATTCTTCATCTTTAAACTTCGGGAGCCCTCCGTCTTCCTTCGCATTCCAAATCAAAATTGCCACTTTTACATAGGTCAAATCACTTCTGACACGTTCGTTTAGCTCGAGTATGGCATTCACTATACTACGATGACTTTGGGCAGCTTTTTTCTTCATATTGAAGTAAAAATTCTCACAAAAACACATTATTCGCTACGAACACAAAGCACACAGGAACTATGTTGTGTACACTTCAGCGGAACGACAGAAACGGAAAAGAAAGCCTAATGATGATACTTCAAGATGAAGGTGTTGCCAGAATGTAATGATGAACTAGTAGCAACATCTGTTTTCAAAACTGCACGAATTTATTTCTACTTCTAATATGATAATACAACAACAAGACAAAGAGCTGTACGTACAGAAGAAAATATCGCTGCTGTAAATGTTAATGGTCATCCAGATTTATCTATTCGTCGACGTTCACAACAAGTTGGACTCTGTGCATCCACCACATGGAAAAATTTTCGTGAAGATCTTGGTCTACACCCATATAAGATCCAACTGGTTCAAGAAATAAAGCCACTTGACCATAATAAGCGTCGTTTGTTTGGTGATTGGGCCCTAGAACAGCTTGAAGTTGATCCACTTTTTTATCATAAAATTGTGTTTAGTGATGAAGCTTATTTCTGGTTGAACGGCTATGTAAACAAGCAAAACTGCCGTATATGGAGTGAAAACAATACTCAAGAAGTTCTGCAGGTTCCATAGCATCCTGAAAAATGCACTGTATGGTGTGCTTTACACGCTAGGGGGATCATCGGTTCATATTTCTTTAAAAACGATGCTGGAACTAATGTTATAGTGAATGGTGCTCGTTACAGACCGATAATCAATGATTATTCATTTCAAAATTTGAATGGTATCGATCCAGAAGTGTTTTGGTGCCAACAAAATGATGCTACACCTCATGCTGCTACCGTAACAATTGATTTATTGAAAAAAAGATTTGGCGATAACATTTGTTTGAGAAATGGTCCAATTTATTGGCCTACAAGATCATGCGACATAACTCCACTGGATTATTTTCTTTGAGGTTATGTCAAGTCATTGATTAATGCTGATAAAACAGAAACAATACACGCTTTGCAGGCCAACATAACCCGTGTTATCGATGAAATATGGCCAAAATTATTCGAAAAAGTGGTCCAAAACTGGTGTGGTCGAATGCGGTTCCTCAGAGCTAGTCGTGGTGGACGTATGCCGAAAATTATTCTCAAAACATAAATTTCCTAAAATTATCTTTCAAATAAAAAAAATTTGGCTTCAATCTTAATTTGAATGTGTTTTATTTCAATTTAAAGTTCTATCTATTACTCTAAAAACACACCCGATATAAGAATAATGTAATTTCAAGAAAAAACTTTCCTACTCCATAACATTAAATTTTCTACCATTATATAATCAGTGAACATTAAGAAATAAAAGTAATTGATATAATATATAAAAGTTAATATGAATATAGGTAAGGAATAATCTGTTACATTTATAGAAATGAATGAGATTGAATAAACAATAATAATATTCTAGAAACACAGTCCTGTTTTTAGTCATATTGAAATTATACTATCGCACACTGTTTCGAATGTAAAAAATCTCTATACAATTGACAAAAATATAATTCAAATCTGGACAGGGTAGTCGTTGTTTCGATCCAACACCTCTCGTCAACGATCAAAAACCTCTCGGTGGGGGAAAAATATTTATTATTTTTGCGAGAACTTCAAGACTTTTTCTAACATGTTGTTTAAATATGCACCGTTTGCCCTATAATTTGACATTTTAAAGGTAGCTTCATAATATCTCTCTCATAAAATTCTTGGTTCTTATTAGCAAAAAATTGTAGTAATAGATTTTCATAATCTTCTCTTGACGCCAATTCCTTATCATCACGAAGGCTTTAAATGCGAGAAAAATATGAGAATCGCTTGGTCCCAAGTCCGGAATGTATGGTAGATGCATTATAACTTCAGAACCAAGCGAATCACTACAGACGTTTGTGGCCTGATGGAACGCAACACCTATTCTGTTGATCAATTCTACACGTTTCTGCTAGCTTCAGATGGTTCAGTTGTTGACACTTGAGATACGAATTTAGTGTTTGACCATATGAAGTAACTCATAATAAATGATTCCTTTCCAGTCCCACCAAATGTGAATTTCATATCTTGTTGGCCTTTACTTGATACATTTTAGTTAAATGAAGCACATACATATGTAGATTTTTATTTATTATTTTACGCGTTTCGTCAACATAGTTAAGTTCTTTAGATGCTCACAAATAACTAGTCTGAAATTTGGTAACAAACGGTACATAAATATTTTATATTTAGAATAGGGGTGAAATAAAATATTTTTATTACTTTCGGTAAAACCACCGGGTTCTTAAATAGATCCAATAAAGGTGAATCAGATAACTTCGTTTTTTTATTCCATAAATTCCCTGAATTTATAAATAGATTTTTGCCCATACTTTCAACCAGGTGCAGTTTTAGACCCCTATTTTCTTTATGCAATATCCTGAAACGTTCGTCAAAATCATAATCAAAAGATTTATTCCAAATTCATTTGAAAGAAGAATTTTTTGAGATACAACATTTGCAAGATATCTATGGATACAAATTCTTCACATCACCTCAAAAGCTTTTTTACCGATTGATAATGATATCTTCATAGATCTTAAGGCTCCTAAAGCCGAGTAATAGCGTGTTATTTTTTTGAATGTAGCTTTTATTGATCGACAGTTTTTACTATTAGGGTTTTTGACAAATGGAAAAATTCTGAGAAACCTCAGACGTCTTCTAATGAAATGATTACCAAACCAACGTCCGTCTAGAAAGTATCCGGAAAAAACAAAGCTCAATTGTAATCATTTAGTATGTATTTTTAATTCTTGCATTGTAAATTATAAAAAAATATTCATCTTATTTACCTCCATTTAAGTGTAAACACCTGACTAAATGTGGAGGCACACCTCAAACTAGATCACCTTCATAATTTTCGGTGATGGCACTCCAGGACTCTAACGGCCAGTTTCATAAACAACATCAAAAGGCTCCTTTATGATAAAGCTCCTTTATGAAAAAGGATCCTTTAAATGGGACCTCCTGTTTCATAAACGCACATCGACCGTCCTTTACTTAAAGCTTCCTTTAATGCGCCGATCATATGTTTCCGACTGTTGGCTATCCTGAGAACTAGTGATTTTACGAATATAGTTGGTGATATTCTGTAAAAATTGTGAGTTATGCGTCGGAACTTGTAAAAAGAAAAAGAAGCATAAATCTGTCTTGCATAAACATGGTTATGTGCAGAAGACAGTATTTATGGTATTTATATCATTATTACATGCGAATTACTAAAATATTAGTGAACGTGAGTCATATGAATGAATATGGAAGAAAAGAGAAAAAAAAGTACTGCTTTCAAACCTGAGGAGGAACTACGTCTCTTGGTATTAATCGAAAAAGAGAAATTTATAATTGAGAACAAAAGTACCAATAAAGTATCCAATGATGAAAAGGTATGTCGAAAGAGTATATAATTTCGCACTAGCACAGCTGATTCATAATTTTAATGTTATAGGATAAAGCCTGGCAGAGAATTGCAACTGCTTTTAATGCAACAGCTCTCCATTGGAGAACTAGGGACCAGCTCAAATCAAAATACGACAATATAAAAACTAAAACAAGGAAGGTGGTAGCTGCTCAATGCAGTCATATTAAAGGAACTGGTGGAGGGGCTCCTTCCTATATTGGATACTTTTGATCCTGTAATAGAGAGCACATTGAAAATTATAAATTTGAAAACTGTACTGGGTTTTAGACCCCTTTTGAATTCTGATCATTTAGTATGTAAGCCCCATTATGAATAATTTGTTTGATACTTTTATTTTGTAGGAAATTTCAACAGAACCACAACCAATGCAGCCCACATATGCTACAATCGAGGATGTGGAAGTGCACAATTTTCCGGTGTGTTATAATTTAAATCGATAAAATTATGAATAACGTTCTTATGGCTTTTATATTTCAGATTATCTCTGTAATTGATGAGAGCAAACTTAATGAGAGCCAGATTCCTCATGAAATTGAAGTTCAGGTAATTCATAAATATTTTGTGATGTCCATCTTCCTATTGAAGTTTTTGAATTTTTAGGCAAATAGTGACGTAGGATGCTCATATTTGGAAGAATCAGTGCCAGCAACCCCTGTTAAGGTATGTTGGATACTTTTCATTTTAATTGAATTAATATTATAGATGTTATAGAAAACCAAAAGTAAATGGTCAACATATACACCACTGAAATTGAGGGAGCCAATTTCTGAATAGTTAAGGCCAACTGTCACGAACCCACTTATCGAAGCGAAGGAGATATATTATAAAAAAAAAACAGCTCTAGTAGAAGCTCAGATAGAGGCTATCAAGAAAGAAACTAGAAGAAAAGAAGAGGAGCATTCCCAATTAAAAATATTATTAGATTTACAAATTAGGGAGATGGAGAGAAAATTAAATAATAATGATTAAATCCTTTTTTCTTTTGAATTCTATTACCCTTGCTCCAGAATCATATGAGAATTATATGACACAAATTTAATATGAAGAATAGTTTCACAAGCAGCAAGCAAATTTATTTTAAATTATCACACAAATTAAAATTATAAATTAGCAAAATGTTCATTAATAATTGATTGTCTCACTTGATGAGCTGCATTGACACTAGTTGAATTTATTTGAACATTCTCTTCCTCTTGCACATTATTCATCCATTCATTTGGAAATATTTCCTTCATATCTAAAGCTATATTGTGCAATACAGCTGTAGCAACAATAATCACCCTTATGGTTGTTAACTTTACACTCATTCCTTTAGAAAGTATAGGAAAACGACGTTTCCAAACTCCATACTTTCTCTCCACCACATTTCTAGTTCGTATAATTGATTCATTATATAGATTTTTGGCTGCAGTTCTAGCTTCCGGTAACTTCGTCATAAGATAAGGCTGCAAACTGTAACCACTATCACCAAGTAACAAATACTGTCTAAATTGACCACTCTCAAATTGTCTCTTCAAAACACTGTTATTAAATATGGTTTGGTCGTGTGTTGAGCCAGGCCATCTAGCTAGAATATTTTTCATTCTCAAGTCTGAATCACACACAGTTTGAACATTAAGGGCAAAATAATGTTTTCGACATCGAAAGATCTCTGCATCATCACCACCAGGAGAAGTAATTTTAATTAATGTGCAATCTATAGCTCCAATAACACGAGGAAAACTAGCAATTGCATAAAACTTTTCTGCTGCTGCTTGCATTTCATGATCACCTTCACACATCTTAATATATTGTGGACAAAGGGATGCAATTGCGAAAGAAACTCTTCGAATAATTCTAGACGCGGAAGGTTTAGAAATTCCCATGAAATCTCCGGCTGTTATCAGCATATTTCCAGTTGCATAGAATCTCAGTGTCAAAAGTAGTTGGTGCATTGGTTCAATACAGCTGCCTCTGAAAATTGTCGATTTAATGATTTGTTATACAGAAAATTATATCAACAGAATAACAAATCGAAATTTGTTTACCTGTTAGATGGAAAGTACAATTGATCTGCAATTTTTTGAAGCAAAGATAAAACTGTTGGTTTTGTCAGGCGAAAACGATCGAAGAAATCTAAATCATCTAAGGTGGAAAAATATTGTTCCCTCCTTCTGTAAATTTTTGGTCTTCTCACAATTATTTCTTCATCAACTGATGAAGAACTAGAGCTTGAATCAGCATTCAAAATTTGGTGCAACATATTTCGCAGTACGCTAAATTATCAAATCTGACAGAGGAAGGTTATGTCCACTGTTCGCGTGTTCATCGAGCACCTGCCTAGTGTCAAACTTCTCGTTAAAGGATCCTTTTCCAGCCGTAAAGTGCCGATTTTCTCACTTTAAGATAAAGGACGCTTTTAACCTCAAAATTTGTTTATGAAACACGTTTTATCATTAAAGGAGACTTTTTGGGAAAAAGGAGGCTTTAATTTCGTTTATGAAACCGGCCGTAAAACTGACTGAATTAAATCATCTTTACTTAGTGGCGCTGCTCGTTCAACTTCAATCTTCATTAGTCCCCATATGTTTACCATGGGACTAAGACCTGGTGAAGCTGCTGGTCATGAAATGGTTGTCACTTGGTGTTCTTGCTTGAATAAAGGGTGAAGTGTGGGTTCTTGAATCATCCTGCTGAAAACTCCACCACTCTGGATAAAAAACATGCGCCGTTTCAAGTAGAAAATTGTTTACAATGCCACAATACTTTTCACTATTAATGGCACCATCAACTTTACGGAGAGACGTAGCACCACGCTGAGATATTGCTCCCCAAACCATTATTTTGCTGGGAAATTGGGAAATTTGAAAATTTGAACGGTAACAGGTTGTTTTGATAGGATTTTTAAGTGATTTCCATCAAGTTGGTAACAAGTTTCATCATATACATTATTAAAATTATCTTCTTGTAAACGTTGACAAAATTCTATCCTTCGTTCTTTTTGTAAAATATATAAGGTGTCATTATAGGGATTTTTTTTTTATTTCCTTCATATGTAGCCTGGTCTTTTGAAATATGGACGGTTTCTGGACAGTTTTATATTTCGTTAATTTACAAATTTGTTAGCCAATTTGCGAGACCCCAGGTGCGGATATAAAGCGTTTAAATTGTTTCTTTTAATCTTATGTGGTCTGCCTGAAACTGGTCTATGCCTCATATCACTGCCATTTTTATACTTTTTATTATCTCATATACAGCACTTTTTCCCAGTTCAGTCAATTGCACTAATTTTTTAACGCTTCGAAAACCTTTTCTATACAAATATTCTACCTGTATTTTTCTAGTTACGACATTATTTGATAAATTGTATACCTGTGGACAATAAAAAATATTTGACAAATAGTATTGGAATGCAACTTTGGCCATAGCCGACTATCTGCACAACCTGATTTATACATTACTTTTGTATCAAACAGTTACAAAAAAGAAGTGTATTAAGGTTATGAAAAATAATAAATTCCGGATACTTCCTAGAAGGACTATATTAACAAATGAGCATTTTAAGTTGAATAAATTCTGCTTAAACATTTTCCATGTGAGTTAGTTTTTATGTAAGCATTCTGTAATTTCCTTGAATAAATTTATGTTTATTCACATAATGTGAATTATTTGAGAGTGTTAGTAAATCTAAGCAACGCCAACTGATAAAATCCTTCGAGATTTCGATGTTCTTCTACAAAAGTTTCATCGTTTGAGTACTTGAATTGAGAAGTGGGAAAGAAATATTTCGATGAATGTTTAAAATTGCCGGTCTATTAAATCTGCCGTACGTCGAGCGGCACTGAGTATTCCGGGATTATTTCTCTGCGAATATTTCCGCTGACGAGGTTTCTTCAACTCAACAAGATCTACGAGCTCTTTAAAATTAGGTCGCGAAATGTCACACTCAAGGACACAATAAAAACCGGCATTCTAACTCTTGGAAGTCGTTCGTTGGGACAGAGGTCAAATCTGCTTTCGAGACGCCTTACAAGACAGCCATTCTAGTGTCTCACGAACTTTTGCATAAATATGGTTTTGGTTTTAAACAAATATAAATTCAAAATTAGATAAGACTAGATTAATTCTCTGATAATTTAAAATTTTTATAGACAGTTTCCGAGACATTTTGATTGTTTTAATTCCAAAAAGTGTTAGGGAGATATTTTTAGATTAAATTTGTAAATGTTCTCTGATACTTTAAAATTTTTATAGACAGTTTCCGAGACATTTTCATTGTTTTAATTCCAAAAAGTGTTAGGGAGATATTTTTAGATTAAATTTGTAGATGTTTCAGAGAATTGATCTAGTAAATGTATGAAATATTAGGGCAATTTTCAATTCATAGTTGTTTATAGTAATTAAAATCTGTATTTCAACACATGTGCGTGGCAATTTTCAGATATTGAGTCAATGATCCCATTTCCTTTGCTATTGCTGTAATAGAGCTTAGTTTTATGAATTCTGCTCAGTTTTATTTAAGTTCGCTTCTAAACAAGATGTGTGTAAAACGAAGGTATTCATATATATTTTTGATTGATTCTTTTCTTTTATCATTCAAATAATTTCCTTCAACCGAATTCCTAAAACATGCAGAACATTTTCAAACAGCAATTTAGAATTCTTACAACAGAAACTCATCAGCCCCACTTCACATTCAAAAAATAAAAATAATTAATAAAATATATCATCACTTCATTCTAATGTTTGTTCAGATAACTATCGGGTGATTTTTTAGAGTGATGGAAAACACATTTAAATTAATTTTATGACATTTATGTTTTGAAAATAATTTGCGGCATATGTCCAACGACTAGCTCTGAGGAACCGGATTCGACCAGACCAATGTTGGCTTCCAAAGCGTCTATTGTTTCTGGTTTATCAGCATAACCTACTTACTTAACATAACCCCAAAGAAAATAATCGAGTGTAGTTATGTCGCATGATCTTGGAGGCCAATGAATTGGCCATTTCTCGAAATAATGTTATGGCCAAATCTTTCTTTCAATAAATCAATTGTTATGGTAGCAGCATGAGGTGTAGCACCATCTTATTGGAACCAAAACACTTTTGGGTCGATACCATTCAAATTTTGAAACAAATAAGAACTTCTTGAGGATTGTTTTCACTCCATATACTGCAATTTTGCTTGTTTACACAGCCGTTGAACCAGAAATGAGCTTCATCACTAAACACAATTTTACGATAAAAAAATGGATCAACTTCAAGCTGTTCTAGGGGCCAATCAGCAAACAAACGACGCTTATTATGTTCAAGTGGCTTTAGTTCTTGAACCAGTTGGATCTTGTATGGGTGTCGACCAAGATCTTTACGCAAAATTTTCCATGTGGTGGATGCACATAATCCAACTTGATGTGAACGTCGACGAATAGACAAATCTGGATCATCATTAACACTATGACTTACAGCAGCGATATTTTCTTCTGTACGTACAGTTCTTTGTCTTGTTGTTATTGTTGCATCGAGTAGAGAACCATAAATTTCACGAAGTACTCTATAAGTTTGGTGGATAGAACACTGATTTTGAAAATAAATTTCAACAATTTGCAAACGTTGTTGCGGCGTGATTCTTTCCATGATAATTTGTCAATGCTTACTGAACAGAAATGCCGAAACAACATGGCTTCTACCTTCTGTCAAATCACAGTTATCCCTATCGAAAGTTCTATCACTCTAAGAAAACACCCGATACATTCAGTTTGTCTGGTAAGATATTTTTCGTTAATTATTTAATTTTTTAAGTGTGAAGTACGGCTGATGAGTTTCCATCGTGAGAATTCTACATCGATTTTTGAAGATATTCTGCATGTTTTAGGAATTTTTTTTGAAGGAACTCATTGTGAGCAAGTTGATTTTGAAGAAGTTTTTGAGGTTATGTTTTGTATTTTTAGAAAAGAATTTAGTTTTCATAAAACAAGGTACGAAACAAAATTTTGTACCCTTCAAGTATTTATTCAGTAATTTTAATTGACAGTTTATATTACTTTGAATTATTTTATTTCCTTTGGTACTGTGTAAAAGTGTTAATTCTATATTTACTAAATTGACACAGTGTGTTCTGAGACATTGATTTAATTCGGAAAGTTTTTGGATAAAATTTTTTTTAAATTAATATTGTAGGAGGTAAACAGGATAAATTTGTATGATATTTGAAATTTTGTAATGATCCTTATAAAAAGAAAAAAATCTTTTTTTATTATGATATTGTTTTGATTCGTGAATGCTAAGGTTCAACCTTTCTAATGAGCTCATAACTTTGAAAAAACATTCATTAGTTTTATGTTTATTACCGATAGGGAATGCAAATTTTAAATGGCGCACTATTTATATCGAATTATAAGAACTCCACTGTAACAATTACTTTTTACATTCGAAGTTTTAGTATATATTGGGTCATAGATGGATATATTTTCTAAAATATACATCTATTCTCAACAATGGTCATAGCTAATTAGTAAAGTCACCGACAAAAGGGAGCAAAGTAAACTCAACGAAAAATGGAAAGTTTCGGCAAATTTTTCAGGTATGTTAACTGTAGATGTTTACCGGAATAATTCAAAGTCTCCCGGAAAACTATTTTTTGAAAAAAAAAGCTATATGCACATTAAACTTACTCTGGAGAACCGATAAAAAAGTAACGTATGTGGACAGCTCTACAACCAGGGCAGGGCGTTGGGTTCGGATTTCGTTGGGGTATAATTTTCACTTCAGCGTGTCGACGCCCAGGTGGTTAATTAATTGGAATTTAAAACGATAGGAAAATGCAAAAACAAGGTTCGTGTCACAACGGGTGACATTTGAACTAGACGTTCAAAATATGAGGTTGTCGTTATATATCATCGCCCTATAAGATCGTATACTTTATTTTTAGCAGCCTCACTTGCACTGAAATTATTTTTTCAGTTCACGCCTTGTGAAGCATGTAAATTACTGGATTGTATATTTCGGATTAAATGATATTTTTATATATAATAATTGTATTTCGGTCTTTCACCCAAAAACACGGCATCATTTGGATATGAGTCCTTAAAAATACTTTACTAACTTTGTGTTATTTCTATACGACGTGGAATACGTATTGTTTGGTATTCAGGAAAATTATTACTGTTCTATGTTTGTTTGTCGAAAGAAATGTGGTTGGTTTATTAACTCTTTTCATTTGTTGGATACGAAGTGAGACTAAAGAGTATCGGCGTCGAATTCAAAATAGCTCTTTTGTATCAGGTGTTTTTTTAGAGTGATAGAACTTTAAATTGAAATAAAACACATTCAAATTAAGATTGAAGACAATTTTTTTTTATTGAAAGATAATTGTATGCCATTTAAGTTTTAAAATAAGTCCAACTAGAAATGTCAAAACAACATGGCTTCTTCCTTCTGTCAAATCACAGTTATCCCTATCGAAAGTTGTATCACTCTAAAAAGAACAACCGATATATGTGCTGCTTGTTTTTTGGTTTTTTTCAAGGAATTTCCTTATGATAAAATTTAAATATCAAAACAGATTTATTATGTTTGCCTCCTACAAGTTTTAATTTGAAAAAATTTTACTCACAAACTTTAAATAAATGTCATAAGCAATGCTTCGATTTTGTTGACGTATAAAATCAACACCCATTAAATAATATCAAATGGAATAAAAAACCAAACGAAATATAAATCATCAATTTGAATTAATAAATAAATACTTGAGGAAGACAAAATTTTGTTTCTAATTTTATATTTGTGAAAACCAAATCTTTTTGAAAAATGCAAAACATAATCTTGGGAACTTCTCCACAGTCAACTTATTTCAAATATTTAATATATTTGAATATTCAAATAAGTTATTTCAAAAATCTCTCAAAACATGTAGTACAACCTCAATGAACAATTTGAAATTAAATGAAATCGTCATCAGTTCTATTTCACATTTAAAAATAAATTTAATTGACCAAAAATATATCACCAGACAGACCTCGTAGTATCAAATAAACACTAAAATTAGAGAACTTTAAAAATCCTACGTATTCTATGTTCGTCACAAAAATTTTGTAATAATTCAATCAAGTAAAAAACCTCTTTTTATTATTATATTATATATATATATACAATTATATATAAATATATATATATATATATATATATATATATATATATATATATATATATATACAATTAATATAGAATATAATATATAATGTATATTTCAACTCAGGGCATAAAATACAAATATATATTACTTATTGAATAAAATAATAAAAAGAGGTTTTTTCACTTGAGATGAGCATAGAATACGTAGTATTTTTTATGTTCTTTAATTTTAGTGTTTGTTCAACAAGGATACCACGAGGTCTGTGTAGTAAGATATTTTTTGTTAATTAATTTTATTTAATTTCAAATTGTTTTTGTAGGATATACAACATGTTTTGAGAGGTTTTTTGAAGTAACTTATTGACATATATTAAATATTTGAAATAAGTTGGTTTTGAGGAAATTCTCAAGAATATGTTTTGCATTTTTGAAAAGAGACTTGGTTTTCATGAAGATAAGATTGGAAACAAAATTTTGTCTCCTTCAAGTATTTATTTTGTAATTTTAATTGGGTTTTTCATTCCATTTTGATATTATTTAATGAGTGTTGATTTCAGAGGTCTACTTAATTGAGGCAGTGCTCATAAGACATTAATTTAATTTTAAATGTTTTTGAATAAAATTATTTGAAAATCAAAATTTGTAGGAGGCTAACAGAATGAATTTGTTTTGATATTTGAATTTTGTAATAATCCTCTTTTTTCAATTTTTTGAAAAATAGTTATTTCTGAAGAAATTTTGCATTTTTGGATAGGATTTTAGTTTTTATCACACATCATTATGAAATAAATGTTTGTATACTTCAAGTATTCATTTAATAATTCAATTATTATTTTATATTTTTGTTGGATTCTTCTATTCCTTTTAGTACTGTATAACGAGTGTGTTTATTCAATATGTCTACTACATCGAAAATGTGTTTTCCAAGACATTAATTTATAAGGTTTTTCGAAAAGTTATTTCGTTTTTACCCGACGGAGGATTTAATTGTATTTTTTTGAACCCAACTTCACACTTAAACCGCATAATCCTTATATGTTTTAGAGCTGATATAGCAAGGCTTGTGCGTGAAAAAGTTCAATTAATTCTACGCAGATGTTTTTAGTTGGAGTTTTGGTTGGAGCAGCATTTTCGTCATATTTTACTTTTTTACTATAGAAAGAAATTAAACGGTTTGTGTGGAGAAGATATGTTGATAGTACGCCAGTGCCAGAACTGGTTTGCAAAATTTCGATCCGGTGACATTGATGCACCATGTTCCGGAAGGCCGGAACATGGCTGATAAAGACACGATGCCTTCATCGTGTCATTAGTTGATGCAAATCGGCGAATAACAACACGTGAGATCAGAAGAGGTTAAATTTATTGAATTCAATTGTTTATGACCACTTGAAAGGCCTGGAATTAACCTTGAAGCTCGATATATGGGTTCCCAATATTCTCACGGAGAGGAATTTGAGTCGTCGCGTTGACGTCTGTAATTCGCTTCTCAAACGTCATGAAAATGATCCATTTTGGAGACACATCATTACTGGGGACGAAGAATGGTTTGTATATAACAATGTCAAACACAAGAGATCATGGAACAGAAACGATGAACTGGCAGAAAGCGTTTCGAAAGCCAATATTCATAAAAAAAAGTGATGTTGTCTATTGATGGGATTTTAAAGAAATCTTTTTTTTGGAGCTGTTATCGGATAACACAACAATTAATTCGGAAGTCTACTGTCATCAGCTGGATAAATTGAAAGATGAATTTCAACCGAAAAGGTGTAGTGTTGTACCAAGATAATACGAGACCTCATACAAGTTTGGTCACTCGCAAAAGCTTTTACAGCTTGAATGAGAGACACTGCACACCCACCATATTATCTAGATCTGGCGCCTTTGTATTAGTATTTGTTCCGGTCACTGCAAAAGTTTTTGTACGGTAAAACCTTTACTTCAAATAAAGAGGTCATAAATCACCTGGATCAGTTTTTTGCCCGCAAAGACCAAAAATATTATGAGCGTGAAATCATGCCACTAACAGAAAGATGGCAAAATTTGTTGGACGAGAATGGTCAATATATAATATAATAAAATATTTATTCATTATACAAAAATTTTGTTCCATTTTCACGAAAAAAAAAACGAAATTACTTTCCGATCAACCCAATAGATACAACGAAATATTTTCTGACCCCTCCTTCGAACAATCGATTCGTATCGTTACGTCGCCGTATCATCTGGACCGAGTACTTCCGCAAATTGTACGGCCGTTATTCGATTAGTTCGACACAAAGCACATCCGACTAAAATATCGCCGCTCATGGACTCCGCCGGCTCATTTCTGACGTTTTATGGCATTCCAATGCGAACTCTTTGCGGCACCAAGAAGCTTGCTTCTAGACGGATTGATGAAAAATGAATTCAAGACGACGATGTTGTCCTTTCCGGGTAACTAGGGTAGAATGGGGATACTGACTGCATAATTTATCGAATTTTAATAAAGGACATTCTACACTAACGTCCGGTGTTCGAGGGATCCATGGAAAACCGACAAAGATGTTGGTGCTCTCACAGATATTTTGTGGAACAACAAAAAAACAAATGCGTAAAGAAACCAAGACAAGAATATTTAAAACAATTGTAGGACCAATAACGACATACGCGATAGAAACGAGAACCGATAGTAAAGTGACGAAGAACGCATTACGAACTGCCCAGATGGGCAGATAGGCATCACATTACGAGACAGAAGGAGAAATGAAGAAATTCGTAACCACTGACTCCGGAACAGAAGTAATCATTTATGGCAGAAGAAGTCACAATACCACTGACTCATATATCTACTAAAGTAATCCATAGGCAAAACCTACCAGAGAGTGGACTAAATGCGAAATCGTAGTTTTACATAAAAAGGGTCTAAAACAAACCTTAAAAATTATCGGCCAATCAACTCAATGTTAACTGTCTACAAAGTGTTCTCAAAAATCATCTTGAGTAGAATAGCCAACATTTTGGATGAAAATGACCTGAGCAAGCAGGTCATAGAAAATTACAGAGAATACAACAAAAAATTGTACCTAGCATTTGTAGATTACAACAAGGCCAAATGCTCTAATCAATCAAGTTACACGAGAACCATACATTCATATCCTACAACAAATTTATCCCAACTGTTCAGTAACAAACTTGAAAATATAGGAAAGCTTTTCAAGGAGACCCCATTTCCCCAAAGCTATTCAAAGCATTATTAGAGCAAATATTCAGAACCATTGATTGGGGAAATGAACAAGACATCAAAATCAATGGGAAGTATTTATGTAATCTCAGATTCGCAGACGATATTGTCCTCTTTTCAGAAAGCAAAGAAGAACTTCAACAAATACTGAATGACCTGAATACTTAAAGTAGAGAAGCTGGACTAACGATAAATGAAACCAAAACTTAAGTGAGAACAAACAGTGACGAAAAGAAGATAAAACTGAATTATAAGACAATTGACTATGTTCAGGAATATTGTAATCTTGATCAGGTCGTTTCTACAAATCGTCAGAATAAGGAGATTAATAGAATAATAGAAAACGCTCTCCCTGTTTTATCATATGGCGCTGAAACTTGGTTCCTGACTGAAAAACAAACACAAAGGTTAAAAGTATGTCAAAAAAGAATGGAATGAAGTTTATTAGGAATCAAATTAAAAGACCGACTAAGAAATGTTGATATCAGAAGAAAACAGAAATAAAAGATGAAGGCAAGGAACTGTTCAAGAAAAAGTGGACTTGGACTGGCCATGTGGCAAGAATGTAAACTGAAAAACGGACCAAGTTGGTGCAGGAATGGTATCCAAGAGATGGTAGAAGAAGCCGTGGTCGTTCAGCAACAAGATGGAAAGATTCTATTGAGGAAATGAAAGGAATATTCTGGACATAAATCGCTCAAAATAGGGAATAGTGGAAAAAATTTGGAGAGGCTCTTGCTCTAGATTGGGATTATATGGGCTCATGATGATGATGATTAATTTAGTCGATTTCCAAAGTATAGGACAATTCATTCCATTTGTTTTTTGTATAATAATCATACCTTTCCTCTTGGTTTATGTACAGTAAACCAAGAAATGTAATTCGTTGTTATTGTAGTGCATTACCAGCTTTTTACTTTAATTCCTTATCATTTTCGTTGGTTTATCTTATTAGATAAACAAGCTAAGTTAATCATCGATATAACTACACACAAGTACTCTTCTCTAGATTACGTTAAAATACAATCCACTAAACCCATCGAAACTATTAGCTATTTGTTTAATTATGTTAAGTTCTGAAATATAATTTTCTCGATTCATGGGAATATTAACTAATCTATGGATCATACAATTAAATGCTGATAATTTTTGATTTAGAGGATGATTTGATTTATTGTGTATAATAGAATCCGTATAGGTTGGTTTGTGAAATATTGAAAAATCATGTGAATTATTTATTCGAGTAACAGTTAAATCAAGAAAATTAATAGAATTATTAAGTTCGGTTTCCATAGTGAATTTAATTGAAGGATGTATTTCATTGATGAATAAAAAAATTTTTTTCAAAAGTCTGTCTGTACCTGTGAAGCAACAGAAAATATCCTCTACATATCTATATCAATATAAAAAGTATTTCTTAAGGGGATTTTGGTGAATTTTAGTTTCAATATTGTCCATGAATATTTCTGCTAATAAAGGACTTAAGGGATTTCCCATAATCAAACCGTTTTCATATTTATAAATTTTATTTTTAAATTGAAAATAATTTTGTTTAGTGCAAATATCTAGACATTCTAAAGTATTTTCTTTGATAATTGTATTGCATCTGTTGTTGATTAATAGATTATCTACTAGTTCAATTGTTTCGTTTGGTGGTATACTTGGAAATACACTTTGTACGTCAAATGAAATGAATTTAGCATTATGAGGTAAGTGGATATTCTTTATTTTGTTAATTAGCTGTAGTGAATTTTTTATCGAGTATTTAGCTTGGAATTTAGTTTCTTTTAAAATAATCTGAATAAGTTCTGATCAAGGTTATCATCCATTTTCATGAGTTGAATAAAACAGTTATCAGGAATCGGACTATATATTTTATTCTCTTCTACAGCTTTTTTCGGCCAACGTTTCAAGACAACACTGTCTCTTTCTCAAGGCTTCAAAAACTACTTTTACAGAGACATCAAAATAAGTTTACAAAACATCAAGGTGGTGAACAAAACAGTCAAAGACATATTAAAATAGCTATAGCAAATTGAATAAATTAGTTAAAATTGGATAATAATCCTTAATGTATAGATAAAATTAAATGTGTGACAGGCACAATTACAGTCTAAAATCTGAATAAGTTCTTTCGAAAGTTTAAATGAAGGTGCACTAACGAACGGAATTGGAATATGTAGAATTGCTTTTATTATTGAGGAAACTCTTCAAAAATAATAAAGACTACACACATAAGGATGATAAATCTGGGGTTTATAAGTTAACCTGCAGTGATTGCCCTAAAATTTACATAGGTCAGACTGGAAGAACTTTCCGTCATAGGATGTGTGAACATTTGAAGAGTTTCCTCAACAATAAAAGCAATTCTACATATTCCAACCATTTGTTAGAAACAGGACATACTTTCAACCATATCTTTGAAATTCTACATATAGAAAGCAAACGTTATGCCTTAAATCTGTTAGAATCCCTAGAGATAAATAAATATAATAAAATTGGAATATTACTTAACGAACAAATAGATTTAAATAGCTCACCTCTGTTAAATATATTCAGATAAGCTGGAATTTGCAGGGACCCTTTTTTGGGTTTTAGTGCTCAATAAAAATTTATTGTAGTTACTGTAATATGAATAGCCACGGATTTCGGAAACAAGCTTAGTTATTCAAAATGTGATCTTGCCTGATGATGCTACTGTGATAACGAAACAATTGTTGTGAGTTTAACAATAAAAATTTGTGAAAATCAGAATAACCTTATTTCAAATTATTTATTATGGATTTTCACCAAGTAAGGACTGATACAATTCAATAATTAATTTTCAATTGCCTGTTTTTTAAAAATACTGAAATAATTTGCGAAATACTGCTTTAAACTAACCGTGGTACGAAACAAGAACCATGCTCTAAGACGTAGACACAGAAATCCCTGATATCGATGCTGCGACCATCCTGAAATAGTTGGAATGCTGAAACGGGTTATCACGAAGGGAAGTTTCTATTATGGCAATAATATCAGGACAAATTTGGATAATGTACCCTAAAGTTCACTGAACTTGTTTTCACGAGATCGAGCGTCAGCAATGAAAATTAATTAATGTTTTTGCCGTGTGGTGTTAGAGGAAATGACGATAACCGGAGATTCCTTGACATACTTAATGGTTATATCAGCATATCGCTGCCAGTTCGACGCCTCAGCGTCTCGTGCAGGTCCCTCAGGTATAAATATTAATGAGTGGTCAGGTTGTCATTTATCTTGAAGCTATATGATGCGATAGAAAGTATTAAGCGAGGGTTCCTTTTTATATTTCGGGATTAGACAACAAAATCAAATATTATTTATTGTTTTTGAAAATATTCCCCATGAAAATCTAATCAGTTCTGCATGCATTTTAACCAATTATCAAAGCAAACTTTGTATTTACTTCTTTTTTGTAACATTCTAAGACAAAAGAAATGTTTAAAAGAAGTTGTGCAGATAGTCGACTATGGCCGAATTTGCAAGTCAACCACATACTATTCTGTCAAGAAAGTACCAGGAATTTTCAATTACAACAACATTTTTACATTTAATCGTCAAAATTTATTGGGTCGCCTTCAAAATAGGCTCCATTAGCTCCAATAAATCTATGCCAACGGCACTTCCAATTATCGAAATATTTTTTATAGGCGCTTTCCGGGTGGACTTTAGCTCTCGCGCCGAATTTTGTTTTATGGCTTCAATCGACTCAAAACGGGTGCCACGAAGGGGCAATTTTAGTTTTGGGAAGAGGAAAAAGTCGCAGGGAGCCAAATCCGGCGAATACGGTGGTTGCTGAAGCACGTTTGTTGAGTTTTTGGCGAGAAAGTCGGTCACAATCGTAGCTCAGTGAGAAGGCGCGTTATCGTCATGCAAAATCCATGAGTTGTTCGCCCACAAATTTGGCCGCTTCTTACGGATACGCTCACGCAAACGTTTCATAACGCCTAGGTAATACTCCTTGTTTACCGTCTGACCCTCTGGAACGAATTCGTAGTGCACCACGCCACGGATATCGAAGAAAACAATGAGCATCACCTTCATTTTCGAGCGGCTTTGGCGTGCTTTTTTCGGTTTCGGCTCATTTTTTGCCACCCATTCCGATGATTGCTGGCTTGTTTGCATATCGTACTCGTAGACCCAGGTCTCATCACCAGTTATAATGCGTTCCATGAATGTAGAATCGGAATTACAGCGATCCAGCATGTCTGAAGCAACCTGTTCGCGATGACGTTTTTGAAGAAAATTCACGTCTTTCGGTACGAGTCGTGCGGTCACCTTCCTCATGCCCAAAATATCAATCAAAATCGTACGTGCGGACTCGTGGGATATCTTAAGATCATGTGCTATCTCTCTCAAGCTGGTACGACGGTTTTCCAGCACCCTTTCCTTAATTTTATCGACGTTATCTTCGATCGAAGCCGTCGATGGGCGACCACTTCACGACCGTCCTTGAAGGCTCTGTACCACTGATATGCACGAGTTTTCGATAGAGCATTATCACCAAAGGCCTTTTGCAACATTTTCAATGCATCGGCACACGAAAATTCATTTGCAACACAAAACTTTAAACAAATTATTTGCTCAACGTAATCACCCATAGTAAAAATCGGCACGCACTCTGACATCGACTGACTTAATCAGCTGTTGCAAACACACTAGTTGACAGATCCCGCTCAAGCTTGGCATAATAATTAAGGACAGTGGTACCAACCTAGGAAAAAAAAATTTACCTGCCTCATTGCCCCGCCAGATTTAAATCGATAATTCCCGGTACTTTCTTTACAGAATGTATGTCTAGAAACCGTCCGTATGTCACTGAAAAGATAAGGCTACATATAAAGGAAACCAAAAGAAATCCCTATAATGACACCTTTACAAAAGGAACGAAGGATAGAATTTTGTCAACGTGTTCAAGAAGATAACATTTGTCAACGTGTTCAAGAAGATAATTTTAATAATGTCTTTATATCTGATGAAACTTGTTTCCAACTTGGTGGATCACTCAAATATCTTATCAAATTAACCTGTTACCGTTCAAATTCCCAAATTTCCCACCAAAATAATGGTTTGAGGAGCAATATATCAGCGTGATGCTACGTATCTCTGTATAGTTGATTGTACCATTAATAGTGAAAAATATTCTGACATTCTAAATTTTCTCCTTGGACCGCGATCCTTTATATCCAGAGGGGTTGCGTTTTCAGAGGATAATGAATGATACCATACTTCGGTCTATACTTAAGATTGGATGCAAGAATACCAAGTGACAATCATTTCATGGCCAGCAGCTTCACCAGATCTTAGTCCCAACGAAAACATATGGGGACTAATGAAGATTGAAGTTCATCGAGCAGCGCCACAAAATAAAGATGATTTAATTCAGTCAGTTTTACAGTACTGGACTACCATAACCGAAAATTATGAAGGTGATCTCGTTTCGGGTGTACCTCCATGTTTAGTCAAGTGTTTACAGTTAAATGGAGGTTGTATAAGTAAATAAGATGAACATTTTGTTATAATTTTCCAATTCAAGAATTAAAAATATATACTCTATAATTACAATTGAGTTTTGTTTTTTCAGGATATTTTCTAAACTATTATACAGTATAATAGTTGAGATATAGATTGGTTTATTCAGTGTGAAAATGCAGTAAACATCACGGAACTCGAGTCATTGCAAGTGATAGAAAATTGAGTAATTCCTTTCATTCCATTGAAAAAAGTTATAATAATATGAAAAAATATAGTTTTAATGAAAAAAATGATGAGAAATATTGAAAAAATTGTTATTATTGAAAAAAAATTCAATTCAAACAATTTCTTCTGTGATCACAGTCAAACCATGATAGGATATATTTGAACATTTTGCTTGACATACAAAGTGACTTTTCAACACCTCTTACTTTCCGTAACTAATTGCGAAGAGTAAAACATTTCGCAACTTTTAACGAAAAGTATATTTCAACATTGATTGCGAAAAATGCATAAAAATTGTAGGACTACTTGAACTACTTCAATCATCTTTTTCTTGTCATTTAAATTGATGTACCACATATTATGAAGATTTATAATTTTATTCAATTTCAACACGTTACTAAAAAAATTATCTACAAATATTAAACAATCTGAGCAATTTGTGATATGGACCTCAGTTGACAACAAAATGTTCAAGCTTAATTTGCGTATTTTCTATATAATATTCTATGAGGATAATTTAAAATAAGGTTATTCTGATTTTCACAAATTTTTATTGTTAAACTCACAACAATTGTTTCGCTATCACAGTAGCATCATCAGGCAAGATCACATTTTGAATAACTAAGCTTGTTTCCGAAATCCGTGGCTATTTATATTACAGTAAGTACAATAAATTTTTATTGAGCACTAAAACCCAAAAAAGGGTCCCTGCAAATTCCAGCTTATATGAATATATTTAACAGAGGTGTGCTATTTAAATCTATTTGTTCGTTAAGTAATATTCCAATTTTATTATGTTTATTTATCTCTAGGGATTCTAACAGATTTAAGGCATAATTTTTGCTTTTTATATGTAGAATTTCAAAGTTATGGTTGAAAGTATGTCCTGTTTCTAACAAATGGTTGGAATATGTAGAATTGCTTTTATTATTGAGGAAACTCTTCAAATGTTCACACATCCTATGACGGAAAGTTCTTCCAGTCTGACCTATGTAAACTTTAGGGCAATCACCGCAGGTTAACTTATACACCCTAGATTTATCCTCTTTATGTGTGTAGTCTTAATTATTTTTGATAAATTTACTCAGGTTTGAATTAGTTTTAAATGAAGTTCTCAAATTATATTTATTTTTGAGGTATGCAGCAATTTTCTCAGAAATACCTTTAGTGTATTTTAAGGAAATGTATTCAAAATTTTCTTTTATATTAGGAAACACCATATTTAAAGCTATTTTATTATTTTTATTCATCAATAATTTGTCTATCAACTTTGGATCATAGTCATTATTAATAGCTATTTGTTTAATTATGTAAATTATTTAATATGGATTTTCACCAAGTAAGGACTGATACAATTCAATATTTTATGAGGATATTTGTTGCAATCTTCTGTTTATTAATTATGGAATTCTCAACATAACCCTCAGCAACTGTATGAGACTTTCATCCCCTATGCTGTTTGATGCTCAGCAAATCAGCTCCAGAATCCGCTAAAAGAGTAGTCGATGAAAACAGTGACCACTATACAAAGAGGGATTGGCAATTTTAAAAACTCGTCTATCATTTTAGACAAATCGTCAAACGCATAACCTATAGGATGGACCCCACATTTTCCATTCAAATATTTGACAGAAAATCTGTCGTGCTTAACATTAGATGGCCCCAATAGAACGTATTTCTTTATCATTTCGATACAATTTGTACCCTCAAAAGCTGCAGTGGTTATAGCGAATTCTCGACATACTTTCGTATTTGTGTTGGGAATAATCAGTTTATCGAATTGCTACTGAAATGCTACATTTTCTACGCGAAGAAAAGTCAATCCGCTTCTTCAGCAAGCTCCAGCAACTCCAACGATTAAAGCTAATTTGTTCATTAAATGTAGCTCATCCGAAGCTTCTTTCAGAAACTGGACAATGTTTTCTTCACTAAAAAGTAGCGACCTTTTTGGCCTTTAGAATGACGTTTTAGAAACGCCAGTAAATTGGTGGAATTCTTAATATCCATATTTCTTTTCAAGCGAAATTCAGTTCTTAACAGAATATAAGCTCCACAAGGTTGAATTCTACATTTCCTTTTTTTCTTGAAAATACGCTACTAAAACTTTTTCGTTAAAATATCCTTCTTGTGTTCACACCATAAACTAAATTTGGCATAGGACGAATAATACTTGATCCTCGAATTTTTAGAAATAATTGTATATAACTCTAATATAAATATTTTAAAAAATTAGCCTTCTACATATTTAATTCCAAAAGATTATATTCAATGATTATAACTTCTGAAAATAAATTAAAATAATGTCGTATAAGTACCACTTATATCATGACATAATCATGACATGTTATGTCATGATATAAGTGGTACTTATACGACATTATTTTAATTTATTTTCAGAAGTTATAATCATTGAATATAATCTTTTGGAATTAAATATGTAGAAGGCTAATTTTTTTAAAATTTTTTGAAATATTTATATTATTTTATATACCTTCTATCAAGAATTGACCTCTATTTATGTTATTAGTATATAACTCTGATTGAGCCACTTCCTCAATTAAAACAAGTTGTAGAAATTACTATGTTTTACTACCAATAAATTGATATTTTACACATTTAATTATGACTCGAGTTTCGGGAATTAACTATCCCATCTTCAAACAACTGAAGACTTTACAAACAGAACAGAGCATTTATGCATATACAAAGGTAGAAGAGGTAATAAAAACAGGTTAAAAAAGGTTTGAAATGAGAGGACGCCTAAGAACTATTAGAATGATACTGAATTGTTTCAGCCGTTACTATTTGGTAGTTGACCATAATTAAAACAAATTGTAGAAATTACTATGTTTTACTACCAATAAAAATATATTTTACACATTTATCTGATGATGGGATAGTTCATTTCCCGAAACTCGAGTCACAAGAAAATGTGTAAAATATATTTTTATTGGTAGTAAAACATAGTAGTTTCTACAATTTGTTTTAACTATTAGAATGTTGGCACGTCAAAGAACATTGGTAGACAGATGTTACTTATTTGAATATTTAAAAAATTTTGAATTTACATAGATCCGTACAATCATTCATTACTTTTACATTATTTTTATTGTGAACTGATTTGAAAATTTCAACATATTTTAAATAAACAAGCTCCTTTCTTTTTGAGTCAACATGTAAAATCTTAAGTTTATCTATTGTCGAAAAAGGATGGCCGTTTTCTAAACAATGAGTGGCAAAAGTAGAGGTTTGTTTATTTTTCATGAAATTACTTCACGTCGAACAGGATAACTAATAAACTTCCGATTTATGTATGTTTGGAGTTGGTCCTTTGCATTAAATAATTCGGATGATAATTTATTTTGTGTTCTGAAAGCAATATTAACATCTAATTTTGAAGAACAATTGGCCACTTTTTGACTTATGCTACCGAAGTCCGATAAAGAAATGAATTTTTTGTTTTCTCTAGTTTTTATTATGGGATAAATTTGGTTTGTAGCTATTTTAGATTGTTTCTGTCAAATTAGATTATCTATCATATCGGGGTTGAAACCGTTGTTCGCGGCTATTGATTTAATAGTTTGGACTTCAGCTTCGCGGTTATTTTTTGATAAGGGTAATGCGAAAGTCCTATGGATCATCGATTGAAACGTTGACATTTTTTGTGAATATGGGTGATTGGAGTCACTAGGAATACATATATCAGTGGATGTGGGTTTTCTGAACCCGTTAAAGTCTATTTTATTATTCGAGTGTGATATCGAGAGATCTAAAAATGTAATTCTATTGTCTGATTCTTTTTCTTATTTGAATTCAATTTTTGGGTGAATATTATTCAAGATATTCAAAAATTGACTCAGTTATTCCTGTGTATCACAGGATTTACATGTCATTTTTCAAGAATTTCTGAAGCTCAATGAATGCTATCATTTATCGGTATATTGTATGTACTTCCTCAATGTCGCTCTGAATCGGACATTGCAGTTTATATATATTCTTCAACTTTGAAACTTTAAATGACTTACTTACGACAAGAAAAAATATTATTATTTTCCGCCAAACATGACACTTGCTTCCAAGTGTCGAAATACAAACAAATATGACCGAATCACTAGATGATTCCAAAGCAATCTACGATAAACGTCCGTAGGAACTTTTAATTTGAATTCAAAAAGTCACATTCAATTCAAAATTAGAAAAAATATTGTGTGAAACACATTTTTTGTAAGTCGCGTTCTTTTATGAGTTCGTTACAAAAAATAGTTCTTTTCGTTGCACAAATAACTATTATGTAGCATTTCGCTTTTTCTATCTCTTTTTTTCTTTGAAGATTTTGTTTCAAGTTTCTTGTCAGCGTTAAGAAATCTAATATACCAAAATTATTCAGGCACTGGAAATCCAAAATCATAATAATAATACTCATCCTTCCATAGAAGTGAATATCAGAAGTATTTCGTTAATTCGTAGACCATGTTGTAAGTAAAAAGCTCACAAAATTCCCGTGTGGCCCAAAAATGCCTCAAAATTTAATCTGCCAGAAGTTTTCTCTTTGAACAGATTTTATGGAGCGTAATCTGCAGAAGTTATCCCTAACTACCATGAATTGACAAGCAGTCTAGCGTGAATGCAACGAAACCCATCAGAGCAATATATATTTCTCAGTCTGCGGCAGGTTTTCCTTTCCAGATATCACGATGACGCTTTCATTCAAAGCGGGCTCTAAACCAAACCCTAAACGCATTCCATTCGAAAATTTCCATAGGTGACGATGGTGTTTAAACTGATGAATGTGTCACGTTAGCTAATTGCTTAGGATGGTAGATTCCGGCTGAAGGTAGGGGAACTCATATGATCTTCTTAAGACTAATAATGGTGTACCAATAAGATGTTTCATTTTGATATTGAAAAAAACGAATATATTTTGGAAGAAATCACTAAGTTGTTTGACGACGATCAAAAGTGCTTTGCGAACTGTGGCATTTTTAGTAATGGCGTAATTTTTACTTGTCAAATGTCAAAAGATATCAAAAGTGACATCTGCTCAGATAGCCGGCTAATCGAAATCTCCTATTGGAAAAGCCTTTATTTATCGATGAATGTAAGTGAGCGGACTAAAATTTAACGAAATAATTAATGATAACAGGTTATGTGGAAATTCATGTTCATTGACTGGATGTATCTCAATACGTTCTGTTTTGCTTTATATTTACTTGACAATATAGAAACCGTCGACGCGTGCCGAACATCTCATTGTTAGTGAATAAATTGGGAAAATCTGATCAAATATGGTATTTTATTCTACAAAGTAAATTCAAATTACTGATACTCCTCGGCCCTAAAAAGGGCTGTGATATTTAAAATCTGAATAATCGGTTAAAAATTAAAAGCCAATGAATACTTTTTCAAATTTATCTCAATCAAATGACTGTCATACCTTGCTATATTACCCCATCCAATCAACTTAATTTTTCAGTACATTGTGGTTTGTTTGGGGCACAATCTCATAAATGGCTACTTCGATTTGGTATTTCAAGGCATCATCTGTTTCTGTATGATTAGCGTAACACTTATCCTTTACGGATCCCGACAACCACTGGACGAGAATGTGAAAGGGTTGTTTTATCAAATAATGGTCAAGTTTCACAAACTCGTTTGATCCACAAATTGTCATTTCCATTGAAGTTTCCACATTCTAACAGTTTATGTAGAATATTCATCACTTTGTAAATAACTTTTTGATATTTTTCAGCATTAAATGAGCGTGAATCGAGTCATTTCGTTAAAGTCAACTATTAACTATTACTACTATTACTTTCTGTCAAAACACGAATGACAGAAATGTTTTCCAGACTCGAAATAACTACTACTATAAGATACAAAGTCTAGATGGCTCATCCTTTATATTGGATGCTATTGAAACCATGCACTACAGAGTTGTTTTGAAATGTAGGATCTTCTGTAATTTTGAGAGTTTAATTACTTTTTGTATCTCTCAGAATGCGAAAGTTAAAATATAAAACGACCTCGTCAGGTTTCTGAATGAGTTGTGGAATACAGGGTGACAGGAAAAACTTCGGACAAATGTTACTGTGTTCTGGAACAAAAGTATTTTAGCCCAGCCAAATAATTTTTATTCTTTTAGATTCTCTACACTTTCACGTACCAATATGTGAATTTTCAGTTTGATATTACATTATTTTGCAGAGTGTTAGAATGTCAAACAAATGTAGTGACATTTTGGAGTTGTTTCATCAAGGTAAGCGTCAATGCAAAATTGTGTTTGCTCAATGTGCCTCGACAAACCGTGTCCGATGCAATTTGCCGTTTCAAGGAAATTGACCATGATGGTTGTCGTTCAGGAAGTGGGAGAACACGCACTGTCGTCAATAAGCCTAGCAATCGCCACATCGTCAAGAAGCGAGTCAATCCAAATCCGAGAGTCTCTATGAGGAAAATAGCCTGTGAGACCGGTATCAAACGTGAATGCGTTCGTCAAATGTCCAAGAAGGAGCTCAACTTCAAGCCATAAAAGCTACAAAAAGTTCAACTCCTCACGGATGAAAACAAGCTTTTCACCGTAGAACAATCCCTCAACCACCAAAACGATTGAGTCTGGTCCGAGGATGCTCCTGGTACGTCGGCCATCATCGTACATCGTCAAAATTCGTTGTTGTTTTATTTAATTCCTTTTGTTTAATAAAGTTAAATGAAAAAAAGTTTGTCCGTGATTTTTCTTGTCACCCAGTATATGTAAGGAATGTTTTCTTTATTTAAATTTGTAGCTTTATAATCATTGAAAGCTGAATGAATCAGAATTTTTACGGATCGACATGGATACGGTTACCAATTAATAAATAATAATATAATAATAGAAGTGATTTGATCAAAAGTATTCAATTTGTAGCTCGAGGATTAAAATTATATTGAATATTTGAATTTTTACATAGCTCATGGTCAAAATAAACAAGAGTATTGGATTGGTGGGGTAATTAATATAATAAATATTTAAGATACTTCACATTGTTTTCCCAAAACAATTTATTGTGCCTTATTCACAGAAGTTAATGGAATCATAATCAAATAACTGTTCCATATCAGTGAAAAAGGAGATTTATTCTGTATTGAAGGAAGTCGAAAACACTAAATGTGTGAATAATTTATTTGTTACTCACCTCGAAACTAATTAATCCACTATGGTCTTGATCCAAAGTATTGAACACATAATGAGCATACTGACTAGTGTTGGCTGAAACAAAATTGCGAGTTAATTCAACTTTACCTGGATTGAACTACAGATTTTATATTTTATGTGTGAAACATGTACCAGGTTTTTCACTATAATTTGAACCCTCTAACTTTGTTACAAATGGAGATACAGAAAAAAGTTATTCACAAAAGTTGTACGAAATCAACTAAATTTTTCAAAATTATTTGATTGAGTGCAACTTCAATTTTTCAAATGGATCACTCTATATATTTTCCTACTATTGGCTAGCTATTTCTCTCCTGATTACGCATGTGTTGCTCTATCTCTCTTACTTTTAGGACTACAGAATGTCAAATTCGAAGAACCAGTTGGCTCATTAATTCCGAAAAACCAGATGTTATTACATAATAAAATAACATGATTTTTCGGAACATTGTATAAATAACAACCATTTCATAGATTTCAGTAGAACTGAGATTTTACTCGTAGGTAATAAAAGCAGAAGTATGGAACCTTTTAGAAAGTTTGAAAATTTGTTTAGCACATGGTAAGAAGCTACCAATTACAAATGACCAAATTTAATTTACCACCATTGCTCGTATCTGTAAAAGATTAGGACCCAACTAACACCATATTTTCACACGGTTTAAAATTGTACCTGTGATCTACCCTACCATTATAAATAGGATTTTAAGTTTTGTTCTGTTCAGTTTTAAAAATGGGCAAAAAACCCGAAACATATATGTCAACAGACATCAAATAAACAGTGAAACTTAAGCCAGGTTGTTTTTATTTACTTTATTAAAATGTTTCACCAAATGATATGAAAGAAATCATTTATCATGGTAAACTACAGAACTATTTATTTCGAGTCAACATTAGACTCCATTTAAATGTTAAAGTAACTTGGTTAGATATCCAATAATATTGAATATTCTAAGTAAGATAGCTTTATGATGAAATTCTTAAGACTATATTAAACATTTGTGAAAGATTTGAATATCAAAATAGATTTAATCTGTCGGTCTTCTACAATTTTACTAAAAAAAAATTTATTCAAAAAACCTTTAGAATTAAATTAATGTCTCATGAGCACAGCTCATATTTAATAGACGTATAAAATTAATACAATATAAAATGGAATAAATAAACCAACAAATATAAATTGTCAATTAAAATTAATAAAAAAATATTTGAAGGAGACAAAATTTTTTTTCTGATCTTACCATTATGAACACCAATTCCTTTTCCAAAACATAAAACACAATTTAAGGACTTCTTAAAAAATATAATTTATTCAAAATATTCAATAAATTCAAATATTTAAATAAGTCAAATCAAAAATCGCTCAAAACTTGCACTATATCTTCAAAAAGCCATTAGACTTCCGATAATCTCTTCATCTTACGATGATCTCTCCAAATCATATTTCAAAAATCAATATCATTCCTTGAACAGACTAACTTTAAAAATTAAGATATTCTATGTTCCTCACAAAAATCACAGAAAACTATAAGATCCGGTTACCACTCTGAGGTAAGATATACTGTTTGTTAGTTGATTTTGATTTTTTGAATATGATTTATGATGAAGAGATTATCGCAAGTCTAATTGTCTTTTGAAGATGCATGTTTTGAGAGATTTTTGAATTAACTTATTGGAATATATTGAATATTTTAAATAAATTAAATTTTTTGAGAAGTCCTTAAATTGTGTTTTATGCTTTGGAGAAGGAATTGGAGTTCATAATGGTAAGATCAGAAACAAAATTTTGTCTCCTTCAAATATTTATTTATTGATTTTAATTGACAATTTATATAATATTTGTTGGTTTATTTATTTCATTTGATATTGTCTATCGAGTTTTGATTTTATATAAAAGTTTTTTGAATAACATTTTTTTGGAATTGAAATTGTAGAAGACTGACAGATTAAATCTGTTTTGTTAATCAAACATTGCTATATCCTTCATCAAGTAGAAAGCCTTTTTCTATTTCATTTTATTTTGTGAAAGATATCTGTCTTCATAAGAGGTATGAGCAGAAACAAAATTTTGTCTACTCAAAATATTTAATTTATAGGATTTTTGTTAACAATTTATATTTATTGGATTCTGTTATCTCATTTGGATGTCTTATAATGAATGTATATTTTTATGTCGTTTGATATAAGCTTATATATGACATTAATTTAATTCCTGAATATATAATATTGAATATAGTTTTTGTAATTAAATATGTAGAAGGCTAACAGAATATATCGGTAAATATTAAAATATTTAAATAATTTTATATACCTTCTATCAAGTTTAAACCTCCATTTTTTAATTTTAACTTTGTTTTGTATCTCCATTTGTAACAAAGTTAAGGGGGGGATCAAATTATAGTGAGAAACTCGGAACATATATAGAATTGATGTTTGTTACCCTTGAAATTAATATTGCAGCATGAAATATTCAAGATCCACTCGCGAAGCCCTCCGAGCTAACGTTGAATTTTAACTCGCAAACATGCAATAAATTTCCGCATCAGACAAAATTGATTTATGTCTCAAGAGGGAAAATTTCAAGACAAAACTTCGACTAATATTCACATGTACCTATTTCCTTATTTCCGATCTTTGGAGAGAGCACTCCACGCTCTATCCCGCGCCCCGAATGGAGAATGATTTATTCCTTCAATCCAAACATCCTGCTACTTAGAATTATTGCCGCCAGATATGGGAAATGCGTGTTTGTTCTACCCCTGGAAAGCGCAAGAAAGGACATATTTTCAATGTCTTCCTCAGGTGAAGACAGAACTACTTAAACATAGAACTGAGTTTAATGTCATGTTTTCATACAGTCGTGAAACTTTGAAGCAAGATTTGATTATAACTTTCATCATCACGAAAGTTAGCTTTACCCATTTTCGTGCTGATAAAATTGTGAGGTTTCATTTGGAGACGGCCCTGTCTCCATGAGAACATTTTGTTTTTACATTTATTGAAATTTACAATCTACTTTTTACAAGTATTAAGTATATGTGATGTAATGTGAAAATACATGTAGAAGTTATCAAACATTCATTATATGGGTTGTTTTCTTTAGAGTGATAGAACTTTCTATAGGGATAACTGCGATTTGACAGAAGGTAGAAGCCATGTTGTTTTGACATTTCTGTTGAGTAAGCATTGACAAATTATCATGAAAAGACTCACGTCGCAACAACGTTTATCAATTGTTGAAATTTATTTCAAACATCAGTGTTCTATTCGCCAAACTTATAGAGCACTTCGTGAAATTTATGGTTTACATAGTCGTCCATCAGAGCAGTTTATTCGTAAAACTATCGATAGATTTCGGACAACATTTTCTCTAGTCGATGCAACAACAATAACAAGATAAATAACTGTACGTACAGAAGAAAATATCGCTACAGTAAGTCTTAGTGTTAATGATTATCCAGATTTGTCTATTCGTCGACGTTCACAATAAATTGGACTCTATGCATCCACCACATGGGAAATTTTGCGCAAAGATCTTGGTCTACACCCATACAAGATGGTGCTTCATCTCATGCTGCTAACGTAGCAATTGATTTCTTGAAAGAAAGATTTGGCGATAACATTAATTCGAGAAATGCTCCAATTAATTGGCCTCCAAGATCATGCGACATAACTCCACTGGATTATTCTCTTTGGGGTTATGTCAAGTCATTGGTTTATGCTGATAAACCAGAAACAATAGACGCTTTGGATGCCAACATAACTCGTGTTATTGATGAAATAAGGCTTGAATTTTTGATTATCTCGGTCTTTACTTGACGGAAATTCATCTTCAATGTAAGAAAAACAAATGTTAACTTCTGCTATTTTATTGATTTACATAACAATTGTTTCGTCATACCATGACTTCATCAGGTGAGTATTTAAACTGAGGTATAGAATGCAAAACATGACCTTAAATACACAGCTCTGGTACAAAAAATAGAGGAGTGGAAAGAGAGGTATACAATTAATGAAAAATATTAAGTAAGGAGGATCTATTTAAATCTATTTGATCATTCAATAAAATTTGTCTTTTATGATATCTATTGATTTCTAAAGTTTCTAACAGATTTAGTTTCTGACTTTTGTTTTCAATATGTAATATCTCATGTTCATATTAAAATTATGGCCAGTCTCTAACAAATGGTTGGCATAAGTTGAATTCGGTTTATTATTAATGTAACATTTTTCATGTTCTCGTATCCTTGTTTGGAATGAACGGCCTGTCTGTCCCACATATACACATGGGCAATCACTACATGTTAACTTGTAAACTCCTGATTTTTTGTTTTTAGGAATGATGTCTTTATTATTGTTTATTAAGCTGCCTGAAGAATTAATAGTTTTAAAAGAGATGTTATATTTTTCTTTTTTCTTTAAATATCTAGCACTCTTTTCAGATTTTTGGCCTATGTAAGTTAATGAAATAAATTTGGTTTCGTTTGAATTTTGAAATGTTGGATATACAAGTGATTTTGCTTTCTTGTAATTTATTTTATCAAGTAAATTGTCTGCAATTAACGGATTAAAATCATTATTGAAAGCTATTTGTTTAATTGTTTTATACTCTTTGTCAAAATTTTCTTTCATCATGGGTATGTTAACCAATCTATAAAGCATACTATTATAAGCTGACAGTTTTTGTGAAAATGTATGGTTTCAAGTATAATTAATCGTAACATCTGTATGTGTAGATTTTCTGTATATTGAAAAGTCATGTCTATTATTAATTTTAGTGATTTTAAATCTAAGAAATTGATGCTATTATTTACTTCATCTTCCTGTGTGAATTCAATTGTTGGATATAATTTATTGATAGATTCCAGAAATGAACTAAGTTGTCTATTTGTGCCATTAAATAAACTAATTATGTCATCTACATAGCGGTACCAATAAACGAAATCTTTAAAATATGGAAGTTTTTAGATATTGGTTTCTACGTGATCCATGAATATTTCTGATAGCAAGGGGCTTAATGGGTTCCATAACATAACATAATTTTGATCTAGGCAAACGTTTAAGGCGTCTAATATTTCTGATTTTACAACATAATTAGTTCGTTTTTGGAGTAAAAACCATAAAATTAGTTGATAATTTAGTACTCCAAAAACTAACTAATCTTGCTGTAAAATCAGAAATATTAGACGCCTTAAACGTTTGCCTAGATCAAAATTATTTTATGTTCAACGGCACGTTTTATCTAGACGAAGAAAATCTAACAATGGGGAACCCATTAAGCCCCTTGTTATCAGAAATATTCATGGATCACGTAGAAACCAATATCCAAAAACTTCCATATTTTGAAGATTTCGTTTATTGGTACCGCTATGTAGATGTCATAATATTTTTATGTAATGGCACAAATAGACAACTTAGTTCATTTCTGGAATCTATCAATAAATTATATCCAACAATTGAATTCACACAGGAAGATGAAGTAAATAATAGCATCAATTTCTTAGATTTAAAAATCACTAAAATTAATAATAGACATGACTTTTCCATATACAGAAAACCTACACATACAGATGGTACGTTAATTGTAGACAATTTACTTTTTGATTGTCTCGGTCTTTACTTGACGGAAATTCATCTTCAATATAAGAAAAACAAATGTTAACTTCCGCTATTTATTGATTTACATGACAATTGTTTCGTCATACCATGACTTCATCAGGTGAGTATTCAAACTGAGGAATACTATGCAAAACATGACCTTAAATACACAGCTCTGGTACAAAAAGTAGAGGGGTGGAAAGAGATGGTATACAATCATTGGAAAATATTAAGTAGGGGGGATCTGTTTAAATCCATTTGATCATTCAATAAAATTTGTCTTTTATTATATCTATTGATCTCTAAAGTTTCTAACAGATTTAGTTTCTGACTTTTGTTTGAATTTTCAATTCAAACGAATTCATTCAAACGACGTCATTCCTAAAAACAAAAAATCAGGAGTTTACAAGTTAACATGTAGTGATTGCCCATGTGTATATGTCGGACAGACAGGCCGTTCATTCCAAACAAGGATACGAGAACATGAAAAATGTTACATTAATAATAAACCGAATTCAACTTATGCCAACCATTTGTTAGAGACTGGCCATAATTTTAATATGAACATGAAATATTACATATTGAAAACAAAAGTCAGAAACTAAATCTGTTAGAAAATTTAGAAATCAATAGATATCATAAAAGACAAATTTCATTGAATGATCAAATAGATTTAAATAGATCCCCTCTACTTAATATTTTTCATTAATTGTATACCTCTCTTTCCACCCCTCTATTTTTTGTACCAGAGCTGTGTATTTAAGGTCATGTTTTGCATTGTATACCTCAGTTTAAATACTCACCTGATGAATTCATGGTATGACCAACCAATTGTTGTGAAAATCAATAAAATAGCGGAAGTTAACATTTGTTTTTCTTATATTGACAATTCACTCGATAAAATAAATTACAAGAAAGCAATATCACTTGTATCTCCAAAATTTCAAAATTCAAATGAAACCAAATTTATTTCATTAACTTACATAGGCCAAAAATCTGAAAAGATTGCTAGATATTGAAAGAAAAAAGAAAAATATAACATCTCTTTTAAAATTTGACTATCAAAACAAATTGAAATATGTTTAACTTCTACAATTTTAATTTCCAAAAGAATTTTTTTATTCAAAAAACTTTTAGAATTAAATTAATGTCTAAAACAAGCACCGCTCACATTTAATAGACGTATATAATCAAAACTCAATATACAATGTCAAATGAAATAAATAACCCAACAGATATACGAAAGTAATTAAAATTAATAAATAAATATTCAAAGGAGACAAAATTTTGTTTCTGGTTTTATCTTAAGAAATACTACTTGCCTTATAAAAACATGAACACACTTGAAGGACTTCCCAAAGAATATAATTTATTTGAAATATTTAATATATTTAAATATTCGAATAAATTATTTCAAAAATCTCTAAAAAATGTGCACACATGTTTTTATAAGGCAAGTAGTATTTCTTAAGATAAAAGCAGAAACAAAATTTTGTCTCCTTTGAATATTTATTTATTGATTTTAATTACTTTCGTATATCTGTTGGGTTGTTTATTTCATTTGACATTGTATATTGAGTTTTGATTATATACGTCTATTAAATGTGAGCGGTGCTTGTTTTAGACATTAATTTAATTCTAAAAGTTTTTTGAATAAAAAAATTCTTTTGGAAATTAAAATTGTAGAAGATAAACATATTTCAATTTGTTTTGATATTCAAATTTTGTTATATTTCTTCTATCAAGTAAAAAGCCTTTCTATTTTATCTCTTTTAAAACTATTAATTCTTTAGGCAGCTTAATAAAAAATAATAGAGACGTCATTCCTAAAAACAAAAAATGAGGAGTTTACAAGTTAACATGTAGTGATTGCTCATGTGTATATGTGGGACAGACAGGACGTTCATTCCAAACAAGGATACGAGAACATGAAAAATGTTACGTTAATAATAAACCGAATTCAACTTATTCCAACCATTTGTTAGAGACTGGCCATAATTTTAATATGAACTATGAAATATTACATATTGAAAACAAAAGTCAGAATTTAAATCTGTTAGAAACTTTAGAAGTCAATAGATATAATAAGAGACAAATTTTATTGAATGATCAAATAGATTTAAATAGATCCCCCCTACTTAATATTTTTCATTAATTGTATACCATCTGTTTCCACCCCTCTATTTTTTGTACCAGAGCTGTGTATTTAAGGTCATGTTTTGCATTGTATACCTCAGTTTAAATACTCACCTGATGAAGTCATGGTATGACGAAACAATTGTTGTGTAAATCAATAAAATAGCGGAAGTTAACATTTGTTTTTCTTATATTGAAGGCTTGAATTACTCGAAAAAGTGGTCCAAAATTGGTCTGGTCGAATGCGGTTCCTCAGAGCTAGTCGTGGTGGACATATGACGGAAATTATTTTAAAAACATAAATATCATAAAATTATCTTTCAAATAAAAATAAAATTGGCTTCAATCTTAAATTAAAAGTGTTTTTTTTCACTTTAAAATACTATCACTCTTAAAAAAACACCCGATATAAATCAGATAAGGCAGAGGAGCTAATGTAATTCCCGGTGGAACCTCTGCTTTAACTTCGATTGAGGTAGATAGAGCATCGCCATACTATACAGCAAAGCATCGATCGGATCGGTAGGATTTCAGAATCAGATAGTAGGGTTGTAGAAGAAATTTCAATTTGAAAAATAATCAACTATGTCAAACTTTGTCAAAAGCTTGAGATGAGTCTAAAAATACAGCAGTGCAGTATTTTTTTCCGAGGCTTGTTGAAAAGTTGCTTATTACCCGGTGTTCTAGTTGATGGTTTGGTAGAAGTTTGTATGGATCGATCTTCCTCTTCAAACTTTTGAAGAGAGCTTTTCAAACCATTTTTCCCAAAACTGGTAATTGGCTTATCGGCCTATAGGATCTTACATTGTGTGCAGATTTGGTCTCATAATTATTTGATTATTTCTACATATTTCCAGATTGTGGGAAAATAAAATATACCCATCATTCGATTGTATATAGTATTGAAGAATATTGTAGCTTCCTGTGGCAGTTTTTCAACATCTCTCCTGTTATCAGGAGAGTTTTATTTTTCAATTTCTTGATCTCGTGAAAAAATTTTTTGGGTATGAAACGTTTTATAGGAAGGGACATCTGATAAGCAATTACAAGAATGACTCAACGTGAGTATCGTTTTTACCTGGGTCTGAGGTGAGCATTTGTGGCAAGTGCGTTCCGAATGGATTTGATGTCTTCTCATGAGATTTGGCCCATTCTCCATTAATTTGTTTGATCGGAGGTTTTCGTTGTACAGGTCTTCTGTATTTTTTTGTAGCCTGAGTACAAGCGACTGTTCTCTGTTTTGTCCGTTAAGCTGTGAGATCTCTGCCATCTGCTTCAAGCTTGTCTTTTCGCAGCTATCAGTTCACGAATTTGCTTTTTTCTGCTCTGTACGATTGTCTTTTTTGAGATGGTGTGCTTTCCCGGGCTGCTTCCTGAATCATATCGGTTATATGTTTTGAAGCTGCGTCCAAGTCTCAAGCACCTTTGCGTTTAATATCTAGGCTTTACCCCAAAACATAATTCATTATTTTATTATAACTGGTCCAATACACAAATGTTTCAATGTCGATATTTTCAACCTGGCAGTTTTTGAGCTGTCAGATTCAAACTTTGAAACGTTTATTGCATCTGGACAGTTGACTTATCCGTTCTCCCATCGGTATGGCCCTTAGAAATCATGGAAAGTCTTCAAAGCTCTTGATATATTTAGCGCCTATCAATTAGTTTTATTCAACGATGCACTATGAAGAATAATAATCTGTTTCATTCTGTCCTTATCTGCTAGCATTGGTCGCACCATTATTTTTTATAATCAATGATACAGTTTATTTCACTATTTCAGTCCCCCCACAGATAGATTTTCCAATCAATTCGTTAGAAGGGGTGCAATGAGACACCTTTAACCTTCAGTTCATGAATATACTGCGAACTCGTTATCCTTTTCATAGTCAACCTTGTCACTTGTGAACTTTCGGTCCAAGATATTGCATTATCATTCTGGTAGTCACTTTTTTCGCTTGTCTCCTTTTGGTTCCAACTATTCCATTATTGATTCGGTAATAATCAGCCTTTGTCGTTTGTGGCTTCAGCCCAAATTAATTCATTATTCTGGTAATAGTCGAATTTGTCGCTTGTGCCTCAGAACATTCCATTGTCACCCTGGCACTGTAACATCATGATATGTAAATTTTTTTTCAAACTTCTTCATTAAACGTTCAAGTTCAAAAATTGGAGTTAAAGCACGTAGAGTTAGAGCAAGAGATCGTAATTTTTCATAATAAATTTATATTATTTATAAACGTTGTTGGAAAGTGTACCTTCCATGATTAAATGATGACATTGACAAATACAACGGTCAATATCACAAATAAACAATGGCTGCCATGCGTTAATAATGTCGCTTTAAAAATGGGGCGTTCCCTTTGAAAGACACTTTATATGGCGTATGTATATTCGGGTACATTAGATGTTTTTGTCTGGCAAACAGTAGGGTCGCTATGCAGGGCGAATATAGGCCCGTGACTGTGTTGCATTCGTTGACTTTAGAGCAATATACTGATGAATAGCCAAAAAGCTATAAAACATGCATGTCTGCTGCTAATGCTCGACGATCAACAAATCTATTTGGCTTCATTTAAGTTTCGAATTCGAAAATTCCTATTTACTATGCTCATATTCGTAATAAATATATGTCGTTTCAGTTTATGCAATTGCAGTTGATATTCTTGCTTTCTGTTCGATCTCAAAAGTCTGAGAAAATAATAAACCAATTACAGTGTTCTGAATGTTATGTATATAGTTTAGGGTATAACTAACCCTACGTCTCATTCATATTGCCGGGGTCGACCTTTGTTAACTGCCAGCCAATCCTAAACAATACACGCACCTCATAAAGGGGGATAGATCCTAGTCTAATTAAGCCTAACATAGTGGGCAACTATGTCACCAGTCTGAATTTTGGGATTAAGAGATTTACTTATGGTTCGTAATATTCGATTCAGTAGAGCATGTTATTGAGGCTTCCAGCGTTTGGCAGTTTCATCATTTCCTTTGACAAAATCTCTGATTAAACTCTGTACGTTTACGAAGGCTTCAAAATGAGCAATTGTCGTTTAATCCTATGGAATTTATTTATAATTTCCCTTTAATTATCACTTGTTCTGGAGCTGCAATTAGAATACATTCAACTAGGATCAGAAAATTAAAATGCCTATTATTAAATGGGATGTTCGAATTTATTTGTTCTATTAATCAATTTTCAATGCTGTTTTCATTTCCTTCGGATCCAATATTATCACGATCTTCTTCCTGAAGTATTTAGCGAAAGTTCTCAAATCTGAAAAAAAACGGCATAGTCCTTCATCTAGACTATAGATGAATGCAATAGTTTTTACCCTTTCAAATATCTTCAGATCATCCACATATAGTAGAAATTTCGCAATGAAAAACAAAGGCCCAAGGTCAGAACCCTTAGGTACTCCGGATGTACTAGGAAACTGTCAGCATCTGATACATACAAACTGTGGTCAGTTCGAAATATGGGACCCATCTGAGCAAACTATAAAAACTATCTGATTCTGAAATCCCACCAATCCGATCGATGCTTTGCTGTATAATATGGCGATGCTCTATCTACCTCAATCGAAGTTGAAGCAGGGGTTCCACAGGTAAGTATATTAGCTCCACTGCTTTATCTGATTTATAAAGGATGTTTTTTTTAGAGTGATAGAACTTTCGATAGGGATAACTGTGATTTGACAGAAGGTAGAAGCCATGTTGTTTTGACATTTTTGTTCAGTAAGCATTGACAAAGATTCACGCCGCAACAACGTTTACAAATTGTTGAAATTCATTTTAAAATCAGTGTTCTAGTCGCCAAACTTCACTTCGTGAAATTTATGGTTTACATAATCGTCCATCAGAGTAGCTTATTCGTCGAACTATCGATAGATTTCGGACAAAATTTTCTCTACTCGATGCAACAACAAGACAAAGAACTGTACGTATAGAAGAAAATATATCTGCTGTAAATCATGGAAAATTTTGCGTAAAGATCTTTATCTACACCCATACAAGATCCAACTGGTTCAAGAACTAAAGCCACTTGCCCATAATAAGAGTCGTTAGTTTGCAGATTGGGCCCTAGAACAGCTTGAAATTGATCAATTTTTTTATCGTTAAATTGTGTGTAGTGATGGAGCTCATTTCTGGTTGAACGGCTATGTGAACAAGCAATATTGCCGTATACGGAGTGAAAACAATCCTCAAGATGTTCTGCAGGTTCCATTGCATTCTGAAAAATGCACTGTATGGTGTGCTTTACACGCTGGAGGCATCATCGGTCCATATTTCTTTAAAAACGTTGCTGATGCTAATGTTACAGTGAATGCTGCTCGTTACAGATCGATAATTAATGATTATTTGTTTCAAAATTTGAATGGTATCGACCCAGAAGTGCGACATAACTCCACTGGATTATTTTCTTTGGGGTTCTGTTAAGTCATTGGTTTATGATGATAAACCACAGACAATAGACTCTTTGGAAGTCATCATAACTCGTGTTATTGATGAACTAAGCCCTGAATTACTAGAAACAGTGGTCCAAAATTGGTCTGGTCGAATGCGGTTCCTCAGATCTAGTCGTGGTGGACATATGCCGAAAATTATTTTTAAAACATGAATGTCTAAAATTATCTCTCAAATGAAAAAAATTGGCTTCAATCTTAATTTAAATGTATTTTATTTCAATTCAAAGTTCTATCACTCTAAAAAAACACCCGATAGTTAAAGGAAAGATGGGATTTTTTTCGCGTGCGAAAAAAGTAATTTGCGTTTTCCCAGATGATAATTAACAATAATCCAACTTCATGCAAAATCACATCAGTATAATTTTTCACAAAAATAATTAAAATTCGTTCCGCGTACCCACACCGCCCCCAGTTCGTTTTCCACTCTAAATTCATGGCCAATTATTAATTCATCTTGCGAACGATTTGAATATACACAGATGTATTGCGGTTTTCTTGTCCTGCTGTTTACAGCAACCTCAGCTGTAATTCAGCCCGCCAATATTGCAACACGAACCCAACAGATAACATTTCAAGGGGTGAATATCAGTGTAGGAATTCAGAATTTCATGCCAGCTTTGTTACTTGATAAGAGCAAACTACTATATGGTTTAGGTTCTACCTTGAACTGAATACAATATTCTTCACAATTTTCAGAATGGAAAAAAAAATAAGTTCACAGCTTCTTATTTGACCGACTGTTTTGATTCTATTAAGAGTAGAAATAAGTTCGTGCGGTTTTGATAACAGTTGTCGCTACTAAAGAGTATTTCTATGGGAACGCCCCATTTTTAAATAGACACTACTCACGCACGGCAGCCACTGTTTATTTGTGACATTGACAGTTGTACTTGCCAATGTCTGCCATTTAATCATGGGAAGGTGCTCACCCCAACAATGTTTACAAATAATCCAGATTTATTATGAAAAATCGCGATCTGTTACTCTAACTTCAACTCCAATTTTTGGTCGTTAAAATCGTCCGGAAAAAAAACAGTTGAACGTTTAGTGAAGAAAACTGAAACAAATTTTCATTTCATGATGTTACAGTGCCAGTGAGACAAAGAAATGCAAGAAGTGGAGGGAATATTACTGCCATACGTGAAAATGCTCGTGAAGACCAAAATTTATCGATTTCTTGACATTCACCAGAACTAAGCACCTCCTAGATATTTTTGTGGCCAATTTTACGGAAAGACCTTGGTTTACACCCATAAAAAATTGTTTTAACGTAAGAACTCAAACCAACAGATCATTTAAAGCGTCGTGTATTCAGTAATTGCTGCTTAGAAAAAATCGGAAATGATACAGATTTTCATAAGAAAAATATTCTCAGCGAAATTTGAATATTAAAACAAATTGAAATATGTTTATCTTCTACAATTTTAATTTCAAAAAAATTTTATTCAAAAAACTTTCAGAAATAAATTTGTCTAACAAGCACCGCTTACATTTAATAGACGTATATAATCAAAACTCAATATATAATGTCAAATGGAATAAATAACCCAACAGATATACGAAAGTAATTAAAATTAATAAATAAATATTTAAAGGAGACAAAATTTTGTTTCTGGTCTTACCTTTAAGAAACACCACTTCCCTTTTAAAAACATAAACACACTTGAAGGACTTCTCAAAGAATATAATTTATTTGAAATATTTAATATATTTAAATACTCGAATAAATCATTTCAAAAATTTCTAAAAAAAATGTGCAATATATCTTCAAAAAACAAATATAATTCTAGACAATCCCGTCTTCAGTCCTCTTTTAACATTCCAAATATCAAAATCAAAAACATAACCTATATCACTCACGTGTTAAAAGACTTAAGCTTCGAAATACAGATCAACTATATAATTCAAGATTGATCTATGTTCTAACAAAATCAAAGAACAGTGTGAGTTATTTTAAGGTTTATATAAAATCATTGACATTCTATAATGAGATTTATTGAAGCCAAAATATAATTATATATTATATATAAAATAAAATAGAAAGGCCTTTTACTTGATAGAAGAAATATAACAAAATTTGAATATTTAAACAAATTGAAATATGTTTATCTTTTACAATTTTAATTTCAAAAAAATTTTATTCAAAAAACTTTTAGAAATAAATTTCAATTTGTTGTAATATTCAAATTTTGTTATATTTCTTCTATCAAGTAAAAGGCCTTTCTATTTTATTAACATTCTCAGCGATTTAACTTCTTTCTTTGGGGTGACATTTAATCATTGGTTTACAGCAATCATACAGCAAATTTAGAAGATTTACAGATCACTATTGAACGCGTAATTGCTAACATTCGACCTGATTTGTATGAGAGAGTCCTTAAAAATTGGGTTCAACGACCTCATTCCTGGTCATTTGGTGGACATTTAAATGATGTTTAGCTCCGTAACTAATGGTATCCATTGTTCTTTATAAGGAAAAAAAATTCAATAATTTCCAAGTGAATAATTTTATTTACGAAACAAAATGGGACGTTTTTGATAAAAGACCCTTCAATTTATTATTCCCGTGTTTCATCTGGCAACTCCTTCATTTTGAAGTGTCATCAATAGGCTTTTTTTGAGTAATATGGAGTATGAAATATTTCTTTTCAGTATTTGTCATTTCGCTGAAGTGTTAAAGACTTTGCTACTGTGTGCTATGAAAATGTCAACTTTTGTACCAAGTGATATGTCTTTGCGGGGAGTTTCACTTCATTACTTCAATATTTCACAATAATGCTTCAATTTTCGACAAGAAACCGCACGAACTTATTTATAATCCTAATTCTCATTCCGAATACTAGATTGGCAATTTTTTATAACACTTATATTTTATTCATTTAATTACAAGTAACATATACCTAAATTGTAGGTACAAATAAAGAAGTAAGATGCCTTGCATAATTTTAAGAAAAAAATTCCCATAAACATGTGACCGCAAACGTTTGGCTTTCGAGATGCAGGGTGTTGAATTTGAATTTTTTTCAAGTTTTTTTTTTCATAGTATCTGCATTTCACAAGATATTCAACCGAAATTTGGCACAGTTATAACAATTTGGAGTTTACACCACGTGACATGCTAATTTTGATTGCAAATCTAAAGGGTGATATTTTTTCTGGAACACTGTACCCTATTTCACTCCGAACCTTTTTTCTGGTGAGCCATTGTTAGTTTGAAAAACTTCAAAAAGAAGCTTTGTTCTTATATTAAACTTTGTGGTCTCCTGTAGTTTTGTCGTATCTGCTACCGATTTCGAGAAAAAAATTTCGAACAATTCTCTCGAAATCCTCAGAAAAATTGAAATTATCTTATACAAGTTTCTGTTCGTAATGAAATAAGACATTACTTTCTTTTCTCTCACTGAATATTCAGGTAATAAAAAGTGATAGAAAACAAAGTAATTTCTTATTTCATTCCAATTGAAATGAAATATCACAAAGTAATGTAATGACTGTGAACAGCTCAGTGGGAAAGCATTGGGCTCGTGAGCAGGAGGTTCGGGTTCGAATCCTGTTCAGGTAGAAAAGAAATGTTCTAGTTGGATGGTTGTTGGCCACCATTTCACTTTTGGGTAAAAAGTTTACTGTGCTGTGACATAAAGTGGCTCAAAATCGCAGTAATAAAGCCTACCCAGAACACAATTGAACTCCTAACTCGCACAAGCAGAAAAAGCTTCTGAGGGATCTTCACAAAAGATTTAGGAGTATCAGGATAATAACAATAATAAATAGTCAACCACAGAACCATATAACATCGTTGAATTTCAAAACACAGACATTGACAACATTTTTCATATTCAAAGCGCAACGATTTCCTATAGCCCGGTGCACCCAACTCAATCACGAGTACCTGGCGGATCTTCTTGCTTTAAATTTAAACCGTGCAACCTATTCCGGATTTTTTGAGCAGAAACTATCCTACTGGTAGCTAGCCTTAATAAAACTATTAATTCGAGATGCTTTAAAGGAGGAATTTCGTCGTGCAGTTAACCAATCTTGAGCGACAGTTATAGCTTTTCTACCCCCATGAGTATATGAGGAACTTCTACTAAAACGACATGGGTTCTACGCTCTACTATACTTCGCGAAACCCGGAATTTTGTTGAGTGAAATCTTCGTTTAAGCAACATATTAATTGTTCAAATTCGACGGTTTCGAAATGCACGTTAAACTCTGAATTACGGACCACTAAAAAGAAGATCTTACATCTACAAGGAATACGTTTTTTGTAATTTAACCATTTAGAGTGAGGACCTTATTTTGTGTGTGTAATACGCAAAACATACGCAAAAAGTCAGTTTTCTCCCAAATATCTACTTCAATTATAGTTAAATATAAATTTTTAGTTGAAATAAATTAATTCGGCTGATCTGTATCAACAATCATCGATAAGAAGTATGAGTTATGGTAATAGAAAGTTCTAGAAATCGAGACAGTGTAACATACATCTGTATAACATTTCTATACTCAAACAAACTTGACAAGTAAAATATAATAGAAAAGGCTTTTTACTTGATAGAAGAAATATAACAAACTTTAAATATCAAAACAGATTAAATCTGTTAGTCTTCTACAATTTTAATTTCAAAAAAAAATATATAATATAACGTATATAATCAAAAGTTTTGATTATATACGTCTATTAAACGTAAGCGGTGCTTATTTTAGACATTAATTTAATTCTAAAAGTTTTTTGAATAAAAATTTTTTTGGAATTAAAATTGTAGAAGACTAACAGATTTAATCTGTTTTGATATTCAAAACTTAACAAGGTTTTATAAATCACAGAGGCAAATTGTAGACATGCGTACGTTTCAAACTGATTGGTTTTCGTCAGTGTACGCATGCTAGTGGCTCTGTCAAGTATCTATATTCGCTATACACAGAGACTCTAAGATATTAATAATACACCAGCGCCATCTAGAATATTCAATGTACATACAAGACATAACTTTGCGACTAAATTCAAGTAAAGAAATGTATTCTCGATATTTTCACCTTACTAACGCAGAATAAACTTTCCTACTTTCCTTCATGCTCAAATCAGACCATAATTTGCCGTAATGCTCATAATTAGCATATTCATATTAAAATAAATTAATTCGGCTGATCTGTACCAAAAGTCATTAATAAGAAGTATGAGAGTGATTTGTCACCAGCATACATTGCACTGACGAAAACCAATCAGTTTGAAACGTGCGCATGTCTGAAATTTGCCTCTGTGGTCTACAAAACTTTATCGAGTTTGTTTGAGCATAGACTTGTTATACATATGTATCGGAAATTTTTTTTGAGTGATAGAACTTCAAAGTGAAATAAAACATATTCAAATTGAGATTCAAGCCAACTTTTTTTTATTTGAAAGATAATTTTATAACATTTATGTTTTAAAAATAATTTCCGGTATATGTCCACCACGACTAGCTCTGAGGAATCGCATTCGACCAGACCAATTTTGTACCACTTTTTCTAGTATTTCAGACATAATTTCATCAATAACATGAGTTATGTTGATTTCCAGAGCGTCTACTGTTTCTGGTTTATCAGCATAAACCAATTACTTGACATAACCCCAAAGAAAATAGTCCAGTGGACTTATGACGCATGATGTTGGAGGCCAATTAATTGGCCCATTCTCAAAATAATGTTATCTCGAAATTTTTATTTCAATAATTCAATTGTTACGGTAGCAGCATGAGGCATAGCATCATCTTGTTGTAACCAAAACACTTCTAGGTCGATACCATTCAAATTTTGAAACGAATAATCATTGATCATCGATCTGTAACGAGCATCATTCACTGTAACATTAGCTCCAGCATCGTTTTTAAAGAAATATGGACCGATGATGCCTCCAGCGTGTAGAGCACACCATACAGTGCATTTTCAGGATGCAATGGAACCTGCAGAACTTCTTGAGTATTGTTTTCATTCCATATACGGCAATTTTGCTTGTTTACATAGCCGTTCAACCAGAAATGAGCTTTATCACTGAACACAATTTTACGATAAAAAAGTGGATCAACTTCAAGCTGTTCTAGGGCTCAAACAGCAAACAAACGACGCTTATTATGATCAAGTGGCCTTAGTTCTTGAACCAGTTGGATCCTCTATGGGTGTAGACCAAGATCTTTATGCAAAATTTTGTTCTGTACTTACAGTTCCTTGTCTTGTTCTTGTTGTTGCATCGAGTAGAGAAAATGTTTTCCGAAAACTATCGATAGTTCGACGAATAAGCTGCTCTGATGAACGATTATGTAAACCATAAAATTCACTGCTGACTTACAGCAGCGATATTTTCTTCTGTAGGTACAGTTCTTTGCCTTGTTGTTATTGTTGCATCGAGTAAAGAACCATAAATTTCACGAAGTGCTCTATAAGCTTGGCGAATAGAACACTGATTTTGAAAAAAGTTTTCAACAAATTGTAAACGTTGTTGCTTCGTGAGTCTTTTCATGATAATTTGTCAATGCTTACTGAACCGAAATGTTAAAACAACATTGCTTCTGCCTTCTGTCAAATCACAGTTATCTCTATCGAAAGTTCTATCACTCTAAAAAAACACCCGATATGTTACACTGTCTTGATATCTAGAACTTTCTATTACCATAGCTCATACTTCTTATTAATAAATTTTTAGGTTGTTCTATGTAAGGGTGGTATGATTCTACCAAGACTCTAATTTAAGAATGATGTTTTAATACTTGAAACTTTTGGTACGTTTTGTATGAAGGCTGTATCTTATGTTCTTTGGGTTGTCAGTTGAGAAGATCATGAATTTCTCAGCCCATGTTAATTTTAAAATGTTTCCATTTCTCGAAAATCCTATTAAGTTGTTTATTGACTGTCGAATTAGCTATTGTCTAATTAAAATGCTGATATACAGGCATTACTATCATAAGGAGGAAAGTGCTTTCAACTTTGTGGCAAATTCAATTTTCCTGTATATTTACATGGTTCCGTTTTCTTGCAAAGTAGGTAATTGAAAACGCACTTCTAGGGCATGCATGCTCGAGCATTTGAACTCATGAATAGGAATGACTGTGTTTTATTTGAACTGAATGCTAATTAGAGTATGAGCTTGGGGGTAAGTACTAGCTGCAGGCCCCCTGCACCTTAGCATGTAAAATATATGACTATAACCTTAGGGCACTTATATTATTCGTTTCGGTTTCTCATCTTTCATTGTTCTCTTATGAATGGTCTTTCGTTAACAGCGCCTCATTTTGTTTTATAAGTAAATCGCATTACTTATCGGAAAATTATTGAAATTTTCATTTCATTATAAAGTACAATGGATACCATTAGTTACAAAACAAAACATCATTTAAATGTCCACCAAATGACAAGGAATGAGGTCGTTGAACCCAACTTTTCATGACTCTCTCACAAAAATTATATGTGAGCAATTACTCGTTAAATATTGATCTGTTAATCGTCTAATTTCCTGGATGATTGCTGTGAACCAATCCCAAAGAAAAAAGTCCAGCTAAATCGCAGGAACGAGGAGGATAATTTATCGGTCCATTTCAATGCAATAAAGTCTATGTGTCATTGGCAATATGACAAGTGGCACCGTCCTGTTGAAACTACATGTTCTGCAAATCAAATCGAACCAATTTAGGCCACAAGAAATCAGTCAACAATGAACGACAACAATTTACATTGACAGTTACCGCCTCAAGAGCTTAGTTGAAAAAAAATAAGGTCCAATGACTTCTCCAGCATAAAATCCGCACCGCACAGTAAGTTTGTCTGAATGTAATGGCAGTTCATGATGTTCTTCAGGTTTATTACCACTCCAGATACGACAATTCTGCTTGTTAACATAACCGTTTAACCAGGAATGAACCTCATCGCTGAGAATGATTTTCTAATGAAAATCTGCATCTGCATTTCCGATTTTTTCTAAGCACCAATCACTGAATCCACGACGCTCTAAATGATCTGTTAGTTTGAGTTCTTGGCTTAAAACAATTTTGTTTGGATGTAAACCAAGGTCTTTTCGTGAAATTCGCCACAAAGATGTCAAGGAGATGTTTGTAATTATTGTTGGAGTATGTAGATTTCCATCATTTAATGGTATGAGTGAGTAATGTGAATTTTAAAATGGGGGTTCCCACTGAAAGACCCGTTATACGAAGAATAAAACAGCGTATTTTATCAAACTCTCACAATTTATTCACTGAAAATGTGATACCGACGCTTTTTGATGATAACATCATCTTCAAGTGTGTAGGATTATAGAATGTATTGAGATATATAGGGGTATCAAGTTGTGGGAATGAAGGGGCGTGGTTACATCTTGTGGATTAGGAGAAATGGGGATAAATGAAGAGAAGTGAAAAATAGTTGATTTTTCATTAATTGTTCAGTGTTTAATGATCGGGATATTTATGGACTCTGCTTATTTCCGAACACTTTAATAAACTCCAATTTGAATTCTTTCCGATACCTATGGGGGATTTTGAGGGTGTTATGCTATCTATATGGTAATTTAGAGCCTTCGTATGTTTAAAAACGGCCAACCTCTTATCGGCAGTCAGAAGCTCCTTCAGTGTTGTTTCAAAGATGATACCTGTTTGACCCACGTTAGTTGCGTTACAATGATTGCAATTGATTATGTAGACTCAGGGACATTTCGAATATTTTTTTTGTATCGAGTTCAATAAAATATTTTCTAGAGTGAGACAACCTGAGAAGGCCGTCTTCAAGTTGAATTTTTGGAATAAATTTTGTAGTTGGTGGAAAAATGTCTTGAAAAACTTAAGGTTATATCGAGTGTTTTTTTAGAGTGATAAAACTTTCGATAGGGATAACTGTGATTTGACAGAAGGTAGAAGCCATGTTGTTTTGACATTTCAGTTCAGTAAGCATTGACAAATTATCAGGGAAAGGCTCACGCCTCAACAACGTTTACAAATTGTTGAAATTTATTTTCAAAATCAGTGCTCTATTTGCCAAACTTATAGAGCACTTCGTGAAATTTATGATTTACATAATCGTCCATCAGAACAGCTTATTCGTCGAACTATCGATAGGTTTCGGACAATATTTTCTCTACTCGATGCAACAACAACAACAACAAGATAAAGAACTGTACTTACAGAAGAAAATATCGCTGCTGTAAGTCATAGTGTTAATGATGATCGATATTTGTCTATTCGTTTACGTTCACAACAAGTTGGTCTTTGTGCATGCACTCTGTGCATCCACCATATGAAAAATTTTGAGTAAGATCTTGGTCTACACCCAAACAAGATCCAACTGGTTCAAGAATTAAAACCACCTGACCATAATGAGCGTCGTTTGTTTGCTGATTGGGCCCCAGAACCTTTGAAGTTGATCCACTTTCTTATCGTAAAATTGTGTTTAGTGATAAAGCTCATTTCTGGTTGAACGGCTATGTAAACAAGCAAAATTGCCGTATATGGAGTGAAAACAATCCTCAAGAAGATCTGCAGGTTCCATTGCATCCTGAAAAATGCACTCTATGGTGTGCTTTACACGCTGGAGGCATCATCGGTCCATATTTCTTTAAAAACGATGCTGGAGCTAATGTTACAGTGAATGGTGCTCGTTACAGAACGATGATCAATGATTATATGTTTCAAAATTTGAATGGTTGCGACCCAGAAGTGTTTTGATTCCAATAAGATGGTGCTACACCTCATGCTGCTACCGTAACAATTGATTTATTGAAAGAAAGATTTGGCGATAACATTATTTCGAGAAATGGTCTAATTAATTGGCCTCCAAGATCATGAGACATAATCCACTGAATTATTTTCTTTGGGGTTATGTCAAATCATTGGTTTATGCTGATAAACCAGAAACAATAGACTCTTTGGAAGCCAACATAACCTGTGTTATTGATGAAATAAGGCCTGAATTACACGAAAAAATGGTCCAAAATTGGTCTGGTCGAATACGGTTCCTCAAAGCTAGTCGTGATGGACATATGCCGGAAACTATTTTTAAAACATAAATGATATAAAATTATTTTTCAAATAAAAAAAAATTTGGCTTCAATCTTGATTTGAATGTGTTTTATTGCAATTCAAAATTCTAGCATTCTAAAAAAAACAACCGATATATATATGATCCAGAATTCCTACATAGCTATATAAGGATATGTATAAGGCTATAGGAAATCGTTGCGCTTTGAATATGAAAAATGTTGTCAATGTCTGTGTTTTGAAATTCAACGATGTTATATGGTTCTGTGGTTGACTATTTATTATTATTATTATCCTGATACCCCTAGATCTTCTGTGAAGATCCCTCAGAAGCTTTTTTAGCTTGCTGGAGTTAGGAGTTCAGTTGTGTTCTGGGTAGGCTTTGTTACTGCGATCTTGCGCCACTTTAGGTAACAGCACTGTTAATTTTTGACCCAACAGTGAAATGGTGGAAAATATGGAAGGACATTCATTTGTTTTTTCCTAGATATCATTCTATGGGGTTTTCCAATTGTGTCTTCAATGAAGAAATTTCATGAAATTTTCCATGACAAATTTGCAACATTTGCGACCTTATATTCTCGGTAACTTCACGAATTCCATCATTGATTAATCGATTGTGGAGCATTGGCGTAGACCCCATCTATCACGTGGTCCCGAAAAAAGTCTAAAGGTGTTAAATCACAAGATCTCGGTGGCCAATTGTGATCACCTCTTCGAATAATAGTACGGCCAGGAAATTTTTTTTATTTTGAAGGGTTTACGTTATAGAGTCTTAGATGGTGAAATCTTTGAGAAAAGGTAGGGCCAACTACCTGCCAAGTAAAATTCCTTGTTCAGTTTCGAAGAAATCGAACATCCACACCAAAGTTACAGGAGATAAGAGGTCAAGAATGTTTCCAATCGCTTCGACAAAAGGATAAAGCTGCGCTACTTACGCGATTTAAGGGGACGACTAGAACATTGCATTCCACTGATAAACAACCCCTTTGAAACTTGCCCAATTTGAAATTGAAATCTAGGTCGAACCAATCTGAATACTGAATGAATGCAATTAATTTCATGACCATAATTTCGCATGCACATAAACGACGCTACATGAAAATTAAATTTTATATTCCAATTTCGAATCTCTGGTTCGGTATCTGGCAGATTAAGCAAAAACAGCCGGGGCTTTTATTACCATAAAATGCGAACGATAATTACCAACAAATATGCATAAGTGTCGGTACATCTGAGGAAGGCTCCCAGTCATGAAGTTTAAATTTAACGAAACCCAATGTGGTTTGTTTATGGTGCGGCCACAGGGGCGCAGCGTGTTGCCAGACTTGAGTATACAGAGGATAAAATAAATAAACTGTGGAGAAATTTACGACAAAATCAAAGGAAGCAGAACGGACTTCATAAAACTGCTGAAATATGATGTGTGTGCGTCAGAAACATCGTCTTTCTGGATATTTCCTTCGTACCATTCCATCGTATCGTCGATCGATATTCGACTCAGGGTTTTTGAACTCGTTTCTGTTTATGTCTTCTCGAACAATGTGCGAAAAGATTCATTCTGGTTTATTATTTCCTTAGAATTCAAAACATGCATAGATCTTCTTACAAACTCTCAAATTTTCACAGTTTATATTCCGAAGCGTACAACTTCAAGAAATGTAGGAAACACAGCAATGTTTCAAAGGTTAATTATCTCTTTTACAATATCTTAAATATCATACAGATTTGTGTCCTTTGTACCTTTCAAGTATTCATTTAATAATTTCAATTCATATTCTATATTTCCTTTCGATTCTTCTATTTTTTTTAGTGCTGTGTAATCAGTGTTGATTCTATCGGATGTTTTTTTTTAGTTTTAGAATTTTCGATAGGGATAACTATGATTTGACAAAAGGTAGAAGCATGTTGTTTTGACATTTCTGTTCAGTGAGCATTGACAAATTATCCTGAAAAGACTCACACCGCAACAACGTTTGCAAATTGTTGAAATTTATTTTCAAAATCAGTGTTCCATTCGCGAAACTTATTGAGCACTTCGTGAAATTTATGGTTTACATAATCGTCCATCAGAGCAGCTATCGATAGATTTCGGACAACATTTTCTCTACTCGATGCAACAACAACAAGACAAAGAACTGTACGTACAGAAGAAAATATCGCTGCTATAAGTAATAGTGTTGATGATGATCCAGATTTGTCTCTTCATCGACGTTCACAACAAGTAGGACACTGTGCATCCAACACATGGAAAATTTTGCAGATCTTGGTCTACCATACAACATACAACCCATATAAGATCCAACTGATTCAAGAATCAAAGCCACTTGACCATAATAAGCGTCGTTTAATTGCTGATTGTGCCCTAGAACAACTGGAAGTTGATCTACTTTTTTATCGTAAAATTGTGTTTAGTGATGAAGCTCATTTCTGGCTGAACTGCTATGTAAACAAGCAGAATTGCCGTATATGGAGTGAAAACAATCCTCAAGAAGTTCTGCAGGTTCCATTGCATTCTGAAGAATGCACTGTATGGTGTGCTTTACACGCTGGAGGCATCATCGATCCATATTTCTTTAAAACCGATGCTGTAGCTAATGTTACAGTGAATCGTCCTCGTTACAGATCGATGATCAATGATTATTTGTTTCAAAATTTGAATGATATCGACCCAGAAGTGTTTTGGTTGCAACAAGATGGTGCTACACTTCATGCTGTTACCGTAACAATTGATTTATTGAAAGAAAGATTTCGCGATAACATTATTTTGAGAAATGGTCCAATTAATTGACCTCCAACATCATGCGACATAAGTCCACTGGACTATTTTCTTTAGAATATGTCAAGTCATTGGTTTATGCTGATAAGCCAGAAACAATAGACGCTTTGGAAACCAACATAATTCGTATTATTGATGAAATAAGGTCTGAATTACTCGAAAAAGTGGTCCAAAATTGGTCTAGTCGAATGCGGTTCCTTAGAGCTAGTCGTGGTGGACATATGATGGAAATTATTTCTAAAACAAAAATTTCATAAAATTATCTTTCAAATAAAAAAAAAATTTGGCTTCAATCTTAACTTAAATGTGTTTCATTTCAATTTAAAGTTCTATAAAAAAACACCCGATATATGTCTACTAATTGAAACTGTGTTTTCTAAGACATTTACTTAATTTTATATTAAAAAGTATTTGAGTAAATTTTTAAATAAGATTAAACTTTGTAGTTAGGATATCCGAATTTATTTGTGTGATATTTAAGATATTGTTCTATCAAGTAGAAACGCCCTTTCTATTTTTTCTTTCACAATCTTCATTATTACCTCTTCTACCTACGCGTATGCATAAATACCCTATTAGGTTTGTTAGGTCTTCAGTTGTCTGAAGATGGGATAGTTAATTCCCGAAACTCGAATCAAAATTACATGTGTAAAATATCAATTTATTGGTAGTAAAACATATTGATTTCTACAACTTGTTTTAATTTGGATTAACCACCAAATAGTAACGGCTGAAACCGTTCAGTATTTGAATGAAAGTGTAATAAAAATGTGTTGAGAATAAGGTGCTTCTGTGAAATATCTTCTGACATTAGAATGAAATTAAACATTTTAATTTCAAAGTAATCAATCAGTAGACACTTGCAAAAATGATAGTATGTGGTTTTTTTGTTAAGAATTTTGCTTGAATGGTTTTCTAATCTTGTTATTGTATTTAATTATAATTTAAAGTTACCTGAAGATTGACAACAATTATGAAACACAAATATCGCGTGTTTTTTTTTCAGAGTGATGAAACTTGTAATAAAAGACATTTAAATTAAGATTGAAGCCAATTTTTTTTTTATTTGAAACAATTTTTTGACATTTATGTTTTAAAAATAATTTCCGATGATATGTCCACCACGACAAGCTCTGAGGAACCGCATTCGACAAGACCAATTTTGGACCACTTTTTCTAGTAATTCATGCCTTATTTCATCAATAACACGAGTTATGTTGGCTTCCAAAGCGTCTATTGTTTCTGGTTTATCAGCATAAACCAATGACTTGACAGAACCCCAAAGAAAATAATCCAGTGGAGTCATGTCGCATGATGTTGGAGACCAATTAAATAAACCTCTTCTCGAAATAATGTTATCGCCAATTCTTTCTTTCAATGAATCAATTATTACAGTAGCAGCATGAGATTTAGCACCATCTTATTGGAACCAAAACACTTCTGGGTCGACACCATTAAAATTTGAAAGTAAATAATCATTGATCATCGATCTGTAACGAGCACCATTCACTGTAACATAAGCTGCAGCATCGTTTTCGAAGAAATATGGACCGATGATGCCTCCCGCGTGTAAAGCACACCATACAGTGCATTTTTCTGGATGCATTTTTCTGGAACCTGCAGAACTTCTTGAGGATTGTTTTCATTCCATATGCGGCAATTTTGCTTGTTTACATAGCCGTTTAACCAGAAATGAGCTTCATCACTGAATACAATTTTACGATAAAAAAGTGGATCAACTTCAAGCTGTTCTAGGGCCCAATCAGCAAACAAACGACGCTTATTAGTGTCAAGTGGCTTTAGTTCTTGAACCAGTTGGATCTTGTATGTGTGCAGGCCAAGATCTTATGCAAAATTTTCCATATGGTGGATGCACAGATTCCAACTTGTTATGAACGTCAACGAATAGGCAAATCTGGATCATCATTAACACAATGACTTACAGTAGCGATATTTTCTTCTGTACGTACAGTTCTTTGTCTTGTTATTGTTGTTGCATCGAGTAGAGAAATTGTTGTCCGAAATCTATCCATAGTTCGACGAATAAGCTGCTCTGATGGACGATTATGTAAATCATAAATTTCACGAAGTGCTCTTAAGTTTGGCGAATAGAAAACTGATTTTGAAAATAAATTTCAACAATTTGTAAACGTTGTTGCGGTGTGAGTCTTTCCATGATAATTTTTCAATGCTTACTGAACAGAAATGTCAAAACAACATGCTTCTACTTTCTGTCAAATCATAGTTATCCCTATCGAAAGTTCTATCACTCAAAAAAAAAAAACATCCGATAATAGATTACATTCTGCATTGAGTGTTTTATCGTCACTAAAGTCTTTGTGAGTTTTCATACCAATCAATAAATTCACATTTATACGTTGTAAACAATGCCATGAAAAAATAGAAGTTTTTCGAGACAAAGATTTATTTTATATTCATGAAATTTTTCAGCTTTCTGATATTAATTTTTCACCTGTACATTTAATATTTATGTTGAATATTTCAATTTCACTTCTCAATTTAATAAAAAAATTTTAATATTAACTGTGACATTTATGGTGGTTGAAAATTTTAATGCGAGTGAAGGTAACTATAGACCTCGATATAGTTTGGACAGAATATTTAGAATTGCTTAAATCTTCTCAATTCCAAACTTAAACTAGCTGGAGTTACCGTTTGCCTCTCATTTACATACACGGAAATATTTGGAGTCAAATTATTTCGGTCCGTTTTTTTGACTCGAAAAATTCATTCCTTTCGGAAGACAATTAATTTACAGATAAATCATAATAGTCTCCATCACTGCATTCTACTTTAGCCCATCTCTCGATCAGTTTTTAAATCCCGTCTCGAAAAACCTTCTTATCTTTCGAGTCGATCAAAGTTTGAAGCCAATTTTTAATTTGACCTGTAAAATCTTGTTGCATCTGTCCAAACAACCTTATATTTCAGCCATTTTTCTCGTAACACACGGTTCAAACGAAGTGATTGCAGTCTATACCGATCACTCGTAATTAAATCACGAGGTTTTAGTAGCTTGTAGTACACAACACCGTCTTGGTCCCATCAAATACACAGCATAACTTTTGAATCAGCAAAGTTTAGCTAACCGCAAATACTGCGTTACAAAAAAGTTTTGTATGAAACTCAAAACAGTTCAAACTGGATGTTATCCGCAGATATTCAATCTGTCTAAAACCTCGGCAATCAGATACTACTATTAGAAAATTTTATTTTTTCCAATGGACTGAATTAATTTTTACTCCCAGTAATAAAATGAAAAAACGATTTTTATGCTAACTGAAAGACCGAAACGAAAAGATTCAAAGAATCGATAAAAATGTATTTCGATAAATATCCATTCAAATATGATAAAACATCGGAAGGACAGAATTCGATGATGCAGGAAAAACCTGCAATCGGTTAAAGCAACAAATTAAATGAATTATAAAAATAACATTGGAGTTCCATAATACCTGACGATATTATATCGCGATAACAAAATTATTCGCTGTTGATTTTCATGCATGAATTCTCGCAAAATAAACCTCATAAATTCCCCGTATGGGTCTCCACAAAATTCTAATTTTACTCGAAACTTGTGGGAACGTTTATGGCTCCATTTAAAATTGAACGAAATAAAATTTAATAGTGACCTAGGGGCTTAATTCTACCAAGCGATCAGATGGAAATTGTTTACAAACAGTGAGGTTCACGAAATCCTTCTCAATTTCTCAACTTTGGAACCGGCCATTTTATGTGTTTGATATGCTGAAGTAAAATCATAACATAGTAGTATTCTCTTGCTAGTAAGAAAACTGATGCAGTAGTGGATAGGGCATCATTTTGAAATGATTGGTCATTGTATGTGTATCCATTCATTCAGACATTTCAGACAAAAATGATGGCTACGGTCTTTTGGGATTTTAAAGGTATTTTATTGATAGAATACACAAAAGAGGGTGAAAGCATCACAGTACTATTATACGCAACCCCTTTGCGTAATTTAAGAGAAGCAATTGAAGGAAAAAGGCGGGTAAAACTCACAGTGAGGGTACTTCTGCTTCATAACAAGGCGCCGGTTCACAAGGCCCTCCGTACAGTCCAGACTTGACCCCAGTGACTACTACCTATTCCCAAATGTGAAAAAATATTTTCGTGGAAAGCGATTTTCTGACGATGAAGAACTGAAGATAGCAACCTATTTTGAGGAGAAGCCGGAAGAATACTTTTTACATGGTTCAGAGAAGCTTATATATCAATCTAACTAATGCATTGAAGTTCTAGGGGACTATATTAAAAAATAGAGTTTTATTTTATGCCTATACCGAGAATGCAAGGAACGCCCCTCGGATATATACATTAATTTGAAAGATATTAGTCAACAGAAAATGTAATTGCAAATTGAAGTTAAGGAGCTCAATAAGTTCGTGACAGAAATGAACTTCACAACTAAATAACCCTTATCTATAGAAATTATCAGAGCTCATAAAGTGCTTTTAGAAACATTTAGGAAATTTTCTGATAAGAAAATAACCAACAAATTTTTCTTCGTGATGTTCGAATTTCATTATCAGTTTTTTGTTCAGAAAGTAATCACTCATTATGAGAAAAAAGTTGGGGAGTAAATTGAAGTTTGGGATGTTAAAACGCAAAGCAAACTAGGAAATGAAAAATGGCTTGTGTTGAACTTTATTTCATCATGATTCCAGAAGTATTTTTCTGAATATGAGTATTGCTAGCACTCAATTGCATTTTAAATAGATTTTCGATTTTATAAACGTGGTTTTGGAGTACTTACAGTGAGTTTCACAAAACTTCAGTGGTTTTTCAGGTTTTTTCTTGATAGAAAGATCATTACAAAATTTTAAATATCATACAGATTTATTCTAATAACCTCCTACAAATTTTAATTTCAAAAAAAATTTATTCAAAAACATTTTAGAATTAAATTGAATAAATGTCGATTCAGTAGACAAATATTTTTTAAATATGAAGTTGAGCTGACAAGTTATCGTTGTAATAATTGCTTTTTAAGGATGTTCTCCATTTTCTAGTAATTTTTTTGAAGGAGCTTATTTTGAGCAAGTTGTTTTTGAAGAAGTTCTTGAGGTTATGTTTTGCATTTTTGGAAAGGAATTTAGTTTTCATAAAACAAGGAACTAAACAAAATTTTGTACTCTTCAAGTATTTATTTAATAATTTTTAGTTGACAATTTTTATTTCCTTGAATTTCTCTCATTCCCTTTGGTTCTGTGTTGTAAGCATTAATTCTATATGTCTACTTAATTGACACAGTGTGTCAATAAATATATTGGTTTATATAATTGTGAAAAATTTTTGAATGAAATATTTTCAAATTGAAATTTGTAGGAGGTTAAAAATCAGTATGATATTTAAAATTTTACCCTATACTAATTACATATAAGCTTAATACCCTTGATAATATTATATTAATAAATCCATCAATTATTAATAGCACTTCCATCAGTCTGAATTTAATCCATAATGATGCAGTTTAAATTTTGTAATTTTCTGATAACATGTTCGAACTTCAATTACTGTTCAGCGATTATTCTCGAATATTTAAATGATATGAAAAGTACTGAAAAATTCCTATTCATTTTGACCGAGCTGCTGGTTATAAATTTCACCGTTTTGTTTTATGCAAACTCAACAGATGTCAAGTCAATCAAGAAATTAAGCAAAGTACAGAAAAGAATAAAAATGAAAATTATTATGTGAAACAACATGTCGTGCATAATCTATCGAGTTAAATACAAACAACCGAATTATATTCATGTAGCTATAGATTAAATATATTCTTATTTATTTTCAGATTATTATTTCAACTAGTAAAATTGAAAGAATTTTTATTCATCATTTCTCACTAAGGTTATTTCTATTCATTATTTTATTTGAATACTGAAAAAAAAATTTCCGGATAAGAATATATTCAAGCCTACTGGATGAATATTGAGTTCAAAGACAATTTAGCTCATAACTTATCTAGTAAATTCAAAGCTTTCTAATTTTTCATTATCTCGCCATACCTAGATTATATTCTTTATAGTATGATACGTATATCTTTTCATTTTTCTTCGTTATTTCTTAAAGTTCATAATAGATTGGGAAAAAATGCATTATTCTTGAGGGAAAATTCAAGACTTTATCGAACATATTCCAGATTGTCCGATTTGGGTCAAATATGCACCGTTTTGTTCTATAATTTGTTGCCATTTCAAAGGTAGCTTTCATAGAAGTCTTGGTCATTATTTGCGAAAATCTCTCGTAATCGATTTTCACAATCTTCTCTTGGTTGAATCTATTATATATATATATATATATATACATACTGACCTAATGAGGTCATGATATAACAAAAAAAATGCTGTATAAGTGAAAGTAACTGATGGAACTATAACAATATCTACTTACCACCCTGTGGGAAGAACTGCGCGTAGATCATTTTGAACGTTTCTTCTCTCACGACTCCGGTTGGACACTCAGCTTTAAAACCGCGATATATACGTTTAATTTCCGCTTGGGTGAAGCGGGTGGCGCGACAAAGGGCCTCCAGACTATCTGGTCTGTATCTTGGTGTTGTTTCTAAATCTTCTAATTCCGAATCTGAAATATAAAGAGAATAGTTATCGCTTAAGGTTCTACGGAGTATTACCCCAAAGAAATTGTACACGTATATACGAGGGTGGTTCAAATATGATCGAGACAAATATTCTAACACGTTTATTTATTATCGAAAAATTTACAAAAAATCACATTTTTTCTAGGTAATTCCCCTCAGTATTTACACATTTTGTCCATCTTTCCGGAATTTTTTTATGGCGGTATCGAAAAATTCCTTGGGCAACTCGGACAGCCATGTGCGCACGAACTCTACCTTATCGTCGGTGTTGAACTTATGTTTTCAGTGAGACTAAGATCTAGTGAAGCTGCTAGCCATTAAATGGTTGTCACTTGGTGTTCTTGCATCCAAGCTTAAGTATAGGCGTAAGTATGGTATCTTGCATTATCCTGCTGAAAACGCCACTCCTCTGGATATAAAGCATGCGCCCTTTCAAGGAGAAAATCGTTTAGAATGCGCAGTACTTTCCACTATTAATGGAACCATCAACTATACACGTACGTAGTACCACGCTTAGATATTGCTCCCCAAACCATGATTTCGATGGGAAATTTGAACAGTAACAGGTTGTTTTGATAGATTTTTTAATGATTTCCACCAAGGTGGAAAAATTTTTTTTCAGATCTAAAGACATCATTAAAATTATCTTCTTGAAAACGTTGACAAAACTCTATCCTTCGTTCCTTTTGTAAAGGTGTCATAAGGTTTTTTTTGGTTTTCTTGATATGTAGCCTTGTTTTTTCAGTGACATAGGGACGGTTTCTGGACATATTATTTTCATTTCGTTGATTTCCAAATCTGTTGGGCAATTTGCGAAACCACAGGAACAGATTGTGTCGTCCTATAACGCCAATAAGGCGTTCAAATTGTTTCCTTAAATCTTACGCGATGATCCTGAAGCTGGTCTATGCCTCATAACCATGCCATTTTTATCCTCTCTATTGTCTCATTTACAGCACTATTTTCAACAATATTTAACAAATAGTGCTGCCATGCAACTTTGGCCATAGCCGACTATCTGCACAACCTATTTTATATCGGGCGTTCTGTTTGGAGGAATAGAACTTTAAACTGAAATAAAACACATTTAAATTTAAACTGAAGCCAAATTTTATTTTATTTGAAAGAGAATTTTTTGTTTCAAAAATAATTTCCGGCATATGTCCCCACGACTAGTTCTAAGGAACCGCATTCGACCAGACCAATTGTGGACCACTATTTTGAGTAATTCAGGCCTTATTTCATCAATAACACGAGTTATGTTGGCTTCCAAAGCGTCTATTGTGTTTGGTTTATCAGCATAGACCAAAGATTTGACATAACCCAAAAGAAAATGATCCAGTGAAGTTATGTCGCATGATCTTGGAGGCCAATTAATTGGACTTGGACCATTTCTCGAAATAATGTTATCGCCAAATCTTTCTTTCAATAAATCAATTGTTACGGTAGCAGCATGAGGTTTAGCACCATCTTGTTGGAATCAAAACACTCCTGGGTCGATATCATTCAAATTTTGAAACAAATAATCATTGATCATCGATCTGTTACGAGCACCATACACTGTAACATTAGCTCCAGCATAATTTTTAAAGAAATATGGACCGATGATGCCTCCAGCGTGTAAAGCACACCATACAGTGCATTTTTCAGGATGCAATGGAACCTGCAGAACTTCTTGAGGATCGTTCTCACTCCATATACGGCAATTTTGCTTGTTTACATAGCCGTTCAACCAGAAATGAGCTTTATTAAACACAATTTCACGATAAAAAGTGGATCAACTTCAAGCTGTTCTAGGGCTCAATCAATAAACAAACGACGCTTATTATGATCAAGTGACTTCAGTTCTTGAACCAGTTGGATCTTGTATAGGTGTAGACCAAGATCTTTATACAAATTTTTCCATGTGGAAGATGCACAGAATCCTTGTGAACGTAACGAATAGACAAATCTGGATCATCATTAACACTTTGACTTATAGCAGCGATATTTTCTTCTGTACGTACAGTTCTTTGTCTTATTGTTGCTGTTGTATCGAGTAGAGTTGTTGCTCCAAATATATCGATAGTTCGACGAATAAGCTACTTTGATGGACGATTATATAAACCATAAATTTCACGAAGTGAATAGAACACTGATTTTGAAAAAAAATTTCAACAATTTGTAAACGTTGTTGCGGCGTGAATCTTTCCATACTTTGTCAATGCTTACTGAACAGAAATGTCAAAACAACATAGCTTCTACCATCTGTCAAATCACAGTTATCCCTATCGAAAGTTCTATCACTTAAAAAAAACACCCGATACATTACTTTTGTCTTAGAATGTTACAAAAAAAGGAGGTATATTAAAATTATGAAAAATAATAAATTCCGGATACTTTCTAGACGGACTCTAATATTAACTAAGGTTTTTCTGATTTTTACATATTATATTATAATACAACCATCATTTTGTTGACACCGTAGCATCTTCAGGTGGGTGGTATATCTAAGAATTTTGAATAGCTGAATTTGTTTTCAAAATCGGCTATTTATAGTAGAGTACGTACAAAATTATTTTGATCACTAAAACCCAAAATGAAAATTCCAGTCCATCTAAAAATATTAAACAGTGAAGAGTTATTCAGTTCCGATTGTTCGTTGAGTACTATTTATTGATTCCGTTGTATTTACTCATGTCTAGTGACTCTAACAGGTTTAAAGCATAACTTTCACTTTCTATATATGTGAAATTTCAAAATTATGTTTGAAAGTATGTCCTGTTTCCAACAAATAATTCGAATATGATTTATTTTTATTTGAATTTCATTTATTATTACAATAAATCAAATCATCCCATAAACTAAAAATTATCCGCATTTAATTGTATGATCCACGGATTAGTTAAAATACCCGTGGATCGAGAAAATTTCATTTTATTTATTATATATTATTATTTATTTATTATCATAAAATAAATGGCTTTTAATAATGACTACGATGCTACACTACTAGATAAGTTGTTGATGTATAAAAATAATAGAATGGCTTTAAATATGTTATATCGGATTACAGAAGGAAATTTGAAATATATTTCTTTAAAATATACTGAAGATATTTCTTAGAAAATTACTAAACACTTCAGAAATAAATATTATTTAAGAATTTCATTCAGAACTCATTCAAACCTCAGTATATTCATTTAAAATAATAAAAACATTACACAAGATGATAAATTGGAAGTTTATAAGATAACCTGCGGTGATTGCCAAAAAGTTTACATAGAACAAACAAGAAGAACTTTTCGATAGAACACAGCATCTAAAGAGTTTCTTTAATAACTAAAGTAACTCCTCATATTCGAACCATTTGTTATAAACAGGACATACTTTAACTATAATTTCGAAAAATGGAATATAGAAAGTAAAATTTGTGCCTTAAACCTGTTAGAGTCACTAGGGATAAACAAATACAAGGAAGTAAAATAATAAGAAAGCGGTTTTTTACTTGATAGAAGGAATATTACAAATTTTGAATATCAAAACAGATTTAATCTGTTAGTCTTCTACAATTTTAATTTCAAAAAATTTATTCAGGAAACTTTAAGAATTAAATTAATAATATTGAAATAAGGTTATTCTGATTTTCACAAATTTTTATTGTTAAACTGTGTTTCGCTATCACAGTAGCATCATCAGGCAAGATCACATTTTGAATAACCAAGTAAGGACTGATACAATTCAATAATTAAATAAATGTTTTATAAGCACTTCTTTTATTTAAAAGACGTATAAAATCGAAACTCATTATACAATATCAAATGGAATTAAGAAAAAACCCAACGAATATAAATTGTCAATTAAAATTAATAAATAAATGAATGTTTTTTGTATCGTTCTTATCTGGTCTTTTCTGAATTCTAATTATTTTTTGAGGATTTGCTACATGTTTTGATAGTTTTTGAAGTAATTTATTTGAATATATTAAATATTTCAAATAAATTAGTTTTTGAGAAGTTCTTAAAATTATGTTGTATAATTTTGAGAAAGATTTAGTTTTCATAAATATAAGATCATAAGACAAAATATTTTGTCACAAGCAAAGCTGCGTTTCCGCTTGTCTGAAGAATTCTGTACGCATGCTTGGAACGAAACAAAAAACATTTACTTATTTATTAATTTTAATTGACAATTTATATTCGTTGGGTTTTTTCTTAATTCCATTTGATGTTATATAATGAGTTTCGATTTCATACGTCTATTAAATATAAGCAGTGCTAACATTAATTTAATTCTTAAAGTTTCTTGAATACATTTTTTGAAAATTAAAATTGTAGATGACTAACAGATTAAATCTGTTTTGATATTAAAAAAATACAACAAAGTCGGAATGATAATCAACGAAAAATTAGACCTAAATAACTCACCACTGTATAACCTTATTAAATATTATTCAATATGGATTTTCATCATTAAATGTATATAATTTTTTTCCATCAAGAAAGGCCTCAACTTAGCAGTTAATTAAGATGAAGTTCATAAATTTCTTTGGCATGAATTCAACTGAAGGTAAGCTGTATCAACTAGAATTTTCAACGGGGAAATATCAATTATAAAAACTATGTTTTTCTCTCAGCTTACGATAATGTTGAATATATAAGATCTTCAACACATTAACAAGCACCAACTGCAGATCTGTTAATTTTTTCGAAGATATTATCGGTTAATTGTGTATATTTATTTCAAAATTATTTGTTTCTCAATAGATTGAGTATAAAGGATCTTTCAATAAGAGTAATAGTTTTTCAAATAGAGGGTCCTCAATTTTCAATACATTTTTTCTTATTTTCCAATGTACCTATATTGAACATAGTGTGCACTTTGATGGTGCAGCGTTTGACTCCTCTCGATCTGTGTTCAGTAGTTCAACTGTGGGTGCTCAATGTTTATTCACTCGAGGATTATGGTCACTTTCACTGATATTCTGCGCAGGTTTTACACCGCAATAGAAAAAGCTTGAACGTTATTCCACTCAAAAATCCACCAAAAAACAAAGAAACTTTCGAAGCATTGTAGCTGCAGCAGCCAGTGTTGTCGATGAGCCAAACTTGTCGATGATATTGCGTAATTTGTATGACATTGCGTAAAGATTTGAGGATTCATTCTCATAGAGGTCATATTGATCCAAAAATTGAGGCCAAATGATAACAGATTGCGGCCGTGAGCACTTGGAACACGATCCACTCAGTTAAAGCACACTTCTGGTTGAATGGCTCTACTAATGAGCTAAATTGCCGTTATTGATGCAAGGACAAGCCAGATGTAAGACATGATATTCCGTTGCATTTCGAAAAGCCCACTCTGTGGTGTGGTTTATGCCATGGCGGCATCATCGGACCTTATTTCTTCCACAATCAGCCGTAACCGTGAATGGCGATCGCTATAGGACCATCTTACTCAAATATCTGTTGCTAAAACTTGAGAATATCAATCAAGATGTGATTCCAACAAGATGGCGCTACATGGCATACAGCTGATGCTTGAACCACATGAAGAGCTAGATACTGAAATCATTTCTTGAGAATATTCCAAAAAATCTCATTTGTTATTGAAGAAATCAATAAAACCATTTGATGAGTTCACATCTGAGGATAATTATCGTCTTTAAACTCAATTTAATTATTGAATTAGATGAAGCATAGAAATTTTCTTCTAAGAAAATATCAACTCATTTCAATCTCCCCAGTTAATGAAAAAAGACGGTAAATAATACACAGAATATGGAACATCACCAAGTCCATTCTAATAGAAACGATTTCAGTCAATTTCGAGAACGATAATCAACTAAAGGCTCTGTGAAAAGACTTTCTCATTGAATCAATTAGGAAATATATGAATGTGCAGCATTCCCAATTAAATTGTCGTTTCAGTCGTTTCATCCCTGTTTCAGTCAGCCTTTCGAAATTATTCATCGCGAAAATATGCTTTTACTTAACAGGCAAATTGATTCTAATTCAATATTCTATGGATTTAATACAGCACAAGCTTCTGAGGCTTTTTCACAAAGGACCTAGGATCAGGATTAATGAAGGGTTGTCTAATAAGAGGTTTTATTTTGATATTGAAATAAAACGAGTATATTTCTCATTCCTCATATTCGAACCATTTGTTAGAAATAGAACATACTTTCAACTATCGGGTTTTTTTTATGGTGATAGAACATTAAATTGAAATAACACACATTTAAATTAAGATTGAAGCCAAATTTTTTTTTTTAAAGATAATTTTGTGACATTTATGATTTAAAAATAATTTCCGGCATTTGTCCACCTCGACTAGCTCTGAGCTCTTTCTTTGAATAAATCAATTGTTACGATAGCAGCATGAGGTATTGGTATTTATAATAATCCTTTTTTTTCTTAATGGAATCGTGCCATCTTGTTGCTGGACGATCACGGCTTCTTCTACCATCTCTTGGACACCACTCCTGTTCAAGCTTGGTCCATTTTTCAGTTGACATCCTTGCTACATGGCCAACACGAGTCAACTTTTTCTTGAACAGTTTTTTGTCTACATCTTGTATTTATGTTTTTCTTCTGATATCTACATTTCTTATTCGATCTCTTACTTTGATTCTTAATAAACTCCTTTACATTCTTCTCTGACATACTTTTAACTTCTGTGTTTGTTTTTCAGTCAGGGACCAAGTTTCAATGCCATATGATAAAACCGGCAGTACACAAATATGCATCACTTTCCTGTTGATACTCATGGGAAACTCACCCTTCAGGATAAATGAAAGTGACCAGTACAGACTCCAAGCGTTTCCTATTCTTCATTCTTTCAGAATACTATTATATATTCATTGTGGAAAGTCCCTATGGATTCCCCTGGTGCAAAAAATTTTCGTGATAGTAAAAGTCTGCAAAAATGGTTGAGACAAAATTGTAGGTCATCTAATTCTCTATAAAAAGTGTCTCTAAGTTTTTTTCGTAATTATCGCCCTTTCGGTGATATAGCGGTTCAAATAATTAAAAAAATCGTGAATCATTATAAACTTGACATCAAATTAATAAATTGTGGAAATAATCTATTTTATTTTCCTTTAATAAATTAGTATTATATTAGCAATTTATAAATCGGGGCATGTTTTATGAGAATAATCACTTTCTTTGTCACATTTGATTATATCGTGCATTTGTATTTCGGACGAATCATATTTCTGGGACAGCAGTTCACTGCACACCCATGGAATATTATTTGTTTTTATTTGGAACTGCTCTTTCCCATTATTAAAGATCTTCCAAAGCTTCCTTTATTCTATGGTCCATTGACTGGGATAGCTCGATACGTATATTGGAATGATGGCAATATACTTCCTGGCTTTGAGTTATCGATGATAGGGGAACCTTTTTTTATTTCAACACACAACATAATGTTACTGATTAAGAATGGAAGAGTTTTCTTATACTTATAATCAATTGTTACGGTAGCAGCATGAGGTGTAGCACCATCTTGTTGGAACCAAAACACTTCTGGGTCGATACCATTCAAATTTTGAAACAAATAATCATTGATCATCGATCTGTAACGAGCACTATTCACTGTAACATTAACTCCAGCATTGTTTTTGAAGAAATATGGACCAATGATGCCTCCAGCGTGTAAAGCACAGCTTATAGTGCATTTTTCAGGATGCAGTGGAACCTGCAGAACTTCTTGAGGATTGTTTCACTCCACATACGCCAATTTTGCTTGTTCACATAGCTGTTCAACCCTAATAGAGCTCCATCACTAAACACAATTTTACGACAAAAAAGTGGATCAACTTAAAGCTGTTCTAGGGCCCAATCAGCAAATAAACGATGCTTATTATGGTCAAGTGGCTTTAGTTTTTGAACCAGTTGGATCTTGTATGGGTGTAGACCAAGATCTTTCCGCAAATTTTCCATGTGATGGTTGCACAGAGCCAACTTGTTGTGAACGTCGACGAATAGATCTGGATCATCATTAACACTATGACTTACAACAGCGATATTTTCTTCTATACGTACAGTTCTTTGTTTTCTTGTTGCTTTTGCATCGAGTAGAGAAAATGTTTTCCGAAATCTATCGATATTTCGACGAATAAGCTGCTGTGATGGACGATTATGTAAACCATAAATTTCACGAAGTGCTCTATAAGTTTGACGAATAGAACACTGATTTTGAAAATAAATTTCAACAATTCGTAAACGTTGTTGCGGCGTGAGCCTTTCCATGATAATTTGTCAATGCTTACTGAACAGAAATGTCAAAACAACATGGCTTCACCTTCTGTAAAATCATAGTTATCCCTATCGAAAGTTTTATTGCCCTAAAAAAAAAACAGCCGATATATGTACGTCAATGGTATCCAAGCGAAAATATCCTAGCTCTATTTTTTCTATTATAATTTTATAATTTTTTCATCTTGACAATGACTATGAAGCTTATTGAGTTTATTTTATCATCCACTTTCTCAGAAGGTTTTGAACATTCATCCCATGAAATCCCTACCACTCTTCGAGTTAGTACGTAAAATCCATTGAATGCAGAATAAATCTGACAGCTTCACGGTCCTTCTCGGGGCTAAGTCGAGAGTTATTGATGTGCTATTCTTTCTTTTGCTCCAGTTTACAGATCGTAAGGCAATTATACGACCCAAGGATCCGTCCCGTCAGCATCTTTTACTTTTCATAGAGCGGAAGGAGGTGAGCCAAGGCCTGGAACACGAAGCGTTGAAAAGCCCTTCCAGACGTTTCCTGATTTAAAGTCACGAGTCACTAGAATTTCCTGAGGCGAATTCATTAATTCTGACGTGAAAAGCGGCTATAGTTTGGAGTGGGTGAAGGGAAAATTTAATCCTCCTCGAATAGTAAATTTTCATAACAATTTAGTGGGCTTTGAATCGTAATAATGCAGGCAGAAAGTGGAGGATGGATCAATCTGGAACTTTCGACGTCCTACTGTTATTGTTTGTCGGTAACCGCTTGAGTTAGTTCGTAACTGCCTAACTTCGTGATGGATTGTTTTCATACAAATCAAGGCTCACAGCTTAAATAAATATTGGACGCAACTTATATTCGAGTGCTTCAAACAATGAAGAGTTTGGCTGAAAAGGTGGACAATAAACCGAGTGTTCTGGATAGCCCGATATCTGGTCACTTTTGAAGCTGTCATTTTTTGACATTTGACAAGTAAAAACGACGCCATTAATAAAAATGGAATGTTACACTCTTCAACAATGCACTGAAATTGCTAAAAATTAAGCAACAGAGTGGGCTTTTCGGAATGCAAGGACTATTTTGCTCATTAGCAAAGCTATTCGATCAAAAATGTGCTTTAACTGAGTAGCTCAAGTGCTCAAGGCAGCAATCTGTAATTATTTGGCTTTAATTCTTGGGTCAATACGACTTCTATAAGGTGAAAACCTTAAATCTTTACGCAATATTCTCCAAGTTTATGCCTGAGAAAGCTCCAGTTTTTGCGATCGTCGTGAATTCGATAAATTCTGCCTTCGCACATTCCGTTGTTTTTTGGTGGAGTCTTAATTAAGTGAAATTACTTTCAAACTTTTTGCCATTGCGTCGTAAAACCTGCGTAGAATGAAGGTGGTCATAATCCTCTAGTGAATGAACGTACCCACAATTGAACTAACAAATAAGTAATATTTCTTTTATAATTTTCATCAGATCGGGAGGAGTCAAACGCTGCACCATCAGACTGCACACTATGCTCAATATATCGGATTTTTTTTAGACTGATAAAACTTTCGATAGGGATAACTGTGATTTGGCAATAGGTAGAAGCTATGTTGTTTTGACTTTTCTGTTCAGTAAGCATTGACAAATTATCATGGAAAGACTCACGCAGCAACAACGTTTACAAATTGTTGAAATTTAGTTTCAAAATCAGTGTTCGATTCACCACACTTATAGAGCACTTCGTGAAATTTATGGTTTACATAATCGACCATCAGAGCAGCTTATTCGTTGAAGTATCGATAGATTTCGGAAAACGTTTTTTCTACTCGATGCAACAACAACAACAAGACAAAGAACTGTACCTACAGAAGAAAATATCGCTGCTGTTTGTCATAGTTACAATGATGATCCAGATATGTCTATTCGTCGACGTTCACAAGTTGGACTCTGTGCATCCACCACACGGAAAATTTTGCCTAGAGATCTTGGTCTACACCCATACAAGATCCAACTGGTTCAAGAACTAAAGCCATTTGACCGTAATAAGCGTCGTTCGTTTGCTGATTGGGCCCTAGAATACCTTGAAGTTGATCCACTTTTTATGTTAAAATTGTGTTTAGTGATGAAGCTCATTTCCGGTTGAACACCTATGTAAACAAGCAAAGTTGCCGTATATGGAGTGCAAACAATCCTAAAGAAGTTCTGCAGGTTCCATTGCATCCTGAAAAATGCACTATATGGTGCGCTTTACACGTTGGAGGCACCATCGATCCATATTTCTTTAAAACGATGCTGGAGCTAATCTAACAGTGAATGGTGCTCGTTACAAATCGATGATCAATGATTATTTATTTCAAAATTTGAATGGTTTCGACCCAGAAGTGTTTTGGTTCCACCAAGATGGTGCTCCACCTCATATTACCACCGTAACAATTGATTTATTGAAAGAAAGATTTGGCGAAAACATTATTCCGAGAAATTATCCAATTGATTGGCCTCCAAGATCATGCGACATAACTCCACTGGAATATTTTCTTTGGGGCTATGTCAAGTGATTGGTTCATGCTGATAAACCAGAAACAGAAGACGATTTGGAAGCCAACATAACACGTGTTATTGATGAAATAAGGCCTGAATTACTCGGAAAAGTGGTAAAAAATTGGTCTGGTCGAATGCGGTTCTTAAAAGCTAGTCGTGGTGGACATATACTGGAAATTATCTTAAAAAAATAAATGTCATAAAATTATCTTTCAAATAAAAAAAAATTGGCTTCAATCATAATTTAAATGTGTTTAATTTGAATTTAAAGTATTATCACTCTAAAAAAACACCTGATACATGATTTATTGAATATTTCTTGAGTCCAGTGCCGAATATCAGAAAAATTTACAAAAGTAAAGAGAACTTTTCCATTCTTAACCAGTAACATTATGTTGTGTGTTGAAATAAAAAAAGGTCCCCCTATCATCGGTAACTCAAAGCCAGGAAGTATATTGCCATCATTCCAATATCCGTATCGAGCTATCCCAGTCAATGGTCCATAGAATGAAGGAAGCTCTGGAAGATCTTTAATGATGCGAAAGAGCAGTTTCCAATAAAAAACAAATAATATTCCACGTGTGTGCGGTGAACTGCTGTCTGGGAAACATGATTCATCCGAAATACAAATGCACGATATAATCAAATGTGACAAAGAAAGTGATTATTCTCATAAAACATGCCCCTATTTATAAATTGCTAATATAACACTAATTTATTGAAAGAAAATAAAATAGATTATTTCCCGAATTTATTAATTTGACGTCAAGTTTAAAATGATTCATGATTCACCGCTATATCAACGAAAGGGCGATAATTACGAAAAGAACTTAGAGACATTTTTTATAGACAACTAGACGACCTACAATTTTATCCCAATCACTTTTGCAGACTTTTACCATCAATAAAACTTTTTGCATAAGGAGGATCGATGGGGACTTTTCACAATTAATATATAATAGTATTCTAAAAGAATGAGAAAAGAATAGAAAACGCTTGGAATCAGTACTGGTCACTTGTATTTATAAATGATTTGAAGTAAAACACTCTATTTCGTCAGGTGAGTCATCTGGCGATTTCAATATGTAATTGACGAAACAATTGTCGTTGAAAAATAAAAATAAGCGGAAATAAAGTGTTTTACTTCAAATCATTTACGATGAATTTCCATCACGTAGAGACCGAAACATTCAAGAACTTGGATTTATCCTGAAGGGTGACTTTTCCATGAATATTAAGAGGAAAGTGATGCATATTTGTGTACTGCCTGTTTTATCATATGGCATTGAAACTTGGTCCCTGACTGAAAAACAAACACAGAAGTTAAAAGTATGTCAGAGAAGAATGTAAAGTAGTTTAATAAGAATCAAAGTAAGAGATCGAATAAGAAATGTAGATATCAGAAGAAAAACACAAATACTAGATGTAGACAAAAAACTGTTCAAGAAAAAGTTGACTCGTGTTGGCCATGTAGCAAGGATGTCAACTGAAAAATGGACCAAGTTGATGCAGGAGTGGTGTCCAAGAGATGGTAGAAGTAGCCATGGGCGTCCAGCAACAAGATGACAGGATTCTTTTAGGAAAAAGAAAGGAACATTATGGATACCAATGGCTCAAAATAGGGAACAGTGGAAGAAATTTGGAAAGGCCCTTGCTCTAAATGGGGATTGTAGGGGCATGATGATGATGAATCTCAAAAAGTCATACCAATTTTAAGCTCTATGGGAATTAGACTACAGGCCCGTGCTGAAAAAATTATGGGTCATTTGAACCACCAGGTGACCTAGCACTATGCCGTCACTTGTAAGCTGTCCAACTGAGTGCAGGTGAGAATTCGAAAGTACAGGTAGGGTAAGTACATTTTGGTCACATATTTTTGTACGGCATTCTTACCACCGATAGATCCATGAAAAATAATGAGAAAACGCGCTGTGCCGTAAAAAAATGGTGCGCCACAAAGTCGGAATTTTTTTTTATTTTCCGACAATTACCAGGGTAAATTTGGTCATTTGACTTTGTACGGCATCTGTGTCATACTATTTCAATACTGCTTCTAATCCATTATTCCGCAACGCCGTACAAAAATCATGCGACAAGGGGAAAAAATCGAGGGTTGCAATCCCCTCTCTTTCCGTGGTCCAGGGGGTGATTTGACACAACATGAAATAAATTTATTCTGAAAGTATTTTATGCATAGATAATATTTTTTCATATGCCGTACATTTTTGTTGGTCCATAGGGAAAAAAAAACTGAAAAAGAAAAAATCAAAAAGAAAAAATCCATATAACGAAATGAAAGGTGAAATTTTTTTATACGGCATTTAGATAGTTCAATGGTACTGATTTTCATAGTCTTTTCGTGATTCTACGTTCCTAGTTAGAAACCATGTTAAATGTGTTAATACCGTATTGTATCAGATGGCCATAAAGTACCCTTAAAATTTTAGCGTCACTTTCATCAGCCTAAAAGATATGGTCTGCATAAAAATGTACGGCATCATTTTTTGCTAATTTATCTATGTTAATACTATTTAAAACAAGGGATAAAATGTAGAAAACTGCTATATTTCATTAATCTATGATATTTAAACTTTTACAATAATTGACAAAATTTCAGTTTTTGTATTTCTTTATAATTTTTTTCAGAACGGTTTCTTTTGAGAGGCAATACTATATAACAATTGTATTTTACAATATCATGTTAAAAAAAAAGTTCCCGTACAGGATCGAATGACTTTACAGCTCTATAAATCAAGAATACGATGAAATTAAGATAATTATTGATATACATTCAAATGAACAATCATTTTTTGACGGCATTATTTTTAATAGTACTTTTGAGTGCTAGGTAATGTTTTGGAACCAAAGCCGTACTTTTTCAAATCACCTCCTGGACCACGGAAAGAGAGGGGATTGCAACCCTCGATTTTTTCCCCTTGTCGCATGATTTTTGTACGGCGTTGCGGAATAATGGATTAGAAGCAGTATTGAAATAGTATGACACAGATGCCGTACAAAGTCAAATGACCAAATTTACCCTGGTAATTGTCGGAAAATAAAAAAAAATTCCGACTTTGTGGCGCACCATTTTTTTTACGGCACAGCGCGTTTTCTCATTATTTTTCATGGATCTATCGGTGGTAAGAATGCCGTACAAAAATATGTGACCAAAATGTACTCACCCTACCTGTACTTTCGAATTCTCACCTGCACTCAGTTGGACAGCTTACAAGTGACGGCATAGTGCTAAATCTTATTATTATATGCTCTTATATCGTTGTAAATAGGTCACCTGGTGGTTCAAATGACCCATAATTTTTTCAGCACGGGCCTGTAGTCTAAATCTTTTTAACCTTATCCCTATTTTAAGAACTTACTTGACTCGACTTAAACAGGAATAACAAAAGTCCATAGTCGAAATGTAAACTCTAGGTGGCCTACCCTTCAGTATCTTCTTCTAGAAATTATTAACAAATCAAAAATTTTCAGGAGAAAATGCTCAGAAACCTTTTAACTTTATTTGAAATTTGGAAATCAAAACAGATTTAATCTGTTGTCTTCTACAATTTTAATTTCAAAAAATTCCTTGAAGAAACTTTAAGAATTAAATTAATGTCTTTATAAGCACTGCTCATATTTAATAGACGTCAAAATTCATCATACAATATCAAACGGAATTAAGAAAAACCAACGAATATATACTGTCAATTGAAATTAAAATATAAATAAGCAAACATTTTTTGTTTCGTTCCAGGCATGCGTAATGAACTCTTCAGACAAACTTACGAAGCCCTGTTTGTTACAAAATGTATCTTTTTCTGATCCCATATTAATGAAAAATAACTCTTTCTCAAAAATATAAAACATAATTTCAAGAACTTCTCAAAAACTAATTTATTTGAAATATTCGATATATTTAAATAAATTACTTCAAAAAATCTCAAAACATGTAGCACATCCATAAGAAATAATTAAAGTTACGATAAGATCAGTGCAACTTTACATATAAAAAAATATATTTTTTTTTTTTATATATGTAAAGTTGAACTGATCTTATCGTAACTTTAATTATTTCTTGAGGATGTGCTACATGTTTTGAGATTTTTTGAAGTAATTTATTTAAATATATTGAATATTTCAAATAAATTAGTTTTTGAGAAGTTCTTGAAATTATGTTTTATATTTTTGAGAAAGAGTTATTTTTCATTATAAAATAAAACACTTGTTTACATTTTCTACTTTATTTTTGGTATTGACGTACGTTTCGTCTTTGCTAGAAAGACTTCATCAGAATACGAAGTAACAGTTGTTGTACAATGAATTTATAAGATTTTTTACAGAAGGTGTACATGTGTTTTTAATTGTTCGTCGGGTTGGTTTTCTCAAAGAATATTCCCTTCAGAATCGTGTTCACTCGATCCCTTGTAAATATTGAATAGAGGGGTGTAATAAAAATCTATTTGTTCATTTACTAGGTTATTGCTGTTTTTATGTTTATTTATTTCGTAAATTTCCCATAAGTTCAATTTTAGACCTCTATTTTCAACATGTAGAATTTCTATTTCTTTTGTGAAAGAATGGTTATTTTCAAGAAGGTGTTTAGCATAATGTGAATCTTTTTTATTTTTATCGAAACTTCTTTTATGTTCTGTTAGGCGTGTACCGAAATTTCTACCTGTTCTACCAATATAAATCTTTGGGCAATCTGGGCAAGTGAGTTTGTATACACCTGATAATTGAAGTTTATCCATACTGTTTTTATTGTTTTTGATGTATTTGCTAATAGGATTGTTTGTCTTGAAAGAGACTTTAATATTTTCTTTTTTGAGTAGGTTTTTTAGTTGAATACTAATGTTTCCGAGATATGTGAGGCTAACGTATCTGTGTTCAGATAGATCAGATGTTACTGGATAAATTTCTCTTATTGTGTTTTTGTGTATACGTTGGTTAATTAAATTATCTATTAGAGATGTATTATATCCATTGTTGTAAGCTATTTGTTTAATTATACATTTTTTTCTTTTTGGAAATTGACTTGGTTTAGTGGAATGACATTGAACATTGGAATATTCTTTGAGAAAACCAACCCGACGAACAATTAAAAACACATGTACACCTTCTGTAAAAAATCTTATAAATTCATTGTACAACAACTGTTACTTCGTATTCTGATGAAGTCTTTCTAGCAAAGACGAAACGTACGTCAATACCAAAAATATAGTAGAAAATGTAAACAAGTGTTTTATTTTATAATGACAATTACAACTGATTTCTACCAAGCAACGGCCCAATCTATCATAAAGTTATTTTTCATTAATATGGGATCAGAAAACGATACATTTTGTAACAAACAGGGCTTCGTAAGTTTGTCTGAAGAGTTCATTACGCATGCCTGGAACGAAACAAAAAATGTTTGCTTATTTATATTTTAATTTCAATTGACAGTTTATATTCGTTGGTTTTTCTTAATTCCGTTTGATATTGTATGATGAATTTTGACGTCTATTAAATATGAGCAGTGCTTATAAAGACATTAATTTAATTCTTAAAATTTCTTCAAAAAATTTTTTGAAATTAAAATTGTAGAAGACAACAGATTAAATCTGTTTTGATATTCAAATTTTGTAATAATCCTTCTATCAAGTAAAAAAACGTTCCTTCTTATTTTTTTTTCTTTTAACTTTACGTCAGTGCCTTGCACCATTATTTAATCTGGAAAAAGTGAGCAAGAATCACGAAGTTCTAATTTGGTTTTTCAGTACTTATTAATACAATAATTGTGTAAAGAATTCTGTTCAGTCTTAAATAATTTTCAATTGAATTCGTAACATTCGAAATTTATATGGACAAACTCAGAATAAATTTTATAAATTGATTAGTAATATAATTAAGTCATCTGACAAAGTTGAGGAGCTCAAACCTTCTACGTGTTAACTGGAAGTATCTGCAGTTTTACCATCAACAACAAACTGGAAAGGACAGACGTAATAATAATAATCTCATTCACTCCAAGCCGATCCCACTCTGATGCAACACCGAAAGCCACTAAATATGGGAACAATAATTATTAATTTTAAGCCTGTACATTCAAAAGCTCGCGAATTATGTGATAGAACGAGGCGCCAACACACACGCACATTGAAAACATTAAATTAACTCAAGTTGTACCCCCGAAAAGCTGGTGTAATAGCTTCATTGATGCGCCAAACAGCTGCTAGACGACTTGAATAAACTATGAGATACAGAGTTCATGTTCTCCGAGATATTTCCCAACTTTCTCGAAGCCGACAACGTGCTGCTTTCCTGCACGTGAGTTTATGCAATCAACGTGCGAGATCACTCTAATGAAGTTATGATAAAGTAAGAATGATTGTTCTCACAGCAGTAAGTCTAAATTAGGTCCTACAAGTTGGTAATTCACTCCTAGAATTTCGGTATTGAAATAATACGTTTCCTTTTTGAAGTGGTGTTTATTTGGAGTCTGGCAACACTTTTGTCATCCGTGTTTTGATAGAAAGTTAGTTTAATATTTCATCATCATTATGAGCCCGTACAATCCCCGTTCGGAGCAAGTAAATTTTTCACCCAAATTTAGAGAGTCGTTGCGGTGTAGTTTTAACTCTAATTGCGGTGAAAAGACGATCTTGTTTGTGGAATAATAATTCTTTGAGCTTTTTCACCGTTGGTCACTTACACTGAGTTCACTTTATATCGGTTGATTCATTTAGAGGTATCTTATTTAATGAAAAAAAAATGAATAAAAATAATTTAATTCTATAATATTTATTATTACACAGAAAAAAACATTCTTCACAATTATTTCTAAAGATAATTTCTTTCAAACGTTGTCCGCGACTACGGCTGGCGACGGTCCATTCTGAAGTTCCAATTTTCAATTACGCGTCTGAGTATTTCTAGTGGTATTTGGCCAATAACACGAGTAATATTGGCCTTCAATGCCTCAATTGTCACCGGTTTATTCATATAGCCATATTGATTACATAGCCCCAAAGGGAAAATTCGAGAGGTGTGATATCACACGATCTAGCCGGCCAATTCGTTGGTCCAAAGCGTGAAATGATCCGTTCGCCGAATCGCTCTCGTTCTTGAACCTCTTCGGGTTGTTCATCACCCCAAATACGCGCATTCTGTTTACTCATGAACCCATTAAGCCAAAAATGGACCTCATCGGTGAACAAATTCTTTGTCGATAACAGTGGATCTTCTGCAAGCTCGTCAAGAGCCCAACGAATCGAACGGAAACGATTCAGAAGGTCATTCGGCTTTAGTTCTTTCACTAGTTGAATTTTGTGAGCTTTCAAATGAAGATCCTTATATAAAATACGCCAAGTTGTTGAATATGACAGGCTAAGCTGTTGAGAACGGCGACGAATCGACACGGTCCTCGCGTACACTCTCCGCTACTGCCCCTATATTTTCTTTACTACTTGCTGGGTGTGGTCTATTTGGTCGAGAATTATCCAATAATGAAAATTGAGTCTCAAACTAACGGATGGTTGAGCTAATTGTGCGTTCGGTAGGACGATTATGTGGACCATAAGTTGCTCTAAGTGCCCGATACACATTCCTCGTAGAACGCCCATTTTCGTAATAATGTTGAACAATTTGTAGATGCTGTGCCGGGCTAAGTCATTCCATTATGAATTGTCAAACACTATTGAACAGAAATGACACTTCAGTCTATACGAGGCATGCGCAATCTGCAATTAAATCCCCACCACAAAAAGTACCTGTAAATGAATCACCCTTTATATGTGCTAACTAATAACAAACAAATAATGTGGATAATACATTCACTTCCAGGAATTTTAGTGCGTTGTGGGTTAATAAGAGAGAGTGTTGCTTGAAATGCTAAAATGAAATGCGAATATAAAATGATTCAAGAGTAGAGAGAGATGTGTGTTACAACTCAGGAGTTGAGACAAAGAATAAAATGTGTTCAGGGCTTACTTGTTTCATTAGAGTGAGTATTGCGTGACCGTCTAGTCGAGGGAATGTCTTCAACCGAACCTTTTGACCTTTTGGCAGAATGAGAGACTCTCCTAGGGCTCCAAATGTGGTCAGGTTAATTCCGACTTATGTCGTCTCGAAACGGCGTCGGTTTTTAATGGGTTCCTAAGAAAACTGTGAAGGACAAATTTTTTCGGTCCTTAACCGGTGTTTTAGGCCCGTTTAAGTTTCTAGGAAAAAATGAGACATATTTTAAAGGCTTTAATTCTTGAGCTCTAGGGATGTAATTGTTATATCTACCTGCAAAATAAAAATTCCTTGTTCGATGTGAAATTCGAACATAAGTCGTCCGGGTTGGACGGTTCGTCCAAAAACACAAAATAATAACTTGGGGCGATTTAGAATTTTATGAGAAGGAAGTGTGAATAAAAAGGCACCCATTGATGGGATCCTGGATTGGAGAGTCCTGTGGCAAGGAAAGAAATTTGGTGATGAAACGTATACGATTTCCATCGGGAATATCATGAGCGTTTGTTTGCGCGAGGAGGACGTCAAAAGTATATGGAAATTTTATTCCACGTGTACGATCTTATGAGGCTCGAGGCTTAAGAAAGAGGCCAATTTTGTTCCATATGTCGTAACGAGTGGTTCGATATATCGTGAAAGGTCATAATATTCCTTTTTTTCCTTAATAGAATCCTGCCATCTTGTTGCTGGACGCCCAAGGCTTCTTCTATCATCTCTTGTTTACCATTCCTGCACCAACTTGGTCCATTTTACATTTGGCATGACCAGCCCAAGTCCACTTCTTCATGATAGGTAGGCATTCTTTGCCTACATCTCTTATATGTGTTTTTCTTCTGATATCTATTTCTCGCATATCACTTGGTAAAACATTTTAAAATTAATCAAGTAAATAAAAAGACTTGGCTTAAGTTTAACTGTTTATTTCATATTGAATTGTATCAGTCCTTACTTGGTGAAAATCCATATTAAATAATTTGAAATAAGGTTATTCTGATTTTCACAAATTTTTATTGTTAAACTCACAACAATTGTTTCGCCATCACAGTAGCATCATCAGGCAAAATCAAAATTTGAATAACTAAGCTTGTTTCCGAAATCCGTGGCTATTTATATTACAGTGTACAATAAATTTTTATTGAGCACTAAAACCCAAAAAAGGGTCCCTGCAAATTCCAGCTTATCTGAATATATTTAACAGAGGTGAGCTATTTAAATCTATTTGTTCGTTAAGTAATATTTATATATATAAAAAATTCTTGATTCAGAAGAAGAAAATAACGAAATTAGTATCACATAAAATTCATAAAAACAAAAAAATTTCAACAAATCCAAAAAAATTTTCAAAACACATATTTTACTCTAGATTCAAAAATCTTTCCGGAACAGAATTTAATGAAACAGAAATTAATCTTTTGAATAAAGGATTCAAATATAATATTAATTCAAATAACAAAAAAGACTTAGAATATATAGCAATAGGTTCAGAACTAGCACTTAAAAATTACAAGAACACAAATATCGACAAACATATTATTACCAATAGGATTACAAACCATCATAAATTACCTAATAGAAATTCCAGAATGAAAGAAGAATATAAAACTATTAAAACTATAAATCAGAAAATCACGGAAAATAATTCAATTTTCACCCGAGCCGTTAAAGGTAACACTATTATTGCTTTGACGGAAAGTGATTATATTAGCAAATCAGTTACTTTCCTAGAATTAAATAAATTTCAATTAATCAAACACAATCCAACGAAAATTTTCCAAAATCAAACTAAATCCCTAATAACCCCGAAATCCAGTCTTTTTCGGAATACCAAAAAAATAAATTAATTTTAATGAATACACAACCTCCAAAAATGTATTCTTTGATTAAATTACACAAGGAAGATTATCCTATTAGACCGGTTGTTTCGTTCGTTAGTGCACCTTCATTTAAACTTTCGAAAGAACTTATTCAGATTATTTTAAAAGAAACTAAATTCCAAGCTAAATACTCGATAAAAAATTCACTACAGCTAATAAACAAAATAATGAATATCCACTTACCTCATAATGCTAAATTCATTTCATTTGACGTACAAAATGTATTTCCAAGTATACAACCAAACGAAACAATTAAACTAGTAGATAATCTATTAATCAACAACAGGTGCAATACAATTATCAAAGAAGATATTTTAGAATGTCTAGATATTTGCACTAAACAAAATTATTTTCAATTTAAAAATGAAATTTATGAATCTGAAAACGGTTTGATTATGCGAAAATCCCTTAAGTCCTCTATTAGCAGAAACATTCATGGACAATATTGAAACTAAAATTCACCAAAATCCCCTTAAGAAATACTTTTTATATTGGTATAGATATGTAGACGATATTTTCTGTTGCTTCACAGGTACAGACAAACTTTTGAAAAAATTCTTTTTATTCATCAATGAAATACATCCTTCAATTAAATTCACTATGGAAACCGAACTTAATAATTCAATTAATTTTCTTGATTTAACTGTTACTCGAATAAATAATTCACATGATTTTTCAATATTTCACAAACCAACCTATACGGATTCTATTATACACAGTAAATCAAATCATCCTCTAAATCAAAAATTATCAGCATTCAATTGTATGATCCATAGATTAGTTAATATTCCCATGAATCGAGAAAATTATATTTCAGAACTTAACATAATTAAACAAATAGCTATTAATAATGACTATGATCCCAAGTTGACAGACAAATTATTGATGAATAAAAATGATAAAATAGCTTTAAATATGGTGTTTCCTAATATAAAAGACAATTTTAAATACATTTCCTTAAAATACACTAAAGGTATTTCTGAGAAAATTGCTACATACCTCAAAAATAAATATAATTTGAGAACTTCATTTAAAACGAATTCAAACTTGAGTAAATTTATCAAAAATAATAAAGACTACACACATAAAGATGATAAATCTGGGGTTTATAAGTTAACCTGCGGTGATTGCCCTAAAGTTTACATAGGTCAGACTGGAAGAACTTTCCGTCATAGGATGTATGAACATTTGAAGAGTTTCCTCAATAATAAAAGCAATTCTACATATTCCAACCATTTGTTAGAAACAGGACATACTTTCAACCACAACTTTGAAATTCTACATATAGAAAGCAAAAGTTATGCCTTAAATCTGTTAGAATCCCTAGAGATAAATAAACATAATAAAATTGGAATATTACTTAACGAACAAATAGATTTAAATAGCTCACCTCTGTTAAATATATTCAGATAAGCTGGAATTTACAGAGACCCTTTTTTGGGTTTTAGTGCTCAATAAAAATTTATTGTACTTACTGTAATATAAATAGCCACGGATTCTTAGTTATAGCTTAGTTATTCAAAATGTGATCTTGCCTGATGATGCTACTGTGATAGCGAAACAATTGTTGTGAGTTTAACAATAAAAATTTGTGAAAATCAGAATAACCTTATTTCAAATTATTGTTTATTTCATGTCTGTTGATATATGGTTCGGGTTTTTAACGCATTTTCAAAACTGGAGAGAAAAAAACTTAAAATCCAATTTATAATAGTAGGGGAGATAAGAGTTATAATTTTGAAGAATGTAAAAAAATATGTTGGTTCGGTTTTAATATTTCACAAATGAGAGCAATGGTGATAAATTAAATTCAAGTTATTCATTTGTGATTGGGAACTTCCTTCCATGTGCTCAACAAATTTCCGAACTTATTAGCTTGATATTTCTATGTCCAGATACTGGACTGGAAAGTAATCATTTATTTTGTGTTGATTTTATATGGCTAAACAATGAAATCGTGTCTCTACTGTGAACAACTGGACTGTTTGAAGGTAACGATTGGCCAGGAACGCCCAGAATTGACCAACAGAAGAGGTGTAGTGTTCCATCAGGACAACGCCAGGCTACACAGATCTGCAGTGACTCGCCAGAAACTCCTGAAGCTTGCTTGGTTTAATGCATCTACCATATGGTCCGGAGCTGGCCCAAGTGATTGCCATCTTTTTCTTGCATTGCAAAACTTCTTGAGTGATAAGAATTTGGCATCAGAAAATGATTTTGAAAATCGTTTATTAGAGTTTTTCGGACCAAGAGAGGCATTATGAATCCACCTTTAAAATAGCGACAAATTATAGAACAAACAGTGCATATTTGACCCAAATCGGACAATGCGAAACATGTTGAATGAAGCATTGAAGTTCATGCAAAATAATGGCTTTTTAACCTATTATTTTAATATCAAAATTCCAGGAGTTGATCACCAACTTGAAGTTCATTCTCTTTGGGTTATCAGAAGTGTTCGCTCTGGACACGATTGATTCATCTAAAAATTGAAGGAATGACATCGTTTACGTTGCTATGAGAAAAATTTTCAACTGTTTATTTGACATCAAACAAATATTAGAAATCATACATATTTTCCTTTTTCATGAAAGACAAGTTATGACGTGAATGTGGAAAACTGATTTCATTTCTGTAGTAGAAAGAAGCAAACTCTGTTTACAAAACGAATTGTGACAATGGAAATATTTGAGATTCTTTTCTGAGTGTGCTGACTTGTGAGAGACGAAATTTTTAAATGGTTGGTTAAATAAACGGCATGTCTGGATCACAGCCAAACAGTAACAGATAGTCAATTTGATGATATATTTCTGATTCATTGCTGCATAGGTGTATTCGGGAATGTGTTTAAGCATGCCAGGTTCGCTTGAAAAAATAATTTCACGAAATGAAAATAGTTAAGTGTTAATTAATATGAAAAATTTGAGAGAAGTGTTTTCCAGATTTTTAGAGTAGGCAATATACTTTCCTTATTTATGGAATATTAAGAAATGCATATTGCGATGATGAAGGAAAAGTTGTCTATTAATTCATGCTTCTGAATTTCTTCAGAGGTTCTTCTAAAACTGTTATAAATATACGCGATGTACCCGATGCGATATTAATAGCATTAGATCCTTCATAATTTAGCAGTGAATATTACCACTTATGATGGTTACTTTTATGGAACTACAACTATACGAAACGAGGCGGAAAAAAGAATTTTCTAATTAATTCAAGCACACAAAGTCACGATATTCAAGCTTCTTATCTAGTTATAGCTTAATGTTTGTTTTTCAGGCAAATTACCTTTGAAAAAAAAAGTAATTTATTCTGCATAATTTCCAATTGTGTATTCATAACCTCTGTGTGTTAATCCTGATTTCACGTGTACACATGTATAGGATCGTAATACTGCCCTGTATTCAAATAAATATGCAGCATATTTCGGTATATTAACGACAGTTAAAAAGCACCTAAGTCCGTTAAATGTTCACATTGAAATTGTAATCTTTGTTCAGCGTTCGAATTGACGAATGCTGTGAGTGAAGGCGCATGCTACGTGGAGTCGGTAGAATAGAATTAACAGATCCGGACTTTATTGCTGAGAATAAAATTCGAATTGAAGGACTCCTCTCTCTCTGTTCCCTTGAACACGCCCCCATGATATTGAAGCTTGGTGGGGGTGCTTGTCTAGGCTTAGATCCTAGTTTAATCCCGGTGAAATTGAGGGTTAAGTCTTTATGCCTATAGTAATGTGACTCGCGCCAGTCACTGGACCAATGTGGTGAAAGTTGAACCGAATGGGGCCCCAGTTTCACCGTGAAGGTGAAATAGAGGGCTGAACCGCGTTGTTAAACTCAGTGACAAGGGTATCTATAGTAGCACAGCCCTTCACCCTTGAAACTAACTTACTTTACTCTATTGAAGTAAATCTCCGGATTTTTCTGTCCAATGGCCGAGTGCATTATGTGCCATACTGCGTTACCTCGGGAGGGTGGAAGCCCTCGAGAAGTATTCGTACAACTTGGCTATCCAATTGGTGGATAGCTCAGCGGGAGAGCATCGGACTCGTGACCGGGGGGGTCCGGGTTCGAATCCTGTTCAGGTGGAAAAGAAATTTTTCAGTTGGACGGGTGTCTGCCACCATTTCACTGTTGGGTCAAAAATTAACAGTGCTGTGACCTAATGTGGCGCAAGATCGCAGTAACAAAGCCTACACAGAACACAACTGAACTCCTAACTCGCACAAGCTGAAAAAGCTTCTGAGGGATCTTCTTAGAAGATCTAGGAGTATCAGGATAATAATAATAATAATAATAATAATTGGTGTTGGACTCGAGGGGGCAGTGGTTGGAAGTCCGCTTGCTGGACTAGAAGGGCATTTCATCTATCTGTTCGCAGAAACTCATGTTCAGAATATTTTGAGAAATGTTTAGCGGGACTTGACGGTTCGACCCGCCTCGTCTTGAACCAAGATCGTTTGCGAGAAGTTCCTGGGGTTTATGGATCTCGACAATACGGCTACACCGTTGGTGTTTGAAGCCAGGATCAATGGAAATACTTCGTGATTCTTGACGTACGTGGTTCTTGACGTACCTGCCGGATTGACACCGCAAAGCCAGTAGTGCTGGATAGTGCTTCGTTGCTACCAGTCAAGTGTAGGTTATCGGATTGAAACCGAAACTGGAAGCTTGGTGGATTCAACTCTTCGGAGTAGTTCTCGCTAATGCGCGATGATACGGCGTACCCTTATCAATCTATCTGCTTCCTGGGCAGATTGTAGAGACTGTTGAGTAGTCGCCTGGTTGAGAGAGCCATGCTCACATCTCATTAACCTAACCTGTTGAATTCACGATGTTCCCTTGAACATTTTAAATAGATTATATCTTCTGGAATGGTTAATTTTGATTAGTTCTACGCTTTAAAAAGAGTCTAAACTTTGAATGCATCCTTTATATTCAGCCTGCAACCATCTGTACTTCAACAGCATTAGTTTAATTTCATGCAGGAACTCCAATCATTCAACCACAATGGATAACTGAATCATCCCAATCAAGCGAAACTTTCTCAAAGTTATAGGAGCCAGAAGTTTTCGACATCTGTTGAAGTTTATCCGACATCTGGATAGTAACTTTGATGGCATAGATTTCGCATCGAACACAGGACTAGTTTTGGGAAGTGAAACAAGTGATTAAAATCTGATTTCCGATTTCAGGGATGGAACCAAATGTATTCATAGAATATGGCTGATTGTTCAGGGAAGAAAGTTCGTGCGGACGTAATGGAATTAATCAAAACTTTCAAGGGCCGCTTCACCAACAAAATTGGAATTGGAAATGAGTGTGGACAACAGGAGAACGTGAATTTTGGCTGAAGCCTCACAATATTCTGAAGTTTAAAGCGAAATTAAAAATCATCAATCAATTTTATCTTTCATAGGTTTGACGTATGCAAATGAGAGAAGGGAAATATTGCTGTTCCCAAACTTTTCTTCAGAGGAGATAGGATATGCAGGGTGCTTCTCATTGAATATAATATCATATGAAAAAATGGCTGCAGTATTAGGGCTACAACTGAGTTCGTGCGGTTTTTCCCGAAAATTGAAGCTTCATTGTGAAAAATTCATAATAACGAGCTATCCATTTCATGGTCCGGATTTCACAGTCCTATTTCAATGACATATTGAACAGAACTATCGGGTGTTTTTTTTAGAGTGATAGAACTTTAAATTGAAAAAAAAAACACAAAGCGTCTATTGTTTCTGGTTAATCGGCATAAGCCAATGACTTGACATAACCCCAAAGAAAATAATCCAGTGGAGTTATGTCGCATGATCTTGGAGGCAAATTAATTGGACCATTTCCCGAAATAATTTTATCGCCAAATCTTTCTTTCAATAAATCAATTGTTACGGTAGCAGCAAGAGGTGTAGCACTATCTTGTTCGAACCAAAACACTTCTAGGTAGATACCATTCAAATTTTGAAACAAATAATCATTGATCATCGATCTGTAACGAGCACCATTCACTGTAACACAGCATCGTTTTTAAAGAAATATGGACCGATGATGCCTCCAGCGTGTAAAGCACACCATACAGTGCATTTTTCAGGATTCAATGGAACCTGCAGAACTTCTTGTGGATTGTTTTCACTCCATGTACGGCAATTTTACTTATGTGCGTAGCTGTTCAACCCGAAATGAGTTCATCATTAAACATAATTTTACGATAAAAATTGGATCAACTTCAAGCTGTTCCTGGGCCCAATCAGCAAACAAACGACGCTTATTATGGTCAAGTGGCTTTTGTTCTTGAAACAGTTGGATCTTGTTTGGGTGTAGACCAAGATCCTTACGCAAAATTTTCCATGTGGTGGATGCACACAGTCAAACTTGTTGTGAACGTCGACGAATAGACAAATCTGAATCATCATCAAAACTACGACTTACAGCAGCGATATTTTCTTATGTAGCTCATCTAATTGACGATTATGTAAACCATAAATTTCACGAAGTGGTCTATAAGTTTGGCGAATAGAACACTGATTTTGAAAATAAATTTCAACAATTTGTAAATGTTATTGCGGCGTGAGTCTTTTTATGATAATTTGTCAATGCTTACTGAACAGAAATGTTAAAACAACATAGCTTCTTCCTTCTGTAAATCACAGTTATCCCTATCGAAGGTTCTATCACTCTGCAAAAACACCCGATAATATATATTTTGAGAGATTTTTAAAGTAACTTTTTTAAATATATTAAATATTTCAAATAAATTATATTTTCTGAGAAGTCCTTCAATTATGTTTTGTACTTTTTAAAAGGAATTAGTTTTCATAATTGTTAGACCAGAAACAAAATGTTGTCTCCTTCAAATATTTATTTATTAATTTCAATTGACAATTTATATTTGTTGTATTATTTAATCTATTTGATATTGTATATTGAGTTTGGATTTTATACGCCTATTAAATATATGCAGTGCTTATAAAACATTAATTTAATTCCAAAATTTTTCAATAAAATTTTTTTGAAATTAAAATTATAGGAGACCAACAGATTAAATATGTTTCGATATTCAACTTATGTCCCAGTGATCAACAAAACCTTATCAGGCTTGTTTGAGTTAAGAATTGGTATACAGATGTATGTTACAAACATCCATCGATTTGTAGAACTTTCTATCACCATTGCTCATACTTCTTATTATTGATATTCGGTGGAGATTGTCAGCGGAATTGATTTATTGGAATATAAATATGCTGATTATAAGCATCACGACGTGATAGGATTTGACTTGAAAAGGAAGAAAGTTTTCTGCGTTTGTAACGTTGAAAAAATCGAGAATACAGTTCTATGCTTGAATTAGCTTGCAAAGGTATGTCGTGTATGTATATTTGCTTGCACTGGATGGCGCTATTGTATGATAAATACTTCAGTGTTCCTGTACAAAGCTAATATAGATGCGTTGCTAATTTGCAATAGTTATAAATCACTGTGCGCTAGTTTGTACTTGTCGTAGTGACCAACAAAACCTTGTCGGCTCGTTCGAGTCTAGAATTTTAATACAGATATACCAAAGCTCATATTTCCAATTAATGATATTTTAAACAGATTGTTACGTGCCCGAAAACTTAAATAGAATTGTTTCACCATGAAAATTGACAGTCTTATGAATTTGTTAGAAATGTCTGTTTTCACTGTCCCACCTTGTATTTAATATAACTTGAAGCCACTGATTATCTGATTATTGTAAAATAAAATAGAAAGGCCTTTTACTTGATAGAAGAAATATAACAAAATTTGAATATTAAAACAAATTGAAATATGTTTATCTTCTACAATTTTAATTTCAAAAAAATTTTTTATTCAAAAAACTTTTAGAATTAAATTTATGTCTAAAACAAGCTTACATTTAATAGACGTATATAATCAAAATTCAACATATAATGTCAAATGGAATAAATAACCCAACAGATATACGAAAGTAATTAAAATTAATAAATAAATATTGGAAGGAGACAAAATTTTGTTTCTGGTCTTATCTTTAAGAACACCAATTGCCTTTTAAAAACATGAACACACTTAAAGGACTTCTCAAAGAATATAATTTATTTGAAATATAATTTATTTGAAATATTTAAATATATTAAATATTTCAAATAAATTATATTCTTTGAGAAGTCCTTTAAGTGTGTTCATGTTTTTAAAAGGCAATTGGTGTTTTTAAAGGTAAGACCAGAAACAAAATTTTGTCTCCTTTAAATATTTATTTATTAATTTTAATTACTTTCGTATATCTGTTGGTTTATTTATTCCATTTGACATTATATATTGAGTTTTGATTTTATACGTCTATTAAATGTAAGCGGTGCATGTTTTAGACATAAATTTAATTCTAAAAGTTTTTTGAATAAAAAATTTTTTTGAAATTAAAATTGTAGAAGATAAACATATTTCAATTTGTTTTAATATTCAAATTTTGATTATTGTAAGAGATATGAAACATTCTGTATATAGAAATCTGTACAAAAAAAGTGAGGATGCACGCATCATAAAATACGGAAGATGAATGAAATATATCGAGCAGTTGCGTCCAAAATGTAATCCTGAAATATGACTTGGATATCAGTCAAATACAGCACACACCTATCCGGCCATTATCTGGGGCCGATGGCGTGAAATTTATAGATTCCAGGTTACGATATAGCGGCCTTGGATGGCTTCAAGCACGGATGAATGGCGGAATAAATTGGTTGTCGCCGCCCTTTCAATGTTTTCGATTGAATTTTTCCGATCGTCATTAACCGGTGGTTATGGTGACGACCTGATCGTATTCACCGATTTGAAGGGTGCGAATTTGTAGGGGATGAAGGTTTGAAGATGTTTCGGCGTCCCGGTTAATGGTAGATCAACGCAGAAATAATCGATCAAACTGTTTCGGAGCTTGAAGTCATAGTATTTTTCGATTCATAATTTCTTTATCTTTATTCTTTCCTCAATCACTTACAGGATGCGTCTAAAATTTCACTTCTTATTATAAAATTATTTTTAAAATTCAACTTGAGATCGATTACAATTCGAACGCCATTAAGCGTTACTCTAGTAATCGAATTCACAATCTTTTCTTGATGGCAATTTCCTACCACTCAGAAAGCTTTGCAATGCAAGAAAAATATGGTAATCGCTTGGTGCAAGGTCTGGATTATATGGAGGATGCATTAAAACTTCCATACCAAGCTTTCTGAGTTTCTGGCGAATCAGTACAGAAGTGTGTGTGGCCTGGCATTGTCCTGATGGAACACAATTAATCGATACTTTATGAGATATCTATCAGTAGAGCCATCTACCGAAACAATAATGGACTTCGCGATTCGCTTGTTATTATGATATTTATACAATATAATTTTTTTAATTTAAAGAAGTGTTTTATTTCTTGTCCACGTGCAGCAACCTAAGTTATATCGGGTGTTTTTTAAGAGTGATAGAACTTTAAATTGAAATAAAACACATTTAAACTACGATTGAACCCAAACTTTTTTTATTTGAAAGACAATTTTATGACATTTATGTTTTAAAAATAATTTCCGGCATATGTCCACCACGACTAGCTCTAAGGAACCGCATTCGACCAAACCAATTTTGGACCACTTTTTCGGGTAATTAAAGCCCTATTTTATCAATAACAGGAATTATGTTGGCTTCCAAAGCGTCTATTGTTTCTGGTTTATCACCATAAACCAATGACTTGACATAACCCCAAAGAAACAAAATCCAGAGGAGTTATGTCGCATGAGGCCAATTAATTGGACAATTTCTCGCAATAACGTTATCGCCAAATTTTCTTTCAATAAATCAATGGTTACGGTAACAGCATGAAGTGTAGCACCATCTTGTTGCAACCAAAACACTTCTGGGTCGATATCATTCAAATTTTGAAACAAATAATCATTGATCATCGATCTATAACGAGCACCATTCACTGTAACATTAGCTCCAGCATCGTTTTTGAAGAAATATGGACCGATGATCCCTCCAGCTTGGAAAGCACACCATAGAGTGTATTTTTCAGGATGCAATGGAACCTGTAGAACTTCTTGAGGATTGTTTTCACTCCATATACGGCAATTTTGCTTGCTTACATAGCTGTTCAACCAGAAATGAGCTTCATCACTAAACACGATTTTACGATAAAAAAGTGGATCAACTTCAAGCTGTTCTAGGGCCCAATCAGCAAACAAACAACCCTCATTATGGTCAGGTGGCTTTAGTTCTTGAACCAGTTGGTGCTTGTATGGGTGTAGACCAAGATCTTTACGCAAAATTTTCCACGTTGCGGATGCACAGAGTCTAACTTATTGTGAACGTCGACGAATAGACAAATATGGATCATCATTAACACTTTGACTTAAACCAGCGATATTTTCTTCTGCACGCACAGTTCTTTGTCTTGTTGTTGTTGCATCGAGAAGAGAAAATGTTGTCCTAAATCTATCGATAGTTCGACGAATAAGCTGCTCTGATGGACGATTATGTAAACCAAAAATTTCACGATGTGCTCTATAAGTTTTGCCAGTAAAACACTGATTTTGAAGGTAAATTTCAACAATTTGTAAACGTTGTTGCGGCGTGAGTCTTTCCATGATAATTTGTCAATGCTCACTGAACAGAAATGTCAAAACAACGTGGCTTCTACCTTCTGTCAAATCACAGTTATCCCTATCGAAAGTTCTATCATTCTAAAAAAAACACCCAATACAATTCATATTGCTTCCTCAGTTGAAAGATTATTCAAATCATTGCGCTTCTTCGAGAAAAATATCTATGATGATTCACCCAGACTGGTCTGTAATATTTCACAGCTGTATTAAGATCTGACGCAATGCAATCTAATCCTACCGAGAGTGTGCTTTAATTAGTTTCCAGTTTTGTAAACACGATAATTCAGGTCGACAAATACGGATCACAGAAAACACTCGTTTTAAGTCATAAAAATTTTCCATTTCGGTTTGTTTACTGTTTTTCAACGTTGCAATTCTAGGCGATATACAGTGTGTGCTCTGAAGGTTTCTCAATGACCGCTTCGAAAAAGCAATTCTTTAGGAACCCAAAAAATTCGGTTTGCATTAACCTAATAATGCAAATTAATCCATTTCATTCATTATTTTCTATGAATATGGTGAAATTATTGTGGGTTTGGGGGACTCCAATATTTGGTTTTAAGAGTGGTGTTTTCAATTGTACACTAATATTTCCGAAATAAGTTAGATCAATGTATTTATTTTCCGATAGATCATAACCAAATTGATAGATTTCTCTTGAAGCATTCTTTATTTCTCGTTATTTTATTATTTTTGTATTGGAGATGTATGATATACATTGTTATATTTTTTCTTCATTATTTTTTTATGTTTGACCGTCCGAAGAAAGGGAAAACTATGTCACCTAGGAAGTGCCCCGAGCGGAGAGTTATGTCCTGTTGACACTCCTCTTGAAGTGCTGAACATTTTACACTGAAGGAAAAACATCAGCTGGAAGCTTGTTCCACAACTGGCTAGTTCAGTGGAAAAATAAAGACTTCTGATAAACAGAAGTTCTTGAAATTATTAATTCAACTGCGTAGGGGAACTATTGCTCCCAATATATTTTATGGTTAGGTACTTGTATCCTTTTTTTGTTAGTTGTATCCTTTTTTCATGTGTTTTCTTATCTTCATTCCCGAAAATTGTTAGTTATTTGTAGCTTCTTTTTTTTTCAAGTTTTTAGCGATATTAGGAGTGAAGGTAAAATTTTCAGAGTTAGTTCGAATGCAAACTTGAAGAAGTGTTGGTGAATCAATTGTCATTAATCCACTACTTGTGGAAGTATTCTTTATTATTTCAATTAATGTTCATTATTCGTATAATCATTGGTGTATCGCACTACGGTTAGTTTACCGCAGTATTTTGTCTATTATTTCAGTATTTTGATATAACCGACAATTGCCAATTTATTAACCGCAATGATTAATTACGGAAGGTTTAGTGGGTATTTAACGTAGTGTAGCGAAAAATTTAACTTCAAGAACACTTGTATGTAGTTATCTCTATGATGCACTAGCTTTGTTTATCTAATAAGAAAAATCAACAAAGATGATAACGAATTGAAGAAAAATACTTCAATAATTATAACAACAACGAACTATAATTCTTGGCTCTGCAAAACACATTAGTACAAAAGTCGACATTTGCAGGACACACGGAAACTATATTGTTCACACTTCAGCGAAATAACAGGTACTGAAAGGAAAGCCTAATAATGACACTTCAAAATGAAGGTGTTGCCAGATGAAACTAGTGGCGACATACGTTATCGAGACCGCGCGAACCTACATACATCGTCAAGAGCCTTGGCCGCCCTAGGTTTCTCAAGAAATAAGCAATCTATGTTCTGGAAGTGAGATGAATATTTTCCTCTATTTAAACTGCAATATATTTGAAAGAAAATCTTCGTTCGTTACTCTTTGCTTTATGCAGGATGAGACCAAATGGAGAAAATGAAAAAAAATCTAAATTTATTTATTTTTGATTAATTAAAGTCATTGAAAAAATTTGAATATCAAAACAGATTTAATCTGTTAGTCTTCTACAATTTTAATTTCAAAAAAAAATTTTATTCAAAAAACTTTTAGAATTAAATTAATGTCTACAATAAGCACCGCTTATATTTAATAGACGTATATAATCAAAACTTAATATATAATGTCAAATGGAATAAATAAACCAACAGATATAAAAAAGTCCTTAAAATTAATAAATAAATATTTAAAGGAGACAAAAATTTGTTTCTTATCTCCCCATTAAGAACACCAATTACCTTTCAAAAACATGAACTATTTTAGATTATAGTTATTCCAAAAATGAATCCAAATTCAATAGTCCGTATTACCACCTCTTGATCCCACGAATCAAGTCATTAATGAAAATTTCAGGCATATCGTTTCATTCTTCCTGAAGGGCTAAACTCAATTCCTGAAAAGTTGAAGGTGGGTTTTGGTGTTTGGATATTGCTCTCCCTAATTAATCTCATACGTGCTTGATTGGCTCCGTATCTGTAGAGATTGCTGGCCAGTTCATTCTCTGGATATTATTCACTTGAAGATTGTTTTGAACCCTTCGTGTGAGGTGTGGTGGGGCGGTATCATCCTGATAAATTAAATTATCCCCAAATTCGTTGTGCAGAGGAACAGTATTGGTTCAATGGTTTTTTCTACGTAGGTGGTATCAGTCATTGTTCGTTCAGCGATAATAATTTGATAATATGATTGAGCGAAAAGGTGCGGCATTTATTTAATTTAGAAGAGAATTTTTCAATTTTAAAACCAGAACAGAAATCAGCTCATTTAGTATTTTCGGATTTGAGTATTTTATGTGGCCCTTTGTTTTATTTAACAATTC